>JBBGZY010001669.1:0-1200000 GCA_037952925.1 Lithobates clamitans | reverse complement strand
TTTCGTGCAGATAAAGGCACATTGAGGAAGATTTCTGCCAGATCCATGCATCGGATCAAGAGAGCAGCTCCTAAAACACCATTACATAGCAGCAGACAGATATTTGAAGCTGCTGGTGCCTCTGGAGTCCCACGGACATCAAGGTGTAGAGTCCTCCAGAGTCTTGAAACTGTGCATGTACCTTCGGACACCACTAACCAATGCTCACAAGCAGAAACGGCTGCATTGGGCAGAAAAATACATGAAGACTAATTTTCAAACAGTCCCGTTCACTGATGAGTGCTGTGCAACCCTGGATGGTCCAGATGGATGGAGCAGTGGATGGTTGGTGGACGGCCACCCTGTTCCAACTAGGCTGCAACATCAGCAAGGCGGTGGTGGAGTCATGTTTTGTGCTGGAATCATGGGAAGAGAGCTGGTAGGCCACTTTAGGGTCCCCGAAGGTGTAAAGATGAACTCTGCAAAGTATGTTGTATTCCAGACTGACCACTTCCTTCCCTGGTACAGAAGGAGGAACTATGCTTTCCGTAATAAAATCATCTTCATGCATGACAATGCACCATCTCATGCTGCAAAGAATACCTCTGCATCAATGGCTGCTATGGGGATAAAATGAGAGAAAGTCATGGTGTGGCCTCCATCCTCTTCGGACCTCAATCCTATTGAGAACCTTTGGAGCACCCTCAAGCAAAAGATCTATGAGCGTGGGAGGCAGTTTACATCCAAACAGCAGCTCTGGGAGGCTATTCTGACATCTTGCAAACAAATTCAAGCAGAAAATGTCCAAAAACTCTCAAGTTCAATGAATGCAAATCTTGTGAAGCTGCTATCAAATAAGTGGTCCTATGTTAATATGTAACGTGACCTGTTGTTAAAATGTTTAAAAAATTAAAATGTTTTAACTGAAATCAAGCTTTTGATTTCAGTAAATGACAATTTTAAGTTCTTTACAACCTATAAAATGTTTTGAAATTTACTGTGTGTAATAATTTGGAACAGTGCATTGAAGTTTTTTATTTTGAAAAATAAAAACTGTTATCATTAGGAGGTTTGTTTAATAAAATTTGAATTGTACTCTTAATAGTTGATAACATGAGAATTATGCTGACTGTTGTTTACATCAATTATTTAGGTAAATGAGAAAAATATCATTGGCATAATATTTTGGAACAGGGTGTAATATAGTAGAAATATAAGTGGTCACAAACACTGTAAAATTAGAATTACAGGTATTCAATCAAATATGGATGTACTGTATAAAATGTAGGCACAATAATAAATGTCTGCAGTTAAAGTGATTGTGCTGGCATCGCACAGCCCAACCTATTTTTCCTGTTTCTTTTTCTCAAAACTCTCTAGTAAAAAGAATTAATAGGAAAATCAAGGTTAATGTTTCACAATGTAAGAAGAATAACAGTTATAAGTGTATTGAAAATGATTGCATCACAATAATACACAGCACTAAAAAAAAGAAAGAACATGTGTAGATTGTAATAACCCATGGCAACCAATTCGATTTCAGTTTGCTGCATTCTAAATTGTGAAAGAAGATATATAATCGTTTGCCATAGATTATTACTCTCACCACTCTCATCACCGCTCTTAGCACTGCCTTATTAAATAATTAATTGTGTTCATTATTTCCTAGCCTTTTCTTCTTAATGTCCTTCATTTTCTTTCACTTCAGCTTTTCATTCAGTAACATCGACATATTCGTCTTTTTTCTCTCTGTGTCCTCAATGTATCTCTTAAGATTCCTCATTTGTCTTTCCAGCTTATCTTGACTCTCTACATTCTCAGCTTTTTCTTAAGCATTCAGCTTTTTTTTAACCTCCGCTATATTCTATGCATTCACCACAGGCTGGCTTTCTTTGTTCTGTAAATACCTTTTTCCACACACTTCAGCCATCCATAGAAATTTCCATCTAGATTTCTTACAGTACATTGGATTTTGGAGCAAGACTTTACCATGGTAGTTCTCTGTGAGTGGTTTCATCAAAAATCCTGATCCTCTGCAGAGGTTTAGGCAGTAGACCCTAGCACTTAACCCACCTCGAAGTTAAGCACTTCCTCACCCACCCTCACCTTAAACCTGTCCTAAAACTTAAAGGGAATGTGTAGTGGTTTTTATTATTCATTACTATACAGGATTTATACAGCGCCAACAGTTTAAAGTAGCCCTTCAGTAATTTTTTTAGCTTTCCATCTATTAAATCCAAATCTTCTGCCCTTGCTTTAACTTTGAATAGTAAAACATTTTTTTCTGCCAGTAAATACCTTATACAGCCCACTTCCTGTTTCTTGTCTGGTAAAAAGCCTAGGCTTGTGACATCATACACAGCTCTCTCTCTCTCTCACACGTGTGAGAGTTTGCCAGGAACGGAGGAGGGATGAGACATAGGAGGGCCAATGACAGCTGCAGGGCTGCAGAGCAGGAGGTGTGCCTCTGTGTGTCTGTGTAAATCCAGGAAGTGAACGGGCAGCAGCTTCAGCTGCCCACAGTTAAAATGGATGCAGCCAGACTTAGTGGAGGGAGATTTCAGCAGCATATTTGGCAAATACAGAGTGACAATATATATAAAAAATTATATGCAAAGTGGTTGGAGGGAAGCTTCAGAATGGTAAAGATGTTTTTATTACAAGTTAT
This sequence comes from Lithobates clamitans, assembly GCA_037952925.1. Classification (NCBI taxonomy): domain Eukaryota; kingdom Metazoa; phylum Chordata; class Amphibia; order Anura; family Ranidae; genus Lithobates; species Lithobates clamitans. The sequence continues at coordinate 1,197,353 of JBBGZY010001669.1, read as the reverse complement.
GTGAGCAGACTGCAGTTGCTCTTTAAGCAGCACTTTACAACATACCATAAGTTTTTATAGATATTTTATTTATGTTAATTATAGCTAGGACCAAAAAATAAATAAAAATGTTAGGCATTATTATTGACTTTTACTAGTCAGGTAAATAAGAAATATTGCATATATCCTCTTTTTGGCTCCTTAGGTTTTCCTGTATCTTTGTTCCCCCTCAGTTTAAAAATACCTGTTGATTTCAGCTCAGGCTAAAATTTACACAAAGAAATGAATCAGAAGAGAGTCAATGAAATACAGTGTGCCTAAAAGGAGGTAACTACTGCTTTCATTTATAAAAAATATAAACTTTGTGAAACATAGACATAAAACAAATTTAGAACTTTATTTAAAAAAAATACTTAGAGGGACCTCCATTCTCCTGTCAAGTAAAATACATTGGACCCTTAAGGCCTCTATGGTGGATAGGGAGGGCAGATACACATTTATTAAGGGTCTTATTGGAGATAAGCTCCTGACGCTGGCGACTATATATGCCCCAAATGAAAATCAGGACATTTTTATACAACACACCATTTCTAAACTGACAAAATTTTGCGAGGGCCAACTGATACTAGGGGGAGACTTCAACACACCTTTAGCTCCTAACGTAGATACTTCCTCAGGATCGTCTTCCATATCGATTAAAGCCCGTAAACACATTACCAAAACCCTACATGACCACCAGCTCATCGACGTGTGACGCCTCCAACACCCGGGTGAAAGGGACTACACGTTCTACTCATCCCCCCACAAAATACACTCAAGAATAGACTTCTTCCTAATTCCCCATAGCCAACTACATGCAGTTAGGGAATCGACCATAGGCCTAAGGACATGGTCAGACCATGCTCCGATAATGTTGTCTTATGCATTGTCGGACGTCTCTACACATAGGACTCCCTTCTGGCGCCTCAATGAGAGCCTCCTACAGAGACCGGAGGTCCTAGAAGAAGTGAATAGAGAACTGACGAGTTATTTTCGCACAAACACGACAGCTGACTGCACCCCAGGCTCGATATGGGAGGCCCATAAGGCGGTTATCAGGGGGATATTCATAAAACACGGCGCACGGATAAAAAGAGAGAATGGGAAACAACTAGAGATACTTCTTAACAAACTACACATCATTGAGTCGCAACACAAAAACTCACCAGACCCCATAATAGAAGCCGAACTAAACTCCACCCGCAGTCAAATAAATGACTTACTTGGGTATAGGGCAAAGGCAGCGTTACAAAGATGTCGCCTCACTACGTATGAGTCGGGAGACAAATGTGGACGAATACTAGCCAGAGCAGTTAGGGATCTTAAAACGAAAACATACATCCCCCATATCAAAACGGAAACTGATAAGAAAGTCAGTTTACCACGTCAGATAGCTAACTCCTTTAAGGAATATTACGAAACTCTCTATAGCCTACCGTCCACACCAAGGGCACAATCGAGGATGGAGGCATACTTGTCCTCCAGCCAGATTCCCACACTGACACCAGAAGATATAGCGGATTTAGATTCCCCAATCACGCAAGAAGAATTGGCATTAGCACTCAAATCTGCCAAACCTGATAAAGCCCCTGGACCAGATGGCCTTACCCTCCCATATTATAAAACGCTATTTCCCTCCCTTAACACTCACATGATATCCTTTTTTAATGCAATAGGACCCCAAACTGCATTCTCAAATGATACCACACGAGCACACATTACAGTCATTCCAAAAGAGGGCAAAGACCCTCTAATATGTAGTAGTTATAGACCCATCTCCTTGTTAAATACAGACCTCAAACTATTCACTAAGATCCTTGCGTCCCGTCTAACCCATCACATGCAATCTTTAATTCATTCAGACCAGGTGGGCTTCATCCCCACCAGGGAAGCTAGAGACAGTACAATCAAAGTACTAAACCTGATACACATAGCCAGCCAGACTCATGAGCCCTCAGTTTTCCTAAACACGGACGCCGAAAAAGCATTCGATAGGGTTAACTGGGAGTATATGTTTACAGTCCTTAGACACATAGGACTGGGAGAGAAGATGTTGGGATGGATCACCCAAATATACAATACCCCCACAGCTCAAGTCAAAGTGAACGGAATTTTATCGGACCCCTTCCAAATTAAAAACGGGACGAGACAGGGTTGCCCACTGTCCCCCCTACTATTTGCCCTCACGTTGGAACCGTTCTTAAGTAAAATTAGAAATAACCCAGACATCCAAGGCCTAAAGGTTGGAGGGACCCAATATAAGGTCTCTGCATATGCGGACGACCTGATGTTCTCCCTATCAAATCCAGTAATCTCTCTTCCAAATCTTCTTAGGGAATTTGAAGAATTTGGAAATATCTCCAATCTTAAAATTAACTACAATAAATCAGAGGCCATGGGTATAGAATTATCACGACCGACTCAACAAACACTGTGCTCTAGTTTTAATTTTAAATGGACATCCACAGCTCTGACATATTTGGGTACTCTGGTCCCAGCAAATCTTAATCACGCCTTTAAACTGAATTTCCCACCCTTACTAGCTAAAACAGGAAACATACTGACGTCTTGGGGTAAAGGCCTACACTCCTGGTTCGGGAGATGCAATCTTATCAAGATGTGCATCTTACCCAAATACCTTTATTTATTACAAGCACTCCCAATCGCGATCCCCACATCATATTTTAGAAAGGTACACAGTCAATTCCATAAATTCATCTGGGCAAACAAGAAATCGAGATTACCACGTACACTCCTATCTATGCCCAAATCTTCCGGAGGCCTTGCTGTCCCGGATGTGAGGAAATACTACCAGGCAGTACACCTGGGCAGAATTATAGACTGGTGTCGCCACCAAGACCTCAAATTATGGACACATCTAGAACAGGCCCAGGTGCAAATACCCCTGCAGGGAGCTCTATGGTGCCACGAACACCTCCGAGCACAAGACAGAAAACACCCACTGATAGGAACGACACTCCGAGTGAGCTCACAAACTTGCCAAGCGCAATCACTATCATCGGCTAACTCCCCACTATACCCAATTATAGGGAACCCGCAATTCTCTCCAGGTCTAGACCCTCAGGTTAAAAATGCCATGTTGAGCCTAAAACGCATACAAGCACGACACTTCCTGACGGGAGATTCATGGCCCTCCGTGGAGACATTAAGCAACCAATCAGGCCCATTCAAGTTGTCATTTTGGACGGCTGTCCAGTTGAGACACTTCCTTGCGTCTATACCTAACTCCCAAGAGTTCTCACAACCTCTAACGACATTCGAAAACTACTGCTCGGAGGAGGGTGCACTCGCAAGAACGCTGTCGATAATGTATAACCTCCTCATTACCCCGACAGACGACACACATCTAACCTTTATACGTAAATGGGAGAGAGATTTGAGTTGTACGTTTACATCGGACCAGATTCAACGTGTAGTAACTTTCTCGCTAAAATCCTCTATTTGTACAAAAATACAGGAAACTAATTATAAACTCTTGACAAGGTGGTACCTAACTCCTCAAGCCCTACATACCTTCTACCCGAACACCTCGGCACTTTGTTGGAGATGTCGGACGGAAAGAGGCACGTTGCTTCACATATTTTGGTCCTGCTCAAAACTCTCACATTTCTGGTCTACCATTAGAGCAACCATCCAAAAATTTACGGAATACGATATCCCTAACGACCCAGCCTTTTTTCTGTTACACGTTAATACTATATCAACTAAAAGGTACAAAAAGTCCATTGTGCGACACTTAGTTAACGCAGCTAAATCTTGTATCCCACTATATTGGAAAAAGCAAACTCCACCAACCGTGGCGGAGTGGGTTCGGAGGGTGGAGGAGATTAGTAGAATGGAGGATCTGGTACTAACGGCGAGACACCAGCAGGAAAAATATACAAAGACATGGGCAATATGGCAACAATTTATCTTATCCTCAGAAGGCACCACCCTTAGAACCGCCTGATAAGCTCACTTTTCCAGATAATGCTAAATCTGAAGCTGTCCTGAATCAGCCAGAGCCCCCCACCCCCCCCCATCCCTCCCACCCCTTGCAGACTCCCCTTTTTTTTTTTCCGCCTCTTATCCCTTCCTTTATTTACCCCTCTTTTTCCCGATGAATGTCTGTGATGTCCTCGGCTGCCCTTCCCCTCTTGGGTATTGAGATTCTGCCCAGGTGGGATAGGAGGCGAAGGGAAACTAATAGAGAGAAATGCTAATTGTGAATTTTATCTGCTGACCTTCTACTGTAGGAAATATTTTAATATATAAGATTATCCAGGAAGGTAAACGAATATTCCTCTCTTTATTTTCAATGTATGTATGCATCGTACTGTATTGTAATGTCTCAGCCCAGGTTGGGCATGTAAAAAAAAAAAAAAATAAAATCTATATTTGAAAAAAAAAAAAAAAAAAATACTTACCCCAAACCATTATTCTTTTTTTTTAAACCCTAAAACTTAAATCTAACAAATCAGTAAAAGCCCAATTAAAACTCTAACGTGGAAGTATAGGGTAGATATAAGTCTTATTAATCTGTGCAATAATATCTGGAACTGATGGGTGGGTTGTGGCACTACATCCCAAGAATACATCTCAAATATTTATTTGTGTGACAACATATGCAGTTTTTAAGGGACCAGTCAGTAATCAAAACACTCTATTAAAAGGTTCTATTAAAGGTTTATATTAAAATGTTTTTAAAATTCTTTTCATACAGTATAATTTTTTACAAATAACATGCTTGTTTAAGTAGACATTGGTCAAAATATCCTTCCCTATATGGCAACACCTACCAAATTCGACCTGAACATGTTCCCAGTCATCAGTTGGCTTACTGAAAAGGGGGAAAAGTCCTTTATCAATGCATTTCACAATCTATATTCCCCAGCAGGAAGGTTAATATTGCATCAATGGGGGGGGGGGGGTTATTTACTGCAAACTGGAGAGTGAAAAATGTGATGCAACTTCTGCATAGAAGCCAATAAGCTTCCAGGTTTTAGGCCAAAACTTAATTGAACAAGCTGAAGTTAAATGCTGATTTGCTACCATGCACAGCTGCACCAGATTCTGAGTGCACCAGTTTTAGTAAATCTACTCCAATGCGTCTACTAATATCACAATGGGGGACTGCAACCCAGTAGGCACCTCTGGTTAAGACTAGTGGGGACACCTGGGATATTCTGCAAGAGCTTGTGATCTGCGAGCATATACATGGGGTTTCATAAAAGTAGCAGGTCTGTACAACTTTAAATCTATGCAAGGGCATTAAGGGTCTGTAGCCTGCCTTTTTTTTGAGAGCTCTGAATGTCATACTGCTGATGAGTATTATTGCTGGAGTCTAACAACATTTAAAAAGCGTGATGCCTTTCTATCAATAGAGTCTACTGCATTTATTGTCTAAATATTAATTCTAAGGGTTGTTTGACTTTACATTATTGGAATGTCAGTGCCTATAAGATATATGTTCTCTACTGAAGGACTGGTCATCCTATGTAGGTCTTGTTAAAAACTTGGCCTCCTTCATCACCTTACCTATGCTGCATACTGTTTATACATTGTAAAATATATCAGTGTAAAAATCTTCTCTTTAATCCGCTTCAGTGCAGTCACATGATCCAGAAGCAGCGGCTCCCCTGTGTCAGTGAGTGGTCTTCTGCGGGATAGAAGAGGGAGTGCCATCAATGGAGGGGAAGTAGAAGCCAGCGGGTGACATCACCACTTGTCACGTACCTGGTTCGGAGGCCAAGGTGCTGAGAGGGCTTCCCTTGCGGCTGAATGCAGGGCACTCCTGAAGGTGGTGACAGGGAGTGCTATACCCAAAGAAGCAGGGGTTGCCAGATGTGATAGACTGAGTGTTGAGACATCTGCTGGATGGTGGCTGGACGAGCAGGATGCACTGCTGAGCAGGGGTCCCTCAGATGTACCAGATTAGATTAAGCAGAAGGAAGAGCCAGGAGCAGGGTCAGGAGCCAGGCCAATAGTCATATACGAAGTATTAACCAGGGGCAGGGCCGTCTTTAAGGCAGGGCAGAAGGGGAAGCTACACCCTGGGCCCTGTCATTGTTGTGGGGCCCAAAGCAGCTGCCTCATACTTGCAAACTTTCCAAGTTTAAATTCCCTCGTCCCTTGAGGTTTTAGTCTCATGCTGTGTCCTGATATCTCAGTGTGAAGTTCTGTTATTAATGCTGCCCAGCTCTGCCTTGTTGTTGTGTACAGATGACTCACCTGCAGACTCTGTGTTTACATGGAAATACCGGCATTGATACGTAAATAGCAGCAGCATTCATATGTAAATAGTGGCAGACCGGCAGCATTCTATGTAAATAGAGCTGGTATTCATATGTATATCATGCCCCCCTGAGGTCATATCCACCATCACCTATACTGAATGTATACTGGGGAGATAAGGGGGCATGCTTGAAAGTCCTGCCTACAACTGTAGTCATTAAGCCTACCATCAGCCTGTTCTGCAAAGGTAAGCAAATTAGTGGGGGGAGGGTAGTGTGTGGTGTGCAGAGGTAGGCAAAGAAGGAATTACAGTTTGGGGTGCACAGGTGAGCAAGGTCCAGCAAGGTCCAGTCCATGGTGTGTAGCCAGTGAGGAGATGATGTGCTGTAACCTCTAGCAACCAATCAGTAATGATGTGCAGTAACCAATCAGTGAGCAGTATTGATGTACAGTAATCTCTAGCAACCAATCAACAAGCAGAAATCATGTGCTGTAACCTCTAGCAGCTAATCAGTGTGCCAAAATGTGTGCTGTAACCTCTAGCAACCAGTCAGTGAGCGGTAATGATACACTGTAACCTCTGGCAACCAATCGCAATCGCTGCCTGATCTGATTCTGTAAACTAATTTTGAGTCTAGCTGCTTTTTATTGTATGTCTCAGAGCAGACGGAGAGCAAAACTGCATGGGGGGCCCCAAGAAAATTTATGCCCAGGGCCCAATCAATATTAAAGACGGCCCTGACCAGGGGTAAGGCAGTAAGCAAGGTCAGGAGTAAGCCGGGGTCATACACTGATAATCAGGCAGCAGAGGAGTCCAGAAGAGCAAGCCAGAGGTAATACACGGGTACAGCCGACAGGAGCGGAGTTAGTGGAACAAGCCGAGGGTCAAAGCCGGAAATGGTGACAAGACAGGTCAAAGGCAAGCCGGGTCGGTAACAGGAAATCCAATAGTATCAAGAACAGGAACACACAAGAGCTAAAGATCATCCAGCAATTAGTGGTTGATGCTGTTGGCTTTAAATAGGCCACTGGGCGCCAGATCTGGGAAGCATTGCGTGCGTCTTGGCTTTCTATGCGACAATGGCGAATTTCCATGCACTAATGGCTAATTTCTATGCGCCAATCTACGATTCTGCTGGGCATTAGCAGATGTGCCAGTTCTTCTGCAGGCTGTTCTCTGACACCACTCCAGGAATTTATCCCCATTGTTGATCAGTCATTGACACAAGGGAGCACGAGGTTCAGGATCATGTGATGGCACTGAATCGAATTAAAGAAAATATATTTTCTCTGTTATAAAGCATATAGGTTATATACAGCATAGGAAGGAGCTGGGGGAGGCAACATTTTTTACAAGACATATGTTCAGCTTATACTTCCACTTTAAATGTATGTAAAGCATAACAATAGACTTCGTTTTTTGCTGCATGTTTGTCTATTAAATATACAACTGAAAGCAATTACCGGTAGTTATATCTGTTTTATAAGTGCAAATTAAATACTGTTGATTTTGTCAGAAACTCAGAGTTGTTCTGTGTTCTCTGCATGCTGCCTGTGTTACCATTACATAGTCACTAGGGATGAGCCGAACACCCCCCGGTTCGGTTCGCACCAGAACCCGCGAACGGACCGCAAGTTCGCACGAACGTTAGAACCCCATTGACGTCTATGGGACTCGAACGTTCGAAATCAAAAGTGCTCATTTTAAAGGCTAATTTGCATGGTATTGTCCTAAAAAGGGTGTGGGGACCCGGGTCCTACCCCAGGGGACATGTATCAATGCAAAAAAAACTTTTAAAAACGGCCGTTTTTTCGGGAGCAGTGATTTTAATGATGCTTAAAGTAAAAAAAAAAAAGTGAAATATTCCTTTAAATATCGTACCTGGGGGGTGTCTATAGTATGCCTGTAAAGTGACGCGTGTTTCCCATTTTTAGAACAGTCCCTGCACCAAATGTCATTTTTAAAGGAAAAAATCTCATTTAAAACTGCTTGCGGGTTTAATGTCATGTCGGGTCATGGCAATATGGATGAAAATCAGTGAGACAAACGGCATGGGTACCCCCCAGTCCATTACCAGGCCCTTTGGGTCTTGTATGGATATTAAGGGGAACCCCGCACCCAAATTAAAATAAGGAAAGGTCCCTATATACCCTGAACAGCAGTATACAGGCGGTGCAAACAAGACAGGGACTGTAGGTTTGTTGTTAAGTAGAATCTGTTTGTAATTTTGAACATTTTTAATGTGTTTAGCTCCAGCCAAAAAATCTTTTCTAAGCTTTTTGGAAAACATAGGGAAGGGTTATCACCCCTGTGACATTTGTTTTGCGTCTTTCCTCCTCTTCAGAAGATTTCACCTCACTTTTTTGTCCCAATGAAAAATGTTTTTTGAAAATTTGGGTTTTTTTGTGGAACAAGGATTGGAAAGCATCAGTGGAAAGGAGAAATTGTTTTCCCATATTAACTCTTACAGGAGAGAATTTCCCTTCCTTAGGGGTAGATTTCATCTCACTTCCTGTTGTCTCCTTCCGTTTGCAAGTAGGAGTCGTTTGTAAGTTAGATGTTTGAAAGTAGGGGCCTGCCCTATATACTCAGCAGAAATTTGGGCCTTAGGTGTTGTTGTGGCCAAAACACTGTAAGCCCTCACAGGGCCCTGCTGTGAAATATTAGATCAAGAATTGTAATTACATGCCCCTGTTGAACAGGAGCTGAAAAATTAGGCCTTAGGCACTGGTGCTGGTGCCACAACACTGCAACCCCTCACAGACACTCTAGTTGGAACGCAGGAACAAGCCCTGCTGCAAAGTATTGCATCAAAAATTGTAATTACACGCCCCTGTTAGACAGGGGCTGAAAAATTGGGTCTTAGGCACTGGTGCTGGTGCCACAACACTGCAACCCCTCACAGACACTCTAGTTGGAACGCAGGAACAAGCCCTGCTGCAAAGTATTGCATCAAAAATTGTAATTACACGCCCCTGTTAGACAGGGGCTGAAAAATTGTGCCTTAGGCACTGGTGGTGGCGCCCAGAACCAAAAATGTTCTTACAAGCTATCAGCGTGATGATTGAGGAGGAAGAGGATAATTACTCAGGGATAGTCACTCAGCATCAGCATAGGCAGTCTTTGAAGGGATCTGAAAAAAATTATTCAGTTACATCAGCATCAGGTGCTTGGTAGCTGGTGGTGATCCAAGACTGATTCATTTTTATGAAGGTCAGCCGATCGAAGCTGAACAGCTGAACACTGTGAGCAGGACGCACTGCACTAAATGTAAATAGCAGGAACGGATCTAGCTGAACACTGTGAGCAGGACGCACTGCACTAAATGTAAATAGCAGGAACAGATCTAGCTGAAAACTGTGAGCAGGACGCACTGACTGCACTAAATGTAAATAGCAGGAACAGATCTAGCTGAACACTGTGAGCAGGACGCACTGACTGCACTAAATGTAAATAGCAGGAACGGATCTAGCTGAACACTGTGAGCAGGACGCACTGCACTAAATGTAAATAGCAGGAACGGATCTAGCTGAACACTGTGAGCAGGACGCACTGCACTCAATGTAAATAGCAGGAACGGATCTAGCTGAACACTGTGAGCAGGACGAACTGCACTAAATGTAAATAGCAGGAACAGATCTAGCTGAACACTGTGAGCAGGACGCACTGCACTAAATGTAAATAGCAGGAACGGATCTAGCTGAACACTGTGAGCAGGACGCACTGCACTAAATGTAAATAGCAGGAACAGATCTAGCTGAACACTGTGAGCAGGACGCACTGCACTAAATGTAAATAGCAGGAACAGATCTAGCTGAACACTGTGAGCAGGATGCACTGACTGCACTAAATGTAAATAGCAGGAACGGATCTAGCTGAACACTGTGAGCAGGACGCACTGACTGCACTAAATGTAAATAGCAGGAACGGATCTAGCTGAACACTGTGAGCAGGACGCACTGACTGCACTAAATGTAAATAGCAGGAACAGATCTAGCTGAACACTGTGAGCAGGACGCACTGACTGCACTAAATGTAAATAGCAGGAACGGATCTAGCTGAACACTGTGAGCAGGACGCACTGACTGCACTAAATGTAAATAGCAGGAACAGATCTAGCTGAACACTGTGAGCAGGACGCACTGCACTAAATGTAAATAGCAGGAATGGATCTAGCTGAACACTGTGAGCAGGACGCACTGCACTAAATGTAAATAGCAGGAACAGATCTAGCTGAACACTGTGAGCAGGACGCACTGCACTAAATGTAAATAGCAGGAACAGATCTAGCTGAACACTGTGAGCAGGACGCACTGACTGCACTAAATGTAAATAGCAGGAACGGATCTAGCTGAACACTGTGAGCAGGACGCACTGCACTAAATGTAAATAGCAGGAACAGATCTAGCTGAACACTGTGAGCAGGACGCACTGCACTAAATGTAAATAGCAGGAACGGATCTAGCTGAACACTGTGAGCAGGACGCACTGCACTAAATGTAAATAGCAGGAACAGATCTAGCTGAACACTGTGAGCAGGACGCACTGCACTAAATGTAAATAGCAGGAACGGATCTAGCTGAACACTGTGAGCAGGACGCACTGCACTAAATGTAAATAGCAGGAACAGATCTAGCTGAACACTGTGAGCAGGACGCACTGCACTAAATGTAAATAGCAGGAACGGATCTAGCTGAACACTGTGAGCAGGACGCACTGACTGCACTAAATGTAAATAGCAGGAACAGATCTAGCTGAACACTGTGAGCAGGACGCACTGACTGCACTAAATGTAAATAGCAGGAACAGATCTAGCTGAACACTGTGAGCAGGACGCACTGCACTCAATGTAAATAGCAGGAACAGGTCTAGCTGAACACTGTGAGCAGGACGAACTGCACTAAATGTAAATAGCAGGAACAGATCTAGCTGAACACTGTGAGCAGCACGCACTGCACTAAATGTAAATAGCAGGAACGGATCTAGCTGAACACTGTGAGCAGGACGCACTGACTGCACTAAATGTAAATAGCAGGAACGGATCTAGCTGAACACTGTGAGCAGGACGCACTGCACTAAATGTAAATAGCAGGAACAGATCTAGCTGAACACTGTGAGCAGGACGCACTGCACTAAATGTAAATAGCAGGAACGGATCTAGCTGAACACTGTGAGCAGGACGCACTGCACTAAATGTAAATAGCAGGAACGGATCTAGCTGAACACTGTGAGCAGGACGCACTGCACTAAATGTAAATAGCAGGAACGGATCCAGCTGAACACTGTGAGCAGGACGCACTGCACTAAATGTAAATAGCAGGAACAGATCTAGCTGAACACTGTGAGCAGGACGCACTGCACTAAATGTAAATAGCAGGAACGGATCTAGCTGAACACTGTGAGCAGGACGCACTGACTGCACTAAATGTAAATAGCAGGAACAGATCTAGCTGAACACTGTGAGCAGGACGCACTGACTGCACTAAATGTAAATAGCAGGAACAGATCTAGCTGAACACTGTGAGCAGGACGCACTGCACTCAATGTAAATAGCAGGAACAGGTCTAGCTGAACACTGTGAGCAGGACGAACTGCACTAAATGTAAATAGCAGGAACAGATCTAGCTGAACACTGTGAGCAGCACGCACTGCACTAAATGTAAATAGCAGGAACGGATCTAGCTGAACACTGTGAGCAGGACGCACTGACTGCACTAAATGTAAATAGCAGGAACGGATCTAGCTGAACACTGTGAGCAGGACGCACTGCATTAAATGTAAATAGCAGGAACAGATCTAGCCTAATCTAGCTAACTCAAATCAAATGACACTGTCTGTCTCTCTCTCTATCAGCACACCGGAACACACTACACAGGGCCGCCGTGCAGGCGGCCTTATATAGTGTGGGGCGTGTACTAAATCCCCTGAGCCATAATTGGCCAAAGCCACCCTGGCTTTGGCCAATTACAGCTCTCTCTACTGACGGCGCTGTGATTGGCCAAGCATGCGGGTCATAGTGCATGCTTGGCCAATCATCAGCCAGCAATGCACTGCGATGCCGCAGTGAATTATGGGCCGTGACGCGCCACACGAATTTGGCGCGAACGGCCCATAACGTTCGCAATTCGACGGACGGTCGAACAGCCGATGTTCGAGTCGAACATGGGTTCGACTCGAACACGAAGCTCATCCCTAATAGTCACATAGTTGGTAAGATTGAATAAAGACACCAGTCTATCTAGTCCAACCTGTGTGGGTGTGAGTGTGTTTATGTCAATAATAATTCCCATATCCCTGAATATTGCGCTTGTTAAGATGCTCATCTAATAGTTTATTGAGACTATTGACACTTCCCGCGGACACCACTGCTTGTGGAAGGGCGTTCCACATCCTTTCCGCTATGACAGTAAAGAACCCTCTATGCAATTTAATCTTAAATCTCTTCTCCTTCAGTTTCAATGAATGTCTGTGTGTCTTTTTAAACTCTCCGCCACTGAATAGTTTTTTTTCCCTATTCCGGAGTCACCATTGAGGTATTTGTATATTGCTATCATATCTTCTCTCAAGTGTCTCTTCTACAGGAAGAATAACTTTAAAGGTCTTGCTGTAAGGTTTTTACAACCTCCTGTGAAGTTATTGCCCTGCTAAGCTTTATATCTTCAGAAGATATTGAGAATGAATGATTAATGCCAACCTCTATATCATTTATAAAAAAATTAAACAGAATTTTCCCCAGGACAGATCCTGGGAGACCTCACTTACTACTCCAGATCATTCTGAGTACTCACTAACCGTTGAATATGCTCCTGTAACCAGTTTTCTATCCAGGTACATACCTTATGGTCCATGCCAACAGACCTCAATTTAAAAAAGTAATTGTTTATGGGGAACCATATTGAATGCTTTTGCAAAATCCAGATACACCATTTCTGTTATCTAGGTGGCAGCTTGCTTCCTCGTAGTTAACAGATTGGTCTTGCAAGAACGATCTCTTATAAATCCATGTTGATTACTACTAATGATATTGTTTTCATCAACAAATTCTTGGATATATTCCCTTATCATCCCCTCTAATAATTTACATACTATTGATGTTAGACTGACTGGTCTGTAGTTTCCATGTATATATCGCGGCCCTTTTTTAAATATTGGTATCACGTTGGCTTTTCTTCAATCATCTGTTACTATTCCAGTCAGTAAACTGTCTATAAAAATTAGGAACAATGGTCTGGCTATAACCTGGCTAAGTTCTTTAAGGGCTTGCGGGTGTAAGCCATCTGGTCCCGGTGATTTATTTTCATTACATTTTTCAAGTCTATTTCTGACACTGGCTTCTGTTAGCTACATGAGTACATACAATGAATTGTTATTAACAATATGTTCTTAATTACTATATCCCTTTTCCTTTGTGAAAACTGAGAAGTATTTAGTATAGATGCGTTCTCCTTCTCTTTTGTAACCAAGTTCCCCTGATCAACCCTTATGGGGCCAATATGCTCTGACCTCACTTTCTTACTGTTAATATATTTAAAACATTTCTTGTGAATTTTTTTTTTTACTCTCCTCCACTATGTTTTTTTTCATGGTGTATTTTAGCAGCCCTGATTGCGGTCTTATGCCCCGTACACACGGTCGGATTTTCCGACGGAAAATGTGTGATAGGACCATGTTGTCGGAAATTCCGACCGTGTGTAGGCTCCATCACACATTTTCCATCGGATTTTCCGACACACAAAGTTTTAGAGCAGGATATAAAATTTTCCGACAACAAAATCCGTTGTCAGAAAATCCGATCGTGTGTACACAAATCCGACGGACAAAGTGCCACGCATGCTCAGAATAAATAAAGAGATGGAAGCTATTGGCCACTGCCCCGTTTATAGTCCCGACGTACGTGTTTTACGTCACCGCGTTCAGAACGATCGGATTTTCCGACAACTTTGTGTGACCGTGTGTAAGCAAGACAAGTTTGAGCCAACATCCGTCGGAAAAAATCCTAGGATTTTGTTGTCGGAATGTCCGAACAAAGTCCGACCGTGTATATGGGACAATACACTTCTTGTTCCAGCCTTATAATTTTTGAAGGCCTTTTTTCTCTTTCATATGTATTTTTACGTTATAGTTTAGCCACCCAGGTTTAACCTTAACTATATTTGTTGCCCATTGGAATGCACTGACCAATACCCTTATTTAAAGAGTAACATTCCCCTCTGGGTGATCTATGTACATTGCAAGGATTTTAACAAACTTTGTTGCAGATTCCTAACTTTTTGTTATTCTGGAGAAAGAGCTGTTGGTTTGTCTGTGTCCATGTGGAAAGAGAATTTAATGGGAGTTGTTTAATAATTATCAATAAAATAATAAATTTAATAATTTATTAATTATCAAACAGCTGTTGCACCTGCAGGGCTCTAATGAGGAAACTTGCAGGGTCTGCATCCCTTTAGACGTGATTTCTTATTGGGAGTATCTCACCAAAAATGAAATTTTTGTTGCAGGGGATGCCTGAAATCTGACTTGTATCCTAGTGCAGACTTCTGGGAAAATCAGTGAGCCAATCACACAAGCAGGGAATTATGTTTCTGGGGGGTGTTCTGTGCACATTCTGTGTACAGAACATGTTCAGGTAGCCATATTGCATTCCATTTTACAGAAAATTACTGTGCTGCAGATTGAAAAGGATAGATAATTTTTAATAACATTCAATTACAATATGACGTGTCACAATTGTATACGCTATCTTACTATTATTTTTATTTGCTATTTTTTTTGCCACTAAAGTGGAGTTACCCTTTAATACGTTGTTAATTTAAATCCCCCATTATAATAACGTTGCCCTACCTCTTCCTTGAAGTTAGGGGGCCTGTAGCATATGCTCACTACTCCTTTTACATTAGTTTATTCCCTTTGGAGCTCCAGCCACAAGGATTCCACCTTTTTCCTAGGCCCATTAGCAATGTTGTCCCTCACATTTACTAGGAAAGCATTCTTGATATACAGGATATACAGGCATACCTCTGCACCTTTTCTACCCTCCCTGTCCCTCCGATATAGGGAAAGCGGCTGTCAAACCAAGTTTCTGATATTCCCACAAAGTCAAAATCCTCCTCATATATTAGCAACTCCAGTTCTTATATTTCCAGACTTCTAGCATTTGTGTACATGCCTCTTAATTTTGTACGGGCGCATATTTCCTTCTTAGTTATTATGAGTCTGCAATTGGGTTTTGCCAACCTACTTACCTTGGGTTTAGGGATTCTAGTCACCCTATCACTATTGCCTCCAATAGCACCCTCTAACCCTTGTTAATTGCTGGCTATCACTTCCTCTGACCCCCCCCCACCACTAAATTTAAAAGTCCCTCTAGCTTGCTGGCCATCCTCTGTCCCAATAGAGCTGCACCCTCCCCATTTAGGTGCAGTCCATCCCTCATATAGAGCCAGTAACCAACTGAAAAGTCAGCCCAGTTCTCCAGGAACCCAAAACCCTCCTTACTGCACCAGTTCCTCAGCTACTTATTAATTTTCCTAATCTCCTGCTGCCTCTCTGGTGGGGCATGAAGTACAATCAGTATTTCTGAAAACACCACCTTGGAGGTCCTTTTTCATCAATATAGCTCCTAAGTCCCTGAAATCATTTTTTAGGATGCTCCACCTTCCTCTAACTTTGTCATTGGTACCAATATGTACCATGACAGCTGGGTCCTCCCCAGCCCCTCTTAGCAATCTGTCCATCAATGTGCAGAACCCGAGCGCCTGAGTCTGTCTACAGCGTTCTGACACTCCCTCGCTGAGTCACAGCTAGAGTTGTTCAGTCAGCAGGAAGCATTAGCTACTACAAGTGTAGGGCACATTCATGCCCTTTCTAGGGCATACAACTATATGGAAGAGTCTGAACTCTGCCATATTGACTTACAAAAAATGTGGGTCAATCACTATTGGTTTCACTAGGACGTGAGCCTGTCATAGAAATGGTCACTACCAAAACCTGGAACATGCAAGCAAATAAATAAGTACTATTCATCACATACCTGTATTTTTCCATGTATATAGCAGCTGCACTGCTGGAAGGTTTCATGGAAATGTATAAGAAGTGTCAGTACAGTTCTGCTTGAGGGTAACGCTGACTGTGCTAAAGCAATCCCCAGATGCTATGCTACTGTACACGTAGGTTGATAGTGGCAAGATGAATACAGGTGCTCTGCATGCAAACTCTGATGCATTCTTCACCTTTTCATGTAATTTCAAAGAAACCATACTATACATTAATTGCTAATTAATAACTAATTATTTTCAATGATGCCAAGCAATGTAGTACTGAAGAGGTTAAAAGTAGTCATTTGGATTTAAGTTTTAGTATGAATGATGCTCTTTCTCAGAGCAATTACTAACAGCTGCCATGTTGAATTTGCTGTGACTGACAGCTCCTTGGCATATATAGCATTGTGTGTGCTAGGTGTCCTACATCTCAGAAAATAAATATGCAAATTTTCTGCAGATAACCCTTGTATTTCATAACTTTATTTAACCACTTTAAGACCAGATCTATTTTGACACTTCTCACATATACTGTATGTAAAAATCTGCATTTTTTGCTAGAAAATTACTAAGAACCCTCAAACAGTATATATTTTTTAAGCAGTGGCCCTAGATAATAAAATTGTGGGTGTTGCAATTTTTTATGTCACATGGTATTTGGACAGCAGTTTTTCAAATGCAAATGTTTTGAAAAAAGACACTTTAATGAATTTTAATGCACACAAACACAATATAATACATTTTTTTAGTAAATTATAAAAGATGTTGTTATGCCGAGTAAATAGATACCAAACATGTCACGCTTTAAAATTGTGCATGCTGGTGGAACACGACAAACTACGGTTCAAAAAATTATCCATAGGCAACAGTTTAAAAGCCTTTTCAGGTTACCACTTTAGATTTACACAGGAGGTCTGGTGCTAGAATTATTGCTCTTGATCTGACATTCGCAGTGATACCTCCTGCCATGTGTGGTGCGATCGCTATTTACTTATGTGTGTGGGACCAACGTGTGTGTTCACCTTTGCATGCGAGCACGGGAGGGGGGGATAAGGGGACGGGGGAGCTTTACATTTTTTCATTTTATTATCTATTCTACTTAATTTTTTTATTTTTAGGCTGTTGTTAATTTTTTTTTAAACAACTTTATTGCTATCACAAGGGAAGAATATCATCCCTTTACTCTTTACTGAGAGATCTGGAGTCTATTAGACCCTAGATCTCTCCTCTGCCCTTAAAAGCATCGATGCAAACAAGATCGGTTTGATCCAAAGCTTTCCCAAGATAGTAATGGAAACTGGGTTCCAGGCGCTACTGACTGAAAAAGACTGTGATGGCTTGTTTACATCCAGAGAGACCAGAAATCACAAAATACTTGTCGACTCCAGTTTCTTAGACCGTCGAGATGATTGAGGATGTTCCATTTCTCGATCATCTCTATGGTCAGCCGCCAGAGCCAGTGGGGCTAGAGAGCCCACAAAGGTGGTGGAAGGCAGCGGGACCCCCTTCCACTGCCTTTAAATGTGATCTAGCAACTAATTAGCTGCTAGGGTCGCTTTTATAAAAAAAGTCCATCGCCGGCTGAAAACAAAGATACTGGAATGATGCCTGCAGTTGCATCATCGCCTAAACTCCGCAAGGTACTGGCACGTTGCTGGAGCTGAAGTGGTTACAAAAAACCCTAATTGTAAGGGTAACAAGCAAATAAACTAGTACAGTTGTATGTAACAAAAACATTTGGGTGCTGGATTTTCAGGAACAAATTATAGTCCTATTTCATATTTTAGTAAAACACTTAACAAAAACAAACTGACAAGTTTAAAGTGGTTCTAAAGGCTCAAAGTTTTTTTTTTTTTAAGACAAAAGGGGGGATATTTGCGCTAACCACCAAAATATTATCCAAAGTGAAAAAAATATATATGAGTGCATAGGTGATGTGACTGTGTATACAGATAACGTGATTAAATGCTGCACCTCCATAGGCTAAATACTTAAACCTAAAACAAATCAAAAAGAAGAAAAAATGCGCAAAATAACCACTGCAAATAGTGATAAGTATTGATATAAACTAAATCTCAATAAAATATATGAAAAAAATATAACATATGAAAAATAAATATGTGTATCAAAACATATAAAGAAAAAGTCCATATCATATGTGAAAAATAAATAAATAAACCAAAGTCCTAAAATGAATCTCCAAAATTAGAAAAAGAAAAGTCCTTCAATAAATCTCCAGAAAGCAGGATACATATTCCTCACTTCAACCATCTGAGATGCGGTGCACGATGTACAAATACAAACTGCTTACCAGATAAGTTGGATCTCAGATGATAGAGATCAAAAGCGCCTGTGCATTACCCTGCCGGCAGGTGAACTTGTGATGGTTAAAAAGCAGGGAAATATCCACCCGTTCTCAAGGAACCAGCAAAGACAAGCATCACTCCCGGGCCACTCTTATGGAAGCAAGGATCTGGAGATTCAGATATCATGACCTTTCAAGGCCGATATATGCATCAGTTAGTTGTTACCCCTCACTACAGATATATCCAGCTCAGCTTTTCCACCTGTTATAGGGAACGCCAATATCATGTCTATCGATCTCCCACAAGCCTCAGATCCAATTAGGTCATATGTCAGGAAGAAGAGGAGACACACCTCATTGTGCAGCATCCAGCAGATATGGTGGATCCCTATTACAGAGATCAGACTCGCTGTGGAATATATATAAAATATATTTTATTGAGATTTAGTTTATATCAAGTTTTTTTTTTACCTTAATGCATTATATGCATTAAGGTAAAAAACCTTCTGGGTGCAGCTCCCCAGCCCCCCCTTATACTTACCTGAGCCCCTTCTCAATCCAGCGATGTGCATGAAAGCAGCAGCTCTTCTGGGACTCATTCCTTATTGATGCACACAGCAGTGGGAGGCATTGGCCCCTGCTGCTGTCAAGCACAGCCGGTGAGCCAATGAGGAGAGAGCGGGGGCCGGGGCTGGGCTGAGCCACACTCCATGTGTGAATGGACAATATCGAGCCTGCTCGAGTGCCCCCACAGCAAGAGGCTTGCTAGTGGGGGCATTTGGCAGAGGGGAGGAGCCAGGACCACCGTGGGGGACCCAAAAAGAAGCGGATCAGAGCTGCTCTGTGCAAAACCATTGCACAGAGCAGATAAGTATAACATGTTTGTTATTACAAAAAAAATAAATAATGTTGCCTTTATAAACACTTTAAATTTCTGACACCCTAGACGTACCTGCTCATGCCTGCAACAGCTTTTACTGCCCACTCTATGCCCAAATGCTGGTTAGTTCTGTTCAAGCAAAGCTTTTACACTTTCAGGTAATATTTGCACTATCCCACACATTCCTATAGTCCAGTGAGGCATCCAATCATAGTGATTAACCAATAGGAATATTTTTTTCCTCTTTAGCGTCAGAGAGGGAAGAGTAAAACTTTTGCAGGTAAGTAGATGCACCTCTAGGTTGACAGAGGTTCTTACTCCTGCCCAGTCTAAAACTAAATCAACATTTTTCCTACACTTTAAATAATACTGAAAGAACTTGAACACTCGGAATGCACAAAAATAATTATGCTTGAGTAAAAAATAAACCTTTAAATAGGTTGAACTAAGCAAAGCTTTGATTTAAAAAAAAAAAAGGTATTAAGAAATGCATGGTTGGCTGAAATTGCTAACATTCTTTAAAAATGTTACTTGTATGAGTGTATTTGCTTCAGTTAAGTCACTGACCCAGAACTTGCCAGTGAAGCTGCAATGCCTGATATACTTACTGGTTCCAGGTCAGTAATGGGATTCAAGTTGGTCGACCATCGATGCAGTTGCTTATTTCTACCAGTGCATATTTGTATAAAGCCTAGTTGAAATTTCAACTTAAATCAGCTACATACAATCCAGGTATAGCAAAACAAAAGGTGTGAAAAGTCTTATGGTTTGTTTTCTTTAAGCCCCCATTCACATCGGGCCGATTTGACATGCGATTTGACATATCAAATCGCATGCCAAATCGGAGCTTATTGCTGGCAATAGCACCATCCTAACCAGTGCAACGCTGACTTTGCGGCGCCACACTGATTTCCAAAAGTAGTTTCTGCACTTCTTTTGGTGACTTCGGGGGTGATTTCAATAGACATCTGTGCATGAACTCGCACAGATGTCTGTCAAGTCGCCCCCCAAAGTCAGACTGAAATTTCGACTCGTACGATTTCAAACCCGCCCTCAGTGTGAACGAGGGCTAAGGGTCGGTTCACACTGGTCTGACATACGCTCCGACTTCGAGAGCACAAGTCGCATGACATGTCAAAATCAATGGTTCCCTATGAGAGCCGTCTTAACTGGTTCAACTTTGAAAAGGGTTCCTGCACTACTTTGGTCCGACTTGGGCATGATTTCAGCGCATTGATTTAAATATAAGTCACATCCAAGTCGGATCATCATTGTGGCATACGACATGTGCTCTGAGGATCTTGAAGGGGAACCCCATGCCAAAATGTAAAAAAAAAAAGAAACAGCGTGGGTTCCCCCACCCTTAAAACCATACCAGCCTCTTCGGTCTGATATGGATTTTGAGGGGAATTCCCAAGCCAAATTATTATTTTTTTTCAACAGCGTGGGGTCCCTCCTGAAATCCATACCAGACCCTTATACGAGCATGCAGTCCAGCAGGTCAGGAAAGGGGGGGCAAGCGAGCACCCCCCCCCCTCAGACCATACCAAGCCACATGCCCTTAACATGGATAAAGGAAGAAGGTTTTTTGGAACTTTGCGTGAGGCACGTGACTTAGCTAAATCAAAAGTAATTTCGTAAAACCATATTTATTTTCAGACAGCATAGTGACATGGACATTCACTGTACTGTTAATTTAAGCACAAGAGACTCCATTTTGTTCTCACTGTTGAAATGTGTTCTGTAACCTTCACCTAACACACAGGCACTTCTCCTACTAAACCTCTCTACTCCCCCCTCTCTTCTCAAGGTTTTAATTTTGCAATTGTATTATTCGCTAGTTTTTAATAATATATTTCTATTTGTTAGCTTTTAATAACATATTTCTATTTGTTAGTTTTTAATAACATCTCACACCAACGCTTTTCTTATCTATGTATAAAATAACATGTAAGTATCATTTTCACAGAACGGACATTTTAAACACAGTGATTGAGTCCTGTGAATCTGTTCTTGCAGCTGCAGTATTAACTTTGTTTTAAAGTCCCAATCAGAAATCAGTCATATCAACAGTAAACTGCAATATGTACATACATGATTGTAGAATAATGGAGTAAGTACACACATCAAAAATATGCACAGTATAGTTCAAACATATACAAAGTAGGTATCAGCGCACATATTGGTGGATAGTAATAGCCGATAAGTGTTTCATATCACAAAATAAATAAAAGTATGACACTTGTATGGTGTAGTATGAATTTTAAGGAACCGTATCTATAAAATTATATAGCTGCATCATGTTAGCTCTACGCGTTTCGTGGAGTCCTCTCCACATCCTCAGGAGCATATGCACACTATATCCCAAAAGATATGGGTTATATAAAAACTGTACCAATATGGTCTAAGTATCATAAACCCAAATATAGGGAAAGAATTGTGCCCAAAAATTAATGGACATCCCAGGAATACTTACATATCGGCTAAAATCGTCTATACCTGAGTAGTGTGTGTATTGTGAGTATCTGTGTATTGTGAGTACCTGTGTATTGTGAGTACCTGAGTATTGTGAGTACCTGAGTATTGCGTGTGTACCTGTGTATTGTGAGTGCCTGAGTACCTGTGTATTAAGGGTATTGTGAGTACCTGTGTATTGTGAGTACTCGTGTGCTGTGAGTACCGAGTGCTGTGAGTGCACATGTGCTGTGATTACCCGGGTGATGTGAGTTCACGTGTGCTGTGAGTACCCATGTACTGTGAGTACCCGTATACTGTGAGTACCCGAGTGCTGTGAGTGCATGTGTGCTGTGAGTACCCATGTACTGTGAGCACCTGAGTGCTGTGAGTACACGCGTGCTGTGAGTGCACATGTGCTGTGAGTACCTGTGTGCTGTGAGTGCACGTGTGCTGTAAGTACCCGAGTGCTATAAGTGCAAATGTGCTGTGAGTACCCGTGTGCTGTGAGTACCCATGTGCTGTGAGTACCCGAGTGCTGTGAGTGCATGTGTGCTGCGAGTGCATGTGTGCTGTGAGTGCACGTGTGCTGTGAGTACCAGTGTACTGTGAGTGCACGTGTGCTGTGAGTGCATGTGTGCTGCGAGTACCTGTGTATTGTATTGTGGAGTACCTGTGTATTGTATTGTGGAGTAGAGTTGTTTCCCTGGAAGCCCAGGTTCTGAATCTAGGGAAGCAACATTCAACACTGAGAAGACTCTCCATACTAAAGCAGAGTTGCGATCGCACACAGCAGGTGCTGGCAGGGGCCAGCACAGAGGCGGGTGAAGATAAAGAGGGGCAGGCACCAAAGCAGAGTAGATGGGTGACAGTCAAGAAAGGTATAGGGGAAAGTGGCAGGGAGGCCGGTCCTGGGCTGGAACATCCCAATAAGTACGCCCTGCGCGATCGGGAGTAAAGTTAAGGGAAATGTAAGACAGATTCTGGTGGTAGGGGACTCAATTCTTAGGACAGAGAGGGCAATCTGTCACAAAGTCCTGAAGCACCGAACCATATGTTGTTTACCGGGCACTCGGGTTCAGCACATCACGGATCTGGTGGACAGATTACTGGGAAGGGCTGGGGAAGACCCGGCTGTCATGGTGCATGTTGGCACCAATGACAAAGTCAGAGGAAGATGGAGTGTCCTAAACAATTTTAGGGACTTAGAAGCTAAATTGAGGAAAAGGACCTGCAAGTTAGTATTCTCAGAAATACTACAAATACTACTAAAAATACTGCTACCCTCTGAAACAAATTCCAGAGGGTAGTATTGGGGGCATTAGTGGTAGGTTAACTAAACCACTTAAACCCGAGGTAAGTACAGTAAAGCCCCATACACACTATCAGATTTTCTGCTGATTTTTTCGTTCAGATTTACCAAAACCATATAATATGACGTCAAACCTTAGGAGTTTCAATTTGTATGCAATCAGGCAGGCCCTTGCACTACATGGTTTTGGTAAATCTGAAGACAAAAATCAGCAGAAAGTCTGATAGTGTGTATGGGGCTTAACAAGTCCTATTTGCAACCTCAGAACACCCAATAAGGAGATAGTATGCGACCGGTCTAAACTACGTGGCATGTTCGCCAATGCCAGGAGTCTGGCGGATAATATGGGTGAACTCGAGCTACTGTTGTACGATGAGGATTTCAATTTTGTAGGAATTTCAGAGACCTGGTTCAACAGCGCTCATGATTTGCAGGCAACCATTCAAGGGTATTCCCTATATCGCAGGGATAGAGAGGGTAAAAAAGGGGGAGGGGTATGCCTGTATATCAAAATTGATGCACAAGTGAATGTGAGAGACGACATCACTAAGGGAGCAAGGGAGGAGGTGGAATCCCTATGGGTAGAGCTACAAAAAGAGGAAACTAAGGGAAAAGTAATACTGGGATTATGTTATAGGCCCTCTAACCAGAGGGAGGAGAGGGAGGCGGACCTCCTATCACAATTTGGATTAGCAGCGAGGATGGGTAGTGTCATTATAATGGGGGGATTTAAATTATACAGACACAGACTGGGCGGAAGGAACTGCACATTCATCTAAAGCTCGCCATTTCCTAAATGTCTTGCAGGACAATTTCATGGGTCAGATGGTAAATGCACCAACTAGAGACAAAGCGTTACTAGACCTACTGATTACCAATAATACAGACCTGATCACGGATGTGGAAACACTGGGTAATTTAGGAAACAGCGATCACAGGTCAATTAGTTACAGTATACATCACACAAATAGGAAACATAAGGGGAATACAAAGACACTGAATTTCAAAAGAGCCAACTTCCCTAAACTACGATCCTTGCTAGAAGGTACTAAATGAGATAAAATCTTAGGAACAAAGAACACGGAGGAAAAATAGGTATGCTTTAAGAGCATATTAAATAAGGGTATTAGCCAGTGTATCCCATTGGGAAATAAATTTAAAAGAGCTAACAAAAGTCCTGGGTGGCTTAACTCCAACATAAAAATGTAGATATAAAAGCAAAGGAGAAGGCCTTCAAAAATGACAAGGCTGAGGGATCATCATCAGCATTCCAACTTTACAAAGAATGCAACAAGAAATGTAAAGGTGCAATCAGGGCGGCTAAGATAGAACACAAAAGGCACATAGCTGAGGAGAGTAAAAGAAATCCCAAGAAATTCTTTAAGTATATAAATAGTAAGAAAAGGAGGTCAGATCCTATTTGTCCCATAAAGAATGATGAAGGGAATCTGGTTACTAAGAATGGAGAGATGGCGAAGGTATTGAATTTATTCTTCTCCTCAGTCTTCACGAGGGAAACGGGAGGCTTCAGTAACCAAAACTGCAATGTTTATCCTCATGACTCATTACAGGAAGCACCCTCATGGCTAACAAAGGATAGAATTAGAAATAGACTTGAAAAGCTTAACATTGATAAGTCACCTGGACCAGATGGCTTGCACCCGAGGTTCCTTAAGGAACTCAGTCAAGTAATTGCCAGACTATTGTTCCTAATTTTTACAAACAGTCTACTGACTGGAATGGTACCAGCTGATTGGAGAAAAGCCAATGTAGCACCAATATTTAAAAAAAAGGGCCAAGATACATCCCTGGGAATTACAGACCAGTTAGCCTAACATCAATAGTATGCAAGCTCTTGGAGGGGATGATAAGGGACTATATACAAGATTTTAGTAGTGAAAACGGTATCATTAGCAGTAATCAGCATGGATTCATGAAGAATCGTTCTTGCCTAACCAATCTATTAACCATCTATGAGGAGGTCAGCTGCCACCCAGATAAAGGAAGGGCCGTAGATGTGGTGTATCTAGATTTTTCAAAAGCATTTGATACAGTTCCTCATAAACATTTACTGTACAAAGTAAGGTCCGTTGGCATGGACCATAGGGTGAGTACATGGATTGATAAGTGGCTACAGGAGCGAGTTCAGAGGGCAACGATAAATGGGGAGTACTCAGAATGGTCCCAGGTGGAAAGCGGGGTCCCCCAGGGTTCTGTCCTGGGACCAATCCTATTTAATTCATTGATAAACAATCTGGAGGATGGAATAAACAGCTCAATCTCAGTATTTGTGGACGATACAAAGCTAAGCAGGGCAATCATTTCTCCACAGGATGTGGAAACCTTACAAGAAGATCTGAACAAATTAATGTGGTGGGCAAAAGACACGCGGCCATTCACTAAAATTAGAAGAGAAGCAGTTTAATCTTAAACTGCGTAGAGGGTTCTTTAACGTAAGAGCGGTAAGGATGTGGGATTCTCTTCCACAGGCAGTGGTTTCAGCGGGGAGCATCAATGATTTCAGAAAACTATTAGATAGGCACCTGAATGACCACAACATACAGGGATATACAAATGTAATACTGACATAAAAGCACACACACAGGTTGGACTTGATGGACTTGTGTCTTTTTTCAACCTCACCTACTATGTAACTATGTAAAAGGTGGTGCTGGAAAATGAGGGCAATCAAAGTAGTCTGCCAAGGGAGCTGTGGTGGTGGAGACCACAAGGAGGGAGCCAGGCGCACACAGTAAATTCCCCAAGAGAGCAGAGATTCCCATGATGTGGTCTGATATTGTGGGGACAGTAGCTCCAAAAATCTAAAAGGTGAATGAATGTATGTGATTGTATTTGAATGTGAATGTATAGAAATAAAGCTACTGTCAATTTCAGCCAGTATCCACTGTGACTGTAGAAAAAGTCAGATGTGATTGGGGAAAATAGCACAGACCATGACCCAAGTAAAAGTGTGAAGAGTGAAGCTAGTGAAGGAGACATTACATGGACCCACCATACATGCTCCAAGACAAAAGAACAAGGTGAGTAAGACATATGTACATAAAATCGGAGATATAGGAGCAAACTAACAAAGTGGATAACTAAGTTCTCATCTGGAACCATGATCTAAAGGTGGTGTGCTCAGTGCCCAAGGTGTGCAGCAGTGAAGGCTGTCAACTACCCTTGGGGATATATGTGCACCCGGAACCACCACCATGTCCTCAACATGGGAGGAGTGGGTACTTTGCACCCAACACCACAAAGCACCTTGTCCCCATGATAATGGGGACAAGGCCTCTTCCCAACAACCCTGGGTGGTGGTTGTCGGGATCTGCGGGCAGGGGGCTTATCGGAATCTGGAACCCCCCAAATCCTGACCCCCCATGTGAATGAGTAGGGGTACATTGCACCCCTACTCTTTCACCAAAAAAAGTGTCAATAAGAAAAAAACACAGACACAGTTTTTGACAACGCCCCATAGCTATATAAGAACTGGCAGACAACAGAGCTGATACAACGGCGGGAACGGAGGAGGACCTTTTTTAATCTTTTTAGCGGGCAGAGCACAGAAGACCGGGAGAAGACCGGAGTAAGAAGACGGCAGACCTGAAACAGAAGAAATAGCTACGACAGGGACATTCTTAATTTTTAATAAAGGACTTGTCCAAAACTGTGTCTGTGTTTTTATCTTATTGACACTTTTGATTATCGAGTAGGTCTACAATGTAGCCCCTACTCATTCACATGTAGGCTCCTTGTTAAAGGGAGCTTGCAGATTCTGATAAGCCCCCTGCCTGCAAACCCCCACAACCACAACTCAGGGTTGTCAGAAAGAAGCCCTTGTCCCCATCAACATAGGGGATGGGGTTCTGGAGTAGGTAATATTTCAATTTATCCAGCCTGCAGCTTCAACCTTAATAATGCTTAATTATTGTGGACCAATGCTTCCCTGTACTCTTTTATTACCTATTAACTGCCCTTGCTATGTGACTGATTGCTGTATATTACATTTATATCCCCATGGAACCCCAGGCACTATGTGAAGGTACAGATCAGTAGGAGCCTAGTGTATGTTTAATGTTCTTCCCATGGATGAAGGACCTCAAGTCCTGTCCACCATGCTGTACTATTTAGTACTGGGCTAGTACTCAAGAGGAATATAAAAAAAATTGACCCCTCTTCAAATATCATCTTTGTACAGAAAAGCACTGACTTTTATTGTAGCACTAGTTGTAGTGCCAAAGGTGGTTTCGCAATCGAGGGGTTTATGTGCAAGTAGTCATTATCTCTACCCACTCGTGAAGACCTCCATGCAACCTTTGTAACCACAAAGATTCCTGTTGAATTATTGTTTTGATTGAAAGTGACATCACGTGAACTGAATTGCCAAGATTCGCATAGTCAAACTATTTTTCTGGCTGTTGTTGAGTAGTGTACTTGCTCAGCTAAAGTCAATTGGGATTTTGCTGATCTGCATTCACTTTTTAGTTTTAGAAGATTAAAACTCCTTTTACTATGTTTGTTTTATTTATTTTGTTGGTCCTGCCCTTTTTGGGAGATTTCCCTTTACTTTCTGTCCCAGAGACACAAAAGGAAGGGAGGGGACAGCTCTACAAAGTCATAGGAAATTCCCAGTTAGACAGTTGTCACTGGAACACATGTCCCTTTCGGAAAAAATGTCCTTACCTTTTGTTTTGATGACAACTCTAAAGTTTTTGGTTTCCTATTACTTTCTCTCTTGGTGACAATGGAAAGTTGGACAAATGGGGTTGTTTATATCCACCAGGCATACAGACAGAAAAATAAATGGTCAGGGTTTGCAATTCCTGAATATGCTATCCAAAGTTAAAGTGAACAGTCCTTGTTTGGTCTTTTTCTTTAAAGTGCTAGTCAAGTCCGGTTTTTATTTTGGGCCTATAGGTAAGCCTATGATAAGGTTTACCTGTAGGTACAGTGAATATCTCCTAAACGTGCACCATTTAGGAGATATTTATGTGTAGCAGCCAGTAACATCAACGGCGCATGCGCACTGCACTCTCAGTGGAGAGAACTGTGCCACAACTGTGACTCCTGCGCACATGTGCAGGAGTGATGTCATCGCGGCTCGACTATTCAAATGGCCAGAGTCGGCAAACCAGGAAGGAAGACCAGGTGAAGATGAAATCCCTGTCAGCGGTGACCACGTGCTGCTGGAGGGATCTGTTTCTTAGGTAAGTCTGTCATAATGTGCTAGTATGCAATGCATACTAGCACATTATGATAGACTTACCTAAGAAAGCCTGCAGAGGGACCAGTTTTTTTTTTTAAATCACAGTTTACCTATGCTTTAATCTTTTTACATAATGTGAATGAGTAGAAGGAAGGGGATACATCCCATTGTTGTTTTATTTATTTTTATTTTTTTTTAAGTAGAAAACCAGCTAGTTTAAATAGTAGCAGATTAAAACCCAGTATGCGGGTTTACAGAGATACTTTTTTGACAGAGCAAATTTGTTATTATTTGCTTAATCTGATATTAGTGGAAACATGTCTTCAGTAGTATAAAGGCCATTTCACACAGAGTGTGGTGATTAGAGGTTTTCTGCAATTGAAGAACATGGGTCACTGCTAGGACACACAGAAAACTTTTTTTTCTATGTGTCCTATTCACACTGTAATGCAGCCTGGAATTGCACCCCCCTACTCCTGGCTCACTGCAACTGGAACAGACAGCTGCCACACACTAAACCTTTGCAGCTTAGTGTGTGGTAGCTCGCTGGGGCAGTGTAAATGGACCCTAATAAGGCTAAAAAGAAACTAAGCAGCTGAATTAAATAATTATGTTTACTGAAACTTATAGTTCAGATATGGCAGTACATCCTAACAGACAAAATGTTGCTCATTCACCCCAAGCTAAAGATGTTGTTTTGTATGTTTTCAGGAGACACCCAAGCACTGGCAAATTGGTTCACATGCCAGGCCCTCGATTATTTCAATATATCTGATATGCTGTGTGATACATTTAGGCTACTTTCACACTGGGGCAGGGGTGTATTAGCGGTAAAGCGCTGCTAGTTGTAGCGGTGCTTTACCGCTGTTATAGTGACGCTTTTCGGCCGCTAGTGGGGTGCTTTTAACCCCTGCTAGCGGCCGAAGAAAGGGTTAAAAGCACCCGAAAAGCACCGCTGCCGAAGCGCTATGCAGGCGCTTCGCCAGCGCTGCCCATTGACTTTAATGGTGTATACACCGCTCCCTCACCGCCCCAAAGACGCTGCTTGCAGGACTTTTTTTCCTGTCCGGCAAGTGCACCGCCCCAGTGTGAAAGCACTCGGGCTTTCACACTGGGGTGGCTTGAGAGTGGCTTTTCAGCCGCTTTACAGGTGCTATTTTTAGAGCTAAAACGCTTGAAAAGCGTCCCAGTGTAAAAGGGGTCTTAATGGTTAAATTGAGTTGAGCATGTGTTGGTAAAACTGTATAAATCATTGCAACTCAGTGATGGTCAACCCTCTGGGCGCAGGGGGCCGTAAGTACGACACTTGACATCAGCAAAGGGCCGCACTTAACATACAATGATTCTAATGCCGTGTACACACGGGCGGACTTTTAGGCATCAAAGGTCCGACGGTCTTTCCGACGGACTTTCGAACGAACGGACTTGCTTACACACAATCACACCAAAGTCCGACGGATTCGTACGCGATGACGTACGACCGGATTAAAATAAGGAAGTTCATAGCCAGTAGCCAATAGCTGCCCTAGCGTCGGTTTTTGTCCGTCGGACTAATATACAGACAAACGGATTTTTCGACCGGACTCGAATCCATCGGAAAGATTTGAAACATGTTTTAAATCTAAAGTCCGTCGGATTCCACTGTAGGTCCGATGAAGCCCACACACGGTCGGATTGTCCGATGGGTTCATTCCGTCTGACCAGTCTGGTTGAAAAGTCTGCCCGTGTGTACACGGCATTGCACTACAGAAAACTCTCAACAAGAGATGGTCAAAGACTACAAGCATGCTACAAGTGATGCTCAAAAACTGTAAACAAGCTAGAAAGAGTTGTTGGAGACTGAGGAGTCACATTGCACAAGACAGCTAGCAATCACTGCTATTGCATCCCTTTACAAATCAATGCTATCAAAGTAGTGCTCCCTACAGACCTCTTAAATATTATTGGTGCCACATATTTCTGTCAGCAAGGTCCAGTATAAAAGATCCGAGGGGGAAAAAAAAAAAAGTGAAAAAGCATGGATAGCACAAAAAAGCAGGAAAAATAAAACAAGGCATTTAACTACTAGATCCCAGTCTAAAGCCCCATACACACTATTAAGCCTCATACACACGGTTCGATTGTTGGCAGGGGATTGTCTGTTGACAGACTATTGTCCTAAAATCTTAGTGTTAGTACGCTCCTTTTGACATTTGTTGTCCAATTTTCTGCCAACAAATGTTGGATGACAGGCTAGTATATTTTCGTATGTTCAGTACACAAATCCATCTTGAATTTAAACGCATTGTAGGGTGTGCCCCCCAAATATATACCAGTACACAAATCCATCACACAAAAGTCAAAAGTACAATAACACGCATGTTCGGAATCAATGCTCACCAAACATGAAATTAGCAGAAGGAGCCCAAAGGGTGGCGCTCAAGAGCTGAAATTCCTTGTAGTACAGCACTACGTTCGTGTTTGTGGCATGACAATTGTGTACCGATAATATGCAAGACAAGATCCTGGCACACGCCTTTTTGACAAAGGTCTCGGTTGGCCAACAATTGCACCGTGTGTACGAGGCTTAAGAGTCTGAGCAAGCACCTAGGCAGGGTAAAACAGACAAAAAACAGCAAAAAAAATTCCCAGGTCACTTACCAACCAGCCTGCAAAAAACCGAATAGTCCTGTCTAACAGTTCACTTTAAAACCAGGGGTTTAGTTTGCACACATTTGCAAATATATGCGTAAGCTACAGGGCCAATTCATGGCACCCTCTTGTACTGTAGTCCTAACTCTATAAATTTTGAGAGCCTCAAAAGTTGGAGCACATAAATAATAATGTATAGATTAAGGGCAGGTATGCCTGGAGTGAGCTCACCCCTCCTTAAAGATATAGGAATGCACTGGACACCCAGTAATAGCACAATGGCAGTAAAGGTTTAGAGTGTCTCCTTACCTTTTCACCAATAGTACAAACAAATGGCAACCACCCCAACCTATAACTGGCCTTTGCAGCAAGGAGCACATGGAAAGGTGACGCATGTCAAAAACAACAAACAAAAATTCCCGGCTAACTTACCAACCAGCCTGCAACAAACCGAATGATCCTGTCTAACAGTTCATGTCAAAACCAGGGGTTTAGTTTGCACACATTTACAAATATATCTATAAGCTGCAGGGCCACTTCACAGCACCCTAGTGTACTGCAGACGTGACTCTATACATTTAGAGAGCCTCCAAAGTTAGAGCACATACAGTGGGGACCGAAAGTATTCAGACCCCCTTAAATTTTTCACTCTTTGTTATATTGCAGCCATTTGCTAAAATCATTTAAGTTCATTTTTTTCCTCATTAATGTACACACAGCACCCCATATTGACAGAAAAACACAGAATTGTTGACATTTTTGCAGATTTATTAAAAAAGAAAAACTGAAATATCACATGGTCCTAAGTATTCAGACCCTTTGCTGTGACACTCATATATTTAACTCAGGTGCTGTCCATTTCTTCTGATCATCCTTGAGATGGTTCTACACCTTCATTTGAGTCCAGCTGTGTTTGATTATACTGATTAGACTTGATTAGGAAAGCCAAACACCTGTGCATATAAGACCTTACAGCTCACAGTGCATGTCAGAGCAAATGAGAATCATGAGGTCAAAGGAACTGCCTGAAGAGCTCAGAGGCAGAATTGTGGCAAGGCACAGATCTGGCCAAGGTTACAAAAAAATTTCTGCTGCACTTAAGGTTCCTAAGAGCACAGCGGCCTCCTTAATCCTTAAATGAAAGATGTTTGGGATGACCAGAACCCTTCCTAGAGCTGGCCATCCGGCCAAACTGAGCTATCGGGGGAGAAGAGCCTTGGTGAGAGAGGTAAAGAAGAACCCAAAGATCACTGTGGCTGAGCTCCAAAGATGCAGTCGGGAGATGGGAGAAAGTTGTAGAAAGTCAACCATCACTGCAGCCCTCCACCAGTCGGGGCTTTATGGCAGAGTGGCCCGACGGAAGTCTCTCCTCAGTGCAAGACACATGAAAGCCCGCATGGAGTTTGCTAAAAACACCTGAAGGACTCCAAGATGGTGAGAAATAGGATTCTTTGGTCTGATGAGACCAAGATAGAACTTTTTGGCCTTAATTCTAAGTGGTATGTGTGGAGAAAACCAGGCACTGCTCATCCCCTGTCCAATACAGTCCCAACAGTGAAGCATGGTGGTGGCAGCATCATGCTGTGGGGGTGTTTTTCAGCTGCAGGGACAGGACCACTGGTTGCAATTGAGGGAAAGATGAATGCAGCCAAGTACAGGGATATCCTGGACGAAAACCTTCTCCAGGGTGCTCAGGACCTCAGACTGGGCCAAAGGTTAACCTTCCAACAAGACAATGACCCTAAGTACACAGCTAAAATAATGAAGGAGTGGCTTAACAACAACTCAGTGACTGTTTTTGAATGGCCCAGCCAGAGCCCTGACTTAAACCCAATTGAGCATCTCTGGAGAGACCTAAAAATGGCTGTCCACCAACGTTTACCATCCAACCTGACAGAACCGGAGAGGATCTGCAAGGAGGAATGGCAGAGGATCCCCAAATCCAGATGTGAAAAACTTGCTGCATCTTTCCCCAAAAGACTCATGGCTGTATTACATCAAAAGGGTGCTTCTACTAAATACTGAGCAAAGGGTCTAAATACTTAGGACAATGTGATAATTCAGTTTCCTGACAGACTCCATGGCAGCCAACGTGTGGGTTTAGTCCCGCCTCTACTACCCTATAGGACACTACTCCCATAAATCTTTGCTCCTCACCAGCAGCCGTGTTCTTTTTTTGTCCTCCTCCAAGGACCTAGCTAAGATGGTCTTTCTACCTGAAGATTATTTCTCCCTGCGGTCAGATCTGGCGAGCTTTCCCATACAAGGGTCGCAGTATTCCAATAAGCCCTAGCTACTAGCAGGGTATGAAAGGGGCATACGGAAGAGGCGCTGAAGGCGGTGTAATCCTAGCCACTGGCAGGCAAAACCCTCACTGGTCATACAGCCTAGCTACTAGCAGGTGACCTTTGTTGCCCAGGAATAAGTCCGGTCTGTGCTGTATTACCTGACCCAGGTCTCGATCGCAGTAGGAGTGGTGAGTCCGTTCCATTTTCCTTTCATGGCAGCAGTTTATGTTTTCCCTTTCCCCTGTGTTGTGCTTATATTCTGTGCCTCCCCCCGCACTGTCGGGTGCAGTGTAATGGGCTGTTATGGCGGCTGGTCTCCTCTGCGTTCCAGCCGCCGTTCACTTCCTGGTTTCGTTTTCGCGGCCGTTCTGCGCATGCGCGTTTCCGGTGCGAGAACGAGGCTTGGTTTCGCGCACGCGCATAGCGGTAATTGCGCGTGCGCACTAGGGCCACGGCGGTGACGTCACAGGGGCGCCAGTTTAAATTCCAGGAAATAGTTTGCAAGCTTGGGAATGCTTGTAGACTGTTAGCAGTATCTTCCCTGGCTCTGTTTTCTGTCGTGTCAGGTGAGAGGGCTTTTGGGGACAGGTCTGTGGCTTACCTTTGCTGCTTGCTACGTTCCTAACTGGTTGCTTGTATTTTCAGCCCTGATGGATCCCTCCGGGAGCACGATCGCTTCACCGCCTGCCTCTGGCCAGCCCTCTCGCATCAGGTACCTGGTAGGGGATCCCTTCCTGGGTGTTGCGAGGGGGGGGGGGGAGGGGTATGGGGCAGCAGTGGTCTGTTTGTCCCCATTAACACAGAAGTGCCTTGTTTTTCTTGTCAGCCCTTCTAGGTCTTCTCAACAACCTAACTCGCACAGAAGTGGTTCATCTAGATCACAGCACCGGCAGTCCTCTTCCAGATCCGGTCATCACGGTTCCTCCTCCAAATCGAGACACCATAGCCGGGATCCATCTCACCCTTCCAAGTCTCACTCCAGTCATGCAGCGGAAGGATCCTGCTGGGGGTGTAGGGCAAAGGTTCCTATAGGCAAATCCCTCTGCGATACCTGCTATATAAAAGCAACAGGTGAAAGGGGTGGATCAGATCAGCAACTCAAGTCTCTAGTGGAGAAGATCGTGAAAGAGAATCTAAAGGAGCTGGGGTCTAGCCAATCCCATGTTTCTCCTGCAGAACCTCAAGACCTACCCATAAGGGATACCCAGACACAGGACACTTTTGAGTCCTCTTTGCCCAGTCATCTGTCGGCTGTCTCCTCGGATAGTGATTCTGAGGGAGAAGACCCTTATACTGGATTTAGTTTTGACTTACTTCCTCCTCTAATCAAAGCCATAAAGGAAACCTTAAACTGGGAAGAACCAGTAACGGCCCCTGCAAAACAGAGGAAGTTCTTCAAGCAGCTGAAGAAGGAACGTGTCAGCTTTCCCTTTTTCGCGGAATTAGGGGAAGTTATCACAGATGAATGGGGAAAAGTAGAGAAGAAGAACTCCCTTCTCTCTAAAATACAGAGGCTTTATCCCTTCAAAGAAGAAGAGGTTAAGCAACTGGAGTCGGCTCCTCTAGTAGATGCAGCTGTGATGAGACTGGTCAGGCATGTAACTCTTCCCCTGGAAGACACGGTCTCGTTCAGAGACGCCTTGGACAGACGGATAGACTCAGATTTGAAGCGAGTCTATCTTACAGCTGGTATGGCGTGTAAACCAGCCTTGGCTCTGGCCGCCATGTCCAAGGCTATGGAAACGTGGTCAGACAGCGTGGACGAGACACTTAGAGGTGTCTCGGAGGAAGTGGCCAGGAGTTCGCCCGTCCAGGAATTAAGGTTAGCCTCGGCCTTTCTGGGGGAGGCCTCAATCGACATTATCCGTTTGGTGGCTAGAGTTATGTTGTCCGCAGTTACCGCCAAGCGTGCCCTTTGGCTTCGCCCTTGGCTGGCAGACCCAGCATCAAAACAGGTTTGGTGCCGTATTCCCTACGACGGGTCCTCTCTTTTTGGAAATAAATTAGACAGCGCCATAACCCGTGCCACCGGGGGTAAGTCGGGGTTCCTCCCTCAGGACAGGCGATTACAAGGCCAGAGAAGGCCGTTTCCAAGGAGACAGAACCAGGATCGTGCCAGGGAAGCACGTGGATACAGGCCGGGCCGCGAGTTCTCCAGATCTTGGAAGGCCAGACAATCATCGTTCAAGAAGTCTGCTAAGAGTAGTGCGTCGGGTGAGAAGGAACCAACCAAGTCCTTTTGAGATGGGGCCCACCCAGGCAGGCCAAGTGGGGGCTCGCCTCCTTCGCTTTCGGCATGTTTGGGCGGCCTCGATCCAGGATTTTTGGACCGTGAGAACGATCTCCTCAGGTCACACCTGGGTTTTCAGCAGTACTCCCAGGCTCAGGTGCATCCCCACATCTCTTCCAGCCACAGAAGAAAAAAGAAAAATCCTTATAGCTTACGTGAGATCTTTGTTAGATCAAGGCGCTGCCATTCCTGTCCCAGACGACCAACGCGGCATGGGGATGTATTCTCCTCTCTTCATGGTCCAGAAAAAGAATGGGGCATGGCGACCCGTCATAGATTTGACGCACCTAAACAGCTTCATCAAGAAGGAGAGGTTCAAAATGGAAACCCTGTCCACAATTCGACAGTCTGTCCAACCAGGAGACTGGCTCATTTCTATAGACCTCAAGGACGCTTATTTCCACGTGCCAGTGGCAACAGATTTTCAACGCTTTCTCCGTTTCTCTATAGGCCAACTACACTTACAATTCACATGCCTTCCCTTCGGTCTGTCCACCTCTCCGAGAGTCTTCTCGAAGGTCTTGTTGGCGGTTGTGGCCTTACTAAGAACCAGAGGGATCCGTCTTTATCACTATCTGGACGATCTCCTTCTACTGGCCCAAGACAGAGATTGCCTCCTGAATCACAGAGATATGGTCATCTCAACTCTTCAAGAATTTGGATGGCTTCTGAACCGAGAGAAGAGCCATCTGGAGCCTTCTCGGTCTCTCGTGTTCCTCGGGGCCCTATTCAATACAGCGAGAGGTACAATTTCCTTACCCGAGGAGAAGATCACGATAGTTCGGGACAGGATTCGCCTGGCTCTCTCCTCTTCTCATCTCCGGGCTCTCCAGTGTCTGACAATCATAGGCACCATGGTGTCCACCATACCAATGGTAAAATGGGCTCAGTGGAGGATGCGTCCTTTTCAGAAGGGATTTCTCCTTCAGTGGTCGGGCAACAAGAGTCAGCGTATCTACATCTCTCAGACCATGAGGGGTTCCCTCCTCTGGTGGCTTCAAAAGGAAAATCTACGCCGGTGCCACTCCATCCTTCCCATCACTTGGATCACTGTGACGTCAGATGCCAGCGAGAGAGGCTGGGGTGCTCATTGCCTAGCGGAAGTGGCTCAAGGCTCCTGGGATTTCCCAGCGCGGAGGTTGGTATCGAATATTCTAGAGTTACGCGCAGCCTTCCAGGCACTGCTGGCATTTCGTCATCTGATAGCAGGGACATCTGTGTTACTCAGGCTGGACAATACGACGGCAGTAGCCTATGTAAGGAAGCAAGGAGGTACCAAAAGCCTGTCTCTTCTACAAGAGGTGGAACCAATAATGGTCTGGGCCCAGAAGAATCTGACCAACCTAACGGCAACTTACGTTCCTGGAATTCTCAATGTCCAAGCGGATTTCCTTTCACGAGTTCACCTGGACAACAACGAGTGGTCTCTCCACGAGGATGTGTTCAATTGGATCCTAACTCTGGGGATCTCTCCAGAGGTCGATCTCTTCGCTTCCCCGTACAACAAAAAGCTAGTGAGATACTACGCAAGGTTTCGGGATCCACAAGCCTACGGGATAGATGCACTGACAGAACGTTGGTGGTTCCACAGAGCATATGCCTTTCCTCCGACACCTATTATCTTCCAGTTTCTGCGGAGGCTCAGGTGGGAGGAGGTGGAGATAGTAGCCATCATTCCTTACTGGCCCAACAGACCTTGGTTTCCTCTCCTATTACTCCTCAGCTTCCGAGAACCAGTTCGTCTACCGACCAGAACGGATCTACTCTCCCAAGGCGCGATTCTCCACCCGTGCCCAGCTCATCTACAGTTGAGGGCTTGGTTCTTGAGAGGAGTAGGTTGGAAGCATTAGGTTGCCCTATGGAGGCTATTCCTACACTTCTGAATGCAAGAAGACAAAGCACTAACAAGGTGTATGAGCGTATTTGGACAAAATTCTCGTCTCATATGTCGTCTAGGGCTAAGTCATGTGACTCACCTGCGGTCCAGGACATCATGGGTTTTCTGCAATCAGGCCTGGATTTACCCTTGTCTGTCAGTTCACTGCGTGTACAAGTTTCAGCGATCTCTGCCTTTACTGGGGTGTCGTGGGCCAGACATGCCCTTATTCAACAATTCTTCAAAGGAGCAATCAGAATGAGACCGCAAAGGAAACCCAGATTCCCCAAATGGGATCTCCCTCTAGTTCTTGAGTTCTTCTCACAACTCGATAAACCACTGTCTGTCAGGGAACTTACTATCAAGACTGCATTCTTGACCGCCATCACCTCGGCCAAGAGGGTGTCCGAAATCCAGTCTTTAGGGTCAAAGGAACCTTTCTTAACCTTCTTTCCGGACAGAGTGACTCTGATTCCAATGCTAGGGTCAAACCCTAAGGTCACCTCGATCTTTCATGAGAACCAAGAAATCTCACTTCCTACCTTCAGATCTGCCGGTAATCTGGGAATACATCCACTCGATGTTGGTGTCTCCTTAAAACAATACCTAGAAGTAACGGCTCCCTTCCGTCATTCGGATTATCTTTTTGTGTCGTTCTATGGGAAGAACAAGGGGCTCCGGGCCTCAGTTAGATCCATTGCTGCATGGATTGTACAGGCAATTCAATGGGCATATAGAGAGAAGGGCTTGGCTCCTCCAGAGGCGGTGACGGCACACTCGACTAGAAGTCTTTCGACCTCGTGGGCAGCTTCTCGTCACGTCGCACCTGAAGTGATCTGCAGGGCGGCTTCTTGGTCATCGATCCACACCTTCATGTCCCATTATTGTGTTGAGCCAGCGGCTCTATCCTCAGTTGATTTTGGTGTTAAAATACTGTCGGTGGACGGTGTTAAATAAATCTTTGTTTTTTTCAGCATTTTTGCCCACCCGGGTGTGTATGGCGAGTTATTTCCCACACGTTGGCTGCCATGGAGTCTGTCAGGAAAACGGAAAATTCCTATCAAAATACTTACCGTAATTTTCCTTTCCTGATGGACTCCATGGCAGCAGGAGTTCCCTCCCAAATGGCTGGAGTAGGCTAGTTATCGAACACGGCTGCTGGTGAGGAGCAAAGATTTATGGAAGTAGTGTCCTATAGGGTAGTAGAGGCGGGACTAAACCCACACGTTGGCTGCCATGGAGTCCATCAGGAAAGGAAAATTACGGTAAGTATTTTGATAGGAATTTTCCGTTTTTTCTTTTTTTAATAAGTCTGCAAGAATGTCAACATTGTGTGTTTTTCTGTCAATATGGGGTGCTGTGTGTATTAATGAGGAAAAAAATGAACTTAAATGATTTTAGCAAATGGCTGCAATATAACAAAGAGTGAAAAATTTAAGGGGGTCTGAATACTTTCCGTATAATATATATATATATATATATATAAAATAATGGATAGATTAAGGGCAGGTAAGTACAATGTACCCAGGGCCAGATTTCCCACAAGGCCACTGAGGCCAGGCCTCCGGGCGGCAGTGGTGCAGGGGCGGCGCCGCTAGGGTTGCCACCTGTCCGGTTTTGGACACATGTGCCCGGTTTTCAAGCAGCCTGAAACCCACATATAGCAGCAGTTCAGTATCCCGATTCCCGCGCCCGCCATCACTGTTACACATTTATTACTGCCTGTGCGCTCCGCATCCGAGCCGAGATCAGCGATGGGCAGCAGGTGTACCTATTCAGCCTGTGATTGGCTGAATAGGTCACGTGCGGGCGGCAGACACGAGAGTCTGTGATTGGTCACATGTGGAGGCGGGGCTGGACTGTGGGTGATCGCAGCCGCCCAGAGACACGCCTCCTTGCCTGGCGTGTGCTCTGCTGTGTCTCCTGGAGTCCTCACTGAGGTATTTTTCTCATATGCCCTCTCACCCCCCTCTGTCAGCCACTCTTCCCTCTGTAAGCCACTCCCCCTCTGTCAGCTCCCCTCCCCTGTCAGCTACCCCCCTCTGTCAGCTACCCCCTCTGTCAGTTACCCCCCTCTGTCAGCTACCCCCTATTTCAGTAATCCTCCGTCTGTCAGTCACCCCCCTCTGTTAGTTACCCCCCTTCTGTCAGTTACACCCCCTTTGTCAGTTACCCTCCCTCTGTCAGTTACCCCCCCTCTGTCAGTTACCCCCCTCTGTCAGCTACTCCCCCCTCTGTCAGCTACTCCCCTCTCTGTCAGCTACTCCCCCCTCTGTCAGCTACACCTCCTCTGTCAGCTACACCCCCCTCTGTCAGCTACTCCCCCCCTCTGTCAGCTACTCCCCTCTCTGTCAGCTACACCTCCTCTGTCAGCTACCCCCCCCCTCTGTCAGCTACCCCCCCTCTGTCAGCTACTCCCCCCCTCTGTCAGCTACACACCTGTTTGTTAGCTATTCCCCCCCTCTGTCAGCTACTCCCTCTCTGTCAACTACTCCCCCCCTCTGTCAGCTATTCCCCCCCTCTGTCAGCTACTCCCCCCTCTGTCAGCTATTTCCCCCCTCTGTCAGCTTCACCCTCCCTATGTCAGCTATCCCCCCCCGGTCAGCTACCCCTTCTCTCTCTGTCAGGCCACCCCCTCTCTTACCACCTTTCTCTCTCACCCCTCCTCCCTCTCAGCCCCCTTCTCTCTCCCACCCCTCCTCTCTCTCTCACCCCACTCCCCCTCACAACCCCAATCCCCTCCACCTCTCTCTTTCTCACCCCCTCTCTCTTCTGCCTCTTCACCCCCTTACCTCCTCCTCTCACCCTTTCTCACCTCCCTCCCCCACCTCTTCTTCCCCCCTCAGGGGGCGAGGGCCCCATGATTCCTAACAGCGGCCCTGTGAGTGAGTACACAAGTTCGGATGTGTTTTGATTCCTGCCTCCTGCCGACACACTGGGCACAGCAATGCAGCACCTGCCTCTACTTTGCCTTCTCTCCAAGCCCTCCCACACAAGGGAAGGAAAGAAGTAAAATAGCATTACAGTGGAGCAGCTTCGCTCCACTCCCAAACTCCGGCTTACACATTTCCTGGCTCTAAATCGCTCTCGGTAAGGCAGTCTAATGTGGGTCTTTAGGGGCAGGGGACACTGATGGGGGGGAGGCATTAAAGGACCCGGCCCTGGGGCGGCAAAGGGAGTAAATCCAGGCCTGGCAGCAGGCGTACCTATTCAGCCTGTGATTGGCTGAATAGGTCACGTGCGGGTGGCGGACATGAGAGTCTGTGATTGGTCACAGGTGGGGCTGGAGTGTGGGTGATCGCAGCCGCCCGGAGTCCTGCCTCCTTGCCTGATGTGTGCTCTGCTGTGTCTCCTGGAGTCCTCACTGAGGTATCTTTCTCACCTGCCCTCTCACCCTCCTCTGTAAGCCAGTCCCCCTCTGTCAGCTCCCCTGTCAGCTACCCCCTCTGCCAGTTACCCTCCCTCTGTCAGTTACCCCCCTCTGTCAGTTACCCCCCTTTTAGTTACCCTCCCTCTGTCAGTTACCCCGTCTGTCAGTTAACCCCCTCTGTCAGTTGTCCCCCCTCTGTCAGCCATCTCCCTCTGTCAGTTACCCCCCTGTCAGTTACCCCTGCTCTGTCAGCTACTCCCTTCTCTGTCAGCTACTCCCCCCTCTGTCAGCTATTCCCCCCCTCTGTCAGCTATTCCCCCCCTGTCAGCTACCCCCGTCTCTTTGTCAGGCCACCCCCTCTCTTACCACCTTTCTCTCTCACCCCTCCTCTCTCTTAGCCCCCTTCTCTCTCTCACCCCTCCTCTCTCTCTCACCCCACTCCCCCTCACAACCCCAATCCCCTCCCCATGTCTTTCTCACCCCTCTCTCTTCTGCCTCCTCACCCCCTTACCTCCTCCTCTTACCCTTTCTCACCTCCCTCCCCCACCTCTTCTCCCCCTTTAGGGGGCGAAGGCCCCATGATTCCTAAAAGAGGCCCTGTGAGTGAGTGCACAAGTTCGAATGTGTTTTGATTACTGTGTCCTGCCAACACACTGGGCAAAGCAATGCAGCACCTGCCTCTACTTTGCCTTCTCTCCAAGCCCCCCCCACACAAGGGAAGGAAAGAAAGAAAATAGCACTACAGTAGAGCAGTTTCGCTCCGCCCCCAAACTCCGGCTTACACATTTTCTGGCTTTAAATGGCTCTCAGTAAGGCAGTCTAATGTGGGTCCTTAGGGGCAGGGGACACTGATGGGGGGGCGGCATTGAAGGACCCGGCCTTGGGGCGGCAAAGGGAGTAAATCCGGGCCTGAATGCACCCCATACTCATTCACCTAGGGGGGGCAGAATCTGGGGGCCCCAAAGCACCCCCCCCCCCTGTTGAGGGCATGTGGCCTACACTATTTTTTTTTTTGGCATGGGTTTGCCCTTAAAATCCATACCAGACCCGAAGGGCCTGGCATGGAAAACGGGGGCCCATGCTGTTTTTTTTCTTTATTTTTCATTGCTGGCATTCTTTTTTTTACTTTCAGCTGTTAGTGGGGAAACCTGCTGACAGCTGATGAGTCATCGGTTGTTAAGGACGCGTTGGCTGGCTTCCCGACCTGCTCCTTAACCACTTCAGCCCCGGAAGATATGGCTGCTCAATGACCAGAGGATATTTTGCGATACGGCACTGCGTCGCTTCAACTGACAATTGCGCGGTCGTGCGACGCTGTACCCAAACAAAATTGACATCCTTTTTTCCCACAAAGAGCTTTCTTTTGGTGGTATTTGATCATGTCTGCGGTTTTTATTTTTTGCGCTATAAACAAAAAAAGAGCGACAATTTTGAAAAAAAACACAATATTTTGTACTTTTTGCTATAATAAATATCCCCATTTTTTTTTTTAAAAAGCAAATTTTTTTCTCAGTTTTTGCCGATATGTATTCTTCTACATATTTTTGGTAATAAAAATCGCAATAAGCATATATTGATTGGTTTGCGCAAAAGTTATAGCGTCTACAAAATAGGGGATAGATTTATGGCATTTTTTTTATTATTATTTTTTTTACTAGTATTGGTGGCGATCAGTGATTTTTATAGTGACTGCGACATTATGGCAGACACATCAGACACTTTTGACACATTTTTGGGACCATTGACAGTTATACAGCAAAGATCCCCTATCTTATAGTAGTATGCTGACAGCTGCTAGCACTAATCACGTCCCATAATAACGTGTGAGAATCACAGATAAATAAATAAATCATGTGCTGCGCTATCCCCTTAATGATCTGCTGAACCTGCAGCAAAAAACCTAAAAACAAAATTGTTAACTAAAGTGATGTGCCTATACATTCCAAGAATAAAAATTATATATAGGTCCGTGATACTCTGACCATCTAGGGTCAGTTTTCAGCGTCCTTTATCTAAAGATAATAAAATTGATAGGTGACTGTGAATATAGCGATCTTCAGTAGTGGCTACATTCAGGTGCTCCCCAAGGTAATGGCCGCTCAACTCAGAGTGTGTGACCTCGCAATTAAGTTTGGTCAGTACATGCTTTTGAATCGTCAAAACAGATTCCAGGTCAGGTTGCACGGTCCAAATACTGCTCAAAGATGTGGCATCCTCATAATAAATATCAAAAAGAGACTTCCATAGTGTGATAACGCTTTAAAATATTTTATTTAGTGCAAACAAAGCCCTATTATAGGGTACTCAC
This sequence comes from Lithobates clamitans, assembly GCA_037952925.1. Lineage (NCBI taxonomy): Eukaryota > Metazoa > Chordata > Amphibia > Anura > Ranidae > Lithobates > Lithobates clamitans. The sequence continues at coordinate 1,154,140 of JBBGZY010001669.1, read as the reverse complement.
ATGGGTCTGGTGCGTTAGTGAACCTCTCTATAGCATGCCTTAATAGCGCTGAGCCATGGATAAGATAGGGGAGGGGACTGGACAGCGTAGGAGGCAGCTGGTCTGTCATATGGAGTAGGAGAACATGATCTTATGCATGGCTTGGCGCTATTAAGGCATGCTATAGAGCGGTGCACTAACGCACCAGACCCATGTGAGTACACTATAAGTACCTTATAATAAAACTGCCCCCCCACCCCAAAGCACCTTGTCCCCATGTTGATGAGGACAAGGGCCTCTTCCCGACAACCCTGGCCATTGGTTGTAGGGGTCTGCGGGCGGGGGGCTTATCAGAATCCGGGAGCCCACTTTAATGAGGGGGCCCCCAGATCCCGGCCGCCCACCCTACGTGAATGAGTATGGGGTACATCGTACCCCTACCCATTCACCTGAGGGAGAAAAGTGTCAATAAAAAACACACTACACAGGTTTTTAAAGTAATTTAGTAGGCAGCTCTGGGGGTCTTCTTCCTACTTTGGAGATCTTCTTCCGACTTCGGGGGTCTTCTTCCGCGCTCTCCGCATCTTCTCCCCGTGTCCGGTTCTTCTCCGCGCTGTCCGGCCTCTTCTCCCGGTGTCCGGTATCTTCTGCCGGCCTCCCCCGCTATCTTCTTCCAGCTCTTTTGCTAGCAGGGGCTCGGTCTTCTGCCGCTGTCCAGTATCTTCTGCCGGCCTCCCCCGCTATCTTCTTCCAGCTCTTTTGCTAGCAGGGGCCCGGTCTTCTGTCGCTGTCCGGTTCTTCTCCGGCTGTCCGGTTCTTCTCCGGTATCCTCTTCCGGATCCCCCGCTATCTTCTTCCAGCTCTTTTGCTAGCAGGGGCCCGCTCTTCTTCTTCTACGTCGTCGTCTTCTCCCCTCTTCTCTTCTTCCGATGTTGACACGATGCTCTCTCCAGCTGTAAACATTTTTTCCTTTCCCGATGAGCGAGCCAGCTCGGCGCTGCTATCTGCAGCTGACACAGTGCACTGCGATTACCTGCGGTTATGTGCAGATAGCTGAGCTAAATCACTCCTGGACGCAGTCAATTCTATTTTTTCTATCTGCACAAAACAGCATGTAATCAAAACGCAGTGTGTGAATAGGGCCATAGGAAAGCATTGTGTACGTTTAGCTGTGTGAAAGAATAAGGCCCCTTTCACACTGGCGTGTTTTTCAGGCGCTAAAAATAGCGCCTGAAAAACGCCCTAAAGAAGTGGCTCCATTCACTCTAGTGTGAATCGGGCTTTCACACTGGAGCGGTGCACAAGCAGGACAGTAAGGTCCCTTTCACACTGGGGCGATGGGGGCATCTGCGGTAAAGCGGCGCTATTTTTAGCGCCACTTTACTGTCCTTTTAGCGCATTATTCGGCTGCTAGCGGGGGCAGTTTTAACCCCCCTGCTAGCGGCCAAAAAGGGATTAAATACACCCGCAAAACGCTGCTGGAGCAGCATTTTGCCGGCAGTATCACAGCACTGCCCCATTCATTTCAATGGGGAGGACCGGTGAGTTCACCGCTCCAAAGAAGCTGTTGGCAGGACTTTTTGTGACGCCCTCCCAGCACACCGCTCCAGTGTGAAACCCCTCACTGGAGTGAATAGAGCCGCTTCTTTAGGGCATTTTTCAGATGCTATTTTTAGCGCTGTAGCGCCTAAAAACACCCCAGTGTGAAAGGGGCCTAAAAAAAAGGCCTGCTAGCAGCACCTTTCGAGCGGTGTATAAACCACTCCTGCCCATTGAAATCAAGCGGTGTTTTGCCGGCGGATTTATATAAACCCCTTTTCGGCCGCTAGCGGGGGTTAAAACCTCTAGCGGCCGAATACCGCCGGTAAAGCGGCGCTAAAAAGAGCTCCGTTCTACCGCTGACGCTCGCACCGCCCCAGTGTGAAAGGGGCATTAAGGCCCCTTTCACACGGACGGACCTTTCAGGTCCGCCGCGGACCTGAACGGACACTCCATAAACCTCTATGGAGGGTCGGATGTCAGTGGGGACATGTCCGCTGACATCCGACCTACTCAAATACGAAAAAGTGTGGCAGGGGAAACACCTATTTTTCCATTCGTCTGTGGATCGAGGAGAGCAGAACTCTGACAGGTCCGTCCCTGCACAGTGTGCAGAGACAGACCTGTCATCTGCCTGCTCAGTGGGGATCCACGGAGCCATCCCCCACTGAGCAGAGCGGGCTCTGTACACGGACACGTCCGCGTGAAAGAACCCTAAGGCCAACGCCCTTTGTACAAAAATTCATGGGAAAGTTTGTACAAAGTCCCATCGTGTGTATGAGGCTTAAACACCAGAAATTCAACTTTTCATATCTTTAAAGGTCACCATACACTGGTCAATCAGTTAGATCTTACATAAATTAGGTTCAGTGCAAGAGCCTGTTTGATTTTCTACAATTAGAAGTCATTCTTACAGTGCATCTTCCTATTACCGCTTTAGCCTAATGCTCTCTTTCCACTATTTCAACACCAAAGTTGCGTGATTTACAATGTGCTTTTTCGACTTGTTTTCCACTATTGCAACTTGTCATGCCATTAGGGACTGAAAAGTTGCATCACAAGTTCTACTCCATGATTTACAATGAGTACCATTCATATGTCTGGGACTTCAAGTCGCAGCAACTTCAAAATAGTCCCTGCACTACTTTGGTCCCACTTTGATGGGACTTGAGGTCCATAGACCTCAAAAATACACAGGCATTGCTTCAAGTTTCGGTAAAAAGTTGCGAGAAACTCGCGGCAAAAAACACGCAACTTTGGCCTTGCAATAGTGGAAACCGAGCCTTAATGCCATGTCATGCGACTAGTTCAAAACATCTGAGAAAAAGTCACACTGAAGTTGGAACAAAGTAGTGCAAGAACTTTTTTTGGAGTTGCACCAATTAGAACAGGGGAACATTGAAATACAAGTGTTTTGACTTGTCCTGCGACTTCACATGTGTCAAGTCGCACAACAACTCGCAGTAGCGGAAAGACAGCCTAAGGCCACTTGGGACTGAAAAGCTGTATGACAAGTTCTACCCCATGATTTACAATGAGTACTGTTCATATGTGTGTGACTTGCTTACGCCCATGCCGTATACACAGCGGGCACACGTCTTTATTACAGAAATCCATATTTGGCATGGAAATTAACCACTTGCTTACTGGGCACTTAAACCCCCCTGCTGTGCAGACCAATTTTCAGCGCTGATGCACTTTGAATGACAATTGCGCGGTCATACTTAGCCAAATGGTTTTTTTTTTAAAGTTCCCACAAATAGAGCATTCTTTTGGTGGTATTTGTTCACCTCTGTGTTTTTTTTCTTTTGTTCCAAAAAAAAGAAAAGACAGATTTTTAAAAATAATTTTGTATATTTTTGTATATTTTGATATTAAATTTTGAAAACAGGTAATTTGTCTCCTTCATTGATGTACGTTGATGACGCGGTACTGATTGGTTACACTGATAGGCAGCACTGCTTGGGACCACTGGTGGGCATTGATAGGTGGCACTGGCAGGTGGTACTGGTGCGCACAGATGAGGCAGAATTGCCTGTTCGGGACCAATGTCCCTTGCACCTTAGCCGGTGATCAGCTTTTATTTTTATCCTCATGCTGTCAGCGTGAGCAGAAAAAATAAACAATTACCGAGCTTCAGTTTACACCAGGTGATCAGCTGTCATTGACTGACAGCTAATCCCGTGGTAAGGGGCCGGGATCGGCCATTACTTCGATCTGTGATCACCCGAGTCTCAGTGACTCAGTGTGCACTGCGCGCCCTGCAGGGAGCATACGGGGAGCCCGTCCTATGACAGCCTCCCAGAAATTCAGGTCCACGCTGTGGCCATCGTTTGGCTATAGCACAGACACCAAATGGTTAATAGAAAAACAGATGCTGATTTTTAGGACTGTCCAAAAATCATGTTTAGAGTCAAAGGCAACTGATGACTTTCTATTAAAGGTCTAAATGGGCCATTAACATGCATCACAATTGAACTTAGGAATGTGTCTTTGCAAAGTTAAACTAATTAAAATCCTTTCTTATTTTTGCTTGAGGATAGACTGCAGAGGGATTAGAAGTTTTGTCAGATATCTACACCCCTGATAGGGTGAAGACACCTCCCAAATTTTGCCAATTTCTCATTCAAAATGATTCACTTCCTGTCACATAGCCAAACAGGAAGTGAGGGTAAAACCCCACCAATGTATGTCCTTGGGGACACACAGGTCAATCTAAATAGTTTCCCCATTTGGGAAATTGCACTCTAGCATTTTGCTATGTACATCCCAAATTATTATGTATCTAGGGGTTTATTTACTAAAGGGTAAATCCACTTTGCACTACAAGTGCACTTAGAAGGGCAGTTGCTGGAGATCCGAGGGGGACAAGCAAGGAAAAGAAAAAAACAGCATCTTTGCCTCTACATGATTGGATGATAAAATCACCAGTGCTTCCCCTCAGATTTTCATCAACTACACTTGTATTGCAGAAAGGATTTGCCTTTAATAAACCCCAAAATACTTAATAATTTAGGGTGTACACAACAAAGTGCTAGAGTGCAATTTGCATAGTGGGGGCACTAGTTAGATTGACCTGCGTGTCCCCAAGGAAAAATATTGTTAGGGTTTTACTCTCACTTCCTGTTTGGCTATATGACAGGAAGCAAAGCCAATTTTAAGAAAAGGGACACAAAGCCCAACCTTGGAAAAAATCAAAATCTTGATTTCCCTCAAATGTCCACAATTAGAATAGGATTGTCTTCAGCTTGATTTTAGTTCAGTGCTCTAAATCAGTGCTTCTCAACCCTGTCCTCAAGTACCCCCCAACAGGCCATGTTTGCAGGTTTTCCTTTATCTTGCACAGGTGCTTTAAATCAAAGTCAAAGGTTTTGTATTTTGGACAGCTATTTTAGATAAGATACAATTTCCTAAACATGTCCTGTCGGGGGTACTTGAGGACTAAGGCTGAAAACCACTGCTCAAAAAGAAAATTGAATACTTACCACTCTGAAATGTTACTTTCCTGGTCACTATCCATGGCAGCATTCGCACAATCCATGCATGTGCTACCATGACGGCACCAGGAAAGTAACTTAAAACTAGAAAAAAATAAAAAAGGGATTTGTCTAGGACATGCCAATCAGCCTAGTTAAGCTGCAACTGAGAAATCCGTTGCATGAAAAGAACACTGTTCATGTGTGAGGCTGTTGGAACTCTTTCCAAGTGGAACTGGTCTAAGTGGTGAGTTAAAACCAGAGGGGGGACCTTGAGTGGAGAGTGAACAAGTCTTGCTTTTTGATTGCTGGGTTGCATTTTTGGGGCTTTTCCTTTTAGCTTTTCAATCACCTTTTTCTGTCACTTATTTCAACAGTTTTTTTTTTTTTTCCTGGTTCCTTCAGACTACCAATTACCCACTTCCGGACCGCCGCACGCCGATGTACGTCCAATCTTTGAAGGGGGATATCGTTGTTATGGCAGCAGCTAGCTGCCATAACCTCGGTATCCCCGTTTTCGTGCGACGGCCGGCTTTCTGATAAAAGTGGTCCCTGTGGCGGATTCGCTGTGAGATCACTTTTATCGGTGGCGGCAGAGGGCCCCCCCTCCCGCCGCGATCCGCTGCCCTCCGCCACTTACCGGAGCCATCGGTAGCGGCGGAGGCGATCACATCCGTCTCCCTCCTGTGCCTGGAGACGAGTGAGGCTAAAATGGCGCCCACTCGTCTCCATGACACTGCTGGGCAGAAGCGACGTCAAAACGTCACTTCCGCCCACGCCTCCTAAAGGCATATTTTTTTCAATGTCATTTTTTTTAAATGACTTTTTTTTTTTTATTGCATTTTAGTGTAAATATGAGATCTGAGGTCTTTTTGACCCCAGATCTCATATTTAAGAGGTCCTGTCATGCTTTTTTCTATTACAAGGGATGTTTACATTCCTTGTAATAGGAATAAAAGTGACACATTTTTTTTTTTTAAACAGTGTAAAAATAAATAAAATAATGTAAAATAAATAATAAAAATTGTAAAAAATGTTGAAAAATCCCCCGTCCCGACGAGCTCATGCGCAGAAGCAAACGCATACTTGAGTAGCGCCCACTTATGAAAACGGTGATCAAACCACACATGTGAGGTATCACCGCGACCGGTAGAGCGAGAGCAATAATTCTAGCCCTAGACCTCCTCTGTAACGCAAAACATGCAACCTGTAGAATTTTTTAAACGTCGCCTATGGAGATTTTTGAGGGTATAAGTTTGACGCCATTCCACGAGCGGGCGCAATTTTGAAGCATGACATGTTGGGTATCAATTTACTTGGCGTAACTATATATTTCACAATATAAAAAAAATGGGCTAACTTTACTGTTGTCTTATTTTTTTATTCAAAAAAGTCAACCCAAAAAAGTGCGCTTATAAGACCGCTGCGCAAATATGGTGCAAAAAAAAGTATTGCAATGACCGCCATTTTATTCTCTAGGGTGTTAGAAAAAAAAACATATATAATGTTTGGGGGTTCTAAGTAATTTTGTAGCAAAAAAAACAGTTTTAAACATGTAAACACCTAAAAAAAACGAGTCTGGTCTTTAAGTGGTTAAGGGGGGTGGTTAATTGCTCACAGGTGCTTGAGGCCTCTATAACCTTGTGTAGGTCTCATAGTGAGCCTGCTCATTTGTGAGGTTGTTGGAACTCTTTCCAAGTGGAACTGGTCTAAGTGGTGAGTTAAAACCAGAGGGGGGACCTTGAGTGGAGAGTGAACAAGTCTTGCTTTTTGATTGCTCGGTTGCATTTTTTGGGCTTTTCCTTTTAGCTTTTCAATCACCTTTTTCTGTCACTTTTTAAACAGTTTTTTTTCCTGGTTCCCTCAGACTACCAATTAAGGGGGGTGGTTAATTGCTCACAGGTGCTTGAGGCCTATATAACCTTGTGTAGGACTCATAGTGAGCCTGCTCATTTGTGAGGCTGTTGGAACTCTTTCCAAGTGGAACTGGTCTAAAGTGGTGAGTTAAAACCAGAGTTTAAAACAGGAGGTTATAACAGGAGTCATAGTACCTGTGTAGTGTGAGTACCTGAGTGATGTCTGAGTAGTGTGTGTGGATCGTTAGTACTTATGTATTGCAAGTGCACGTAGGTCTGCGAGTGGTCTGCGAGTGCACGTAGGTTTGCGAGTGGCCTGCGAGTGCACATAGGTCTGCGAGTGGCCTGCGAGTACACGTAGGTTTGCGAGTGCACGTAGGTCTATGAGTGGCCTGCGAGTGCACATAGGCCTGCGAGTGGTCTGCGAGTGGCCTGCGAGTGGTCTGCGAGTGGCGAGTGCACGTAGGTCTGCGAGTGCACGTAGGTCTGCGACTGTTCTGCAAGTGCACGTAGGTCTATGAGTGGCCTGCGAGTGCACGTAGGCCTGCGAGTGGTCTGCGAGTGCACGTAGGTCTGCGAGTGCACGTAGGTCTGCGACTGTTCTGCAAGTGCACAGAGGTCTGTGAGTACCTGTGTATTGTCTTGTTGTGTACCTGTGTATTGTCTTGAGCATTAATGCCAGGAAGCTAGCTGTTAGGTAATTTGGACAGGGTAAAATCCCAAATCCTCACTAAATTTAATAGGTACGATGCCCGGCGGGTGTGGAGAGGTGACTCTTTGTACATCTTGCTGCATGTATGCACTCCTTGATCATCCGAATACTGCTGTGCAAAATGTAAGCACATTGTTTCCCTGGAAGCCCAGGTTCTAAATCTGGGGAAGCAACTGTCAGCACTGAGAAGTCCCTCCATACTAAAGGAGAGCCAGGAACGTACACGGCAGGGGCCAGCACAGAGGCGGGTGGAGACAAAGAGGTGCAGGCACTAGCAAAGAGTAGATGGGTGACAGTCAGGAAGGGTAGAGGGGGAAGTGCCAGGGAGGCCGATCCAGGCCTGGAGCATCCCAATAAGTATGCTCCATTGACTGACATTGGTGAAACCAGTCAGGGACCAGCACTTCTGGAGCTGAGGGACTCTCCTAGCTGCCGGGGGAAGAACTCCACCAGTGAGAGTGGGGGGGGGGCAGTGAAGGGAAAGGAAAGACAGATTCTGGTGGTAGGGGACTCAATTCTTAGAAGGACAGAGAGGGCAATCTGTAACCAAGACCTGAAGCGCCGAACAGTATGTTGTTTACCGGGCGCTCGGGTTCGGCACATCACAGATCTTGTGGACAGATTACTGGGAGGGGCTGGGGAAGACCCAGCTGTCATGGTGCATGTTGGCACCAATGACAAAGTCAGAGGCAGATGGAGTGTCCTAAAGAACGATTTTAGGGACTTAGGAGCTAAATTGAGGAAAAGGACCTCCAAGGTAGTATTCTCAGGAATACTACCGGTACATCGAGCCACACCAGAAAGGCAGAGGGAGATTAGGGAAGTAAACAAGTGGCTGAAGAGCTGGTGTAGTAAGGAGGGGTTTGGGTTCCTGGAGGACTGGGCCGACTTCTCAGTCGATAACCGGTACTATAGAAGGGACGGACTGCACCTAAATGAGGAGGGTGCAGATCTGCTGGGAATGAAGATGGCCAAAAAGTTAGAGCGGTTTTTAAACTAGGCGATGGGGGGGGGGTCCAGAGGTAGAGATAGTAAGCGCGGAAGATATTCCAGAGGGTAGTATTGGGGGCATTAGTGCTAGGTTGACCAAAGCACAAAAACACAAGGTTAGTATATTAGCAAGTCCTAGTTGCAATCTCGAAACACCCAATACGAGGACAATATGTGACCGGTCTAAGCTATGTGGCATGTTCACCAATGCCAGGAGCATGGCGGACAAGATGGGTGAACTAGAGATACTGTTGTACGAGGAGGATTTGGATTTTGTGGGAATTTCAGAGATCTGGTTCAACAGCTCTCATGATTGGCTGGCAAACATTCAAGGGTATACCCTTTACCGCAAGGATAGAGAGGGTAAAAAAGGGGGAGGGGTATGCCTATATATCAAGAATAATGTACAAGTGAATGTGAGAGATGACATCACTGAGGGAGCTAGGGAGGAGGTGGCATCCTTATGGGTAGAGCTCCAAAGAAATGAAGCTAAGGGGAAAATAATACTGGGAGTATGCTATAGGCCCCCTAACCTGAAGGAGGAAGTGGAGACAGATCTCCTATCACAATTTGGATTAGCAGCAAGGATGGGAAGTGTTATCATAATGGGGGATTTTAATTAGCCAGACATAGACTGGGCAGAGGGAACCGTGCATTCATTTAAGGCTCGGCAGTTCCTTAATGTCTTGCAGGACAATTTTATGGGTCAGATGGTAGACGCACCAACTAGAAATAAAACATTACTGGATCTACTGATTACCAACAATACAGACCTGATCACGGATGTGGAAATACGGGGCAATTTAGGTAACAGTGATCACAGGTCAATTAGTTTCAGTATAAATCACACAAACATAAAGGGAATACAAAGACACTGAATTTCAAAAGAGCCAACTTCCCTAAACTACAAACCTTGCTAAAAGGCATAAATTGGGATAAAATATTAGGAACAAAGAATACGGAGGAGAGATGGGTTTGCTTTAAGAGCATATTAAATAAGGGCATTAGCCAATGTATCCCATTGGGTAATACATTTAAAAGAGCGAACAAAAGTCCTAGATGGCTCCAATGTAAAAATGCATATAAAAGCAAAGGAGAAGGCCTTCAAAAAATACAAGGTTGAGGGATCATCCTCAGCATTCAGACTTTATAAAGAATGCAACAAGAAATGTAAGGGTGCAATAAGGACGACTAGATAGAACATGAAAGACACATAGCGGAGGAGAGCAAAAAAAATCCCAAGAAATTCTTTAAGCATGTAAAAAAGGGAGGAAAGACCATATTGGCCGCATAAAGAATGAGGAAGGACATCTGGTTACAAAAGATGGGGAGATGGCGAAGGTATTGAATTTATTCTTCTCCTCAGTCTTTATGAGTGAATCGGGGCTCTTCAGTAACCAAAACTCAGTGTTTATCCTCATGACACAACACATGGGCCCAAAATACATCCCTGGGAATTACAGACCAGTTAACCTAACATCAATAGTATGTAAACTCTTGGAGGGGATGATAAGGGATTATATACAAGATTTTAGTAATGAGAACGGTATCATTAGCAGTAATCAACATGGATTCATGAAGAATCGTTCTTGCCAAACCAATCTATTAACCTTCTATGAGGAGGTGAGTTGCCATCTAGATAAAGGAAGGCCGTAGACGTGGTGTATCTGGCTTTTGCAAAAGCATTTGACACAGTTCCCCATAAACGTTTACTGTACAAAATAAGGTCCGTTGGCATGGACCATAGGGTGAGTACATGGATTGAAAACTGGCTACAAGGGCGAGTTCAGAGGGTGGTGATAAATGGGGAGTACTCGGAATGGTCAGGGGTGGGTAGTGGGGTTCCCCAGGGCTCTGTGCTGGGACCAATCCTATTTAATTTGTTCATAAATGACATGGAGGATGGGATAAACAGTTCAATCTCTGTATTTGCAGACAATACTAAGCTAAGCAGGGCAACAACTTCTCCGCAGGATGTGGAAACCTTGCAAAAAGATCTGAACAAATGAATGTGGTGGGCAACTACATGGCAAATGAGGTTCAATGTAGAAAAATGTAAAATAATGCATATGGGTAGCAAAAATATGAATGCAATCTATACCCCGGGGAGAGAAGCTCTGGGGGAATCTAGGATGAAAAAGGACCTGGGGGTCCTAGTAGATCATAGGCTCAGCAATGGCATGCAATGCCAAGCTGCTGCCAACAAAGCAAACAGAATATTGGCATGCATTAAAAAGGGGATCAACTCCAGAGATAAAACGATAATTCTCCCACTCTACAAGACTCTGGTCCGGCCGCACCTGGAGTATGTTGTCCAGTTCTGGGCACCAGTCCTCAGGAAGGATGTACTGGAAATGGAGCGAGTACAAAGAAGGGCAACAAAGCTAATAAAGGGTCTGGAGGATCTTAGTTATGAGGAAAGGTTGCAAGCACTGAACTTATTCTCTCTGGAGAAGAGACACTTGAGAGGGGATATGATTTCAATATATAAATACCGTTCTGGTGACCCTACAATAGAAATAAAACTTTTTCGCAGAAGAGAGTTTAACAAGACTTGTGGCCACTCATTAAAATGAGAAGAAAAGAGGTTTAACCTTAAACTAAGTAGAGGGTTCTGTACTGTAGGAGTGGCAAGGATGTGGAATTCCCTTCCACAGGCGGTGGTCTCAACGGGGAGCATCGATAGCTCCAAGAAACTATTAGATAAGCACCTAAATGACCACAACATACAGGAATATACAATGTAATACTGACACATAATCACACATAGGTTGGACTTGATGGACTTGTGTCTTTTTTCAACCTCGCCTACTATGTAACTATGTAACACACATAAAACATAAAAAAATTGAAACAATTTTATTGGTCCAAAAAAAAACAGGACTTGGAAAAGAAGCAAGGAAAGCAAAATACACACATGTATGTTAGGGTTGCCACCTCATCCCTTTAAACCCGAACACATATGAATTACACAGGTTCTGAGACTAATTTAATGCAGATAAGGCACCCAGTGAGTTTAATTACCACCTTAATCAGCCACAGAACCTGTGTAATCAATATGTGTTCGGGTTTAAAGGGATGAGGTGGCAACTCTAATGTATGTTAATTTAAGACACTAACAGAATATGTTTGAGATTTGACCCTTTTGCAGTGTAAATTAACAGGAGTTAAAAGGAGTGCACCCACAAATGGACATCTATTAAGGATTAAAACAACATTAGGCACAACATCTTGAGAAAGAATTTAAAAAATAAGGCAGCACAGACAGTTAAATCAAAGTGAACAACGTAAAAACAACAAAAATTGCCAACATAAAAAAGATTTCATGGTAAATTAACCACCACCCACAAATAAACAACAAACCAAAGTAACAAATAAATTGCATAAAAACACATCCGTTTTGCAACAACATAATAAACAAAATACAAATAGAAAATACATGTGTTAGAAACTCGATAAGGACACCCAAATGTACTCTCTTGCAGCCCCCCCCCCCCTTTTTGCGCAACAAATAAAAAAAAAGACCGAACATTTTGAAAAAAAAACACGTTTTTCTTTGTTTCTGTTAAAATTTTTTGTAAATAAGTACGTTTTCTTCTTCAATGACGGGCTCGGATATGGCTGCACTGACGGGCACTGATACAGCGAAACTGATGAGCACCGATGAGGTGGCACCGACGGGCACTGATGATGGACACTTATAGGTGGCACTGATGGGCACTGATAGGTGGCACTGTTGGGAACTCATAGGCGGCACTGATGCACTCGTAGGTGGCATTGATTGGTATTTATGGGTGGCACTGATGGGTACTTATGGGTGGCACTGATGGGTGGCAATGATGGGCACTGGGCACTGACAGGTGGCACTGATGACACTGATTGGTGGCACTGATAAAAGTGATTGGTGGCATTGCTGGGCAGAACTGAAACATAATGGTACCAATCAGTGCCCATTTGTGGGCACTGATTGGCACAGATTGGGCACATGTAGATGGCCATGGGGTACATACCCAGCCATCCACATGTTACCCCTTCCCTGGTGGTCCTAGTGACAATCCTTGGTGGTCCAGTGTGGTGATCTGAGGGGGGGGCTGCGCTGATAAACAATCAGCGCAGACCCCCCTGTCAGGAGAGCCGCCGATCGGCTCTCCTCTACTCGTGTCTGTCAGACGCGAGTGAGGAAAAGCCGATCAACGGCTCTTCCTATTGACATCGTGATCAGCCTGATTGGACTCAGCAGATCACGTGGTAAAGAGCCTCCGCCGGAGGCTCTTTACCAAGATCGGTGGAGCATCATACGACGCCCAGTCAGGATAACGGAACCACTGCCCGGCCGTCATCTGCTATGTAAAAAATAATTTTGCTGTATTTTTACATACTCATGTGAGTTTTCTACCTTTATCTATTAAATCGTTTTTATCAGTATTACACTATGGCCAGTTCCTTTTTATTTACATGCCTGTGAGATGTCATTTTGGAGTCTCTGCTGTATCCCCCGGTTCCTGCCACAAGCAGTCCAGAACGCCAATGGATCTCTCATACTGCTATTGAACATAAGCTGTGGTTGGCTTGCCTTGCGGTAAGCGCATTATTTGCCTGGTGGTGGATCACGTAGTGTGGTGTGGTTAACTGATACTGAACACTGTTCTTGGCTTGCCTTGTGGTAAGCGTAATATTTGCACGGAGTGTGGGGTCTCATCTTCACCACATAGTTTGCTAGTGTTCACTCTAAGTTCCCTTTTTTTTCCTGCTGTATCTTTATGCACTAGTGTAAGTTTTCTACCTTTTCTAAACTTTGATTAGTTTGGCAGTATTACACTATGGCCAGTTTCTTTTTATTTACATGTCTATGAGATGGAAGTTTGGTGTCCTCATTACATCCTTTCAGCTACGATGTATACAGTCTAAGAGTACCATCTGGATTCTCCACACCAAGACGTGATACAGGCTGGTGTTCGCTTGCCTTGCGGTAAGCGCAATTATTGGGTATTTGCGGATATTGTATGGGTTGTCACTCATATTTTTCACACCATTGACTCTGGTTGGATTCACCCAAGGGGTTTTTCTTGGACTGATTTCAGATCATTACTTCACATTTTTATTTTCTGTTACTATATATGGACACTTATTTTTATTCGCAAATATTACATATGGACACTCATGTTTGATTCATACATACATGTGTTGACCCATGTACTTTTCATAATTTAATTTTTAATATTTTTCAACATTTTTGTATTTATATATGTACTTCCTCACGGAAGTCTTTGAGATTGCTTCGCGTGTTTCACTTATATTTAGCGCGGTTATTTCTTTTTTATTAGTTATTTTAGTGCACATCTCACTGTTTAACTGCTGCTTTTTGGGGGGATAGTTTCTATAGGTAGCGCAGTATTTCTTTGTTGTTCTGTGTCATCTGCTATGGGCTGGGCGGAAAGTGGTTAGGAAGACGAGAAGCGCCACATAGCGGGAGCCTCCCATAGATGCGGAGCGGCCCGAGAAGAGGAAGGGAAGAACACGCCGCGGAGGAAGATGCTGGACGAGAACACTGGAGGAAGAACCAAAAGAACCAGAAGATGAAGATGAAGGAAGAAACCGAAGCAAGATAGAGGATAGAAGAAAGAAGATAGAAGAAAGAAGAAGCATTTAAATAAAGGAATTGTCAAAAACTGTCTCTTGTCATTTTTAACATTTTTGACAGGTTTTTTTGTGAAAATGGTAGGGTACCCCCTTACCATTTCACAGAGGGGGGAGGGCCGGGATCTGGGGGTCCCCTTGTTAAAGGGGGCTGCCAGATTCCGACAAGCCCCCTGCCCGCAGACCCCCACAACCACCGGCCAAGGTTTGTGGGGATGAGGCCCTTGTCCCCATCAACATGGGGACAAGGTGTTTTGGGGGACTACCCCAAAGCCTGCCAGGTTGCGTGCTCGGATAAGGGTCTGGTATGGATTTTTGGGGGGGACCCCACGCCATTTTTTTTTATTTTGGCACGGGGTTCCCCTTAAAATCCATACCAGACCTGAAGGGTCTGGTATAGATTTTGAGGGGGATCCCGCGCCATTTTTTTTTTTTATTTTGGCCGGGGTTCCCCTTAATATCTATACCAGACCTGAAGGGCCTGTTTGTTTTCTTAATGCTGTTTTTATCAATGAACTTTTATGTGTTTTGCCGGACCGACATTTCATTATAGCCTCGAAGTGAACCAGCGTAAAAAAAAAGTGTAGAGGTGCGCCCGTTCAACCTATGCAAATGCATTTACGTTGCTTGACATTTACTAAGATTTTGCCGGCGCACTGAACCAAAGCATTTGAACAAGCGCAAATGCCGTTTGAGCATGCGCAGTGTATAAATTCACCTCCCGAAGCTCTAAATGTATTTGCCGGCGATGCCGGCTTGTTCAGAAAAATACACTTTCTCATTCTATTTTGGCCATATTTGTTACTTGGACAGTTAGTACTACACTTCCTCACATCACCCCCATAATATTGACACTTCCAGCTTGTTTAAATTTGAAGTTAAAGATGCCGTCTATAGTGGCGTACCGATCACCTCTTCCCGTGCGCCGGGAAGAGAATAGTAAATGGGGGATCGCGCTGTGTTACCGGCGCAAATGCTTTGTAAATAAGAAAATGTAATTTGCGCATCGGCGTACACCACAAGTCATGGCGCAAATGCTTCGTAAATCAGCCCCTACGTGTTTTTTTTTAAATATGGCCATTTTTGGTGGGGGATGGATGTGGTACTCTCCTAAATAGGTGATAGGTATTAGATAGTTTAGCTTTAGTTTTGTTTTGATAGGAAAATTTAGTTGCCACACTCTAGACATCCCCCCCTGTTATGAGTATATATGGCCATATAAACTTTATTTATATTGGGGTCCACTCTTGAAGGTGAGCACATACCGTATATTGCACTGGGTGATGGGAGAAGAGAAGTATCGGAAGATTAATGAAGATTTCACATATTTCTAATATACTGGTGAAAGACCATTGATACATAGAATCGTGGACTTTTATTTACCCGTAAAAGCATCCCTTGTGTAGACCTCCAAAAGCCAAGACAGCCACTGGGCACCGCTCTCCTGTATGTAATGTCAACAGCAGCATCAATAGGTGCAGAGCTGTCACTCAAGTGACATATTCCTCCAGATGCTACATTATGGGCCCATATAGAAAGGAAAAACACTGCAAGTGTGCTTTTAAAATATTCAATTCTTTTTTACCTGCAGTATTTGTAACTTGATAATGTTTTGTTAAAAAAAAATACAAAGAAGAAAAAAAGAAATATAAAATTACATTATTTTTAGGAAAATAAAGTATTTGTCTAATTGCCTGGTGTTATCGTTCAGCTAGAAGTATATTAGAAAGGATGTGGTTTGGTAATGCTCAGGACTGTAGTACCTATTATATTTTATATCGCTGTACAAAAAAAAAATGTTGTCATATTATTCTTCAGTTTAGTCCTGAGAATTTTTTTCTCCGCAGCTGATTCTAATGACTATATTCATGGTACATGAACTAATCTGCCGCTATTGCTATAGCTTATTACAGATAATGGCTTTCTCTCCAGCTTAATAAGACACACAAAAAGAACTTCCTGTTCATGTGCGATCAACTGAGTTAAGAGTAGGAGGAAACATCTTTAAAGTTGTTTACTGATGCCCCCCATACCTGATCCTCTTTGATTATCAGACAGCGAAACATGACTAAAATTGAGTTCATCATGTTACGATAAACACTTCATTATCATTAGCACATTTTTTTTTATCCCTCAAAATTCTGATTGTTAGCAAAGCCTTAAAATATCAAGAGATATACTTCAAGAAAGGGACACAGAGACATTTGTCCTTTATGTAGAAATGTGTGTACCCTGCAATTTAATCCACACTGCAATTTAATCAAGTCTCTTTTCTGTAACATTCTGTATTCTTTCAGTCAGAACATAAAAAATGCTCTTGTCCAAAGTTGCTCATAGTGTTCTTTTCTTTAACTGTCAAGTAGCAGTATGCTTATTTTTGATCAAATTTCAGTTAGTTTAATTTCATGCAGCTCTATTAATAAAGAAAACCTATGTGTAGCGCTACCCACAAGGCCCGCTGAATTTAACTGGTTCTTTCCCAAACAGTCACCTAAGCAACAGTTTATTTTTTGTGATTTATTGCTTGCAGAACCTGTAACAGGAGAGGGATTGGGGCATGGGATACTCCAAAATGGCTAGCAACAAAAGGACAATCTAAACCAGGGGTGTCCAACCCGCGGCCCACGCCCTAGACAGCTAATATTGCAGCCCAACACAAAATCATAAACATAATTAAAAATTTTAATTGTTTGGTGAACTTCTTGTAATAATGCATGACTGCTGAGGTGCAATGGGCCTAGGTACAAATGAATGTAACACCATGGTATCAAATCCCCCACCGCCCTTTCCCTTTTACCCCATTAAATAAAACACTTACAACCATTAGGGTGGAAAGGGCAAGGTCACAGCTTTATTAAAATCCAACCCGTAAGATGTGAACACATTTACCCAGTGCCAGTCAAAGTCGTACTGTGAGCACTTAATACCAAAAGGGGAAAGTGGGGCCTGTCCTTACCATAAGTGCTAGACAGACAGCCTAGTTCCAATATTTTCATCAATAGCCCATTACAGCAACTTTAAATGCTGGCAAGGTCAAGAAACCACCATCCACACGTCAGTGGATAGCTGACGAGTGCCCTACCACAGCCAGCATCTGTTCCACACCACGCTGCAGGCCAAGGTTGAAGATGTCCAACCCAATGTCATTCAGGTGACCACCATCTGGTCTCGACAGATCATCATTATCACCCTCAAGAACCTTGTGTCGGATGATGACCCCCCGATTTGCCAAACACACTTGGCAACCTGGGCGTTAACTTTGCGATGGAAATGTTCCAGCTGGGGGCCAGGTATTTCCCTGGCCCATAGCAAGCAAAGCTGGATTTCAGACCAGATGAGCACCAAATTGCTATAAACTGCATAGCATTTAGTGATGTCCTGGTTGATAGCAGAGATTAAGTCCACAGAACGTGTATAACCCACATCATTCCCTCCAGCGTTAGGAATCAAGATGATGGGGCCAAACACATGGGACCGAAGGCGCAAACACTCCGGAAGGACTTGAGGCCAGTGTAACCCACGGGGCCCAAGCCAGCAGATCCTGGCAAGATAATAGGTAAAACCAAAATTTTTCCCATAGCTCCGAACTTCTGCCCAACGAGCGGCCCAGTAAATGAAGGAATCTCCAATGTTCCAGATCAGAGCCAGGTAACGATCTGAAAATTAAAATAACAGGTGTGGGCAGACGTACAAAGAAAAATGAGACGATTCCCACCTATGCCCGAAACCATGCCCGAAGCAGCGCTGGCAGCAGCGATGTGAAAGGAGTGGGTCACACGAAGGAAGGCCCAGTTTCTCAAGGCAGCAACGAAAAACCTGCAAAAATTGGAACCTGCTCAGAGAGGAGGAATGGGCGTGGACAAAGAAAATAGGTGACGGGGGCGTAAGGACAGGAAGGGGGAGGCCAACGAAACATGGCAGAATGGGCCCCCACAAGGGTACAAAACAACCTTTCTGCCCTTTCCAAAGCTGTCGGTTTTTGATGTAACAAAACCGACATGCATCACTCATAGAAGGTATTATCCTCCGCCAGAACGCCGCCCGCCGAGGACGTGGATTTTGAAACCAGTTCGCCGATGCGGAAAGCCCTGAAAAATGCCCAAAAGAAGGCCACTTGGAAAAGAAGAGTCTCGAACGGTGAAAAGCAAACGGATGGCGACAGAGAAAGGATACCAGAGAGAATAGTGAGGGAAACCGGGCACCAAGAATCGGGAGAATGAGTTGCACATCTCCAACCTTGAAAGACCCGACGGACAGGAAACACTTTTGTGATGTCTTCACACCCAAGGAGCTGAAACCAGAAGGACAAGGCAGACCAGAAGAACCTTTCTGTAGCAAATAAACAAGATAAGAAAATAAAGCCACGGGGTGAGCACCTCCGCAAAGTGAGCACTCGTGCTTAAAACGGCACGCCTTAAAACAGCACGCGGTGTACCACCATGTGGCTTTCATTGAAAAGCCAGCATAAACCTTTTTTGGGGGCAGCCAACACTCCGGAGAGAGTGCCGGCTGGGGACTGAAAGGACAAAGGCCTGTGGGGGCACATGAGCAAAAACCACAGGCTACCTTCCTGACAATCAAAGTGGAACTCCTTTCTTGACGCCTTTTTTTGGTGAATCTTGGTGTCGTAGTGGAACCAACACTGACCCCCATACACTTTGTAGGCACCCCAAATGAGATCAAGATAGCAAAAGAGTGATGCAGCCAACTCCGGAAAACGCTCGCAAAACACTCTGGCGTAAGCACAGAACCCCTGCAGCCAGTTCCCGAACGTCCGAGGAAGCTGTTTCAAATTGTCTCCCTGCGCTGCAACATCAACCCGACGAGATTTTTCGATCGCTTCTCTGTCAGGAGAACTAGAGCGAGGAAATCAATAAATTCACGATGCCAGATCCTATCCTTGACGTCTTCCGACAGGTGCGTGCCAGTAGGCGAAACCGCCCACAAAGCACCACCCGCGGAAGAGCCCGAACTACATGGCGGACCCGAT
Source organism: Lithobates clamitans (assembly GCA_037952925.1). Lineage (NCBI taxonomy): Eukaryota > Metazoa > Chordata > Amphibia > Anura > Ranidae > Lithobates > Lithobates clamitans. Next base: position 1,134,961 of record JBBGZY010001669.1, on the reverse strand, counting down.
GCACCCAATGCGAGACAGGACCGATTTTACGACCATAACAATGCGTTCGTCCGGTGGGCCTGATACGGCAGCGTCACTGGACCTACCCCAAATCACATCACAATTATACTTACTGAGGCGCGGAGGTGCAGCTGAAGAAGGGTGACCAGCAACAAGGAACGCCCGGTGTAGGATTGTCCATGGGAAGAGCCAGCAGAGGCCCGCGACATCCATCACCATGAGGAATGTTGATGGCTGGCAAGGTAAGAGGATGCTGACGGAAGGAGAGGTCCAGGGGCAGAGGTCTGGCCACTGACACTGAGGAGCCTGGGGGGGCGAGGACAGCAGTCGAGCAGCATCTGGAGCAACCGTAGACCCCGGATGGAGGACTCGTAGCAGGTGCAGCCCACATCCCGGGTGTACCGAGCGCATCTCCCGCCCTGTCAGGCGCAGGGAGATAGTGCCGAGCAGCAGGCAGGGGGAAGGCTGCGGCGGCAGGCATCAAATGGGAATCTACTGCCCTGCTGGGCGCAGGGAGATGGTGCAAGGTGGCAGACCGGGGCAAGGCTGTGGCAGCGGACGTCTGGTAGGAATCTCCTGCCCAGCTGGGCGCAGGGAGCTGCTGGTAGGCAGAGGTCAGCGATGAGGGGAGGGCAGCAGGCGACTCTCAGCCATCACCCACCCAGCCTGGCTCGGGGAAATGTGGGAAAGCAGGGGTCAGAGGGGTCACAGGCAGGGGATGAGAAGCATGTGCAGCTCTGCCATCCCCCACCCAGCCGGGTGCAAGGGGGTATGGATGAGCAGGGGACATTTGAGAGGCAGTGTGTACTTTTGCCAGAGACGCTGGCAGGGACAGATCAGCTGACCCAGAAACATGGAGGAAGGAGGAGGATGGGCGGTCAGTGCAGCGGCTCTGGGCTGGCGTGCCCGATGTCTGGCACCGTGGGATGATCTCCGTGCGGCCCCCCCAGCCCCTGCTTCGCCGGGCGCCAGTGGAGCGGGGGCGTAACCAGGGACATCGATTGCCGATACCTGCGGGCGGTGAGCGGAGGCGGGAAGCACCACAGCTCCAGCCCGTGCTGACAAGCGGGCGCTCGCGGGGGGGGGAAACAGCCAGTGGAGCCCGGGCTGACCGCCGGAGGACGCTGGGGCTCCGAGAACGGGCCAGGTGGGAGGAGGTACATTAACTATATCAATGAACGTGTTCTCGCCAACTTTTTCTGCTCATCAGCTATCCTTATTGTTGGTGTATTTTTTATGTGGCCCAAGACAATTCCTCTTCTTTCATGGTGGGCCAATAAAATCAAAAAGTTAGACACCCCTGATCTAAACCCTCACAGCTGGGCACCATGAGGTACCTGGTTACCACAGCTGTAGGTACCCAGTGCAATTTCGGGAACACTGCACAGCACAGGAAGGCATGCTTAAAGCGTTTGTTAACCCAAAAAAAAAAAAAAAGTAGATTCTGGTCCCTTAAAGCGGATCTAAAGATGATGCACAAGAAAGCCTGCAAACAGTTTGCTGAAGACAAGCAGACTAAGGACATGGATTACTGGAACCATGTCCTGTGGTCTGATGAGACCAAGATAATTGTTTTTGGTTCAGATGGTGTCAAGCGTGTGTGGCAGGTGAGGAGTACAAAGTGTGTCTTGCCTACAGTCAAGCATGGCGGTGGGAGTGTCATGGTCTGGGACTGCATGAGTGCTGCCAGCACTGGGAAGCTACAGTTCATTGAGGGAACCTTGAATGCCAACATGTACTGTGACATACTGAAGCAGAGCATGATCCCCTCCCTTCGGAGACTGGGCCGCAGGGCAGTATTCCAACATGATAACGACCCCAAACACACCTCCAAGATGACCACTGCCTATCTAAAGAAGCTGAGGGTAAAGGTGATGGGCTGGCCAAGCATGTCTCCAGACCTAAACCCTGTTGAGCATCTGTGGGGCATCCTCAAATGGAAGGTGGAGGAGCGCAAGGTCTCTAACATCCACCAGCTCCGTGATGGCCTCATGGAGAAGTGGAAGAGGACTCCAGTGGAAACCTGTGAAGCTCTGGTGAACTCCATGCCCAAGAGGGTTAAGGCAGTGCTAGAAAATAATGGTGGCCCAACAAAATATTGACACTTTGGGCCCAATTTGGACATTTTCACATAGGGGTGTACTCACTTTTGTTGCCAGCGGTTTAGCCATTAATGGATGTGTGTTGAGTTATTTTGAGGGGACAGCAAAGTGACACTGTTATACAAGCTGTACACTTACTACTTTACAGTGTAGCAAAGTGTCATTTCTTCAGTATTGTCACATGAAAAGATATACAGTGGAACCTTGGTAACGCGGTTAACGAGCATTTTGAAAGATGAGCAACTTTTTAAAAAAAACGTTGACTCGTTTTGCGAGTGTTGTCTCACAAAACGAGCAGAATTCAAGCTAATGGGGTGTGCAGTACCGCATTTGGGCAGAGGTGCGGGGCGCTGGTGACACTCGGAACGGTTCGGAGCCATTCCGAGTTCAGCCGCGCTGTCCCCGAGTATTTCCGAGGCTCTCCTGCGCCCCCCACACCTCTGGCCACATGCGGTATTGCATGCAATAGAAGTCAATGCAGAACAAATTATTTTGGTTTCCATTGACTTCTATGGGGAAACTCGCTTTGATATGCGAGTGCTTTGGATTACAAGTATTCTCCTTGGATTACAAAATATGCTCGTAAACCAAGGTTCCACTGTAATAAAATATTAACAAAATGTGAAGGGTGTACTCACTTCTATGAGATACTGTATATATATCTCCAGGGAGTATCTGCCTGGGTGCACTACAGCAAAGTAAGATCTGTACATAAATAGAAATTTGTAGAGGCACTCATGGGTCTTGAGCAGGAATATGTGTCCAACGTTTTGATGGATCACAGTCCATCTTTGCCCTAACAAAGATGGACTGTGATCCATCAAAAAATTAGGCAGAACAATAGACAGAATCAAAATACAAAATACTTAAAACTGAACTCTAGGCTGAAATAAAATGCATAAATCAATGCCACGCTGTAATAATTAATACATCATTAAATGTATTTTTAATGCAAGCAGTGAAAGTGCCTAAAATTAACTTGGTATCAGCCCCTTGCAATCCCCTGTACAGTTTGTGCAATAGAGCTCAGAGACGAGGGAGGAGGAGCAGCACAATGAGCCAGTCAGGTACACTGCAGTACAAGGAGCATGCTGATATTAGGTGAAAGCAGAGTGACGGGAAGATAAGCATATCAGGGTGCTGCTTCTCTTTCCACAGCCCAGCATTGAGTGGAGGTGGGAACCTTTAAGTGAAACTGCAGCAGAGAAAAATCAGGTCCCCTGCTAAGGCATGGCCATAATGTGGAGAGCTGTGCAAATCTCAGGATAGGATTCAGAGAAATACAAATCCTTTGGCAGGTAAAACAGCTCTCATATACAGTATATATTTCATCTGTGTATTTAGCCTTGTGCCTGGAGTTTTGCTTTATATTTGCACAGAAGTAAAAATCCTAGGTATTTCCAACATGCAAATAGAAAAAGTAGAATCTAAGAAGCTTTTCAATATTTGCTAATGTATTAAAAAAAAAAGTCAGCTTTACCTCTGAAAAACACAATAAACATAGCCTCTGTTTATGCCACGTCTAGTATACAGTCTTATGTGAAAGTACATTGCTGTGAGGGCTGATCCTATTAACACAGTATGTCAGGAGAGGGAAACCACACTGAGTACTGCCAAACATCAGAGAGCTGCAGGAAGCAGGAGATTCCTTTCACTTGTGCATAGAGCCAAATACCCTTCACCACATGATCAAGGGTCACTGGAACATAGCAAGAAAGCAGTGGACTCCTGCCATGGCTTTCCTTCAAAGAGTTCAAACAGACCGCTCAAATCCAATTGATTTCCTCTACGGGACAAAACAATTTCACAATTCCCCTTTTTTAAGGGCAGATGATTAGATGTATGCTTCTCGCCAAGGAGGCTGAAAAAGATTGCAACAGGGGACTTGGAAAAAAAAGCAATGTATCATTGTTATAAAAAAAAAATGAAAAACACTGCAAGATTATCCATAGATAGCTTTCACAATGACAGAGCATGAGTATAGGGGAGGCTAGATAAGGAGACCTAGATACATTGCACTGGAGTGAGATGAAAGCAGATCTACTTCTTCTTCATAAGGTGACGCATCTAAACTGGAGAAGAAAAGTTTATGGTTGGCAAAGTACGTGGATGGAAGAATCTTTGATCTTGGGTCAGAAAGGCCAAGTAACAAACTGGTCGTGCCAGTATATGAACAGGGCAAAAGATAACACTTTTCCGGTAGGATCTATAGTTAGCTACTTTAGCTTGTATTTGTCAGGGTGTTTGGAGAAATATTTTCTGTCAGACTGAACTTGGCTGGTGAACATAGTAAGCAGGAGCAGTTCCTTTGATAAAAATAGTCTACATTTGTGTGTGATGATAACAGTAAATCGGGCCATAGACGCATTGAAATTCAGCCAGTTCAGCAGGAACCTGCTGATATTCAAACTATCTATGGGCAGGCTGATTGTACTGAAATTGACCTATCAATCAACTTCCGTAAACCAGCCAGTAAGTTTTTTTCCTTCGAAACACTGCCGAAAGCCGGAAAACCTCCCTTTGTGAGAATACAATAGCACAGCGGGAGGGATAAGCCCATCAACGCTGACTGTGTAGCATTGGTGGATCCAGAGTCTAATCTCGGGAGGGGCACTGCCAAAATTTTCGCTGGCAATTTGTCGGGGCAATGGCTGGTGTTGGCGCTTCAATCATTACGGCACCGTGGTTGTATGGTGTCAGGATGATTGAAGCGCATTATTTCTATTATTACATTGTAATGTATAATGGAATAGTTCAACTCACCATAATGCAGAATCAGTGGGAGCCCTAAACGTGTCACTTGCTATGTCGCCTGCCACCAGATGGGGATTGTCACTTGCTACGTCGCCTGCCACCAGATGGGGCTTGTCACTTGCTGCGTCGCTTTAATTGATAATTGAGCGGTCGTGCAATGTGACTCCCAAACAAAATTGACGTCCTTTTTTTCCCCACAAATAGAGCTTTCTTTTGGTGGTATTTGATCACCTCTGGTTTTTATTTTTTGTGCTATAAACAAAAAAATAGCAACAATTTTGAAAAAAAAAGACATTATTTTTTACTTTTTGCTATAATAAATATCCCCAAAAATATATAAAAAAAACAATTTTTTTCCTCAGTTTAGGCCGATATGTATTCTATTCTTCTACATATTTTTGGTAAAAAAAATCGCAATGTGTTTATTGATTGGTTTGCGCAAAAGTTATAGCGTCTACAAATTAGGGGCTAGTTTTATGGCATTTTTATAAATAATTTTTTTTTTTTACCAGTAATGGCGGTGATCAGCGATTTTTTTTTTTGTGACTGCGACATTATGGCGGACAGATCGGACACTTTTGGCGCTATTTGGGACCATTCATATTTATACAGCGATCAGTGTGATTAAAAATGCTTTTATTTCTGTGTAAATGTGACTGGCAGTGAATGGGGTTAACCAGGAGGAGGTGCTGCAGGGGTTAAGTGTATCCTAGGGAGAGATTCTGTGGGGGGGAGGGGCTACATGTGACACGGCACTGATCACCGCTCCCGATTACAGGGAGCGGTGATCAGTGTCAGTGTCATTAGGCAGAACGGGGAAATGCTTGTTTACATCAGCATTACCCCGTTCTTCCTCTTCGTGAGACGATGTCCGCGGGACCCGCGATCACACTTACGGAATTCATAGACCGGCATGTAGTCAGTGAAAGTTCAAATAAATGTGCAAAAATGCATATTTAAAGTTCCAATTGCAAAATTTCTTTGCCAAGTGCTTCTGTACTGACAATTGATAAAGTGCTAAAATGATTGATATCCACACAGGTGACAACGTGTTTCAAACCCCCCCTTTGTGGTTAGACTCTCCAGATCCAATGGACCACTAAAGCAATAATGCGTTATGGGTCAAACAGGCTTATGGCCCATACACACAATCCGAATATCGTACAAAAACAGTCGTCCGAGGAAGGATCATGCGATATTCGGATCGTGTGTACACTACTTTCAGCCGATCACGACCGTTCATCCGATATTATTCGATCGGACATAACCGAAAATTTTCCTTGTACGTTTCCAGATCGTACGATTTTCGTTTAGTTAGTACAGTTGTCGTCCAAAAATACAATACAAATACATTACAACACGTGACATCACTTCCGATTCTTTTGTCTGTCGTACGAGAATTTTCGTGACTTTATTTAGCTATTCAATTTCTACTTGCGACTATTAAGTGAGAACGGACGTACGATTGGTCGGATATTCGGATCGTGTGTACGGGGCATTAGTCTGGTGAGCAGGGTGATGAGACGCCAACTCCAGGATACAATCCTTGTGGTGATGTTTCAAACTTGGACATAAGGAGAGAGAGCCCACATAGTATAGATCGTCTTGTTTATTCAGTAGAGATCCAGCTCACAAAGTTCCATAGTAAAAAAATAGGATGTAGCATCAAAAGATAGTCTGCTAGTTCCAGGAAGCAGTAGGTTCTCTCACAAACTTATCTGCATTCCAACATAGGACGTGATGTCACTGCGGTGCCGTAGTCTACGTCTGATGCATTTCGCCCCTCCCACAGGGTTTTATCAAAGTCTTTATGAATTATTTTGCTTACTTGTTTATGAAATTTCACTAATTCATTGTGTTTTTTTGTACATTTAATCTACTGTATGTTAGCACTAGCAATTTACTATTATCCAATTAAGCTTGTTTGTGCTGTGGTATTCCCATTTTCTTTTACATTTTTTTTTTCTCTTTTTTTTTTTTGCCACATCAGTTAACTTTATCCAGAGACTGCTTTCAGAATGATACTCATATATGTCTCTAATCCAGTCACATCATTGTGGCCTTTCGAGTTTTTTTTTTTTTTTTTTGTTTTTTTTTATATATTGTGTTACGATATGTGTTTCAGTGTGTAGATAGTAACCGTAGTGCCAAAATACAAAGCACATAACATACATCTTATACCTCAAAACCAGTTGACCACATATCCTCTTATTGCTATTGTACATATTTATGTATTATTACTTTTCTCTCTAATGAGCCGACCCTCCCTTGTTAGACTCCCATAATTCCAAGGCACACCTTTCTTTTACATTTTTTGACTTATGTCATGAACAGCAGCAGCAAGTAAATCACTAATTACTATATATAGCGCGGATGATTTACTGTTTATTATACTGTATTTATTGAACCAAAGAGAGTCTTCCGACTCCTCTTAATATTACCTGCACACATGTTGCTGCTGAACTAGGTCAAACAAATTATAAAAACTATTTTTGCAAATTTTGCAGCTTGCTGGTGCTCCCACCTTGTACATCTGATGCACTAGATATTAGCCCACAAGTGCTTTTATGACAAATTAAACCCTGCCAACAGTGAACATTCCATATGCTCAGATCAGACAGCGGTGAGAGGCGATGCCGATGTTTAGAGACGTTGACTTTATTTCTCCTCTCTTGACTTCATGTAGAGGACTGAAAAATAGAAAGAAGACAAAGACAAGACAAAAAGGCACATTAAATAGGTTATCATGAAACTGATAAATGTTATAAATGTTATTAATTCTACATGCAAATTTTTCTTTTTGGCGAGCATTTTGTTGTCTGGCCCAGCACTGCAATTAATCAGTTCGATGTGGAAGAGTGGGTAAGGGAGATTCTGATAAAGACCCTTTGGTATTCTATAAGTAGTGAAATAGCTGAACACAGGGGGATACTCTGCTTAAAGAGATATGGTACATCCCCAGCTCTTTGGTCACCCAGATGGCAACCCTGCTTTGACTAATAGCAATACTTGGGTTCCACTATGGACTGCATATGCAATGCTTTTACAGAAATCTGCTTTAACTACGGTATGTACAGTAATTTGTCATTATCAATTTGCTACATGTTTGTGAATGCTCACTGGGCATACAGTATGTAGTATACATTCATGGTTTTGGTGACAGAATGCTACTTATACTGTCTGGCAGCATTATTTTCTTTTTTCTTTATGATGACAATAAAGTAATGCTGGTGATTCAACTTGTTTGTGATGTCCTTAGGCACTAGTTTGTAGGTCCTGCTGCTTTATATCTAAAGATCTTTTAAGTTGGTCTTTTTTTTGCCATGTTTTTCATCTTTATAAAATGGCTCAGATCAAATGGTCAGCTACAGAAAACATCATCCTGCAGGTTTCTGCTCATTATGGCAGGTGGCGCCGCATTCACCAACTACTGTTACAGGTTTCCATTCTATGTATGGCTGCGGGCTAACCTGTTAAAGTGGTTGTAAACCCTTAAGCCGTATACACACGACCGGACTTTTCCACCGGACTGGTCCGACAGGACAAAAACACATCGGACAATCCGACCGTGTGTGGGCTTCATCGGACCTTTAGTGGACTTTTTCTGTCGAAAATCAGACGGACTTTAGATTTAGAACATGTTTCAAATCTTTCCGACGGACTCGAGTCCGGTTGAAAAATCAGTTCGTCTGTATGCTAGTCCGACGGACAAAAAAGGACGCAAGGGCAGCTATTGGCTACTGGCTATGAACTTCCTAATTCTAGTCCCTTCGTAAGTCATCACGTTCAAACCAACGGACTTTCGACTGGACTTTAGTCCGTTCATGTGTGGGCAAGTCTGGCCGTTCGAAAATTCGTCGTAACTCCGTCGAAAGTCCGTCGGACCTTTGATGCTGAAAAGTCCGCTCGTGTGTACGCGGCATTACAGACCACTTTGCTATGCATACTAGCTCATTCTGCCTTTGTCTTGCAGGTGTAAGTTTTTTTTTCAAAGTGGGTTCACAACCACTTCAAAGCAGAAGGATAGGATAAAAAACCTAGGTTTAAAACATTTTCTCTCTACTACATATATACTTGCTGAATACAGTTTGTAAGAAGTGTCAATGGAAGTACCTTTTTTAATCTTATTCCAAGTGGTCACATGACTCCAAAGCTCTGGCAAAGTGCATGTGCCTTTGCAGTTGGTGGGCGATAACTCTTGTAGGGCAGACAACACCAGCAATACATGCAGGTTGGATGTCGTTGCTGCTCTAAAAATTCAACACTGTTGTCATCTCTGCAAAGGTGGACATTGCATGTCTAAAGGCTTGTACACACGATCGGCTTTTCGGCAGGGAATTGTGTGATGACAGACTGTTGGCCTTAAATCCCACCATTAGTACGCTTCATCAGACAATTGTTGGCCAACTTTCCACCAACAAATGTTCGATGACAGGCTAGTAAATTTTTGGCGGACAACGGCCTGTTGTCAGATTTTCCTATCGTCTGTACACAAGTCCGTCACACAAAAGTTGAAAGTACAAACATGCATGCTCGGAATCAATGCTCACCAAACACAACATTAACAGAAGGTGCCCACAGGGTGGCGCTAAAGAGCTGAAATTCCTCATAGTAAGTCACTACGTTCCTGTTTGTTGGCCGACACTTGTGTACCATTTGCATGCAAGACAAGTTCCTGGCACACACCCTTCGGACAAAAGTCTGACGCTTTGTTGGCCAACAATCCAATCATGTGTACGAGGCTTTAGACCCCATACACACTATAAGATTTTCTGCAAATTTTTGTCTTCAGATTTACCAAAACCATGTAGTGCAAGGGTGTGCCTGATTGCATATAAATTGAAACTCTTAAGATTTGACCTCATATTATATGGTTTTGGTAAATCTGAAGACAAAAATCTGCAAAAAATCTAATGCCATGTACACACGATAGGATTTTCCGATGGAAAATGTGTGATAGGACCTGGTTGTCGGAATTTCTGACCGTGTGTGGGCTCCATCACACATTTCCCATCGGAAAGTCTGACACACAAAGTTTGAGAGCTTGCTATAAAATTTTCCGACAACAAATTCCGATCGTGTGTACACAAATCCGACGCACAAAGTGCCACGCATGCTCAGAATAAATTAAGCGACAAAAGCTATTGGCTACTACCCCTTTATAGTCCTGACGTACGTGTTTTACATCACCGCGTTTAGAACGATCGGATTTTCCGACAACTTTGTGTGACCGTGTGTATGCAAGACAAGTTTAAGCCAACATCTGTTGGCTAAAAAATCCATGGATTTTGTTGTCGGAATGTCCGATCAATGTCCGACCATGTGTACAGGGCATAACAGTGTGTATGGGGCTTAAGGCTGGCCATACATCATACAATTTTCTTATTCAATTTCCTTCAGATTTACTTTCAATTATGTAGTGCAAAGGCCTGCCTGATTGCATACAAATTGAGTGTTTAGGTTTGACCTCAAATTATATGGTTTTGGTAAATCTAAAGGAAAATTGTACAAGAGAATTGAATAATGTATGGCCAGCCTAATTTTGGCCTGTTTGTGAATGCTGACTTCTTTTTAAATTGAACTTGAGTCACTTAAAGCGGAGTTCCTCCAAAAGTGGACCTTCTGCTTATATGCTTCCTCCCCCCCTCTGGTGTCACATTTGGCACCTTTCAGGGAGAACAGGGAATGGAGATCTGTTTTTGACAGGTCCCCTTCCCCACCTCCGGGAGACAGGCCCCCTCCTCCTTCCCCCGCCGTCGGGCTAATTAGAAAGTGCAGGACGCTTCGCGCATGCGCAGTAGAGAACCAGAAACGCTTCACTGCCTGGTTCCGCTATCAGGAATGGCGGCGGCAGCACCTGGGAGTCTATTCGAAGATTGGCTGGGGTGCCGACATTGCGGGCTCCCTGGACAGGTAAGTGCCCTAGTATTAAAAGTCAAAAGCTACAGTATTTGTAGATGCTGACTTTTCTTCTTTTTTTTCACCCAGGCTGGACCTCCTCTTTGTAAGATGGACAATCCACGCTACCCTCAAAATAAATCATGTAAAATAATACTTGTTGAAATAATTTACAAAATTATAGTGAAAAAAGGTGCTGCAACATGGAAAACCTTGAATATGAGGTTTAGACTAAATGTAAAAAAGAAACTAAGTGCGCTACCTACAATGGGGTGGGTGAAATTAAAACAATTATGAATGAATAACTGTTAGATAAAATGAACAGTCCATCAAAAGGCTAAGTGATGTCCTAATATAGGAGGTGTTCTAGGGTCAAATTCTTCACTTGAAACAGTGCCGTCTTCACCACAACTCTTCACAGGTCAAGCAAAGGTAAAGATAGGCTGCTTACCAGATATGCTGGATCCCTACTACAGAGATCTTTCAGGCTCAGGATAATTGGCTCCGTAACCAGAAAACAGCTGATGGGCGATAGCAGAATGCCCCAACCAGGTTTTGGAGGCCAATGGAGAGAGGGCTTCCCTTGGAGCTAAGTTCCGGACTTCCCTGAAGGTGAGACAGGAGGAGTCGGGCACCAAGTAGCACAGGTCGCCTGTGAAGTTGTTTGCAGAAAGCCCAGGAATGCTGCTGATGAGATGAACAGAGTCTGCAGGCAGGTGGCGCCTGTGAGGTGAGACAGGTCTATAAAGTCACTGAGATAATAGAGTAGTCAACACAAGCCAAGATCAGAACCAGTTTTAAAGCAGAGCAGACGTAGTCAGGTGGAAGCCAGGTAAAACATGAGAAGCAGGCAGAGGGTATCCGTGAGACAAGCCAGGGTCAGGAACTGGAGACAGGCAGACAGGCAGACAGGTCGGCAACAAGCTGGGTCAGAAACTAGGAACACAGGAGCAAGGAATCACAGGAACACAGGTAAGCTGAGATCAGTCAGCCTCTTTAACATTTTGCACTCTGTTACACATTTATACATGTTTTACATTTTTTGCACATGCAAATGCACATTATGCAGCAAATTGTTTAATTCCTTTCAGGAGTTATGGATCCATTCACACCACACTGCAGATATGCAGAACATTATTGTTAACATGGGTTCCTATGGAGTACTTTCACATCAATACATTTTTGTGCATCTGCATTTTTGGAAAGGGTCAGGGACTTTTTTAATAGCAAAGCGGTGCTTTTTTTGCTTTTTTGGTTCAGTAGACTTCAATGGAGACGCTGCAGAAAAGCATGTAGTGTGTTTTTACAGCAATACTGCCGTGACAATGCAGCGATTTTGCCGCAATTTGCATTTTTAAATCTGCCCAACAAAAATAAAAAATAAAAAAAGCATAAAAACGCAAGACGTAAATCGCGGCAAAATCGCAGTAAAATCATAATAGAATTGAATTGAGCCTCAGATCCCACCCTGCAATCATGTGAGATATTACACACTCATGCATCCTGTGTAGAGATTTTCCTGCTCTGGGACAGCAATCTAAACACCAGCAGATTGAGAGTGGTCGTCACTGGAGCAAGTAACTGAGCAGTTAACCCTTTACACACACAGACCGTAGATACCATTACATGTTTTAATAAAAATATGCATCATTCACAGCATCCACAGTTGCCATTCATACCCTTAAAAAATGTCTGTAACACTTGCTGCCATGTCCAGACAGGGATGTAGCAGAGTTTTATATCAAAGTATCTCACTCCACGCTGATCTGAGGAACGGCATAATGGGAATCTCTTTACCTACCCAATATAATACATTGTATAACACTAGGTGTACACTATATGATTTGACTATGGATACCTAGTTCCAATTACATAGTAACTAACGACTATCTTGGAAAACGTGGAGGATCGTTCTGTGGCATTCTATGGGTGACAATGACCATGTGTTTCCATTTTGATGTTTTTGACTATTAACCGTGAGTGTTTTTGCTGAAACTTTTCCTGAAAAAGCTCCTGCGAAATGCAAACTGCGTCAAAATTACAGCAACTCATTGTGCTCCACCATAGAGGAACCACCCTTAAACTTGTATTCAAGGAGTACTAGATGGTTTTGGTTATGTTGTATGTGCAGCTTTTGTGTGTTTTGTATGTTTTGATATGTTTACATGTGGAATTTTTTTTATATAATAAATATGTTTTGATACTTTTAAGAAAAATTTGGCACCACTATAGTCCTTATATTTAGTTTGTTAGGGTCCTTGTTTTTTATATCAAAGCAGCCTTTCACAGAGGCAAAAGTTCTTTCATTTTAAATTGGGGCATTCAGAAATTCTGCTCTATGATTTTTCAATACAGTTCAAATTTTTAAAAAAAGAGAACAGTGTAAAAAATATTTACAGAAATATTGCAAAACAGACAATTAGCAACTACATAAACAAAAGAGATTGCAATGGCTACAAATACTTAGGTATCTACCTGTAGTCCTTAAAAAAAACATAACTCTCTTAAGCCACGTACACACGATTGGATTTTCCGACGGGAAATGTGTGATGACAGGCTGTTGGTGGAAAATCTGACCGTTTGTATGCTCCATCGGACAATTGTTGTCGGATTTTCCACAGACAAATGTTGGATGGCAGGCTTTAAAATGTTACGCGGACAAATGTCTGATTGTCGGATTTTCCAAGCGTGTGTACACAAGTCTGTCGGACAAAAGTCCAAAGTACAAACACGCATGCTGTGAAGCAAGCACGAGCCAGAAGCGATCGGTCTTGTAAAACTAGCGTTCCTAATGGAGAATTCACATTCGTGACGCGGCAAATTATGAAATCTAGAAATGCAGCGCACATTCTCTTCTTTATAATGGGATAATAATGAAGCTGCTTTGCTGGTGATACTGACGGAGTTCTGCCAAACGTATTTAAATTTTTTTTTTTATAGTGATATCAAGAAGATTTTTTTTTTTTTACTTTTTTTTTGGGGGGGGTCAAGATACCACAACACCATTATCCCGTAGTTTTTCAGATCAAAGATACAACTATGTTGGTGTCCCTTGTTAATTTTACATTGTATTTTTTCAATGTACCTGCCTACTCACATTTGACATCTGTCATTTGAAGTAAAACTCATAGCCAAGTATTTTTCAAATTTAATATTTTTTTATTTAATAGGATCATGAGAAGGTCCTATAAAAATCAAGAGGAAGGCAGCAATGGAAAAAAACTGTTGGAATTGGTGAAGCCTTTGTACCCCAGAGCAGACCTCAATTCTGCAAAGAGCAAAATTGGGAACCTGAGGAGTACATTCAAAGGGAGCACAAGAATGTCCTGAACGCCGAGAGATCGGGAGCAGCAGCGGGTGACTGGTATGTCCCCAGGCTGTGGCATTACCATAGCCTGCGTTTTTACAGACCAGACCGAACTCAGGCCATCGCTGTCAACGCTCCCTTCCACATCGGCTGAGGCCATTTTTATTCTTGTGCTTTATATTCCAAAATTAAAATAAAATAAATTAGACATGTTCTCTGCCATCCAAATCAAAATTAAATAACTAAAACAAAAAGTGCATTCTCTGCATACAAAAAGAAATAAAGTATAACAACTAAAATCATAAAAAAAAACAAAAAAAATGCATGGATGAAAATCCCCAGCCCAGCGGGCTTGTTAGGTTTCTGGAGGCTAGAACTGTCAATGTCCAGCATGCTGCTGTGGTGGGTGGGGTTGCTGTGGTGGCTGTGGAGGTGGTGGAGGTGGGGCATCCAAATCAGAGATGGGTTTTTGATATAATTTCTCCCCCCCCCCTTGTTGAGGAGCTGGAGGATTAGTTCCTTGCACATCCTCCTTTGCTCCACATTCATATCCCTCAACTTATTCGCTGTCACACAGCCAAATGCCTCAGCTGCATTTGGGGCCATACTCATGGCCGTTGTGTGGCTAAGGAAGGCAGCTGTGGCCTCATCTAGGTTCCTGCTCTTCCTGGCCCTTTTAGCAGGAGGGTGTAGGGGAGGGTTCTGGGATTCTTTGTGGCTGCTGGCCACTGGCTCCTCCAAACTGCCACTTTCCTGTGAATGAAAATGGGACATAATTTGTTTTTGTTTTTTGGTCATCAATCACACACAATTTTGAGCTCATGACTGTTGCAAATTGAATGTGGAGAAACAGAAAAGACTGTCATTCTGACCCCAGCATTTTTCCATCTTGTCCCAATCATTTTTGGCCACTACTGTCTATTGATATGTAAACCACTTTGTTAAGGCATACATTTTTGAACAATAACATCTAGTTATCATCATTCTATTTTTGGATACAAATATGTTCAACAATGCTATACCTGGGTCAAGCTGGACTCCTCCACATCTTCATCCTAAGTCGAAGGACCAGGGTGGACCTCAGGAGCTGTGGCCTCATCCGGGGTGGAAGGGAGTGTTGAGAGTGATGGCCTGGGTTGGGTTTGGTAGGACAAAAAATGCAGGCTGTGGTAGTACCACAGCCTGGGGACATATGTCATCTGCTGATGCTCCTGATCTCTGTGATTCCTGGACCTTCTTGTGCTCCCTATTAAACGTACTCCTCAGGTTCCCAATTTTGCTCTTCACAAAATTTGTCTGCTCTGGGGTACAGAGGCTTCACCAATTCCAGAAGTTTTTCCATCGCTGCCTTTCTCTTGATTTTATTAGAGTAATCCCTACTTTTCACCTTCCACAGACGGGGAAGCTCCCGGTATTGGTCAATAAATTGAGGCAAAAAGTGGGGTGCCTGCAAGACAGAACACAAGAGAAACCATAATGTCATGCTTAACTCATAATCTGGTCCCAATATAGGCCTCAATCTAAGCAGTACAGGCCACTAACCACCGATGCCCCAATTTACAATTGTACCTTCGTTTTATTTCTCCCTTTGCGTGTTAGTGATGGCGATTGTTCGTCTTCTACTCCCAGATCGTTCCTATGGCCATTACATTGATTGCGCGTTATGGCTTTATATACACTGCACATGTGTGAAACTCCGACCCTGTCCTTCTTTCTAGTGTATTCCCCGCCTTTTCTCTTTCAGGGCAGTGGGAGAGCAAATGGGGAGAGACAGCAGGTGCGTGGTGAGAGCAGTAATGATGAAAACCCGGAGAAAGCGACTTCCGAATCCAAGAGGAGTTATAAGGCCACAAATATGTCGTCTGAAGAAATGCTTGAGATGGTGGACATCTTAGTGAGGACAGACTATGACGGGAAGCATGGACCTTACAGAACCCCAAATGCCAGAAAGGCCAAGGTCATGGCTAAAATTGTGAGAAGTCTGCACAGGAATTTTGGGGTACGATGAAACAAAGATCAGTTGAGAAAACGCTGGTCAGACATTAAATTGAGAGAGGAAGATCAGTATAGAAAGATCAGGAAAGTGCTGCGAAAAAGAAAGTATTTTGTCCTGTGTCCCTATTATTACTTTCGTGCTGGTCCATGTTCTTTTCTTTACTGTTCTACAGTTTGAAATGCCAAGTTTTATTTTTGTGGACACAGGAATCTTTCATGAGACATGAAACATCATTTTGATCGACCACTGATACTTAGTTATTGGGAGATGCATGTTAAATGCATTTGTTATGATCTATTTTGATGTAACATAAGTTCATTAGATTGTTGTCTAGATGTGTTTTTAACTATAATGAAATGTCACCTTTATTCAGTGTTAGTAGCGGACACTCAGCAAGCAGCTGGACGCAGGAGCACCAGTGTGGGACACCATAACACCCTTGTTATGGTGTCCCACACAGGTGCTTCAGTGGATACTAGGGGCATCTCCATGTGTGAAACTTGCACAAAACAGATAAGTATTCCTGCTTTGGAAAGGGAAAAAATCAAGTATTCAGCTTGGATCTCTGCCAAAACAGGCAATTGAAAGACACTTCCAAACAATGTTTCATTTTACTATATCTAGCCTAACATATCTGTCAGCTAAGTATACCTTTTTTGGATTCACATAGGGGAGAAAAGAAGAGGAACATCTGAACTGTGTGTGGACACCAGTAACCCAGCACCTCCTGAAGATCCAGAAAGTCAACTCACCAGAAACCAGAAACCCTAAAGAAGATGTTGATGCTGATGTGCAGGAAGTACTGTGGGAAGTTACATACATAGTTACATAGTTAGTCAGGTTGAAAAAAGTCCATCCAGTTCAACCTTAAAAACAATAAATAAATAAAATAAAAAATATTGTACAATCCAATATACCCAATTTTATGCCCTCAGTTGATCCAGAGAAAGGCAAAAAAACCCAGCAGAGCATGCTCCAGCAGGGGAAAAAATTCCTTCCTGATCCCCCAAGAGGCAATCAGATTTTCCCTGGATCAACTTTACCTACAAATGTTAGTACCCAGTTATCTTATGTACATTTAGGAAAGTATCCAGGCCTTTCTTAAAGCAATCTACTGAGCTGGCCAGAACCATCTCTGGCTGGAGTCTATTCCACATTTTCACAGCTCTTACTGTAAATAAACCTTTGCGTATTTGGAGATGAAATCTCTTTAAAAAGTTCTTGAAAGTGTGTTGACCACAGGTCAGTGTCTGAGTCCACAGCTTCAAGTAATAGATGGATGCCTGCATATTTCTAATACATGGTGTGTTTTATATTTTTTAGGTGATGTGGATGTTGTAGAAGACCAAACTCACTTCAGCAGTGCAAGTGCACAAATACTTACCAGTAAGCTCTTGGTTTGCAATGGGGAATTAGAGAAAATGAAAGAAAACATGCATGATCTCCAAAACAGAGTTATAAACATAATCGATATTTTCGCTAAAATTTAAAAAACAAACGTTTTTTTTTTGTTCTGTTGTACATGTGTTTGTACAGTTTTAAATTGACTAACCTTTGCACATTTTTTTAATAGTTGCAACTGTTTTATTTGAATATACAATTTCACTTTAGCAATAGATTTACATATGAACCTGCAACTCCATGACTTGTCATGATCTTTTTTCTTGCCTACATCATGTTACACAGGATCAAACCAATGCATTTCAACACTTGCAGCCTTCCTAATCATGCTTTAGATGAAACACGTCAGCTTGTTTCCTATTTTCATTTTTGGTGAGAAAAAGAGGAATCAGCAAGTTGCCAGCTCCTATTTTAACTTTGCCCATTTCTCAGGGTGGTTTGCTCCCCCAGCTACAGCACCAAATTGGACACTGCACATTGTTAAATATGGTGGGGTAGCTTGTCCAAAAGTATTGTCATGTAAAAAAAGCTTGAAGGTGTGCTTTCACAAGATCGTCAGATCTCCACTCATTGCTATTGTTTTAATGTGAGTACTTTGATTTGTTTCAATAAAACCTACTTTTTGTCAAACGATATTACACCATTGTGGGATCTTCCTTTGATGTTTTTATCTTGGTGACCCCGGGATACTACTTGGAGAGACGGATGTCCCCAGAGGAGATAAACCAGGATAGGATCCAATTAGTGTCGTTCCCACGATTGGTTGATGCTGTGGTTCTGCTAGCTAAGGGCCGCCATGCCCAATATTGGCTAAAGCGAGTACCCCATTACCTTCAGGTAAGGGGCCACTGCCTACCACTGCGTGCTGTTTTGCATGAAGAAAGAATACACATCACAATTGTTATCAGTCACTTTAATTAATTCCAAATGGATCACTGTCTATACACATTTTTAGACTTTATTAGCCTTCAGTGGATCACCTTTCATGCACGCTGATTTGTGGACTTTATTTGTTGAATATCACAAGGTTCCAGTTAAACTGCCACTTGTATTGTGTTCATGAGCACCAGCCACTTTCTATTTTTGCTTGGTTGCCTATATGCCTGGCTGCAGTGTGCACACTTATTATTATTTTTTAGCCAGGTATTGCTATTTGATTTTATTGTATTTGATATTTTTATTTACTTATGAATAATTTTTGCACAAGGTTGCTTATGTTGGTTTTTCACGGATTTGATTATTAACACGTTAGAACCATTACCAAAAGTGTGATACACTTACACTGATAATTTATATATATTTTTTTCCACATACCTGTATATGCTTTTAAGGATTAGCGCAGCACCACACTTTTACTTATTTTTCTAATATATAGGGACAGGTTGTACCCCACCTGGTGTAGGCGGCTTTTCCTATTGTTTAATTCCCCCTCTCCTTTCCCCGTATATGGTAGCGCAGGAATATTCTCTATCTGTTAATTGTAATCTTGATGTGTTTTTAAGAATCGCAAAGCCAAAATTTGAAAATGTCCACAAATGGTGACAAAATATTCTTATTTCCCTCATGATCCCATGCCTAAAATGTGTGTCTTTCCTTACATCTATTCTGCTATGGCCACAAAACACACAGTGGGTCAACATGTGCTAGCTCCCATCATGGGGTATCAATGGACATGTTTTGGGGGTGCAACCTCTTCCTCTTACCTACTTTGGTTATGAGGAAGGGGTTGCACCCCCAAAACCCATCCATTTATACCCTGTGATGGGAGATAGCACATGTTGACACATTATGTGTTTTGGGGCTTTACAAACTAACCTGTTTGTACCTACATACATTTTAGGCAGGGGATCATAAGGGACATTTAACAGTTATGCCTCTACATGTACGTGGCATCAAATTTTGGCTTTTAGAGAGGTGAGATCATCCCATCTGAGGAAGGCAACATCAACACAGTCTTGGGAAACTAGAACTTTGTAAGTTCATGAGTTGGGGATGTGTATCTTATGTTTTCAAACATGCCTGTTTAGACCCAAAAAAAGCAAAATAATGGCAAACATACATGTTTATACACCAAGATGTTGGTTTGTTATAAAACCTTAAAAAGCACATGTGAATGCGCTTGGAGTAAAATGTTTTTTCCTAAATAATGTGCTCTAAAATGTGGCCAACTCAGGCAACTTTATGGCCTCCAAGAAATTAAAGGAGTTGAAAAAGCATAATGTTTTCAAATTTTATGCATTAGATACATTAAGAACAAAAACACTGTGTGTGTGTGTAGCAGACCCACAGCACAACATAATAGTTAGCTGAAGAAGAGATTGTCACCCCATGTAGCAAATAAGGTACGTTTGCACCATTGTCTAAAATGGACAAAAAAAGGCCATTTGACAACCTATTATACAGATAAGAAACACAGACAACAGTAGTTCAAATGAAATCGTAGTTTATGATCAAATAAAATTATGATTGTGGATCAACTACATTTTGCTGCCAAGCCACTGCCCCTCTACCCACAAAATATTCAAGATATTTTTGGCGGATATCGCAGACATTTTGTGAGGGCAAACCAGCACAGCAGGTTCCAGAGCTGTCATGTTTCCTACTGAGAGACGAGCTGCAGCCTCTTCAGCTGGGCCTGACACTGCGGGGTCAACATCAGCTGGCAGTGAGGAAAGATAGCTGCTAGCATTCCTTCGTAAAAAATTGTGGAGGATGCAACAGCACAAAACAAAGTTTATTTTATATTGGGCCATATTGGGCCATATTGATGGTGGTTAAAAAGAGCCTGAAGTGACTTGACAGGATGCCAAAGGCATTTTCAACCACCCTTCTGGCACGAGAGAGCCTGTAGTTAAAGATTCTCTGCTCTGGGGTGAGGTTCCTCATAGGAAAGGGCTTCATAACATGTTGCCCAGAGCAAAGGCCTCATCTGCCACAAAAACAAAATTGAGGCCCTCCACATTGTCCTGAGCAGTTGGCAAATTTAAGGTGCCATTCTGGAGCTGATGGTAGAACTCAGTCTGCATTATGACACCTTCATCCGAGTTGCGGGCATTCTTCCCAACATCCAAAAAAAGGAACCCACACATTGCAGAAACAACAGCTAGCAGCACTATGCTGCAAAAGCCTTTGTAATTGTAGTAATATGAGCCCGAGTTGGGTGGTGGGACAATCCTCACATGTTTCCCATCAATAGCACCACCACAGTTGGGAAAATCCCACTGATGCTGAAACTGGCCTGCAATATCCTGCCATTGCTGGGGGGTGGAAGGAAACTGTGGAGTCAAAAAAGAAAGAAGAAATTACTACTTCTGCACATAACATTGCAAGCAGATTTGACAAAAACATTCTTGGCCAACATAAGTATAAAATTGAAATGAGTATTTAAAGACAGAAGTGTAAGGTCAACTTATCAGATTCATCACCCGCTCTGGTGGCCCATTCGAAAAATGTTATGGTGGGGGGGAAGGTAATGGGTAGATTTTTGTACAGGTAACCCTCTCCACTTCCATGATAGCTGAATGCATAAATAATGTGTGATACTTTGTGATACCAGCCCCTCCTTACTTATACTATTGGCATCCCAGTGGACAGGTAAGAAGTGTCATAATCTAAAAATATGGATACACACTGTTCAAATTGAAGCACATTTTGCCATTCATAAATTACCTATCAAGATAATATGAGCCAAAAACTTTCTACGTTACAATTTGAAGGTAATCAGGCAGGCCCTTGCACTACATGCTTTGATGAATTCATACATAAAAATGACCACGAAAGAGGTATAGTGTGTATGGGTTTTGCAAAGTCAGCAGATAGAGTATTGGTATTGGTTGACTTAGCATCTGGAATAATGAGTCCCAGAGCCTGGGGGGAGATCCCAGTGGTAAACTTGAGGTCCTGGAGACTTCTCCCCATCGCCAAGTGCCACAAGATGGCTATGAGCCTTTGCTCGGGAGTAATGGCAAGCTGCATGCATGTGTCCTACTTCTTAATATAGGGGGTCAGCAATGCCAAGAGACGGTAAAAGCAGGGGTCTGTCATCCGGAGATAATTCCTAAAATCATCAGGATTGTTCTCCTGGAGCTCTCGCAGCAAAGGCATATGAGAGAATTGGTCATGATTAAGCAACCAATTCTTGGTCCAAGAACTCCTCCTCCTCTTGTTCCTGGACTGGACTTGGGTCAAAGCAATAACTCCAAGCCCAATGATAGCACAATCTCTCCGACGATAACGCAACATGGCTAGTTGACGAACGGCCGTTCAGAAACGTACTGACAAGCACAAACTGAAAAGCGTGAATCGACACTCACCAAACTTCTACTAACACAAAATTAGCAGAAGGAGCCCAAAGGATGGCGCATGATAATTGAACTTCGTATTTATCGGCTCGTAGTTCGTCTAGTACGTCACTATGGTCAGGATTGTTGGCTGACAATTGTGTGCCGTTTGTATGCAAGACAAGTTTGGGCCAATGCCCTTTAGACAAAAGTCCGCGGTTTTGTCGGCGGAAAATCTTATTGTGTGTACGAGGCTTTAGTATCCTCCGTATTTGATGTCAAATAAGGAGCTGCAGTTGACAAATGTAATGGCATTTTGTTGTCCATGGAGAAGATTGTCACAGATCTAATAAACATCAAAGGGTCTATCTTCATTGAATGGATGAAGGTCCTCTACCGTGACCCCACCTCGGCTATTAAGCTGGGAGGGGGCCTGTCACGGTCCTTCCATCTGTCCAGGGGCACGCGGCAGGGCTGCCCTCTCTCTCCAGCCTTATTTGCCATCGCAATGGAGCCACTTGCTGAGGCCCTTCGCACCTCTCCTCACATTAGGGGATTGCGGGTTGGCTGGCTGGAGGAGAGGGTCGCCCTGTATGCGGATGACCTCCTACTCTTCCTCAATGACGCGGGTCCATCACTCGAGGGAGCCCTACAGGTCCTCAACTCCTTCTCCTCTGTCACGGGCCTCAGGGTTAACTGGACAAAATCTCTCCTGTTCCCCGTGGATCCTGCAGCCCGTGACACAGCTCCCACGGACATCCCTCTACAATGGGTCGAGAATTTTAAATACTTAGGGGTGGTGGTCTCCAGGCAGGCTTCTGAGTTCTTACCCCTCAACTTGTCCCCGGTGGTTCAGGAGACTCGGCAACGGCTGAAGGCGTGGGAATCGTTGCCTCTTTCACTGTTGGGACGCATTAATTTGTTTAAAATGAAAATACTCCCCAAATTTACATACTTATTTCGCCACTCTCCACAGTGGATTCCTAAATCCTTTTTCAAACAACTACATCGCCTCCTCGCCTCTTTCCTATGGGGGTCCCAATCCCCCAGATACAGCTGGTCAACACTGATACGCCCGACCTCCCAAGGTGGCTTGGCGTGTCCGGATCTATACAAGTACTATCTGGCCGCCCAGCTAGTAACAGCTGCTTGGTGGCTCAATCCGGACACCTCCAACCCAGCTACCCAGGTCGAGACGGCAGTGCTGGGATCCCTAGAGGCGCTCAAATTTTTACTTTTTCGAGGCCCTCGAGCCCCTTATCCACTGACACCCTCCATGCGCACTACACTGCGTGCATGGGGGGCAGGTCTCAAATTAGAAAAATACCCTCAACAGGCAATCTCACCCAATGCTCCCCTTTGGATAAACCCAACCCTGGAGCACATCTATAAACTACCTGAGCCTCATGCCTGGACCAAATTTAACATTAAAACGGTGGCACAGATTATCTCCAATCAATCCCTAGTCCCGCTCTCCAAACTAAACTCCGATTTTAATATACCACAGTCCTATTTTTTCCGATTCCTTCAACTTTCCCATGCCTTCAGTCACCAATTCTCCAACTCCCCTCCTCAACTAGTCCAATCTTCACTGGAGGACCTTCTTAGATCAGATTGTGCGAAAAAACCCACTTCTCAATTATATTCACACCTGACTGTCACCTCCCTCCCGACTATGGAAAAGCTAAGATCTAAATGGTCCCATGACATCCCCAATTTTGACAACGATGACTGGGATGACATATGGGATTTCCCATTTAGCTCCCTGGTCTCTCTGAGAGATCGCCTGATCCAATTCAAGATAGTCCATCGGGCATATTTTACCCCTCACAGACTACACAAAATGAACCCCGACTCCCCTCCCGGATGTTGGAGATGTGGTGGGACTCCTGGGGACTTCACCCACATCTTCTGGACCTGTCCGGCAATTGTCGGATACTGGAGGGAGATATTGGACTTTATCACACAAATCACCTTTGTGCCACTACAACCATCAATGTCAATCTGCATACTAGGCCTGGTAGAACAACTAATTCCTACGGTGGCGGGACGCACACTGGTGGGATTGCTCCTGTTCTATGCCTGTAAAGCTATAGCACTTAGTTGGCGCAAACCAACCCCCCCTCCTCTCTCCCTGTGGAAACAATTAATCAACAATAGCTTACCTCTGTATAAAGACACATATGACAACAGAGGTTGCCCCAACAAATATAACAAAGTCTGGTCTAAGTGGCTGGCAGATCCCTCCACCGCTTCAGAGGCCTCTCAGTAGACCCCAATCACAAAGTAGCTCCCAAGCGGGTGCCAGGTGTACACAATAATCTACAATATGCTATTTTACCATGTACAACTGCACATAGCACCACCTCATGACCCAGTAAACTGTACCGCCATGACTGATTTCATAATATATTTTTCATGAATAAGGTGACAGCGTGATTCCTGCAAGGATCACATAGACATCATATTAGACCAATGTATGTTTAACTGTTTGTTCTCTTTATCTGTTTTTGTTTCTCTTTTTAAAAACCAATAAAAAGATTTTGGAAAAAAAAAAAAAAACATCAAAGGGTCTGAGAGGTGTGTCAATAGATATGCTTTTTTCATGTTTCTTTTAGACACACCCATAATATCAAGTTTTACCATTCAACAACCAACATATAATTAAACACCATGAAATTACAATATGTTAAAGACCAAATATGATATGCATCTTATACATATTCTTCTTGTGAAACATATGGTGTTTTGTTAGCCTTTTTAACCTTATAATATATTATATTAATATAGCTGTGTTTGGTGTCTGACTGATTGGTATCTTCCCATACAATAGTGTAACCACTTTTTATTAATATTATTTCATTACCGCAAGAGATAAGGACTTAGTTTAAAACTCAGACTTTCAGATGTATAGTATTTCCAAGATGGTTTATGACAAACTATTTATGATATCTACTAGTCTGTTGGTGAAGGCTTTCTCAAAGGTATGTACTTATAGGAGTCCTCCAGTCTCCCTGTGACCTACACACAAATTTCCTGGCTGTATCTTTGGAGTCCTATGAAAGTGATTCAGGCTGAGACAGATTGTTTGGCTTTTAGATAGCTACCAATGATTCCATGGCTTTTGGAGATCAGATGTATACTAGTGTTATATTTATCTACGGCAGGGTTCCTCAACCAGGGTTTCATGGAATGCTAGGGTTCCTCCAGAGGTTGCTAGGGGTTCAGCTGCATCTATCCTTAATTGGTCCTGTGTTACATGGGTTGGATTTGTGATGCTGGGAATAACATTTCTGCCTTCAATTTTATCTGTCTGCTCGCAGTTTTTTACTGACTCACGGTCTTCTTTTGACTGAAGTAACGGCACTGCAGGAACAGTTGAAGGGCAGAAATGTATAAACCTATTACAAGACAATTTTATGGTACAGTTGATAGAAGCCCCAACTAGAAAGGACACTCTGCTGGACCTGGCAATCCCACACCATGCAGAGCTCAATACTAATGTTCATATAAAAGAACATCTGGGTAGCAGTGATGATAACATAATTTAATTTAATGTTGTAAGAAACAAGCACATACTGGAAAAATAAAATCACTTAACTTTGAGAGAGCACATTTTTCAAAGCTGAGAGCTGCTCTTCAAAATGTAGACTGGGCGGGAATATTGTAATCAAAGAACACAGATCAGAAATGGGAATCTTTGAAATCGACTGTCGACACTTCCAAATATATTGCCAAGGGCAACACGTTTAAAAGGTTAAAAATAAAACCTAGGTGACTCATGGCCAAAGTTCAAAAAAGTTGCAAATATTAAAAAATGCGCATTTCAAAAATATAAAAATGAAGGAACGCTATCATCATTTACAAAGAAAATAACTCAATATATAAAAAAAAATAAATCAAGAAATGGCTGTTGAGTATACTAGTAGCCATTCAAGTATACTACTCAAGTAGTATACAAGTAGTATACTTGAATTTTGTCAAAGCATTTGACACAAATCCCTACACATGGCCAATGTGTAAGGTAAAGTCTACAGGCTTGTAAATGGATAGAAAACTAGCTAAAAATCCATATTCAGAGAGTAGTGACATCATTTTGCCCCATGCAAATCATTAGTACAACCTCATCTGAAATATGCAGTTCAGTTTTGGGCACCAGTTGACAAAAAGGATATTGGGGAATTAGAGAAACTGCAAAGAAGGGCAACAAACCCTATAAGAGGCATGGAGGAGCTAAACTATGAGGAAAGATTAGCTGAACATAACTTATTCTCTCTTGAGAAGAGAGGATTTAGGGGGGATATGATTACCACATATAAATACATACATAATCAACATATTGAATCAGAAAGGAGGGAGAGATAAATGCGCTCTGGTGAGGCTGGGTATCCAGTCCTTAGTAGCAGTGCAGAGATGGCACTGAAGGCAGCACTTTGTAGAGAAGAAGCAGCTCTGGAGGGTCATAAAGGAAAGAGAAAAGCGGCAGGTGGTAAAGTGTTTTTGGAGCATGCACAGCTCCTTGAGGTCTGAGGAAGGAGCTGTGCATGTTCGGCCGCGTGCGATCCAGCTTGGTTCCAGAACCCGGGATGCCTCATCGCATCTTCACCTCCTCGCCAATCCACGTCACTGGGGACTCTGACAGCTGCAGGACAGCTCTTTCTCCCAGACAGACAAGGATTACAGTGATCAGCATGAGAACAAATCATTATATACATATGACCTCTTACTATCTTGTAAGTGTTTTTAATCACATTGTGCCTGTAATAAATCTTTTAACCACTGCACTTTGAGGCGCCGTTCTCTTTCCTTTGTGGTCAACATATTGAGCTTGGTGTAGAGTTACTGACGCTACGGTCATCACAAAGGACAAGGAGGCACTCTTTACATCTAAAAGAAAAGAGATTTACTTCCAAAGGAAGGGCTTCGTCACAGTGAAAGGTGTGAAAATGTCTAATAGACACCCTCAAGAGCTTGTCCTCTCCATCTCAGTAGATTGTTAAAAAAAGGCCTGGATTCTTTTCCAAAAATTCACAAAATATAAATGAATACTAATATTAACAGTACCAGGGGTAGTTAATCCAGGGAATATCCAATTGTCTCCTGGGGGGTCAGGAAAGATTTTTTTTTCCCCATTGGAGCAAATTAGATCATGCTTTATTGTTTTTTTTTTTATATTGGTTGAACTAGATGAACTTGTGTCTTTTTTCAACCTGTCTAACTAGCCTGACTACCTGACTAACTAACTCACTAAAGCTGGATACACACTACGCAACTTTTGTTGCTCGATTTCCTTTAGATTTACCTTCAACTATGTAGTGCAAGGGCCTGCCTGATTGCATACAAATTGAAAGTGTTTAGGTTTGACTTCATTTTATATGGTTTTGGTAAAGCTAAAGGAAAAAATCTAAAGAGAATTGTATAGTGTGTATCCAGCTTAACTGTGCCAGAATGACTGAATCTTGTGTGCATGTGCAGGATAACATAGTTCCCCTACTGGCCAATTAGTAGCCTGAAAACCTGGCAGGGAGAAGATGACATCGGCTAGTGAAGGATATAACAGCTGCATCCATGGAAAGTGGAGATAAGCATTTCTGGGGGTTTAATTATGATTTAGGTGCAAAGATTCAGCATTATAACAATGCTAATTCCTGGATGGTTATTTCTAACATTTATTCATTGAAAAATGATGGAATAAAATACAAGGTTTCCATTATGTTGATAATACAGGACTCTGTCAGACCTGCGAAACAGTAAAAAAGATGCTGACCTTAGATATATCAACAAAGTGTCCTTCAAAATTATTTGCAAATGTTTGCAATTATGTAAAATCACAAAAATCTGCATATACTGTATTATTGCCAGTGTAAATCCCTCGAGTTTTCATGCTGATGTTTCTACCTTCTACAATGTATTGTATGGTCAGTCTTTCATCTCTGCCAATGATAAGTTCTGCTTACTGTTAAAATATGCTTTTCAAATAAATGGATAAGAACCAATGAACCAAAAATATACCTCTATATATGAGCAGTATCTAAACAGAAGATATTCAAACCAATATCACAGCAAGCCATTTATCATTTTTCATTTTACATGAAGACCCATTCACACATCTGCATTATATTGTTCCATATCTGAATTTCAGAGTATGATCTAATTTCAAAGGCTTCGGAAACTGCATTCTCTCAGGTATAGGCCACTGTGCACTCAATTTTCTGCCTTTTGTCTGAGTACAACAGCCTATACCTCTCCCTTTAACTGCAAGCTATGCTCTGCTTAGAGTTACACTGAGCAGTCATAAATAATAGAGAAAGCCTTTTATACACATTCACTTTGCTAATGCTATGTGTGACAGGGAAAATCACTCCAACCTAAAGAGATGCTTAGATAAAATCTGCACTCCATGGGAGTCCTAAATACATGGAATTGTTTATCAGATAGCAGAGAACAGCAGCTATGTATAACTGAGTCCAGAGGTTTTCTTTTTTGTTTGAACTTGAAGAGGAAACAGAAGACCCACCCCCTAACCCTCTGCCATTCCACTTAACAAAGTGTGAAGCACAGTGAATACTTGGCATTTATAAAATCATAGTAGCCCCTCAACCCCCATGGCTGTTTAAACTCTAACAGTCAACCTGTCAAAGGTTCAACGTGTCTAATAACTAAGGCAACTTGTGCTGTTTACAAGTATGTTTGTTACATTTCAGCTAGTTCTCTGTGCAGCTACGGGACCCCTACATCAAGCAAACCCTACCACTAAAAAGGTCCATTGTGACAGCTTCTACTGTATATTTTATATTAATGTCTAATATGAAAACTTAACTTGTCCTTGAGTTCTAGCCCAGTGTCCTTGGGTTTATCCGAACTCAGAGCTTAGCCCTACCACTAAAAGGGGAGATGTGAAAGCCTCCAATGGCAAAGTAAGTCTCCAACTTTGGGTCTTGAGTACTGGTGGAGGCTTAGCTATCAAATAGGTAGGAATTATCACTGTGTTTTGCTAGAAGTGGAGGACTGGCTCCTCTTGAAGTCAGAAAACAAGTCAAGGTCTTATGTATAGTATGGGTCCGAGCAAGGGTTGTGGGGATGAGGCCCTTCTCCCCATCCATATGGGGTACTGTCACTATTGGGGGAGGCCACAAGGATGGTGAGCCATGACAATGCATGCATCAGTGACACAATCCCTGTTGTGTTCCTGCTGGAGCAGACTCTGCGTGGCATTATGGACAGGGCACTTAAAGCAAAGCAGCGAGGGAAAGAGGAGGACTTCCTTTCCTCTCAAGGCCCACTTTATGACACCATTGTTCTTATGCCACAGAACACACAAGAGGAGAGGGAGAAGGAGGATTCTGGCAGTTTTGGAGGCATTGAAGCAGAGGAAGACATACGTCAAACAGTAAGAGATGGTTTTCCATCCCCAGAACTCTTGGGAGTAGTATGTAGCTGGGAGGAGGCAGTTCCAGATACTATAATCCTCAGTGACCCCAAGGAGTCTGCTTCTCATGCCTCCGCAAATTTGCGGTGCATGGGCTCCCTCATGTTTTAAAGCCTGCAAAAAGATCCAAGAATACGTGACGTAAAGGAGAAGGATCACTATTGTTTGGCAACCCTCCTTGATCCCTGTTACAAGGGGAAAGTCTCAGAACTCATCCTGTCCCCACAGAAAGTGTAGAAGATTGACACCTTAACAACTTCCCGCCTGGCCTATAGCAAAATGATGGCCGGGCAGTGGTTCTGTCATCCTGACTGGACGTCATATGATGTCTTTCAGGATAACAGCCAGCACGCAGCGCGGTGATCGGTGGTGCCGCGTGTCAGTCTGACACACCGCAACACAGACCTCGGTAAAGAGTCTCTGAAGGAGACTCTTTACCATATTATCAGCTATGTCCAATCACAGCTGATCACGATGTAAACAGGTAGAGCCATTTAGCGGATTTTTCTCACTCGTGTCTGACAGACGCGAGTAGAGGAGAGCTGATCAGCTGCTCTCCTGACAGGGGGGTCTGCGCAGCCCCCCCACGGATGCCCACCCAGGACCACCAGGGATACCACCAGGGATGGCCATCATTTATGACCACCAGGTATGCCACCAGGGATGCCAATCTGTGCCCAAAAAGTATGCCAATCAGTGCCCATATATGCCACATGGTGCCCATCAGTAATGCCTGCCAGTGATGCCTTTACAGTGATGCTCATCAGTGCCACCTATCAGTGTCCATCAGTGCCACATATCAGTGCCCATCTGTGCCCATCAGTGCCACCTATCAGTGCCCATCAATGCCACCTATCCGTGCCCATCTGTGTCGCCTATCAGTGCCCATCTGTGCCCATCAGTGCCACCTATCAGTGCCCATCAATGCCACCTATCCGTGCCCATCTGTGTCGCCTATCAGTGCCCATTAGTGCTACCTATAAGTGCCCATCAGTGCCACCTATAAGTGCCCATCATTGCAGCCTTTCAGTGCCACCTATCAGTGCCCAGCAGTGCTGCATATTAGTGCCACCTATCAGTGCCCATCAGTGCCACCCATAAGTACCCATCAGTGCAGCCTTTTAGTGTCCATCAGTGTTGCCTATCAGTGCCCATCAGTGCCGCATGTTAGTGCCACCTATCAGTGGCACCTATCAGTGCCCATCAGTGCTGCATATTAGTGCCCATCATCAGTGCCACCTCATTGATGCCCATCAGTGCCACCAAAAGAATGCTCTATTTGTAGGAACAAAATAATAAAAATTTAATTTGGGTACAGTGTAGCATGACCATGCAATTGTCATTTAAAAAGCGTCAGTGCTGAAAGCTGAAAGTTGGCTTGGGCAGGAAGGGAGGAAAGTGCCTGGTTTTGAAGTGGTTAAAGAGGAGTTTATCTAACACTTGTCCAGACTCTGGTAGGTTATAGTGTTGTGGAAGATGTCGTTTTGAGGCTTCTGTTGGTTAAGAGAGGAGCGGTGGAGAAGGCGGCCACTGTGCATTTCACAATTTTTTTAGTCCTCTCCACCCAGGGCTGTTAGCTCCCACATCCCATTGGCAGCGTCTGTATCACATGGTGGACGATTATCTAGGGGCGAAAACAGAGATGGAGAGCATTCCATAAACCACTGGTCAAAACTTTCCCAGTATGCAATTGAGCTGCTGGGCAGCCCTGCATCCACTGTGCTTTCCAAATGGGCGTTCAGTGCTGCTGGAGGTTTTGTTACTGATAATAGAACGCGTCTGTCCACAGACTCTATGGACCCTCTTGACATTTATCAAAATGAATCAGTCCTGGATTACCAGCAGCTATAAAGCCCCTGATGCCAATGTCGCTGATTAAGTGTTTTTGGGATGTGGAATCTCTGCAGGACTTCTAGGCTGCCTAGCGTTGTGAGTGTTGATTTCATCTGGAAGAATTTTTCTTGGTGTGGGTTTCATGGGCACAATTAATTAATTGTCTGTGTGACAGGTGCATATCATATACATTTTTGAAAGCAAGGCCAATTCTTGCTTCCATCAAGAGTACCCCTATAGGGTTACGGTGGAAAGGCGACACCGACACCCAAAGACCAATTTTTCCACACCTGTTTGACATGTGCATATCATTGCAATTTTTGACAGCAAGGCCAATTCTTGCTTTCATCAAAAGTACCTCTATAGGATTACAGTGTGAAGCGCCACTGACACCCAAAGACCAATTTTTCCACACCCGTTTGACGGGTGCATATCATTGCAATTTTTGACAGCAAGGCCAATTCTTGCTTTCATCAAGAGTACCTCAATAGGGTTACGGTGTGAAGGCGCCACTGACATCCAAAGACCAATTTTTCCACACCTGTTTGACAGGTGTATATCATTGCAATTTTTGACAGCAAGGCCAATTTTTGCTTTCATCAAAAGTTCCTCTATAGGTTTATGGTGTGAACCAAAGACCAATTTTTCCACACGTGCTTGACAGGTGCATATCAATTTAATTTTTAACAGCAAGGCCAAGAGTCCACCAGGACACAGACTGACAGTGAGTGACATCGGCGATGCGGCGGCCTTTTTAGGGGACATCAGATTGGCCCAGGAAGCAATTACGGGACACTGTATTGTCCTGGAAATGAAGGTGCCCAGGACAGACCTACCAAATGCAGGACTGTCCCGAGCAATCGAGGACATGTGGTCACCCCACACCCGGCCCTAGGGCCAGTCTGGGCCTGCTTACAGGCACTACAGGTTAACTACACTTTGATGCTAAAGTTTTATAGTAACTCTAAACATCTGAGAGGTTTGTTTTAAAGGCAGCCTTGCTACTGAGATATGTAATGCTTTACAGGCTTGACTTTTCTGATATGATTATTTGCTGGGAGGTATCATTTATAGCGCATGATACTAACTGGCTTCAAAGCCTATAGAAAATCCAGTGCTTTATATATGTGGATTTGGTGTAAAATCATTTACACAAATCTATACAATACTGAGGTACCTGTTCTGCTGGGCCACATAGTTACAGCAAAATAAATCCTGTGAACTGCCAGGGTGGATCTCAGCATACCAGAGGGGTACAAGCATTTGGAACCCCACTACTATGAATAACCGCTGTAGTTTAGGAGTTCTCCCATTTTTTTTTCGGAAACTGACAAACAAATTTATGAATACACTGTAAATAGAAATTGTAAATTCTGTATATACAGGTACAATTTAAACTATAATGTAGGTATTTGTGTCGCTAGTGCTTTACATCTAACACCGTCCAGAGGTTAGAAACTCTGTGTTTATTGCTGTTTGCCTCCTCATTTGGTAGATTGTGCCTTCTCCTTGTCCTGATGACAGAAGGTCACAGAACAGGAATTATTAGGAAGGTTTGTTCAAGAAGAACACCAAGAAACACTTTTTAGTGGAGTAAGGAAGGGTTGAAACATATGTCAGGATTTATTGCTTTGTGTGTCTTTCTGACCCAGTGACACCTATTCTTATTGCATTACAAATGCAACAGTTTTAAGCCTTCCTCACAATATCAAAAACAAAAAGTTTTGTACGAAGTTGGGCTTAAAAGTATAACTAAAGGCAAAACTTTTTTTTTAGCTTTGGATAGATTGGAGAGGGATTGGAACGCTTGTCCATTTTTATTGCTGTCTGTGCCCCCATTGAGGAGATTTACCCTCTTTATTTGTCCTATTTACCATTATCCTTAAAGTAATTTTTTTCCTTCACTGATGTGTGCTGATGAGGCAGTACAGATGGGCACTGATAGGCTGAACTTGTGGGCATTGATGAGGTGGCACTTATGGGCACTGATTAGGTGGCACTGATGAGGAGACACTAATATGCCGCACTTATGGGCACTGATAGGTGGCACTGATGAGCACTGTTAGGTGGCACTAATGGGCACTAATAGGTGGCACTAATTGGCACTGATATGCAGCACTGGTGGGCACTGATTGGCGGCACTGATGGGTGCTGATGGGCATTGATGGGTAGCACTGATGGGCATTGATGGACAGCAGTGATAGGCATTGATGGGCAGCACTGATGGGCGCTGATGGGCATTGATGGGTAGCACTGATGGGCATTGATGGACAGCAGTGATAGGCATTGATGGGCAGCACTGATAGGCGGGACTGATAGCCAGCAATGGCTGGCATCACTAATAAGCACTGATTGGTGGCACTTGTGGGCAGTGGTGGGCACTGATTGCTGGCAGTGGTGAGCACTGATTGCTGGCACTGGTGGGCACTCATTGCTGGCACTGATTTGTGGCACTGGTGGCGCTATTGTAATCAGGGCACTGATGATCAGTGCCCTGATTACATGTGTAGATGTCTCCTGTGAGGAGATGCCACTGATCGGCTCTCCTCTCCTCACACTTTGTCAGTGTGAGGCGAGGAGCGACCGATTACCGGCATCTCCATGTTTACATGTGACCGGCTGTGATTGGACACAGCCGATTATATGGTTAAAGAGCTGTGGACGCGGCTCTTTCCAGAGATCGGGGTCGCACCGTGTCCTAGCAACATGGCGCGGCTGCAATCGCCGAGATGCGCGCATATTTAAGGGGGGCCTTACTGGGATACCGTCATTTGAAGGTGCGCAGGCGGCAACTATTAAAGGGGTTGTAAACCCTGGTATTCTTTCACCTTAATGCATGGTATGCATTAAGGTGAAAAAACTTCTGACAGTGGCCAGCCCCCTAGCCCCCCTGTTTTATTCACCTGAGCCCTGTAATTCTCATGGCGGAGACACGCTCTTCCTCTCTGTCCAGGGTTCTCAGCTCTTGATTGGATAGATTGATAGTAGGGCAGCCATTGGCTCCCGCTGCTGTCAATCAAATCCAATGATGCGGGCGCCGGGGGGCGGGGCCGAGTCTGGCATTCTGCGTCTATGGACGCAAATGCTGGACTCGGGAGCGTGCCCGCAAGGTATCCCACCGGGAGAGCGCTTCTCCTAGTTTCCATTTTCATTGCAGCAGCCAGATTTACCTATTTTGTTGATGATAAATTATCATCTTAACACATACTTGTTATTCCTTGTGGGACAGAGCAGCTGTTTTGACCCTCCCTGGCTTATAGGTATCATATTGATATCAAATATAGGAATATTGGCACTTTCAGAAAAGGAATTGTTCAGGTATGAAGTGCCGCCCTAAATGGTCTTTTCTTGTTATAAATTTAAGTTTTAGATAGAAAGTACTGTGATGAATCATGTCTTGTAGGTGGCATTTTTCTGAAGTTTGTTGCTAGCATATGAAGTGTGTATCCTGGGGAGGATACTCATATCAGTCCACTAATTTGTCAAACTTCCCGATATAATAGGGTAGGTTCAAGTTGATTTAATTTAAGTGGTAAACGATCAAATTGGGTGATACTAGGATTCATGGATGTTAATTATTTGGTCTTGCAGGTGTGAATACAGGGTTATTTTCGTTACACAGACACCTCATTTGAGCCCTTTTTTTTTTTTTCTACAACATAGAAATACACATTACACAATATATCTATATAAATCTTTTCATCAACATACACCACACTAACCCCCCCACCCCGAGAAAACACACCGGGTCCTTGATCATGTCCTCTTCAAAAGAAAGAGAGAAAGAGGAAGAAGAAAGAAAGAAAGAAAGAAAGAAAGAAAGAAAGAAAGAAAGAAAGAAAGAAAGAAAGAAAGAAAGAAAGAAAGAAAGAAAGAAAGAAAGAAAGAAAGAAAAAGAAATTAAGAAGGGGGCTTTACAGCGCCCTATTACATGTGTCAAACAACCAACAATACAATAAAAAAAAAAATAATAATAATAAATAAATAAATATATACTAAAAAAAAGTGTATAATTTTGAATTACTATTTTTGTTTCCTATTATGTTTAGTGTTTTAATTCAATATAATCTCACTTTACTATTTCATTTTTATTCCTCTCCACCTTTCATTTCAATTTAGCCTTCTTTGTGTGATTCCTTTACTTGTTACCCATTCCGTGCCTTATTTACTATTATAACTTATCCTCTTCCTTTAATGACATCAATCATCTCTCCACTATTCCTCCCAGAGGAGTAAAAAAGAAACAACACACAAAAAATTTTTTTTTTTAAAACCCCACCTCCTCCCAATTTCCCCCCAACCAGATGCATCCCACAGACTATACGATCCATAACACAGCATTGCCCCCAAAAGGGTTTAATCCACCCCTATTTCTGAGGAGTAATACAGCCATCCTGCCCATGTATCTTTAAATTGATTCTGTTGGTCTTTAACCATATGTATCCATCTCTCTGCTTCCATTATTTGTTCTACCTCCCTTTTCCAATCCATTTTAGTGCGACATCCAGACTGTTTCCAAAATCTAGGTATCAATATTTTGGCTGCATTTAGCAAATGGGGAGTAACGTTTCTCTTATAAAACCTAGCAGATGGCATCCCATGAAAAAGAAAATGTAATGTAGAGAATTCTATAGGTCTAATGACGCGTACACACGAGCGGAATGTCCGACAGAAAAAGTCAGACAGAAGCTTTTCATCGTATATTCCGATCGTGTGTATGCCTCATCGGACTTTTTTTTTTCAAAAATTCTGACGGACCGAGAAATAGAACATGGTCTAAATATTTCCGATGGAACCAATTCCTATCAGGAAAACCGCTCGTCTGTATGCTGTTCCAATGGACCAAAAACGACGCATGCTCTGAAGCAAGTACGAGACAGAAGCGATCAGTGTGGTAAAACTAGCATTCGTATTGGAGCTAGCACATTCCTCACGCTGCTAATTCTGTGATTTTTTAATGCAGCGCATTCTTTTCTTCTTTATAATGCTAGAAGAATTAAGTTGTTTTGCTGCTCATATTCACACAGAGTTCTCACAAACTTATTTCTTCATTATTTATCCTGATCTCATGAATAATATTCTATTTTTTAAAATCCCGATCTCTATTATAATGTTTACAATTATTTTTTATAGTCATCTTTTCTAATTTTTTATTTCATCAAGATTTATTTTAGGATTACTTAAAAATTATTTTCTAGTGATCTCCATATAATTTGATTTTTTTGAGTGTCAAGTTACCACAATAACATTATTATCTTGTATTTTTTATTAACCTCAAGGAGGTTGGTGTTCCTTGTTAATTTGACATTGTCTTTTTGAAATGTACCTGCCTACTCACAAACAAACTGTCCTTTTTGATGAAAAACACATAGGAAAGTATTTTCTGAAAATAAAATATCCATTTATTCTGGGTAACAAAATAAAGAGGAGGTCAACGCTGGAGAAACTTTAGGAATTTGCAAAGCCTTTTGGCCCCCAGGGCACACATCAAGTCTGTGGAAAAGAAAATTGGAAGTTTGAGGAGTCTATATAATAGGGAGCACGATCTAGTCCAGGAATCCCAGAGATCAGGACCAGCAGCAGATGACATCTGTCCCCAGGTTGTGGTACTACACCAGTCTGTGTCTTCTGTCAGATCAGACTGAATCCAGGCCATCACTTTTTTGTCTTCACTGCAGCCTTCCCCACACGCTTCCCTGCAGCCTTCCCTGCATCCTTCCTTGGAGGCTGTGGCTCTGGTGGTGGACTTGTGGCACTGAGGAGGAGGAGTATGGGCTTGCTCATATATGTGGCTGTTCTCATTCAGCTGGCCCCTCAACCCCTTCTGAAGGGCATCAACAAAAATTCCCTCACAGATGAGGCGTTGGCCCTTCTCCAATTCTAGCAACCTGGTGGCTAGATAGCAGCCATTGGCCTCTTCAGCGTTGGGGGGGGGCTCCTGAGGAAATCGCTGGCTTCCCTAATGAGGCCCAGTGCATCATCGTTCCCTTCCTGGGCCTTTTGGTGGTAGGGCAGAGGGGAGGCACCTGGGATTGGGTGAGGCTCCTACTGGGCCCAGCAACCTCCTGGTTGCCACTGGGCACAGCCTCCTCCTGGCTGACACTGGGCACAGCCTCCTCCTGGCTGAAGCTTTCCAGACCCTCCTCCTGGCTGAGCTCTTCCTGTGTATAAAAAAGGGACATAGTTTTTGCTTCATCAATCACACACAATTTTCAGCTCATGACTTGCAAATTGAATGTTAATAAATAGAAAAGACTATCATTCTGACCCCAGCATTTTTCAAGCTGGTCACATACATTTTTGGCCACTATTGTCTAGTATAGTAATATGTATACATAATTTTTTTGATAAAATCATTGATTTGTAATCAATTATAACATCTAGTTGACATCATCAATATTAGGACAATAAATTAGATTATATATATATATATATATATATATATAAAAAAACACATAGGAAAGTATTTTCTGAAAATAAAATATCCATTTATTCTGGGTAACAAAATAAAGAGGAGGTCAACGCTGGAGAAACTTTAGGAATTTGTGAAGCCTTTTGGCCCCCAGGGCACACATCAAGTCTGTGGAAAAGAAAATTGGAAGTTTGAGGAGTCTATATAATAGGGAGCACAATCTAGTCCAGGAATCCCAGAGATCAGGACCAGCAGCAGATGACATCTGTCCCCAGGTTGTGGTACTACACCAGTCTGTGTCTTCTGTCAGATCAGACTGAACCCAGGCCATCACTTTTTTGTCTTCACTGCAGCCTTCCCCACACGCTTCCCTGCAGCCTTCCCTGCATCCTTCCTTGGAGGCTATGGCTCTGGTGGTGGACTTGTGGCAGGAGGAGGAGGAGTATGGGCTTGCTCATATATGTGGCTGTTCTCATTCAGCTGGCCCCTCAACCCCTTCTGAAGGGCATCAACAAAAATTCCCTCACAGACGAGGCGTTGGCCCTTCTCCATTTCTAGCAACCTGGTGGCTAGATAGCAGCCATTGGCCTCTTCAGCGTTGGGGGGGGGGCTCCTGAGGAAATCGCTGGCTTTCCTAATGAGGCCCAGTGCATCATCGTTCCCTTCCTGGGCCTTTTGGTGGTAGGGCAGAGGGGAGGCACCTGAGATTGGGTGAGGCTCCTACTGGGCCCAGCAACCTCCTGGTTGCCACTGGGCACAGCCTCCTCCTGGCTGACACTGGGCATAGCCTCCTCCTGGCTGAAGCTTTCCAGACCCTCCTCCTGGCTGAGCTCATCCTGTGTATAAAAAAGGGACATAGTTTTTGCTTCATCAATCACACGCAATTTTCAGCTCATGACTTGCAAATTGAATGTTAATAAATAGAAAAGACTATCATTCTGACCCCAGCATTTTTCAAGCTGGTCACATACATTTTGGCCACTATTGTCTAGTATACTAATATGTATACATATTTTTTTTGATAAAATCATTGATTTGTAATCAATTATAACATCTAGTTGACATCATCAATATTAGGACAATAAATTATATATATATATATATATATATATATATATATATATATATATATATATATATATACCTGACTCCAGCTGAGCGCATCCACTTCTTCCAGGATAGAAGGCCTAGGTTGTTCCTCGTCAGCCTCTGCTGGGGTTGAGGGAACGGTGGAGGGAGGGCTGCAGGGAAGGGTCGAAAGAGATTCCCTGGCTTCAGTCTGGTCATCCAGAAACCGCAGTTTTTTGAAGTACCAAGCCTGGGGACATAAACATTCTCTGCTGATGCTCCTGATCGGAGTGATTTCTGGATCTTATTATGCTCCTTCTTATACATGTTCCTTAAGATCCCAATTTTATTTTCCAAAAACTTCATGTTTGCATTGGGGACCTGAGTCTTCACAAATTCCAGAAGTTTCTCCAGCGATGACCTCCTAACTTGTTTACTATAATATAAGCTGTGATTCACCTCCAACCTCCCATCTCCCTGTATCTGTCTATGAAACTGGCCATGAATTCTTGGTCCTTAAAGTGATTCATCTTTGCTGTAAGACAATACACAAGACAAAAACACTAATATCAGACTAAACTCTCATTATCATATCCCAATATAGGCCTCAATCTTGAAGCAGTATAGGCCACTGTGTTGGGCCAAGTTCAAATTTTACCCTCGTTTAGGACGCTCGCCACTTCTGTTCGTCCTTCCTCCACACACAGATCGTACGTACGACACATGCGCGTTAGCTTTATATAAACTGCGCATGCGTGAAAATCACCCGTCCCTGACGTTCATTCTCAAAGATTTCCTGCCCCTTCTCTCTTCGGTGCGCAGTAGGAGCAACATGGAGGATAAAGAGCAGGTGTGTGGTAATTACACTAACGAGGAGGAGGAAAGCCTGAAACGACCCGATACCAGAGGGGGAAATTTAAGGCCTCCAATATGGCCTTTGAGGAGATGGTGGACATATTGAAGAGGGCCGACTATGATGGAAAGAATGGGCCGTACCCAAACCCCAATCTGCAAAAGGCCAAAATCATGATGAAAGTGGTGAAGAGTCTGCGGCAGAAATTTGGGATACGACGATCAAAGGAGCAATTAAGAAAACGCTGGTCAGACCTAAAATTAAGGGAGCAGGATCAGTACAGAAGAATAAAGAAAGTGCTTCAAAAAAGTAAGTACTTGTTGTGTGTTCCTATTATGATTATTAATTTGCATGCTGCTCCATGTGCTTTTCTTTACTGTTTACTCTTTACTAAAATGGCGAATTTCAAGTTCGTGGGCACAGTAATCTGTCGTAGAAAACATCATTCGCTCATTAAATATGATGTTTTGGGCAGATACAGGTTAAATACATTAAGTCATGCCTATTTGTATAAAATTAAGTTTTGTACATTGCTGTCTAGATGTGTTTGTAACTAGAATGAAATGAAAGCTTGATTCAGTGTAATGTAAGGAGAGGACACTCAGCAGCTATTTACACATCTAGACTCAGGAGCACTAGTGTGGGACACAAGAACAAACTTTTTAAGGTGTCCCACACAGGTGCTCCAGAGGATACTTGGGGTGTCTCCATGTGTGAAAATTGTCACAAAAAGGTAATTATTTTCAGCTTTAGTAAGGTAAAAAATCATGTCTTCAGCTTGGAACTCTGCCCAAAACAGAAAATTGTACCCCACTTCCCAGCAATGTTTCATATTCCTATTTCTGGACTGAAATATCTGTGTGCAAAGTATACCTTTTGTTTCATTCTCATAGGGGAGAAAAGACTCGGAGGACACCACTCGTCAGAGGACACCAGGGACCTCCCAACTCACCAAAAAGGGGAAATCAGCCCAAGACCCCCCGAGGATCTGCAGGAAGGAGAGGTGGAGGAAGTGGGTGAGATTGACACCCAAACAGGTGAGTGTCTGACACCCCAGCTTCAAGTAATATATGTATGCCTGCATATTTCTAATACATGTTTTTTAACCAATTTTTAGGTGATGTGCTGGTTGTGGAACAGCAATCTAAACCTTTCACTAGTGACAGCGCCGAAAGGCTCATCCACGACATCATGATGTGGAATGGGGAAATAGACTTTATTAGGAAGAAACTGAATGTTATGGAACAACAAATGAAGAACATGATAGATATGTTGGGGAGAATATAAATTTCTTTCAAATCCCATCCATTTTCCCATTTGTTGGACTAAAGAAATTTTTTTTGTACATTTTAAAAGCCACATTTTGAAGATGCACACGGTGTGTTAACATGTGCTACCTGCCATCAGGGGATCTCAGTGTGCGTGTTTTGTGGGTGCAACGCCTTCCTCGTAACTCTAGTAGGTGAGAGGAAGGGGTTGCACCCCAAAACATGTCCATTGATCCCCCATGATGGGAGAAAGCACATGTTGACATTAGGCATGGGATCAGAAGGGAAATACCCATTTGGACTCCCAATTTGTGTGCATCTTCAAAATTTGGCTTTTACAGGGGTGACATCACCCCATCTGATGAAGGCAATATCAAGACATTTTTGACACTATAATGTCTGATATTGCCTTCAGTTTTTATACATGACTGTTTAAAAAAAAATTGAAAGAAAAAATATATATTTTTCTAAAAAATTTTGAGAATCAACAATGTGTTGCTTTTTCTTTCAATGCTCAATACCAGTTGTGTAAGTAATTTTGTGTTTACAGTGACAATGGGGCTTATTTACTAAAGGAAAATCCACTTGGCACTACAAGTGCACTAGGAGAACCTAGGAGACATCCAAAAAGAAACACAAGCAATAGAGAATTTTCCAGATTTTATCAGATAATAATTTTTTATTCAAAAATTTTTTTAGACATTGTCTGGCACAGCAATGGCCCCCCTACCCATAAAATAATTTACATATTTCTCCTGAACTTCACGGGCGCTTTGGGGGCCCAAGCCAGGACGGCCAGTATCCAGGCCCGTCAGGGGATTCTCTGTAATAAGTTCGGCCTCAGGCCCAACCGAAGCTATATAATTATGTGATTTTTTTCTTAAATAATTGTGCAGTATGCAGCAGCATAGGATATTATGGTTGATTTTGTATTCCGCCATATGGATTGCTGTCTGAAACAGGCAGAATCAGCTGGCCATTATCCCGAAGGTATTCTCAACGTCTCTTCTCGCTCTGGCCAGCCGGTAGTTAGGGTGAGGGTCCTTTGGGGGAATGGCCTCATCAGGTGCTTGCCCAGACTGAAGGCTCCATCTGCAATAAAGACGAAGGGGAGTCCTTCCACGTTATTGCATCAGGTGGCAATGCTAGGCCACCAGTCTGAAGATGCTGGAAAAACTCTGTCTGGGTGAAGACTCCTCCATCCGACATCCGACCATTCTTCCCCATGTCCACATAGAGGAACTCAT
The DNA here is from genome assembly GCA_037952925.1 of Lithobates clamitans. NCBI lineage: Eukaryota > Metazoa > Chordata > Amphibia > Anura > Ranidae > Lithobates > Lithobates clamitans. Next base: position 1,093,113 of record JBBGZY010001669.1, on the reverse strand, counting down.
AGTGTGCCAACACCACCTCCATTAACACTACACTATTAAACCCCTTATAATTAGAATAGTAAGACCCCGAATGGGGTGGTGGCACAATGTGGACATGCTTCCCATCTATAGCCCCTCCACAGTTGGGAAAGTCCCAACGGTCAGCAATATGGGAGGTCACAGTCTTCCATTCCTGTGGCGTTGTGGAGTCAAACAAGAGAAAAAATATAAGTACTTTTGCAAGCAAGCAGATTACACAAAAACATTCTTGCACAACATCAGTATAACACTTATTTTAAGGAGTATTTAAAGACAAAAATATAAGGCCCACTTATCAGATTCCTCACCCCCTCTGATGGCCTATTGATAAAACTGTATGGGGGGGGTGGGAGGGTTTGAGGTGACTTTGAGAGCCAAAAAAAAAAGGCTCCAGAACTCTGCCTGAATTTAAGGACACACATAACATTTGGACACATTTTAGGGGGGGAGGGTTATAAATTAATTTAGGACACATAACATTTGGACACATTTTAGGGGGTGTTTTGGGGAAAGCAGTACAATGGAGCTGACAATATACATTGTTAAGGGACTAGGCTATAGGTGTATATGGGCCCAGGATAGTATGCTGGGGAGGTTAGGGAAGGCAAATATGCATGTAGGCCAAAAGAGGAGCATTAAAAGCTTCCAGCATGCATGATGATAAAGGGGACATTCACAGCATATTCCAATCATACTGATTAGGGAATGATGAAATAAATACAATACATTAGCAAACATTAAATACATATAATGTGATGTTAAAGGAGAAAACTTACCTTAATATAGTCCTTCTGCAGGACCTGAATGATGGCAGAACAGGTCTCTGAAATAATGATCCCCAGAGCCTGGGGGGAGATGCCTGTTGAGAACTTGAGGTCCTGCAGGCTTCTTCTAGTCGCCAAGTACCACAAGGTGACGACTAGCCTCTGCTCCGGAGTGATGGCTTGCCTCATGCAGGCATCCTGCCTGCTGATATAAGGGGTCAGCAAAGCCAACAGATGGTGAGAAACGGGGTCCGTCATCCTGAGATATTTCCTGAAATCATCAGGATTATTCTCCTGGATCCCACGAAGTAAAGGCATGTGCGAGAATTGGTCACGCTGGAGTAACCAGTTCTTGGTCCATGAACTCTTCCTTGCCCTGTTCATAGACTGGACTTGGGTCAAAGTATGAACCCCAACACCAAGCCCCCACACAGCACAAACTCTACGACAACTACGTACCTGCACCATGGTTTCAAAACGGCCGGCTGGTCAGAACGAACTTAACAGAACGCACTGAAGAACAGCAAGGCCTGTGAAGAGCGAGCTGAAAGTCAGCAACGAGCGTACAAGAACGTACTGAAAAACAGATACGAACTGACTACATGCACTGAGAACCAGATACAAACCCGCAAGCACAAACTGAACAGCAGTAAAACGAACAGAAAAAGCTGGAGTCTGAAAAGCGCGAATCGTCTCTCACCAAACTACTAATATGAGATAAACACGAGATTAGCAGAAGGTGCCCAAATGGTGGCGCACTGGGTATTGAACTTCCTTTTTCTAGTCCCATCGTACGTGCTGTACGTCACCACGTTCTTGACGATCAGACTTTGGTGTGATCGTGTGTACGCAAGACAGTTTCAGTGGAATTCCGTTGGGACCCATTGGAAAAACCTTCAGAGTTTATTCTAACGGGAAAACCGGTCGTGTGCACATGGCATAAGTGTCATTTTCTTAATCCAAGGGCTATCTCCTCCCAGAAACTTTAATCTTTGGGCAATGCCACTATAAATGCAGAAATGAACCCCTTTGGTTACATTCCCCCCAGCAGTTACCATCCGCCGATGGATATATCTGAGCCAATCGAGCCGGTGTACGATACCATCTTGCCAGGAACTTGTAAAATATCTCATGTATATGCGAACTTATTGAATGTGGTGCGTCTCCCATCCGCCTTTTAATTTGCTCTGATGTCAAATTATAGCCCAGTTCTCTTTCCCATTCTCGAATGAAATAGGGAGTTGTCATATTCTGGGTGCTCAGAACCAGCCTATACATTGGAGACAACATATGACCTGGCTCTGATAAGTTAACACACCATTCCTCAAAAGTAGTAAGCGGGTTTGCTGGCCTAATCTGGTGCTTCCACTTATTGAACAAGTCTGTCAGTTGATTGTATTTCCATACAGCCATTGCCACTTCCCCCAGTATTTAAACCAAATCCACCAATGGAAGCAATTTACCCCGTGAGGCCACACCAGTGCAATTACCCTTCCCGTCCATTTCCCAGCTATCTAAACTTCCTTTCTCTTCCCCCAGGGAAAAATCAGGGAAATCCTTCCAATGGTGTTATAGAGGGTATTGGGAGGGGGGGGGGGGCAAACTTTCCCATACTGTTCATTCTATCCCAAATGGAGAGTGTTGTCTTCGTCAATGGTGATGCATATTCCGACAACCCCCTATAAGAAACCGGAATCCAGGGGGCTCCGGCCAAGTTCCTACCTGCTAATTTTTTTTCCAAGGGCACCCAAATTTTACTAGCAGAGTCATGGCACCAGTTCATTATACGAACCAGGGCAATAGCTCTGTAAAACTATATCTGGGAGTCTCACCCCACCCTCCTGTTTTGGTCCCCTCAAAATCTCGTGTGCCAACCTGGTTTGTTTATCTCCCCACACAAAGCTCAAAAAAGCCCTTTATATTTGATTAAAGAATATCTATGGGAGTGTTATGGGTATGGTATGTAAAATGTAAATAAGCCTGGGAATTACACTAAATTTAAGTGCGTTTACCCTGCCAAGCCATGTCAGAGTATGACTTCTCCACTTTTGCAAGTCCTTTATTATGGATACCATCAAAGGTCCATAGTTTAGATCATATAGGCGCTTTATATCTGAAGAGATATAAATCTCTAAATAGAATATAGAACCAAGGCGCCAAACAAAAGGAAAAGATTGTTGCAAGGTGGTCCTCATCCTCAAAGGCACATGGCTCGGCATCAACACTGATTTCTCAATATTTATTTTAAAATTAGATATAAACCAAACCCGTGGAAAAGAAAATTGGAAGTTTGAGGAGTCTATATAATAGGGAGCACAATCTAGTCCAGGAATCCCAGAGATCAGGACCAGCAGCAGATGACATCTGTCCCCAGGTTGTGGTACTACACCAGTCTGTGTCTTCTGTCAGATCAGACTGAACCCAGGCCATCACTTTTTTGTCTTCACTGCAGCCTTCCCCACACGCTTCCCTGCAGCCTTCCCTGCATCCTTCCTTGGAGGCTATGGCTCTGGTGGTGGACTTGTGGCAGGAGGAGGAGGAGTATGGGCTTGCTCATATATGTGGCTGTTCTCATTCAGCTGGCCCCTCAACCCCTTCTGAAGGGCATCAACAAAAATTCCCTCACAGACGAGGCGTTGGCCCTTCTCCATTTCTAGCAACCTGGTGGCTAGATAGCAGCCATTGGCCTCTTCAGCGTTGGGGGGGGGGCTCCTGAGGAAATCGCTGGCTTTCCTAATGAGGCCCAGTGCATCATCGTTCCCTTCCTGGGCCTTTTGGTGGTAGGGCAGAGGGGAGGCACCTGAGATTGGGTGAGGCTCCTACTGGGCCCAGCAACCTCCTGGTTGCCACTGGGCACAGCCTCCTCCTGGCTGACACTGGGCATAGCCTCCTCCTGGCTGAAGCTTTCCAGACCCTCCTCCTGGCTGAGCTCATCCTGTGTATAAAAAAGGGACATAGTTTTTGCTTCATCAATCACACGCAATTTTCAGCTCATGACTTGCAAATTGAATGTTAATAAATAGAAAAGACTATCATTCTGACCCCAGCATTTTTCAAGCTGGTCACATACATTTTGGCCACTATTGTCTAGTATACTAATATGTATACATATTTTTTTTGATAAAATCATTGATTTGTAATCAATTATAACATCTAGTTGACATCATCAATATTAGGACAATAAATTATATTATATATATATATATATATATATATATATATATATATATATATATATATATATATATACCTGACTCCAGCTGAGCGCATCCACTTCTTCCAGGATAGAAGGCCTAGGTTGTTCCTCGTCAGCCTCTGCTGGGGTTGAGGGAACGGTGGAGGGAGGGCTGCAGGGAAGGGTCGAAAGAGATTCCCTGGCTTCAGTCTGGTCATCCAGAAACCGCAGTTTTTTGAAGTACCAAGCCTGGGGACATAAACATTCTCTGCTGATGCTCCTGATCGGAGTGATTTCTGGATCTTATTATGCTCCTTCTTATACATGTTCCTTAAGATCCCAATTTTATTTTCCAAAAACTTCATGTTTGCATTGGGGACCTGAGTCTTCACAAATTCCAGAAGTTTCTCCAGCGATGACCTCCTAACTTGTTTACTATAATATAAGCTGTGATTCACCTCCAACCTCCCATCTCCCTGTATCTGTCTATGAAACTGGCCATGAATTCTTGGTCCTTAAAGTGATTCATCTTTGCTGTAAGACAATACACAAGACAAAAACACTAATATCAGACTAAACTCTCATTATCATATCCCAATATAGGCCTCAATCTTGAAGCAGTATAGGCCACTGTGTTGGGCCAAGTTCAAATTTTACCCTCGTTTAGGACGCTCGCCACTTCTGTTCGTCCTTCCTCCACACACAGATCGTACGTACGACACATGCGCGTTAGCTTTATATAAACTGCGCATGCGTGAAAATCACCCGTCCCTGACGTTCATTCTCAAAGATTTCCTGCCCCTTCTCTCTTCGGTGCGCAGTAGGAGCAACATGGAGGATAAAGAGCAGGTGTGTGGTAATTACACTAACGAGGAGGAGGAAAGCCTGAAACGACCCGATACCAGAGGGGGAAATTTAAGGCCTCCAATATGGCCTTTGAGGAGATGGTGGACATATTGAAGAGGGCCGACTATGATGGAAAGAATGGGCCGTACCCAAACCCCAATCTGCAAAAGGCCAAAATCATGATGAAAGTGGTGAAGAGTCTGCGGCAGAAATTTGGGATACGACGATCAAAGGAGCAATTAAGAAAACGCTGGTCAGACCTAAAATTAAGGGAGCAGGATCAGTACAGAAGAATAAAGAAAGTGCTTCAAAAAAGTAAGTACTTGTTGTGTGTTCCTATTATGATTATTAATTTGCATGCTGCTCCATGTGCTTTTCTTTACTGTTTACTCTTTACTAAAATGGCGAATTTCAAGTTCGTGGGCACAGTAATCTGTCGTAGAAAACATCATTCGCTCATTAAATATGATGTTTTGGGCAGATACAGGTTAAATACATTAAGTCATGCCTATTTGTATAAAATTAAGTTTTGTACATTGCTGTCTAGATGTGTTTGTAACTAGAATGAAATGAAAGCTTGATTCAGTGTAATGTAAGGAGAGGACACTCAGCAGCTATTTACACATCTAGACTCAGGAGCACTAGTGTGGGACACAAGAACAAACTTTTTAAGGTGTCCCACACAGGTGCTCCAGAGGATACTTGGGGTGTCTCCATGTGTGAAAATTGTCACAAAAAGGTAATTATTTTCAGCTTTAGTAAGGTAAAAAATCATGTCTTCAGCTTGGAACTCTGCCCAAAACAGAAAATTGTACCCCACTTCCCAGCAATGTTTCATATTCCTATTTCTGGACTGAAATATCTGTGTGCAAAGTATACCTTTTGTTTCATTCTCATAGGGGAGAAAAGACTCGGAGGACACCACTCGTCAGAGGACACCAGGGACCTCCCAACTCACCAAAAAGGGGAAATCAGCCCAAGACCCCCCGAGGATCTGCAGGAAGGAGAGGTGGAGGAAGTGGGTGAGATTGACACCCAAACAGGTGAGTGTCTGACACCCCAGCTTCAAGTAATATATGTATGCCTGCATATTTCTAATACATGTTTTTTAACCAATTTTTAGGTGATGTGCTGGTTGTGGAACAGCAATCTAAACCTTTCACTAGTGACAGCGCCGAAAGGCTCATCCACGACATCATGATGTGGAATGGGGAAATAGACTTTATTAGGAAGAAACTGAATGTTATGGAACAACAAATGAAGAACATGATAGATATGTTGGGGAGAATATAAATTTCTTTCAAATCCCATCCATTTTCCCATTTGTTGAACTAAAGAAATTTTTTTTGTACATTTTAAAAGCCACATTTTGAAGATGCACACGGTGTGTTAACATGTGCTACCTGCCATCAGGGGATCTCAGTGTGCGTGTTTTGTGGGTGCAACGCCTTCCTCGTAACTCTAGTAGGTGAGAGGAAGGGGTTGCACCCCAAAACATGTCCATTGATCCCCCATGATGGGAGAAAGCACATGTTGACATTAGGCATGGGATCAGAAGGGAAATACCCATTTGGACTCCCAATTTGTGTGCATCTTCAAAATTTGGCTTTTACAGGGGTGACATCACCCCATCTGATGAAGGCAATATCAAGACATTTTTGACACTATAATGTCTGATATTGCCTTCAGTTTTTATACATGACTGTTTAAAAAAAAATTGAAAGAAAAAATATATATTTTTCTAAAAAATTTTGAGAATCAACAATGTGTTGCTTTTTCTTTCAATGCTCAATACCAGTTGTGTAAGTAATTTTGTGTTTACAGTGACAATGGGGCTTATTTACTAAAGGAAAATCCACTTGGCACTACAAGTGCACTAGGAGAACCTAGGAGACATCCAAAAAGAAACACAAGCAATAGAGAATTTTCCAGATTTTATCAGATAATAATTTTTTATTCAAAAATTTTTTTAGACATTGTCTGGCACAGCAATGGCCCCCCTACCCATAAAATAATTTACATATTTCTCCTGAACTTCACGGGCGCTTTGGGGGCCCAAGCCAGGACGGCCAGTATCCAGGCCCGTCAGGGGATTCTCTGTAATAAGTTCGGCCTCAGGCCCAACCGAAGCTATATAATTATGTGATTTTTTTCTTAAATAATTGTGCAGTATGCAGCAGCATAGGATATTATGGTTGATTTTGTATTCCGCCATATGGATTGCTGTCTGAAACAGGCAGAATCAGCTGGCCATTATCCCGAAGGTATTCTCAACGTCTCTTCTCGCTCTGGCCAGCCGGTAGTTAGGGTGAGGGTCCTTTGGGGGAATGGCCTCATCAGGTGCTTGCCCAGACTGAAGGCTCCATCTGCAATAAAGACGAAGGGGAGTCCTTCCACGTTATTGCATCAGGTGGCAATGCTAGGCCACCAGTCTGAAGATGCTGGAAAAACTCTGTCTGGGTGAAGACTCCTCCATCCGACATCCGACCATTCTTCCCCATGTCCACATAGAGGAACTCATAGTGTGCCAACACCACCTCCATTAACACTACACTATTAAACCCCTTATAATTAGAATAGTAAGACCCCGAATGGGGTGGTGGCACAATGTGGACATGCTTCCCATCTATAGCCCCTCCACAGTTGGGAAAGTCCCAACGGTCAGCAATATGGGAGGTCACAGTCTTCCATTCCTGTGGCGTTGTGGAGTCAAACAAGAGAAAAAATATAAGTACTTTTGCAAGCAAGCAGATTACACAAAAACATTCTTGCACAACATCAGTATAACACTTATTTTAAGGAGTATTTAAAGACAAAAATATAAGGCCCACTTATCAGATTCCTCACCCCCTCTGATGGCCTATTGATAAAACTGTATGGGGGGGGTGGGAGGGTTTGAGGTGACTTTGAGAGCCAAAAAAAAAAGGCTCCAGAACTCTGCCTGAATTTAAGGACACACATAACATTTGGACACATTTTAGGGGGGGAGGGTTATAAATTAATTTAGGACACATAACATTTGGACACATTTTAGGGGGTGTTTTGGGGAAAGCAGTACAATGGAGCTGACAATATACATTGTTAAGGGACTAGGCTATAGGTGTATATGGGCCCAGGATAGTATGCTGGGGAGGTTAGGGAAGGCAAATATGCATGTAGGCCAAAAGAGGAGCATTAAAAGCTTCCAGCATGCATGATGATAAAGGGGACATTCACAGCATATTCCAATCATACTGATTAGGGAATGATGAAATAAATACAATACATTAGCAAACATTAAATACATATAATGTGATGTTAAAGGAGAAAACTTACCTTAATATAGTCCTTCTGCAGGACCTGAATGATGGCAGAACAGGTCTCTGAAATAATGATCCCCAGAGCCTGGGGGGAGATGCCTGTTGAGAACTTGAGGTCCTGCAGGCTTCTTCTAGTCGCCAAGTACCACAAGGTGACGACTAGCCTCTGCTCCGGAGTGATGGCTTGCCTCATGCAGGCATCCTGCCTGCTGATATAAGGGGTCAGCAAAGCCAACAGATGGTGAGAAACGGGGTCCGTCATCCTGAGATATTTCCTGAAATCATCAGGATTATTCTCCTGGATCCCACGAAGTAAAGGCATGTGCGAGAATTGGTCACGCTGGAGTAACCAGTTCTTGGTCCATGAACTCTTCCTTGCCCTGTTCATAGACTGGACTTGGGTCAAAGTATGAACCCCAACACCAAGCCCCCACACAGCACAAACTCTACGACAACTACGTACCTGCACCATGGTTTCAAAACGGCCGGCTGGTCAGAACGAACTTAACAGAACGCACTGAAGAACAGCAAGGCCTGTGAAGAGCGAGCTGAAAGTCAGCAACGAGCGTACAAGAACGTACTGAAAAACAGATACGAACTGACTACATGCACTGAGAACCAGATACAAACCCGCAAGCACAAACTGAACAGCAGTAAAACGAACAGAAAAAGCTGGAGTCTGAAAAGCGCGAATCGTCTCTCACCAAACTACTAATATGAGATAAACACGAGATTAGCAGAAGGTGCCCAAATGGTGGCGCACTGGGTATTGAACTTCCTTTTTCTAGTCCCATCGTACGTGCTGTACGTCACCACGTTCTTGACGATCAGACTTTGGTGTGATCGTGTGTACGCAAGACAGTTTCAGTGGAATTCCGTTGGGACCCATTGGAAAAACCTTCAGAGTTTATTCTAACGGGAAAACCGGTCGTGTGCACATGGCATAAGTGTCATTTTCTTAATCCAAGGGCTATCTCCTCCCAGAAACTTTAATCTTTGGGCAATGCCACTATAAATGCAGAAATGAACCCCTTTGGTTACATTCCCCCCAGCAGTTACCATCCGCCGATGGATATATCTGAGCCAATCGAGCCGGTGTACGATACCATCTTGCCAGGAACTTGTAAAATATCTCATGTATATGCGAACTTATTGAATGTGGTGCGTCTCCCATCCGCCTTTTAATTTGCTCTGATGTCAAATTATAGCCCAGTTCTCTTTCCCATTCTCGAATGAAATAGGGAGTTGTCATATTCTGGGTGCTCAGAACCAGCCTATACATTGGAGACAACATATGACCTGGCTCTGATAAGTTAACACACCATTCCTCAAAAGTAGTAAGCGGGTTTGCTGGCCTAATCTGGTGCTTCCACTTATTGAACAAGTCTGTCAGTTGATTGTATTTCCATACAGCCATTGCCACTTCCCCCAGTATTTAAACCAAATCCACCAATGGAAGCAATTTACCCCGTGAGGCCACACCAGTGCAATTACCCTTCCCGTCCATTTCCCAGCTATCTAAACTTCCTTTCTCTTCCCCCAGGGAAAAATCAGGGAAATCCTTCCAATGGTGTTATAGAGGGTATTGGGAGGGGGGGGGGGGCAAACTTTCCCATACTGTTCATTCTATCCCAAATGGAGAGTGTTGTCTTCGTCAATGGTGATGCATATTCCGACAACCCCCTATAAGAAACCGGAATCCAGGGGGCTCCGGCCAAGTTCCTACCTGCTAATTTTTTTTCCAAGGGCACCCAAATTTTACTAGCAGAGTCATGGCACCAGTTCATTATACGAACCAGGGCAATAGCTCTGTAAAACTATATCTGGGAGTCTCACCCCACCCTCCTGTTTTGGTCCCCTCAAAATCTCGTGTGCCAACCTGGTTTGTTTATCTCCCCACACAAAGCTCAAAAAAGCCCTTTATATTTGATTAAAGAATATCTATGGGAGTGTTATGGGTATGGTATGTAAAATGTAAATAAGCCTGGGAATTACACTAAATTTAAGTGCGTTTACCCTGCCAAGCCATGTCAGAGTATGACTTCTCCACTTTTGCAAGTCCTTTATTATGGATACCATCAAAGGTCCATAGTTTAGATCATATAGGCGCTTTATATCTGAAGAGATATAAATCTCTAAATAGAATATAGAACCAAGGCGCCAAACAAAAGGAAAAGATTGTTGCAAGGTGGTCCTCATCCTCAAAGGCACATGGCTCGGCATCAACACTGATTTCTCAATATTTATTTTAAAATTAGATATAAACCAAACCCGTCTATTTCCAACATCAGTTTCGTCAAAGACTCTTGAGGAGAGGAGAGGTACAACAGTAGATCATCTGCGTAAGCTGAGATCTTATGTTCCGTTGATCCAATACAAATCCCCTTGATCTTCCTATTTCCCCTAATTGTACGCAGAAAGGGTTCCAGCACCATGGCAAATAACAATGGGGACAGTGGGTATCCCTGCCTAGTCCCATTCCGTATCTCAAAAAAATCTGATAGTCTACCATTAACTTTAACTCTTTCTCTAGGATCTGCATACAGTGCCGTCACCCATCCCATCATCCACTCTCTCAGTCCCATGACCCTCAAAACTCCAACCATAAACTCCCACCCCACCCTATTGAATGCTTTTTCAGCATCCATTGAAATTATTACACTCGGGGTCTGGTTCGGTCCATTATGCATCCAATGCGATACATGCAGGGCCCGAATAGTATTATCTCTATCCTCTCGGCCTTCGTAAACCCTGTTTGATCTGGGTGAATCAATTTAACTATATGTTCTTGTAACCTTAAGGCCAGAATTTTAGCCAGGAGCTTAGTGTCAGAGTTGAGGGAGATGGGTCTGTAACTGGCACAGCACTGAGGGTCTTTCCCTACCTTCGGGAGAACCATCACATAAGCCAACAGTGCCTCTGGAGGCAATGGGTTAGAGACCAAGATAGAGTTAAGGTATCTGCAAAGAGGAACCAACAGGATTGAGGAAAGCTTTTTATAATACATATTTGTAAAACCATCAGGTTCCAGGCTTTTACCTAATGGCAAAGCCGCAATCACTCCGCCCAACTCTTAAATGAAGATTGCTTTTTCCATTTCCTCCAAGGCTGCAGATGGAATGGCCTGTAGCTCTGAGGCCTCAAGGTATTTCTGAATTCTATCCAAACGTCCACCCTCCTCTGCCCCCACAGGAACTGAGTCTATGTTATATATAGATGCATAAAAGCGATGAAACTCAGCTGCTATTGCTTTGGAGTCCACTAACTGTTTATCGCCTGTCTTTATCGTGTCTCTCTTTTTTAGTACGATAACCCATTGAAATTAACTCCCCTCTGATGACCACCTTGTGGGCTTCCCATACCACTTGGTCAGACACCACCTCTGATATATTGGTCTCAAAGTATAGTGCTAGTGTGTGGGACAAGCATTCCACATTCTGTTTATAATCCAAAATAGATTCATTCAATCGCCATGTTCTTTCCAGGCTCCCAATCGATACCGGACATATCGTTAAACTTATTGGAGCATGGTCTGACATGGTGATTGACTCAATAGTTGATGAATTTACATAATTCAGATAATATTGATCGATCAACAACATATTGATCCTTGAATATACATTGTGTATTTTGAAATCCCCGTCCCGCTCATGCAGCACCCTCCAACTGCCCACCAAATGCAGAGAGCGAAGGCGCTGTTTATCATGTCTTATGAGACACAAAGGTTTTCCCCAAAGAGGTGTCTAGACTAGGGTCCAAGGTAATGTTTAAATCCCCTCCCATAAACAATAGACCTTCCCGAAATTTCCCCAGGATATCTAAAGTGATAAAAATTTAATGGTAGGGCTATTGGTGGCAAATATAGTAGCTAGGGTATAACACTGGCCCTGGATCTTTCCTTTAACAAAAAGAAAGCGGCCCTCAGGAGCTACTCATATTTCTGTGGGTACTAAGGGACATTGTGTATAGTTGTAACTCCTCGGCCTAGGAATGGGTAAAGGTGCATGAAACCATTGATTACAGTATATGGAAAAAGAGGCATACGAGGGGTCGACCCTGCCACGAAGTGCGTCTCTTGCAAAAAAACTATCTCTGCTTTCATGTTATGCAGTTTATGACAGAGGCAGCCACTCTTACCAATTGAACAAAGCCCTCTTACATTATACGATACAACCTTCATTCTACCTGACATTCTCTACTTCCATGAGTCTCTTATTGTACTGCTGTGCCTTATCGGTGTCTGCCCCCAGCCTTCTGAGCTCTCTCACCTTGGATGCATCTTATGAGAAGAAGGGGGGAGGAGGAGACTAAGAGAAAAAAACAACACACAAAACCATCTAAAAACCATAACCTATATGCCACTGTCTGTGGCATATTCCCCTAAGGGTAGGGTGAATCTGGGCAGAGGTGCACCACCTGTGCCCGGAGTCTCCCCCCCTTCTGCCTTTTAGCAGAAAACAAAGTCCCTTGTCTCGGGACTGACCTATTGGGGAAAAGATAAATAAAAACATGAATAGAGTACCTCGTGAACCCCGGGCTTCCATTTATATTCTTATATATTTTTTTCTTTTTTTTCTCTTTTCCTTCTCCCTTTCCCTTTTTTCCTTTGCGGTATTTCAGCGTATTGCCTCAAAAATTCCCACCAAAGGGAAGAAAACAAAAAAGTATTTAGGGGGGAAAAAATGGAGGGGGGTATAAAAAAAAGGGAGAAAAAAAAGTGGGGAGGGTCACGGGGGATTCAGGGAAAAAACAACATCTCCCCCACTAAAAAAACAAAAAAAATAAGAGAGGGTGTTACGTGCCGTTTAATGCACTATATTTTAGTCCGTTACTCCAACTTTAACTCTGTACATTTCAGTGCATTACTGCAAGTTTAACACCGTATATGTCAGTGCATTAATTCACGTTTTAACGCATTATTTTTCTTTGCCTGACGCAGAATATTGCAGTGCGTCAGTGCACTTTTACTGCAGTATATTATAGTGCATCAGTGGAGTGTGTCTGTGTAGTGAGTACTCAAGTTAAAGTGCACCAAACACCACTTTCCATTGAATAAAGTGCATCCACGTACACATTTGCACATCTTTATTACATTTTGTTAATAAACACCCCCATCATGCATCATGTACGGGAGCACAACAAGGAGAGGCAGATGTTCCCATGGCACTGTGAGGGGGCCAGCAGCGTATGTGTCCGCAGACAAAGGTGGATGTGGTCAGTTCTTAGGCAAGGCAGCATTTCCTCTGTTTAGTGATGGTGCCCATGCTATCCATCCACAGCATGCAGAGGAGGTGGTGGACTGGCTTACTAAACCATCTGAACCCTCCTCATCCTTCTCATCCTCCATCACCCAAGCAGAGACTGGTGCGCAGTCCACTGCAGCTGCCAGAGTGACTAAACCTGCCTCCTCGTCCACAGCTATTCCTGTCATAGCCCCACCGGTTATTTGAACACAGCGTCAGCCACTTGCTCCTTGACTATGCGTAGCCATTACTTTAATTCAGATGTTGGTTTTGGGGTTGAGGAAGGCAGGAATATGAGCCTACAGAGAGGGGAGAACACTGGTACGCAAATTGGCAGTCATGTTCCCCCAACCGCAGCATATTGCCAAGTTGTCTCCAGTGGTAATGAGGATAGAGGAGATGATGATGAAGAGGTCACTGATGTGACTTGGGTGCCGGATAGAGCAGAGGAGGAAAGTGAGGGTGAAACACAACCACAATGAGGCAGCCATCGAGGAAGAGTAGAGAGCAGCCACCCTATTCCATCACATTGTGGAGCTGTTATCTCCAAGCCCACTTCCCACGGCTGTCTGGGCCTTTTTAAGGAAATGTTTGCAATTTATAAACTTTGTCTCAAGCACATCATGTGTGACAAAAACACCAGCCATTTGGGTACCACGTGCTTGACAAGGCATTTAACCTCCCACCACTTAGCCCGTTGGCAAGAGCACCTGAAAGCCACACAAAAGGGGAGCAATTCTGTTCCTCCTCCTTACTTACCTCAGTTTGCCCCCGCAAAACCTCATGACCTCTCAGCAGCCTCCACTGACAGGGATGATGGTATAGCACAGGGTGTCCCAGGTCCCAAGCTGCTGGCTTTACAACTCCTGCCTTTCTGTCTGGTGGATTCTGCCTCCTTCCGTGATTTTGCAGAATATGCTTTACCACAATGGCAGGTTCCCAGTCGCTATTTCTTTGCACGTAAGGCTATTTCAGCTCTGTACCATCACATGGGAGGCAATGTTATGGCATCATTGATCAAGGCAGTCAACTGCAAGGTCAACGTTACTGCTGGCATGTGGTCAAGCAAGAATTGTCAGGGACGCTATATTTCGTTCACAGCACACTGGGTAACTCTGCTTGCAACTCGGTAGGATGCAGGACAGTGCTCAGTCCAGCAGCTAGTTTTTTCACTATGTCTCCATACAGCTGGTGATGATGCAAGATGATGCAAGATTTGTCAGCTCCACCCCCTCCTCGTCCTCCTCCTCCATACCCTCCTCTGCTGAATAGTCCTATGAACCATCAGTTCCCCCTAAGCGTTCAAGGGGCTATTCAATGAGTCAGGCTAAAAGATGCCGTGCAGTGCTTCAGCTGGTCTGTGTAAGGGAGCCACACCAGAGCACCATGAAGCAGGAATGGTGATGAGTGATAATGGCACTAAATTCCTGTCCGCACTTAGACAGGGAAATTAACACATCTGCCATGCCTGGCACATGTCCTCAATTTGGTGGTGCAGCATTTCTTAAGCAGGTACCCAGGGTTGGAAGATCTGCTGAAGCAGACCAGAAGAGTCTGTTGCCATTTCAGGCGGTCATACACAGCCAGTGCTCGGTTGGCTGAAATTCAGCGGGAATTCCACCTGCCCGTAAACTGCCTGATTTGTGACATGCCTGCCAGGTGCAACTCGACTTTGGCAATGCTGCAGCAGCTTCACATGCAGCAGAGGGCCATCAATGAGTACCTGTGTGAGTAGGGCACAACGACTGCTTTTTTTCCCCACGCCAATGGCTGCTGATAAAGGATGCATGCACTGTACTGTTACCATTTGAGGAGCCCACAAGGATGATGAGCCGTGACAATGCATGCATCAGTGACACAATCCCTTATGTGTTCCTGCTGGCGTAGACTCTGCATGCCATTATTCACAGGGCACTCGTGGCAGAGCAGCGGGGGGAAGAGGAGGGCATCCTTTCCTCTCAAGGCCCGCTTTATACACACACAATTCTTGCAACGCCACAGAACACACAAGAGGAGGAGGAGGATTATGGCAGTTTTGGAGGCATTGAAGCAGAGGAGGACTTACGTCAAACCTTAAATGATGGTTTTCCATCCCCAGAACATTCAGAAGTAGTATGTGGCTTGGAGGAGACAGTTCCAGTAACTGTAGTCCTCAGAGACCCAAAGAGGGAGCAGAGGATGAAAAATCTTGAGGAAACCTTAAAGAGGAGTTTATGTAATGCCTTTCCAGACTCTGCTAAGTTACAATCTCACAAAAAAGCTAGTTTGAGGCTTCTGTTGGTCAAGAAAGGACCTGTGGAGAAGGGGGACGCCTCAGCGATGCGTTTCCAAAAATTTTTAGTCCTCGGCACCCAGGGCTGTTAGCTTCCACATCATATGGTGGTAGATTATCCAGGGGCGAAAACAGACATGGAGAGCTTTCCAGGTGACGATCCTCTGGGTTTTTGGGTCATGAGAATAGACCACTGGCCAGAACTTGTCCAGTATGCAATTGAGCTGACAGGCCGCCCTTCATCCAGTGTGCTTTCCGAACAGACATTCAGTGCTGCTGGATGTTTTGTGACAGATAAAAAAGCACGGGTGTCCACAGACTCCATTGACTGGCGTTGGCTAACATTTATCAAAATGAATCATTCCTGGATTAGCAGCAGCTATCAAGCCCCTGATGCCAATGTTGCCGATTTAGATTCATATCGATCATATCTTTGCATGTTGCTTTTGAGCGTTTCTGCAGTGCTTTTTGCGGTGCTTGCTGCATTTTTGGACACGTGTTTTTAATACGATTTTACTGCAATTTGCATTTTTTTACACTGTATATAGCTGGTTGCTAAGGAGGGGACCGGGAAGCTGGCCGTTGCATCCTTAACATTCAATGAGCCATCAGCTGTCAGCGGGCTTCCCTGCTGACAGCTGAACATAAAAAAAAAGCATTGCCAGCTAAAAAAAAATTGTGAAAAAAATAGTGTGGGATCCTCCCCAGTCCATACCAGGCCCTTGGGTCTAGTATGGATTCGGAGGGGACCCCTCCATGCCAAATTTAAAATAAAAAAGAAAGGAACCCGGCAGGTCATGAAAGGGAGGGGACGAGTAAGCCCCCCCGCTCCTGAACCATACCAGGCCAGATGCCCTGAACATTTGGGAGTGGGTGCTTTTGGGTAGGGGGACTCTGAGCCTCCCACCCCAAACCACCTTGCCCCTATGTAGATGGGGACAAGGGCCTCTTCCCGACAACCCTAGCCAGTGGTTGTCGGGGTCTGCAGACGGGGGGCTTATTGGAATCAGACCAGATCCCAGCCTCCCCCCCTATGTGAATGAGTATGGGGTACATTGTAGCTCTACCCATTCACCAAAAACAAGTAGTGTAGTGTGAAAAAATACAGTAGACAGTTTTTGGCAAGTCTTTTATTAAAAATATCTTCTTCTTCCCCGCTTCTTCCTCCGGTCTTCCTGCATCTTCTCCCACATCTTCCTCCTCCAGGCTTCTCCTTCTACCACTTCTTCCTGTCTTCTTCTTTCTCCTGTCTTCTATGTTCGGTGTTCTTCTTCCTCTGCTGCCGCTCCCGCCGATGACCCTCCTCAGATGCTGAGTCCCGCTGATCTGTCCACGCTGATGTCAAGCCTGTCTTAGAAACGATGGGGACGTGGCCCTCGGTTGAGATAGATGTATATAATGGCTGCGCTTAGGGCAATAATTAGGTATGCCGCCCCCCTAAAAAGGAGCTTCTCTAGGGATTCTCCAAACAATTACAAATAGAAATCAATAATGGGGTGATGGCGCTCCCTATATAGGTTTATAATGGGCATGGACAACTGTAATGAGGTGGGGAGCCAACGTGCTAACCCACTAGTGGAGGTACCCCACCTAAATCAAAATTATGTAGTGATTACCAAAAATGCAAGTACCCGTGTATAAGATTGGAGATAGAAATAAAAATAAAAATAAAGGAAATATTAGGTGTGCTCAGATTAATTAGACTCTGTGTATGTTAGATTGTACCATAAATAATAACATATAAGATGTGCCATATAGTACCTCTCAAAGGTGTTGGATAAATGTGAACCCCAATAGCTATAGTGATAACCCTAGACGTAAGCTAGTGGTATACCTACATATACCGAAACTCAAAAAACTGCAACCAGCAATAATAATAATAATAATAATAATAATAATAATGCCCATAGATCAACATGTTTAATACGCTTAAATAAGCCGTTGGTAAACCATAAACTGCGAACAGTTCAGACATCTTAGTCCATCCCAACTGCACCTAGGATTTGAGCATACATCTGGTACCTTGTTCCTGGATTTTGCTTTTACTTATTTGTAATTTTTGCTTTTTAAACCTTATTTTTTAACTAGACAGTTTTCTAATTTTTAATAAACCTAACCTACTACACTATGGGAGCCTTCATTCCTTTTTTCCTATGAGGGAATTACCATGACCATGCTCAAACTATTTTTATGAAAGCCGAGGATCACCCTGGGAGCCCTACTGACCACGCTGGCGAGGAGACTGCTGAGGCTATATCTATATGCGCATTGCCCCTTTGGGGTGACTGGATCTGGTGAGTGGGGACCCTTGAGGGGGAGCACAAAAGTCACCAAGGATACTGAGAGCACTCAAGTCACTTTTTTGAAAAATTCTTTTCACAACCTCTGAAGAAACTTAATACACAATTTATGGACTGTCATATGAACACTATATCATTTTTTGTTTGCCTTAATGTCCATGGACTCTTTGAACTGTTCGCAGTTTATGGTTTACCAACGGCTTATTTAAGCGTGTTATACATGTTGATCTATGGGCATTATTATTATTATTATTGCTGGTTGCAGTTTTTTGAATTTCGGTATATGTAGGTATACCACTAGCTTACCTCTAGGGTTATCACTATAGCTATTGGGGTTCACATTTATCCAACACCTTTGAGAGGTACTATATGGCACATCTTATATGTTATTATTTATGGTACATTCTAACATACACAGAGTCTAATTAATCTGAGCACACCTAATATTTCCTTTATGATTATTTTTATTTTTGTTTCTATCTCCAATCTTATACACAGGTACTTGCATTTTTGGTACTCACTACATAATTTTGATTTAGGTGGGGTACCCCCACTAGTGGGTTAGCACGTTGGCTCACCTCATTACAGTTGTCCATGCCCATTATAAACCTATATAGGGTGTGCCATCACCCCATTATTGATTTCTATTTATGGCCCTGGTATGGATTTTGGGTTTTTGGGGGGGGACCCCAAGCTATTTTTACTACATTTTGGCATTGGGGGGGTATCCTCCGAATCCATACTAAACCCAGGGGCCTGGTATGGACCCGGGGGGGGGGGGGGGGGGGCCTTTTTTTTTTTTTTGCAATTTTTTTTTGCCGTTTCCCTCCAGACACTACTCTGGTCCCTATTCTGCCTAACAGGAGTGACCCTGCAGTCACCCCTGTTACTCATGAGAAAGCCAGAGAACTGAATCAAGTGCCTGGACAGGAAGATAAAATGAATGAAGACTGGCAAGTTCTAAAGTATTGTGAATAGCGTGGTGGCACACTCCTCTTCTGAAAGCATGTTAACTGTGTTATAGTGACAGCACTATGCAAAAAAATAGAGCCACGATTAGCTCAAATTGCTGACCTAGTCCTACTATGTAGAAATACAAGATTCTAGTATCAAGATCAAGGCAGAATCAGGTATATATTCTAGCTTTATGTAAAAATATTTTGATATATTTTTTAAATAAGCTGGAGTTCATCCTTTTAACGCTATATTTATAGGGGTATTTAGCACTCTATCACTCTTACAGCTCCTCTCATATTACATAATAACTTCATATTTCTGGCACATTTTAGTTCTGTTCAATTTACCACTCTCACATACATATCAAATGAAATTAAAAAATGACAGCTGTTGACTGGTTTGCATTTTAGCGCTGCTGGAATACTGCGTGTAAAAGAGCATAAAATACTGAATGATACAGGTGTTAACTTATCCATGGGTAGGAATGTGTGATTCGAGTGGCAGAATGGTTTGGCACCTGCATGCTCAGAGCTGTAAACCAGAAAGATTGTTTTATTAAATTTAGCGAAGCACAGGTGTGTAAATGGAAAGGAGTCCTACTATGTCCAAAAGAGTGAGTAGCAGCCTTGATGCTACATCCAATTCTTGCACAGATGACATCATCCAAAAGTCTTGTAAGGGTTTGAATTGAAAGATGAACTTGCCATAATTCATCAAAATAAATATTCCTGCTTCTTGACCTAACATTTCATTTTTAGCTAAAAGGCATTTCCACACGTTTTTGTTGGGTAATTGATATTACACAATTAAATTGCCTAATTTCAATACTTCACAAGTCTGACTTGAGTTACCAAAGCTAAATTCAGCTGTCTTCACTTTATATTTATAGTGATGGGAATTCAGGGCAACCAAAGTAAACCTAAGCACAAGAAAGCATGCACACTCCAGGCAGATAGAGTCCCTAGTATAAAATGATCCTTCGGTCTAAGATATTTGTCAGCGGCACTCTATTGAAGAAGTTTAATACTTACCTTTCCCAAAGGCGGTGTGTTCAGTCTTTGTTCTTTCAAAGAGTTACGGATGCTGCTGCTCTCTGACACTTATGAATATGTCAGATACTATGTTCCCCTGCTGGGTGAGATATTTCCTTCCGCCAGCTACAACATCACTACAGGACACATTAATGATGTACCGGCCAGCAGGAAGAACAAAGGTGCCTGATGCACTCTTCAACACACTTGAAAGTGTCAGATAGCTGAGGTACCTGTAGCTCCGCAAGAAACTGAGCATTTAACACACCACCTGCCAGAAAAATAAGTATTAGGTCTTGTTCACATGGATGTTGATGCACACCATGAATGAGCCATTTGTTTATGTCCCTAGTTGGCAAGTGATGCAT
This sequence comes from Lithobates clamitans, assembly GCA_037952925.1. NCBI lineage: Eukaryota > Metazoa > Chordata > Amphibia > Anura > Ranidae > Lithobates > Lithobates clamitans. The sequence goes on along the minus strand of JBBGZY010001669.1, from coordinate 1,072,840 downwards.
GCAGGCCTATTAGGATGCAGCATTTTCATGGACACAGCTGCTGGTCCTAATGTGACAAGTGTGCATGTCAGTGGCCATGAATGCAGATAGTGTGTGTTTGGGGCCGCGCACCCAAACACCTTAGGACCAGCGGCTGTGCCTTTGAAGACTTGAATCAGCTGCCTTAAAGTGATTGTAAGGGTTTTTTTTATATTTAAAATAACAAACATATCATACTTACCTCCACTGTGCAGCTCGTTTTGCACAGAGTGGCCCGAACCTGCTCTTCTGGGGTCCCCCAGTGGCTCTTGCGGCTCCTCCCCGCATCAGATAACCCACTAGGGGAAGAGCTTCCCGAAGGAGGTTACCTTGCGGGTGCGCTCCCGAGTCCAGTATTCGGCGTCCATATGAATGCAGACCAGGCCCAAGCCCTCTTGCTTCCTGGATCTCATCGAGTAAACACCCCCTTCGCTGCTGAGGCGAAAGGACTGTGGCATACCACACGGTAACACAGCGCTCACAGCGCTGACCCAGGCAGGGCTGATGCCGCTTGCTACACGAGGGGCAACACCGCAACATTGCTGTAATCAGCAGGACCAGACAATTCTGTCAGAAACCATGAAATCAAGCTGAGACAGAAGTACAGTTAAATCACACTTGTTTAATAATAAAAGTAAAAAGAATGTAGTCAAAACATAGCCAAAGTTCAGTAACCAGAACGGATAGTCAGCCAAGCCAGAAGTCAGGGATCAATGTAGTGGAACAGCAAGCAGGATCTTGAGCCAGAAGGGATGTCATCAAAGCAAGTCCTGAACAGGATCGCAGAAGTTTCTGTGATGTTGACCAAGGTAAAGGCAGAGCTCCTCTGGATTGGACGGCTTAAGTAGGCAGGACCGACGAGCAGGATATCATCAACAGCTGAGTAAATGTGGAGAGATAAGAGCTGGCAAATTGCCGACAGCTGAGTGGCCAGCTCAGAGAAGGAAGGGTTAAGCCCAGCCCTAACAGTAGCCCCTCCTCAATGACCCCTCCCCCTCAGAGAACCACCAGGCTTGGGGGGAAAACGTCTATGGAAATCAAGGAGGAGGACAGGGGCATGTACGTCTAAGGATAAGACCCAAGAGCGTTCCTCCGGACTGTACCCTTTCCAATGCACCAGGTACTGTATGCGCCCATGGAACCTACGGGAGTCAACAATGGACTGTACTTCATACTCCTCATGGTTCTCAACCTGTACAGGGTGAGGACGTGGCACCGAGGTGGTAAAGCGGTTGCAGACCAAAAGGTTTTAATAAGGAGACATGAAATACATTCGAAATACGCATATTAGAAGGAAGGTCTAATGTGTAAGTCACTGGGTTAATCCTGCGAAAAATACAGAAAGGCCCAATAAACCAAAGTGTGAACTTCAGTGAGGGAACACGAAGTGGGAGGTTGCTCCTCTAGTGCAGGAATAATCTGTGGAACAAACGAGTCAGGCAACATGGAAGGTTGGAAACCATAATTCTCCATAAACAGGGACAATCAGGAAGCAGAATTCAAGGCACTGTTGTGAGCAAACTCTGCCCACGGTAATAGGTGTGACCAGTTGTTATGATGGTCAGAAATATAGCAATGTAGGAATTGCTCCAAGGACTGATTGGCTCGTTCTGCGGCCCCATTAGACTGCGGGTGATACGCAAAGGAGAAAGCAAGCTGAATTCCCAACTGTGCACAAAAGGCTCGCCAGAACCGGGACACAAACTGACTACCCCTATCTGAAACAATCATTTTGGGTAGCCAATGTAAGCGAAAGATCTCCCGAGCAAAAATGGAAGCCAGTTCCTTAGAAGTGGGCAACTTTGTAAGTAGGGATGAGCTTTTTGTTCGGGTCGAACATGAGTTTGACTCGAACATTGGCTGTTCGCCCGTTTGTCAAAAAACGAACATTATGGGCCGTTTGCGACAAATTCGTGCGGAGCGTAATGGCCTATAATGTACTGTGGGAGCGTAGTGCATTGCTGTATGATGATTGGCCAGAGCATGCACCATGACCTGCATGCTTTGGCCAATCACAGCACCAGCAGTTAAGAGAGCTATAATTGGCCAAAGGCGGGTGCCTTTTGCCAGTCATGGCTCAGGAGGACTAAGTCCACGCCCCACACTATATAAGGCCGCCTGCACATTGGCCTTGTGTAGTGTGACGTTGGCGTGGACGGAGAGAGAGTGTCAATTAGATTGAGCAGGCAGGCAGGTGATTCAGTTAGCTGCAGTGTATTTAATATATATATATATACAGTCTTGTATGCATATATATATCCACTGTATCAGTTTAGCTAGATCTGACTGCAGGCCATTCCTGGTGTACTGTTTCTAATATACTTCAGGCAGGCAGGTGATTCAGTTAGCTGCAGTGTATTATATATATATATATATATATATATATATATATATATATATATATATATATATATATATATATATACCGTATTTATCGGCGTATAACACGCACCGGCGTATAACACGCACCCCAATTTAGGAGGGAATTTTAAGGAAAAAAAACTTTTAGGAGGGAAGTTGAAGGAAAAAAAACTTACATTTAAATGCCCATCAATGCAGCCTTCTCAGTGCAGCCATGTCAGTGCAGCCTTGTTAGTGCAGCCATGTCAGTACAGCCATGTCAGTGCAGCCATGTCAGTGCAGCCTTCCCCAGTGCAGCCTTGTTAGTGCAGCCTTGTCAGTGCAGCCTTCCCCAGTGCAGCCTTTCCCAGTGCAGCCTTGTCAGTGCAGCCATTCCCAGTGCAGCCATTCCCAGTGCAGCCATTCCCAGTGCAGCCTTTCCCAGTGCAGCCTTTCCCAGTGCAGCCTTTCCCAGTGCAGCCTTTCCCAGTGCAGCCTTCCCCAGTGCAGCCTTCCCCAGTGCAGCCTTTCCCAGTGCAGCCTTCCCCAGTGCAGCCTTCGCTTCGATCCCCTGTCCTGAGCTTTAAAATCGCCGACCGCGATTTGAAAATGGCGCCGCCGGCGCCGAAATACACCGAGCCGGTCCTCGGCTCTTTCCGGCGGCTCTCGTTCATTTTCGGCTCCACTAGTAGTCCCGAGCGGAGCTATCCGAACCTAGCCGAGTAGGTTCGGATAGCTCTGCTCGGGACTACGAGTAGAGCCGAAAGTAAACGAGAGCCGCCGGAAAGAGCCGAGGATCGGCTCGGTGTATTACGGCGCCGGCGGCGCCATTTTCAAATCGCGGTCAGCGTTTTTAAGATTGTGACAGCTCGGGATCGCATGGTATCGGCGTATAACACGCACCTGCGACTTTCCCCTGATTTTAAGGGGAAAAAAGTGCGTGTTATACGCCGATAAATACGGTATATATATATATATATATATATATATATATATCCACTGCATACAGTTTAGCTATATCTCACTGCAGGCCGTTCCTGGTATACTCTAATATACTTCTGGCAGGCAGGTGATTCAGTTAGCTGCAGTGTATTTAAGATAGATAGATAGATAGATAGATAGATAGATAGATAGATAGATAGATAGATAGATAGATAGATAGATAGATAGATAGATAGATAGATAGATAGATAGATAGATAGATAGATAGATAGATAGATAGATAGTCTCGTGTATATATATATATATATACATATATATATATATATACTGCATATAGTTTAGCTATATCTCACTGCAGGCCGTTCCTGGTGTACTCTTTCTAATATACTTCTGGCAGGAAGGTGATTCAGTTAGCTGCAGTGTATGTAATCAATATATACAGATAGTCTTGTATATATATATATATATATATATATATATATATATATATATATATATATCTCCATTGCATACAGTTTAGCTATATCTCTGTCAGCGCTGGCTCAGCCCTTCGGCTAATTGCCAGCTCTCATCTCTCTCCACAGTTAACCAGCTGTTGCGGATCCCGCCTACTTAAAGATCTCCAGCTCACTTCATTCCTGCCTTCACCTCGGTCACATCAAAAGAAACCATCTCCTGCGTTCCTGTTTAAAGACTGGCTTTGCTGACATCCCTTCTGGCTCCTTATCCTGCTTGCTGCTCCTCTACTTGGATCCATGACTTCTGGCCTGACTGATTACCCAATCTGGTTACTGAACTCTGGCTTGGCTGATTACCCGATCTGGTTACTGAACTCTGGCTTGGCTGACTACCCGATCTGGTTACTGAACTCTGGCTTGGCTGACTACCCGATCTATAGGTATGTCTGGTTCCGCCCCTCTTCCCCAGCGATTTGGGGGCGATCCAGTTCAATGCAGAGGGTTTTTCAAACAAGTTGAGATATACTTTGAGATGCTACCCCAGGTGTTTCCCACGGACAGAAGCAAAGGAGGGTTCGTGATATCTTTGCTTTCTAAGAGAGCCTTGGCCTGGGCTAACCCTTTATGGGAGACGCAAAAACCTGTTGACTTGAGTTACCCAGAGTTTGTGGCCTCTTTTAAAAGGGTATTTGACGTTCCCGCATGCACTGCTGCCAAGTGCCTCATGTCCATCAAACAGAGTACGAGAACTAAGGTAAAAAAAAACCCAAGGAGAGGGTTAACGCTGCGCTAGAACAGTGTAAAATGATATGTGAAGTGTAGAAGCTGCCAGCACTAAAAAGTCCAATACTAAACTCCAAACACCAAAAAATATAAAATAAGTGCAGCGCTAAAACTAAATGAATTAATAAAACATGCTAGAAAAAATCATACAAAAGTGATTGATCCACCAAGCAATATATAATAAAAAAACACAACAGGTCTCCTATAAAGGATAGAGACAAATGTCTCAACATATGTCATATGTGAAAAATTATAAAGCATAAAAAAAGTGATAAAGTAAATCCCAAAATTGTTGCAGAAAAAAAGTCCATAAGTGAAGTAAGTGGATGGTCAGAATGAATACATTCTGGAGAAGTGTGACACAGGTGAATCCAACATCCAAAGTGACTTGCACCCAAGTGAGGTATGAGGCTCCTTACCAGCTCAGGATGACCACCATGACAGTGGTCCCACCAGGCATTTGGGAAATTAACAGGTCACCCACAAACCTATGCCGATCTTTCCAGTATGTAGAACTCAAAAGACAAAAATCAAGAAAAAGCTCCCATAGCGTAAAATTGCAAAACAGTAAAATTTTAATGAGCCAAAAGATTGCACTTACAAGAAACTTCCATCAAAAACAGCGTATGACCGAGCATCACGATCGCGGCGTCTCCACGAGCTTCCGCCTGCCTACTGTGTATGTCCCATCAATCACGGAGAAAAACGTAAGGACGTCAGCGTCACTGGCTCCTCCCTACGCGTTTCGTCACTATGGGACGTCGTCTGGGGATTGGCCGAGTGACGCGGTCATTACGTTTATGGTTTAAATAGTCCCGCAGCGCCATATTGACTACTGGCAACTAGGACCAGACAGATGGGAACAAAACACGCGCCACCATATTGACTTCTGGCAGCCTATGTGAGTTCAATAAGGGACATACAAGTGAGTAGGGATATAAGGATTCCCCCATCTAGTGGTAGCCAGTGATATTACCGGTGGCAATTATTTGAAAGACAGGGGAGAGAAAACAATGGGATAAGGTTCTCGCCATCTAGTGGGCAAAGACCATACCCATTATAATCCAATGGGTCATACACACCAGCAGGCAAAAAAGCTCATGGACAGTACGTAGCCATACCGCATAAGATATATTTAAACATTATATAAACACAATTATGATAATCACACTCCTGAGATAATACAGAATCACTTTAAAACTAAATGATCGTTGGAAAGATCATAAAAATTTAAAATATAAAAATAAAAACAGATATCAGATAAAGGAATGGGATAGAGTTAAGAATTATTAATAAAACAATTTATGTCCCGGTCAACATTAAGGCCTAGGGGTACATAAGATTTCATCAAAAAAATCCATTTCGTTTCGCACCTCGAGATGGCTCTCACTTTATTAACACCCCTCCAATGGGGCTGAAGCTTATCAAGAGCAACAAACAGGGTCCCCTTAAGCTGTTTATTGTGGTATTTCGCATAATGTCTAGAAAGGTTGTGTTTACTAAAACCACGTTTGATGTTCCCTATATGCTCAGATAGGCGTACCTGCAGGGCTCTCTTGGTACGCCCTATATACTGTTTGGAGCATGGACACTGGATCATATAAACTACACACTCCGTCGAGCATGTAATAAAGGACTCTATATTATACGATTTATTGGTTTGAGTAGATTGAAAAGATTCACACCTGCGTCCTCGGAAGGAATTAATATGACATATTTCGCACTTCCTGCAGGGGTAAAAACCTTTCATGCTTTGAAAAAAGGAGATGGTTTTAGGGGGATTTACGACATTGGGGGCTATCCTATGGCGCAAGGAGGGTGCTCCTCTGAAAATAACAACAGGGTGGTCAGGGAGAACTGGACCCAACACTTTATCACTCTTCAGCAGGCTCCAATATCTCTTAAAGATTTTACTGACCGAGAAATGCTGGTTGGAGTAACTTGTCACTAGAGAACAAGCAAATTTATTAATATCTCCCTGATTGTTCCTCCTGGGTCCTTGAAGCATAGTGTCCCTGCTCATATTACCAACATTGATAATAGTTTCATCAATCTCCCTCTCATCATATCCCTTATCAAGAAATCTCATTTTAAGGATCTGGGCCTGTTGCTGATAATCCGATAAGTTGGTGCAGTTACGCCTAATCCGCTGGAATTGCCCCTTAGGGACTGCCCTAAGCCAAGAGGCATGATGACAACTGTTGAGCGGAATATAGGCATTACGGTCGGTTTCTTTGAAGTGAGTGGTTGTAATCAATTTACCATCCTGGACACATATATTCAGGTCTAGGAAATGAATTTGAGTCTGGCTAGTCTCATACTGTAAGGAGATCCCTCTGTCATTTGAATTGAGCTTATGGAAAAACGCCTCTAGAGAAGGCAAATCGCCCTCCCACAAGAGAAGGACATCGTCGATGTACCTTCTCCAGAGGCGTAGCTCTTTGGGGGGATTGGCATCAATTTCTTCACTCTCCCACCGAGCCATGAAGAGGTTCGCTAGGCTGGGCGCGAACTTTGCCCCCATAGCCACACCAACTGTCTGTAAGAAAAAATCCCCCCCAAACCAAAAATAATTATGACTGGTAGCAAAAGTCAAAAGATTTAAAACAAATTCCCTCTGAATAGCAGGCAAGGAGTGATCCTGTTCCAAGTAAAATTTAGCAGCTTCAAAACCATGTTCATGAGATATAATAGTATAGAGGGAGGCAACGTCAGCAGTAGCTAAAATGCAACCCTCCCTCCAGTCTCATTCAGCTACAAATTTGATAACTTGAGTAGTATCCCTTAGATAGGCTGGCGTTTTAACCACAAGGGGTTGCAAAAAATTGTCGACATAACGGCCTATTCTTGATGTAACCGAATCTATGCCGCTAATAATAGGGCGACCGGGTGGTTTTATTAGGTTTTTATGGATTTTGGGCAGATAATACATTACTGGTACCCTTGGCGCTGAGGGCACCAGGTGTAATTTTTCTTTCTTACTCAAAATGCCCATCTGAAATCCAGAATCAACTATTGATAAAAGTGCTTTCTTATATTTAAAAGTAGGGTTCGACCTTAATTTGGTATAAGTTATACTATCAGATAAAAGTCTGTTCATTTCATCTAGATAGTCTGTTTTGTTCAGAACAACCACGCCACCCCCTTTGTCAGCGGGGCGTATAATAATATCATTACGTGCACAGATTTGTTTGATATTATGTTGAAGATCATAGTTGTTACCAGATCTTGGTGTCTTGAGAGCAATTAAGTCCTTAATCACCATCTCTTTAAAGACTTGGACAGAGGGAGCTACAAATCCGGGAGGGTTGAACAGTGAAGCATTAGCCAGATTAGTATGTCTGATCTGGACCATGCTAGCTTCTGCCAGTCTACCATTAGATGTAAGATTAGCTTCTTGGTTGGCATCAGAGATGGTATTAGTGGGATCCACACCAGTATTTTGATATACATTAGTGGAAACCACCTGACTCCGATTGCCAATCGGATTTAGTAAAAAGTGTCTCTTTATGTTCATTTTGCGGATGAACTTATGGACATCTATAAAAGTCTCGAATTTGTTTAGTGCACGGGGGGGTGCAAACTTAAGTCCTCGACTAAGGACAGCTTGTTCCCCTTGAGAGAGTTGGGCTGAACTTAGGTTAAAGACACCAGTAATATCTAGTATCTTCTTTTCTTTGGACCTGACTCTCCTCCCCCCTCTAGTGCCTCTCTTTCTTTGAACCCCCTTTTTGGCCTGGTGTTGCCCATGGGAAAAAAACGATTTTGTTCCATCCGGTCAGGGTCATAAGGGGATTCCTGCTGTTCATTCCCTTGTTCCAAGTAACGATCATTAGGATGTCTCAAAATGGCGGATGCTGAGCCATAATTTTCTTCCCGATAGAGTGGGGCAAACCTATTACGTAGGGGAACACCCCTATCGCCGGGGGTACCCCTGTTTGGCCTCCCCTATGGGAATTGACAAAATCCCTGGGATCTTCCCTGGGCCCCTGATGTTTGTAAGCATTTCTATGTGGGGTCCTTAAACCGGGGGGATCATTCCTATAAGGTGTCCCCTGTGTTGGAAAATTATTCCCATAGGGAGTCCTCTGAGGGTACATCTCATGTCTCCCAGGGCCATTGCCATACTGATGAGGCAATCGTGAACCTCCAAGTTGCCTATACTGGTTGTGGTTATTTTTCTTATTTCTATTGTTATGTTTCGATCTGGTGGAACCATAACCATCATAGTGGTCTTGAGAGGGATATCCTCTAGATCCCCTCAAATTGCCTCCATCACCTTGCCTCGGAGGTATCGCAGTGTTAGGCAAGGGAGGGGGGGGTGGTTGTGTTGGTATGATAGGTAAGTCCGCACCTGCGCTCTCACTAGGTTCATCCGTTTTAATCTGCCATTTAAAAACAACCTGATTAGAATAGTCCGCTAGGTCACGGTTATATTTTTTCTTTTTCTTAGCCTTTTGTTCCACATCTTCTTTCTCAAGAAAGAGTCTCAATTGGTCAGATTTTTGTTTATACAGATCTTGACCCTTGAGAGGAGACAATTTGTCTCTGACAGAACAAATTTCATCATTGAGGGTTTTAAGCTTATCTCGTTTCTTCCCCACTAAAAACTGAAGAAACCGAATACCAATATCGTTAAAATAGACGAACCAGCCCTCTAAATCTGTCTCACCCTTTTGCGGGCTCACCTCCCATCTTAGGCTACGGGGTACCATTTTTTGCGCCACATACTGCTCAAGGTATGCTATATCCCAACTTGTATGTAACTCTGAGACTAGGAGGTTCTTAAGTCTCAGAAAAAGGCCCCCTATTTCATCATTCTGCTCCCCTTTACCATTAAACACACCCTCAGTATCAATATTGTGTTGAGATCTGAAATCAAAAATATCCATAACGATAATTCAGCAGCAACGTTGCAGTATCAGAAAATCACAAATAAGGTAAAAAAAAACCCAAGGAGAGGGTTAACGCTGCGCTAGAACAGTGTAAAATGATATGTGAAGTGTAGAAGCTGCCAGCACTAAAAAGTCCAATACTAAACTCCAAACACCAAAAAATATAAAATAAGTGCAGCGCTAAAACTAAATGAATTAATAAAACATGCTAGAAAAAAATCATACAAAAGTGATTGATCCACCAAGCAATATATTAAAAAAACACAACAGGTCTCCTATAAAGGATAGAGACAAATGTCTCAACATATGTCATATGTGAAAAATTATAAAGCATAAAAAAAGTGATAAAGTAAATCCAGTGGCGGCCCGTCCATAGGGGGCGCCTGGGCGCCGCCCCCCCCCCCCCCCCCCCCCTCCAGGCAGCAAAAAAAAAAAAAAAAAAAAGTCAAAAAAAAAAAAATTTTTAATACCGGCCCTTTAAAAAAAAAAAAAAAAAAGGAAAAAAAAGGTCCTTAAGTGCACTGTGTTCGGACGCCGGATACAGTGCGACGCCGGACACAGTGCACTTATAGGAAGCGCCACGTCTATGCAATCACGAGATTGCAGACGTGGCGCTGCATTTGCGGGCGTTTAGCCCGCCTTGGGGCGTTTTCTGAAGCGCCGAGTAGCTTCCGCTCAGCCATAGCAACACATACTACAGGCGCCGGGCGGAAGCTACTTGGCACTTCACATTTGATTGACATCTGCCCTGAGGCAGATGTCACTTCCTGGTTCTCTCTCTCATTGCGCCCGAGAGAGGAAGCAGGAAGAATGCTGGAGCCAGTGTGAGGAGGAGGACACCGCAGGAGACTGAAGGTAAGTACCGCTGTGTGGAGAATCGGGGGGACACCTGCTGAGGGGGGGCTCTGGTGGGGGGCTCTGATGGGGACAACTGCTGTGGGGGACTCTGATGGGGACACCCTGCTGTGGGGGACTCTGATGGGGACACCCTGCTGTGGGGGACTCTGATGGGGACACCCTGCTGTGGGGGGCTCTGATGGGGACACCCTGCTGTGGGGGACTCTGATGGGGACACCCTGCTGTGGGGGACTCTGATGGGGACACCCTGCTGTGGGGGACTCTAATGGGGACACCCTGCTGTGGGGGGCTCTGATGGGGACACCCTGCTGTGGGGGACTCTGATGGGGACACCCTGCTGTGGGGGACTCTGATGGGGACACCCTGCTGTGGGGGACTCTGATGGGGACACCCTGCTGTGGGGGGCTCTGATGGGGACACCCTGCTGTGGGGGGCTCTGATGGGGACACCCTGCTGTGGGGGACTCTGATGGGGACACCCTGCTGTGGGGGATTCTGATGGGGACACCCTGCTGTGGGGGGCTCTGATGGGGACACCCTGCTGTGGGGGGCTCTGATGGGGACACCCTGCTGTGGGGGGCTCTGATGGGGACACCCTGCTGTGGGGGGCTCTGATGGGGACCCCCTGCTGTGGGGGACTCTGATGGGGACACCCTGCTGTGGGGGACTCTGATGGGGACACCCTGCTGTGGGGGACTCTGATGGGGACACCCTGCTGTGGGGGACTCTGATGGGGACAACTGCTGTGGGGGGACTCTGATGGGGACACCCTGCTGTGGGGGGCTCTGATGGGGACACCCTGCTGTGGGGGGCTCTGATGGGGACACCCTGCTGTGGGGGGCTCTGATGGGGACACCCTGCTGTGGGGGACTCTGATTGGGACACCCTGCTGTGGGGGACTCTGATGGGGACACCCTGCTGTGGGGGACTCTGATGGGGACACCCTGCTGTGGGGGGACTCTGATGGGGACAACTGCTGTGGGGGGACTCTGATGGGGACACCCTGCTGTGGGGGGCTCTGATGGGGACACCCTGCTGTGGGGGGCTCTGATGGGGACACCCTGCTGTGGGGGGCTCTGAAGGGGACACCCTGCTGTGGGGGGCTCTGATGGGGACACCTGCTGTGGGGGGGCTCTGATGGGGACACCCTGCTGTGGGGGGCTCTGATGGGGACACCCTGCTGTGGGGGGCTCTGATGGGGACACCCTGCTGTGGGGGGCTCTGATGGGGACACCCTGCTGTGGGGGGCTCTGATGGGGACACCCTGCTGTGGGGGGCTCTGATGGGGTTACCCTGCTGTGGGGGGCTCTGATGGGGACACCTGCTGTGGGGGGGCTCTGATGGGGGACACCTGCTGTGGGGGACTCTGATGGGGACACCTGCTGTGGGGGGACTCTGATGGGGACACCTGCTGTGGGGGGGCTCTGATGGGGGACAGCTGCTGTTGGGGGACTCTGATGGGGACACCTGCTGTGGGGGGGCTCTGATGGGGGACACCTGCTGTTGGGGGACTCTGATGGGGACACCTGCTGTGGGGGGACTCTGATGGGGACACCTGCTGTGGGGGGCTCTGATGGGGGACACCTGCTGTGGGGGGCTCTGATGGGGGACACCTGCTGTGGGGGGCTCTGATGGGGACACCTGCTGTTGGGGGACTCTGATGGGGACACCTGCTGTTGGGGGACTCTGATGGGGACACCTGCTGTGGGGGGACTCTGATGGGGACACCTGCTGTGGGGGGACTCTGATGGGGGACACCTGCTGTGGGGGGCTCTGATGGGGGACACCTGCTGTGGGGGGCTCTGATGGGGGACACCTGCTGTGGGGGGCTCTGATGGGGACACCTGCTGTGGGGGGGACTCTGATGGGGGACACCTGCTGTGGGGGGGACTCTGATGGGGGACACCTGCTGTGGGGGGGCTTTGATGGGGGACACCTGCTGTGGGGGGGAATCTGATGGGGGACACCTGCTGTGGGGGGGACTCTGATGGGGGACACCTGCTGTGGGGGGGACTCTGATGGGGGACACCTGCTGTGGGGGGGACTCTGATGGGGGACACCTGCTGTGGGGGGCTCTGATGGGGACACCTGCTGTTGGGGGACTCTGATGGGGACACCTGCTGTGGGGGGCTCTGATGGGGGACACCTGCTGTGGGGGCTCTGATGGGGACACCTGCTGTTGGGGGACTCTGATGGGGACACCTGCTGTTGGGGGACTCTGATGTGGACACCTGCTGTGGGGGGACTCTGATGGGGACACCTGCTGTGGGGGGACTCTGATGGGGGACACCTGCTGTGGGGGGCTCTGATGGGGGACACCTGCTGTGGGGGGCTCTGATGGGGGACACCTGCTGTGGGGGGCTTTGATGGGGGACACCTGCTGTGGGGGGAATCTGATGGGGGACACCTGCTGTGGGGGGGACTCTGATGGGGGACACCTGCTGTGGGGGGACTCTGATGGGGGACACCTGCTGTGGGGGGGACTCTGATGGGGGACACCTGCTGTTGGGGGACTCTGATGGGGACACCTGCTGTGGGGGGGCTCTGATGGGGGACACCTGCTGTTGGGGGACTCTGATGGGGACACCTGCTGTGGGGGGACTCTGATGGGGACACCTGCTGTGGGGGGCTCTGATGGGGGACACCTGCTGTGGGGGGCTCTGATGGGGGACACCTGCTGTGGGGGGCTCTGATGGGGACACCTGCTGTTGGGGGACTCTGATGGGGACACCTGCTGTTGGGGGACTCTGATGGGGACACCTGCTGTGGGGGGACTCTGATGGGGACACCTGCTGTGGGGGGACTCTGATGGGGGACACCTGCTGTGGGGGGCTCTGATGGGGGACACCTGCTGTGGGGGGCTCTGATGGGGGACACCTGCTGTGGGGGGCTCTGATGGGGACACCTGCTGTGGGGGGGACTCTGATGGGGGACACCTGCTGTGGGGGGGACTCTGATGGGGGACACCTGCTGTGGGGGGCTTTGATGGGGGACACCTGCTGTGGGGGGGAATCTGATGGGGGACACCTGCTGTGGGGGGGACTCTGATGGGGGACACCTGCTGTGGGGGGGACTCTGATGGGGGACACCTGCTGTGGGGGGGACTCTGATGGGGGACACCTGCTGTGGGGGGCTTTGATGGGGGACACCTGCTGTGGGGGGCTCTGGTGGGGGGCTCTGATGGGGGACTCTGATGGGGGACACCTGCTGTGGGGGGACTCTGATGGAGACACCCTGCTGTTGGGGGCTCTGATGGGGACACCTGCTGTGGGGGGACCCTGATGGGGACACCTGCTGTTGGGGGGCTCTGATGGGGGACACCTGCTGTGGGGGGCTCTGATGGGCAACTCCTGTTTTGGGGTGACTCTGATGGGGACACCTGCTGTGGGGGACACCTGCTGTGGGGGGCTCTGGTGGGGGGCTCTGATGGGGGACACCTGCTGTGGGGGCTCTGGTGGGGGGCTCTGATGGGGGACACCTGCTGTGGGGGGCTCTGATGGGGACACCTGCTGTGGGGGACTCTGATGGGGACACCTGCTGTTGGGGGACTCTGATGGGGACACCTGCTGTGGGGAGGCTCTGATGGGGGACACCTGCTGTGGGGGGGCTCTGATGGGGACACCTGCTGTGGGGGGACTCTGATGGGGACACCTGCTGTGGGGGGACTCGGATGGGGGACACCTGCTGTGGGGGGCTCTGATGGGGGACACCTCCTGTGGGGGGCTTTGATGGGGGACACCTGCTGTGGGGGGCTTTGATGGGGGACACCTGCTGTGAGGGGCTTTGATAGGGGACACCTGCTGTGGGGGGCTTTGATAGGGGACACCTGCTGTGGGGGGATTTGATAGGGGACACCTGCTGTGGGGGGCTCTGGTGGGGGGCTCTGATGGAGACACCTGCTGTGGGGGGACTCTGATGGGGACACCTGCTGTGGGGGGACTCTGATGGGGACACCTGCTGTGGGGGGATTCTGATGGAGACACCCTGCTGTGGGGGACACCTGCTGTGGGGGGCTCTAATGGGACACATGCTGTGGGGGGACACTGATGGCAACTCTGATGTAAGGGGACAGAGGCTGTATTTGGGGGGGGGGGGCAGAGGCTGCATTTTGGGGGGAGCAGAGGCTGCATTTTTGGGGGGGGGGACAGAGGCTGCATTTGATGTGACAGAGGCTGCATTTCATGTGACAGAGGCTGCATTTCATGTGACAGAGGCTGCATTTGATGTGACAGAGGCTGCATTTCATGTGACAGAGGCTGCATTTGATGTGACAGAGGTTGCATGTAAGAAGGGACTGCTGGGGACACCTGATGGCATCTGGTGACAGGCGACGTGGCTAGTGACACACTCGGGGCTCCCACTGATTCTGCATTATGGTGAGTTGAACGATTTCATTTTATATTACAATGTAATAATAGTAATAATGAGCTTCAATCATCCTGACACCATAACAACCATGGTGCCGGGATGATTGAAGCGCTAACACCAGGTGTTTGGAGTATCTTTATCTGCTGATTGTTAAACTTTGTAGAATACACATTTCTTTTGTTGTGTAGGATCTAGGCCTGCTGTCCCTCTCTCCCTCGCCCTCTCCCTCCATCCCTCGTTCATCTCAGACGCTAACCACACCACCTTAGAGCCACGCCCACTATTTCGCTGAAACCACGCCCATTTCCACCAAGTGGGAGGGGTCAAAAAGGAAGGGCGGGGTCTAGCGCCCCCCCATCCTAAAACTTCACCAGCCGCCACTGAGTAAATCCCAAAATTGTTGCAGAAAAAAAGTCCATAAGTGAAGTAAGTGGA
The DNA here is from genome assembly GCA_037952925.1 of Lithobates clamitans. Taxonomy (NCBI): domain Eukaryota; kingdom Metazoa; phylum Chordata; class Amphibia; order Anura; family Ranidae; genus Lithobates; species Lithobates clamitans. Next base: position 1,057,744 of record JBBGZY010001669.1, on the reverse strand, counting down.
TGGTCAGAATGAATATATTCTGGAGAAGTGTGACACAGGTGAATCCAACATCCAAAGTGACTTGCACCCAAGTGAGGTATGAGGCTCCTTACCAGCTCAGGATGACCACCATGACAGTGGTCCCACCAGGCATTTGGGAAATTAACAGGTCACCCACAAACCTATGCCGATCTTTCCAGTATGTAGAACTCAAAAGACAAAAATCAAGAAAAAGCTCCCATAGCGTAAAATTGCAAAACAGTAACTGTTTTGCAATTTTACGCTATGGGAGCTTTTTCTTGATTTTTGTCTTTTGAGTTCTACATACTGGAAAGATCGGCATAGGTTTGTGGGTGACCTGTTAATTTCCCAAATGCCTGGTGGGACCACTGTCATGGTGGTCATCCTGAGCTGGTAAGGAGCCTCATACCTCACTTGGGTGCAAGTCACTTTGGATGTTGGATTCACCTGTGTCACACTTCTCCAGAATATATTCATTCTGACCATCCACTTACTTCACTTATGGACTTTTTTTCTGCAACAATTTTGGGATTTACTTTATCACTTTTTTTATGCTTTATAATTTTTCACATATGACATATGTTGAGACATTTGTCTCTATCCTTTATAGGAGACCTGTTGTGTTTTTTTAATATATTGCTTGGTGGATCAATCACTTTTGTATGATTTTTCTAGCATGTTTTATTAATTCATTTAGTTTTAGCGCTGCACTTATTTTATATTTTTTGGTGTTTGGAGTTTAGTATTGGACTTTTTAGTGCTGGCAGCTTCTACACTTCACATATCATTTTACACTGTTCTAGCGCAGCGTTAACCCTCTCCTTGGGTTTTTTTTTACCTTATTTGTGATTTTCTGATACTGCAACGTTGCTGCTGAATTATCGTTATGGATATTTTTGATTTCAGATCTCAACACAATATTGATACTGAGGGTGTGTTTAATGGTAAAGGGGAGCAGAATGATGAAATAGGGGGCCTTTTTCTGAGACTTAAGAACCTCCTAGTCTCAGAGTTACATACAAGTTGGGATATAGCATACCTTGAGCAGTATGTGGCGCAAAAAATGGTACCCCGTAGCCTAAGATGGGAGGTGAGCCCGCAAAAGGGTGAGACAGATTTAGAGGGCTGGTTCGTCTATTTTAACGATATTGGTATTCGGTTTCTTCAGTTTTTAGTGGGGAAGAAACGAGATAAGCTTAAAACCCTCAATGATGAAATTTGTTCTGTCAGAGACAAATTGTCTCCTCTCAAGGGTCAAGATCTGTATAAACAAAAATCTGACCAATTGAGACTCTTTCTTGAGAAAGAAGATGTGGAACAAAAGGCTAAGAAAAAGAAAAAATATAACCGTGACCTAGCGGACTATTCTAATCAGGTTGTTTTTAAATGGCAGATTAAAACGGATGAACCTAGTGAGAGCGCAGGTGCGGACTTACCTATCATACCAACACAACCACCCTCCCCTCCCTTGCCTAACACTGCGATACCTCCGAGGCAAGGTGATGGAGGCAATTTGAGGGGATCTAGAGGATATCCCTCTCAAGACCACTATGATGGTTATGGTTCCACCAGATCGAAACATAACAATAGAAATAAGAAAAATAACCACAACCAGTATAGGCAACTTGGAGGTTCACGATTGCCTCATCAGTATGGCAATGGCCCTGGGAGACATGAGATGTACCCTCAGAGGACTCCCTATGGGAATAATTTTCCAACACAGGGGACACCTTATAGGAATGATCCCCCCGGTTTAAGGACCCCACATAGAAATGCTTACAAACATCAGGGGCCCAGGGAAGATCCCAGGGATTTTGTCAATTCCCATAGGGGAGGCCAAACAGGGGTACCCCCGGCGATAGGGGTGTTCCCCTACGTAATAGGTTTGCCCCACTCTATCGGGAAGAAAATTATGGCTCAGCATCCGCCATTTTGAGACATCCTAATGATCGTTACTTGGAACAAGGGAATGAACAGCAGGAATCCCCTTATGACCCTGACCAGATGGAACAAAATCGTTTTTTTCCCATGGGCAACACCAGGCCAAAAAGGGGGTTCAAAGAAAGAGAGGCACTAGAGGGGGGAGGAGAGTCAGGTCCAAAGAAAAGAAGATACTAGATATTACTGGTGTCTTTAACCTAAGTTCAGCCCAACTCTCTCAAGGGGAACAAGCTGTCCTTAGTCGAGGACTTAAGTTTGCACCCCCCCGTGCACTAAACAAATTCGAGACTTTTATAGATGTCCATAAGTTCATCCGCAAAATGAACATAAAGAGACACTTTTTACTAAATCCGATTGGCAATCGGAGTCAGGTGGTTTCCACTAATGTATATCAAAATACTGGTGTGGATCCCACTAATACCATCTCTGATGCCAACCAAGAAGCTAATCTTACATCTAATGGTAGACTGGCAGAAGCTAGCATGGTCCAGATCAGACATACTAATCTGGCTAATGCTTCACTGTTCAACCCTCCCGGATTTGTAGCTCCCTCTGTCCAAGTCTTTAAAGAGATGGTGATTAAGGACTTAATTGCTCTCAAGACACCAAGATCTGGTAACAACTATGATCTTCAACATAATATCAAACAAATCTGTGCACGTAATGATATTATTATACGCCCCGCTGACAAAGGGGGTGGCGTGGTTGTTCTGAACAAAACAGACTATCTAGATGAAATGAACAGACTTTTATCTGATAGTATAACTTATACCAAATTAAGGTCGAACCCTACTTTTAAATATAAGAAAGCACTTTTATCATTAGTTGATTCTGGATTTCAGATGGGCATTTTGAGTAAGAAAGAAAAATTACACCTGGTGCCCTCAGCGCCAAGGGTACCAGTAATGTATTATCTGCCCAAAATCCATAAAAACCTAATAAAACCACCCGGTCGCCCTATTATTAGCGGCATAGATTCGGTTACATCAAGAATAGGCCGTTATGTCGACAATTTTTTGCAACCCCTTGTGGTTAAAACGCCAGCCTATCTAAGGGATACTACTCAAGTTATCAAACTTGTAGCTGAATGCGACTGGAGGGAGGGTTGCATTTTAGCTACTGCTGACGTTGCCTCCCTCTATACTATTATATCTCATGAACATGGTTTTGAAGCTGCTAAATTTTACTTGGAACAAGATCACTCCTTGCCTGCTATTCAGAGGGAATTTGTTTTAAATCTTTTGACTTTTGCTACCAGTCATAATTATTTTTGGTTTGGGGGGGATTTTTTCTTACAGACAGTTGGTGTGGCTATGGGGGCAAAGTTCGCGCCCAGCCTAGCGAACCTCTTCATGGCTCGGTGGGAGAGTGAAGAAATTGATGCCAATCCCCCCAAAGAGCTACGCCTCTGGAGAAGGTACATCGACGATGTCCTTCTCTTGTGGGAGGGCGATTTGCCTTCTCTAGAGGCGTTTTTCCATAAGCTCAATTCAAATGACAGAGGGATCTCCTTACAGTATGAGACTAGCCAGACTCAAATTCATTTCCTAGACCTGAATATATGTGTCCAGGATGGTAAATTGATTACAACCACTCACTTCAAAGAAACCGACCGTAATGCCTATATTCCGCTCAACAGTTGTCATCATGCCTCTTGGCTTAGGGCAGTCCCTAAGGGGCAATTCCAGCGGATTAGGCGTAACTGCACCAACTTATCGGATTATCAGCAACAGGCCCAGATCCTTAAAATGAGATTTCTTGATAAGGGATATGATGAGAGGGAGATTGATAAAACTATTATCAATGTTGGTAATATGAGCAGGGACACTATGCTTCAAGGACCCAGGAGGAACAATCAGGGAGATATTAATAAATTTGCTTGTTCTCTAGTGACAAGTTACTCCAACCAGCATTTCTCGGTCAGTAAAATCTTTAAGAGATATTGGAGCCTGCTGAAGAGTGATAAAGTGTTGGGTCCAGTTCTCCCTGACCACCCTGTTGTTATTTTCAGAGGAGCACCCTCCTTGCGCCATAGGATAGCCCCCAATGTCGTAAATCCCCCTAAAACCATCTCCTTTTTTCAAAGCATGAAAGGTTTTTACCCCTGCAGGAAGTGCGAAATATGTCATATTAATTCCTTCCGAGGACGCAGGTGTGAATCTTTTCAATCTACTCAAACCAATAAATCGTATAATATAGAGTCCTTTATTACATGCTCGACGGAGTGTGTAGTTTATATGATCCAGTGTCCATGCTCCAAACAGTATATAGGGCGTACCAAGAGAGCCCTGCAGGTACGCCTATCTGAGCATATAGGGAACATCAAACGTGGTTTTAGTAAACACAACCTTTCTAGACATTATGCGAAATACCACAATAAACAGCTTAAGGGGACCCTGTTTGTTGCTCTGGATAAGCTTCAGCCCCATTGGAGGGGTGTTAATAAAGTGAGAGCCATCTCCAGGTGCGAAACGAAATGGATTTTTTTGATGAAATCTTATGTACCCCTAGGCCTTAATGTTAACTGGGAAATAAATTGTTTTATTAATAATTCTTAACTCTATCCCATTCCTTTATCTGATATCTGTTTTTATTTTTATATTTTAAATTTTTATGATCTTTCCAACGATCATTTAGTTTTAAAGTGATTCTGTATTATCTCAGGAGTGTGATTATCATAATTGTGTTTATATAATGTTTAAATATATCTTATGCGGTATGGCTACGTACTGTCCATGAGCTTTTTTGCCTGCTGGTGTGTATGACCCATTGGATTATAATGGGTATGGTCTTTGCCCACTAGATGGCGAGAACCTTATCCCATTGTTTTCTCTCCCCTGTCTTTCAAATAATTGCCACCGGTAATATCACTGGCTACCACTAGATGGGGGAATCCTTATATCCCTACTCACTTGTATGTCCCTTATTGAACTCACATAGGCTGCCAGAAGTCAATATGGTGGCGCGTGTTTTGTTCCCATCTGTCTGGTCCTAGTTGCCAGTAGTCAATATGGCGCTGCGGGACTATTTAAACCATAAACGTAATGACCGCGTCACTCGGCCAATCCCCAGACGACGTCCCATAGTGACGAAACGCGTAGGGAGGAGCCAGTGACGCTGACGTCATTACGTTTTTCTCCGTGATTGATGGGACATACACAGTAGGCAGGCGGGAGCTCGTGGAGACGCCGCGATCGTGATGCTCGGTCATACGCTGTTTTTGATGGAAGTTTCTTGTAAGTGCAATCTTTTGGCTCATTAAAATTTTACTGTTTTGCAATTTTACGCTATGGGAGCTTTTTCTTGATTTTTGTCTTTTGAGTTCTACATACTGGAAAGATCGGCATAGGTTTGTGGGTGACCTGTTAATTTCCCAAATGCCTGGTGGGACCACTGTCATGGTGGTCATCCTGAGCTGGTAAGGAGCCTCATACCTCACTTGGGTGCAAGTCACTTTGGATGTTGGATTCACCTGTGTCACACTTCTCCAGAATGTATTCATTCTGACCATCCACTTACTTCACTTATGGACTTTTTTTCTGCAACAATTTTGGGATTTACTTTATCACATTTTTTATGCTTTATAATTTTTCACATATGACATATGTTGAGACATTTGTCTCTATCCTTTATAGGAGACCTGTTGTGTTTTTTTAATATATTGCTTGGTGGATCAATCACTTTTGTATGATTTTTTCTAGCATGTTTTATTAATTCATTTAGTTTTAGAGTACGAGAACTGTTGGCGACTACGCCATTGAGTTCTGTACTCTGGCAGCAGAGGTTGCTTGGAACAATGAGGCCCTCGTGGCTGCTTTTTCTCATGGTCTCTCGGATTCCATCAAGGATGAGATAGCAGCCCGAGATATACCCACTGAGTTGGAGAGCTTGATCATGTTTGCCATCCTCATTGACTCCAGACTCAGAGAAAGACTTTGTTTTAAGGAGCGCTTGCGGAAGCCTCCTGTACATTTGCCTCCGAGCTTTGCAGTCCCACCCGTGCCTCCCTCACCTCCCATGCCTCCTGGAACCGAGTAGGTCAGTGAAGATGAACCCATGTACTTGGGCTTTACGCATCTCTCTGCGGATGAGAGAGCCTTTAGGAGGAGGCAGAGATTGCGCCTTTATTGTGGCCAGGCAGGTCACTTTTTGAAGTCTTGTCCTACCCGTCCTGGGAACACCCGAACCTTGAGGTCCTGTCATGGACACACCTTAGGTGGTGTTGTGTTGTCCCCAGTTATCCAGAAGGATAAGCCCCTGGTTTCGGTCACCCTTTCTTGGGCTAAGTCGTCTATTAAGATACAGGCTCTCATCGACTCTGGGGCTGCTGGCCTGTTCATTGATGCTGCCTTTGTATCAAAGCACTCGATTCCACTGCAGCTGCGTGACACTACACTTGCCATTGAGGCTCTTGACGGTAGACCTCTACAGCCTGCCCATGTGACTCATGAGACAGTTCCGTTGTCCATGGCCGTAGGGGTTCTTCACCATGAGATAATGCAATTCCAAGTGATTTCCTCTCCTAAGTTTCTGCTGGTTCTTGGTTATCCTTGGTTACAGAGGCACAACCCCTCTTTTGATTGGCTCCTTGCTGAGGTTCTCTCCTGGTCACCACAATGCAGGGAAACATGCTTCCGGAAGGTAGCCAAGGTCCTGTGTACCTCTTCACTCTCCTCCCTACCAGAGGAGTACCGTGATTTTAGCGATGTGTTTGACAAAGGTCAAGCCCGTAGTTTGCCTCAACACCGGTCGTATGATTGCGCAATTGACCTTCAACCTGGTGCCACTCCCCCTCGTGGCCGGGTTTACGGTCTTGGAGGATAAAGCCATGGAGGAGTATGTTGCAGATGCACTTTCTCAGGGTTTCATCCGCAAATCCTCGTCTCCTGCTGGTGCTGGTTTCTTCTTTGTGAAGAAGAGGAGCGGTGAACTGAGACCTCGTATTGATTATAGGGGTCTCAATCATTTCACGATTGAGAATGCCTACCGGATTCCGTTGATTACAGAGTTATTTGACCGCCTCAAGAGAGCAACGGTTTTCACTAAGCTCGATCTGAGAGGGGCTTGCAATCTCGTGAGGATTAAGGAGGGCAACGAGTGGAAAACTGTGTTTAATACCAGAACAGACCATTATGAGTATCTCGTAATGACTTTTGGCATTTGTAACGCCCGGACAGTTTTCCAGGAATGTATTTACAATGTCCTGTGCTTCAGAAATTAAGAGAGAACAATCTCTATTGTAAACTGGAGAAGTGTGAGTTCAATCAGGAACAGGTTAAATTCCTGGGCTATGTCATTTCCACTGCTTTTTTTTTGATGGACCCAGAGAAACTTTCGTCAGTCCTACAGTTGCCTCGGCCCGTGGGGTTACGTCCTCTGCAGCATTTCCTGGCTTTTGCCAACTATTATCAGAAGTTTATTCATAACTTCTCATCTCTGGTCAAGCCCCTGACCAATATGACCAGAAAGAACAGTAACCCACAGAGTTGGTCTCCGGAGTCCATTAAGGCCTTTGAAAGTCTCAAGGCTGCCTTTGTTTCTGCTCCTGTGTTGGCACATCCTGATCCTACATTACTTTTTATCCTTGAGGTTGATGCTTCTGATACTGGTGTTGGTGCCCTTCTGTCTCAATGTCCTACCTCTGAGAGTGCTATGCATCCTTGTGGCTACTTTTCCAAGAAATTGTCACCTGCCGAGTGCAATTACGAGATTGGTGACAGAGAGCTGTTGACAATCATTTTAGCCCTGGAAGAATGGAGACATATCCTCAAAAGGTACCACTGGTTCTCATTCTTACTGACCATAAGAATCTCACATTCTTGTCTGAGGCTAAACTTCTCTCTCCCAGAAGGGCGCGATGTGCTCTTTTCTTGTCAAGTTTCAATTACATTGTCTCATTCTTACCCGGTACTAAGAATGTAAGGGCTGACGCCTTGTCACGACAATTTTCCTCCACTTCCAAGTTGGAGTCGCTTCCGGTTCCTATGATTCCTCCTAATCGTATTCTGGCTACGGTTCGTACCAGTCTTACTTCTTCTTTGGGTGACAAAATTCTTGCTGCTCAGGTCGATGCTCCTCCTGAGAAACCTTGTGACCGCTGCTTTGTCCCAGAGAGTCTCCGTTCTGCCGTGCTCCAGACTTACCATTCTCCCAAGGCAGCTGGCCATCTTGGTAAGAATCAACTTGTTTGGGCCATTTCCCAACAATTCTGGTGGCCTAGTCTACGTGCTGATGTAACTGCCTTTGTAGCTGACTGTTCCGTGTGTGTGCTCAGAGTAAGACTCCATGACACCTTCCAGTAGGCCTCCTACAACCCATACCCAATGGAGAGAGGCCCTGGACCCACCTGTCTATGGATTTAATTGTGGAGTTGCCCAACTCCCAAGGCAACACAGTTATCCTTATGGTGGTTGACCGGTTCTCAAAGATATGTCATTGTATTCCACTTAAGAAGTTGCCCACTTCTAAGGAACTGGCTTCCATTTTTGCTCGGGAGATCTTTTGCTTACACGGGCTACCCAAGGTGATTGTCTCGGACAGGGGTAGTCAGTTTGTGTCCCAGTTCTGGCGAACCTTTTGTGCACAGCTGGGAATTCAGCTTGCCTTCTCCTCTGCATATCACCTGCAGTCTAATGGGGCCGCAGAACGAGCCAATCAGTCATTGCAGCAATTCCTACGTTGCTACATTTCTGACCATCACAACAACTGGTCAGACTTATTACCATGGGCATAGTTTGCTCACAACAGTGCCTTGAATTCTGCTTCCCGATTGTCTCCGTTTATGGTGAATTATGGTTTCCAAGCTTCCATGTTGCCTGACTCGTTTGTTCCGCAGAGTATTCCTGCACTAGAGGAGCATCTCTGTGGTCTTCGTTCCACTTGGGCACAAGTCCAGAAGGCTTTGCATCATGCTAATGCTAGGTAAAGACTCCATGCTGACTGCAGACGCCTGCCTGCACCTTCCTACCAGGTTGGGGACAGGGTCTGACTGTCATCTCGCAACCTACGACTTTGTGTTCCCTCACTGAAGTTCGCACCTCGGTTTATTGGGCCTTTCCGTATTCTTCGGAGGATTAACCCAGTGGCTTACGAGTTGGACCTTCCTCCTAGTATGCGCATCTCTAATGTGTTTCATGTCTCCTTATTGAAACCGTTGGTCTGCAACCGCTTTACCACCTCGGTGCCACGTCCTCACCTTATGTAGGTTGAGAACCATGAGGAGTATGAGTTACAATCCATTGTTGACTCCCATAGGTTTCGTAGGCGCATACAGTACCTGGTACATTGGAAGGGGTACGGTCCGGAGAAACGCTCCTGGGTCTCATCCTCGGACGTACATGCTCCTGCCCTCCTCTGTGATTTCCATAGACGTTTTCCCCTCAAGCCTGGTGGTCCTCCGAGGGGGAGGGGTCGTTGAGGAGGGGGATATTGTTAGGGCTGTCTCAGCCCTTCCTTCTCTGAGCTGGCCACTCAGCTGTCAGCTAATTGCCAGCTCTCATCTCTCTCCACAGTTAACCAGCTATTGTGGATCTGCTCGTCGGTCTAGCCTACTTAAAGATCTCCATCTCACTTCATTCCTGCCTTGGTCACATCACAAGAAACCATCTCCTGCGTTCCTGTTTAAAGACTGGCTTTGCTGACATCCCTCCTGCCTCCTTATCCTGCTTGTTGTTCCTCTACTTGGATCCCTGACTTCTGGCCTGGCTGATTACCCAATCTGGTTACTGAACTCTGGCTTGGCTGATTACGGATCTGGTTACTGAACTCTGGCTTGGCTGACTACCCGATCCGGTTACTGGACTCTGGCTATGCTTTAAATATGCTTACTTTATTTACCTTTTTATTTTTTATTAATAAACAAGTGTGATTTTACTGTACTTCTGTCTCTGTCTGGTTCATGGTTTCTGACAATCTTAGGCCGTTCCTGGTGTAATGTTGCTAATATACTTCTGGCAGACAGGTGATTCAGTTAGCTTAATATATATATATATACAGATAGTCGTGTATATATATATATATATATATATATATATATATATATATATATATATATAGTGGGGCTAAAAAGTATTTAGTCAGCCACCAATTGTGCAAGTTCTCCCACTTAAAAAGATGAGAGAGGCCTGTAATTGTCATCATAGGTATACCTTAACTATGAGAGACAAAATGTGGAAACAAATCCAGACAATCACATTGTCTGATTTTTGAAAGCATTTATTTGCAAATTATGGTGGAAAATAAGTATTTGGTCACCTACAAACAAGCAAGATTTATGGCTCTCACAGACCTGTATCTTCTTCTTTAAGAGGCTCCTCTGTCCTCCACTCATTATCTGTATTAATGACACCTGTTTGAACTTGTTATCAGTATAAAAGCACCTGCCCACAACCTCAAACAGTCACACTCCAAACTCCACTATAATGAAGACCAAAGAGCTGTCGAAGGACACCAGAAACCAAATTGTAGACCTGCACCAGGCTGGGAAGACTGAATCTGCAATAGGCAAGCAGCTTGGTGTGAAGAAATCAACTGTGGGAGCAATAATTAGAAAATGGAAGAGATACAAGACCACTGATAATCTCCCTCGATCTGGGGCTCCATGCAAGATCTCACCCTGTGGGGTCAAAATGACCACAAGAACAGTGAGCAAAAATCCCAGAACCACATGGGGGGACCTAGTTAATAACTTGCAGAGAGCTGGGACCAGCGTAAGAAAGGCTACCATCAGTAACACACTACGCCACCAGGGACTCAGATCCTGCAGTGCCAGATGTGTACCCCTGCTTAAGCCAGTACATGTCCAGGCCCGTCTGAGGTTTGCTAGAGAGCATTTGGATGATCCAGAAGAGGATTGGGAGAATGTCATATGGTCAGATGAAACCAAAGTAGAACTGTTTGGTAGAAACACAACTCGTCGTGTTTGGAGGAGAGAGAATGCTGAGTTGCAACCAAAGAACACCATACCTACTGTGAAGGATGGGGTGGTAACATCATGCTTTGGGGCTGTTTCTCTGCAAAGGGAACAGGACGACTTATCCGTGTACATGAAAGAATGAATGGGTCCATGTATCTTGAGATTTTTTGTGTCAACCTCCTCCCATCAGCAAGGACATTGAAAATGAAACGTGGCTGGTTCTTTCAGCAGGACAATGATCCCAAACACACCGCCTGGGCAATGAAGGAGTGGCTTCGTAAGAAGCATTTCAAGGTCCTGAAGTGGCCTAGCCAGTCTCCAGATCTCAACCCCATAGAAAACCTTAGGAGGGAGTTGAAAGTCCATGTTGCCCAGCGACAGCCCCAAAACATCACTGTTTTAGAGGAGATCTGCATGGAGGAATGGGCGAACATACCAGCAACAGTGTGTGACAACCTTGCGAAGACTTACAGAAAACATTTGACCTCTGTCACTGCCAACAAAAGATATATAACAAAGTATTGAGATGAACTTTTGATATTGACAAAATACTTATTTTCCCCACCATAATTTGCAAATAAATTCTTTCAAAAATCAGACAATGTGATTTTATGGATTTGTTTCCACATTTTGTCTCTCATAGTTGAGGTATACCCATGATGACAATTACAGGCCTCTCTCATCTTTTTAAGTGGGAGAACTTGCACAATTGGTGGCTGACTAACCCACTTTTGCCCCACTGTAATATATATATATATATATATATATAATCTCCACTGCATACAGTTTAGCTATATCTCACTGCAGGCCGTTCCTGGTGTACTCTTTCTAATATACTTCTGGCAGGCAGGTGATTCAGTTAGCTGCAGTGTATTTAATTTATATATATATATATATATATATATATATATATATATATATATATATATATATATACACAGATAGTCTCGTATATATATATATATATATATATATATATATATATATATATATATATATATATATATATATATATATATATATATCCACTGCTTAGCTATATCTCACTGCAGGCTGTTCCTGCATGCACCCCTAGTGCAGTTGCTACTACTTTTCTGGTGGTGTGCACAGTACACAATACATACAGTGCACCCATAGTAGGCTCCTTCCCAGTCTTGCCCTGTCGTCAGTCTAACTCTGTGGGATGTCACAATGCCGCTGCTCAGATCGCTGTTTCGTGGAGGTAGGCCGCACTGTGCTGGAGACCTCACACAGATCCTCCCAGGGTGGTTATGCGTGTCCAAGAGAGATAAGATGGCCACTCCCAGCCCTTTTATAGGCTTCCCACAATGCAGTTCTGTTCCCTGGGGATTGTGGGAGTCACTGAGCATTGTGGGCAGGTCAAATTAATGTCCAGATATAAACAAACAAAAACTTCCAGGTCAACTTGAAAAGCGAAAAGAAAATAAAGATTCAGTCCTTTTGCACTTTGGCCGCTAGATGGCGCCAGAGGATAAGATATAACATTAACATTAAGTTTCACCAAAAATGTGTCCCCGCTACATATGTTTATCCTTGTTATCTAGTGGCCCCGACCTTTGGCTTATTCCCTTACTATCTCTGTCCTCCTGTAGCCTACTGTGGGTGTGAGCTGGGAGACCCTGGGGGTCGTCGACCTGGAGCCAGTTGCAGCCCAGTCCATCCTCACCACTAGAGGCTCTGGTGAACACCTGCTGGCTCTTAGACTCCGCGCCCTGGGGAATCGTATGCTCTAGCCCCTGTGGGATCCGTGTTGGTGTTCCAGCGGACCTGCCTTCCTTAATGACCTAGACTCGTAGCTTTCTTTTGGTGGTATTTGATCACCTCTGTGGTTTTTATTTTTTGCGCTATAAACAAAAAAATAGCGACAATTTTGAAAAAAAATCATTATTTTTTACTTTTTGCTATAATAAATATTCCAAAAAATAATTTAAAAAACATTTTTTTCCCTCAGTTTAGGCCGATACGTATTCTTCTACATATTTTTGGTAAAAGAAATCGCAATAAGCGTTTATTGATTGGTTTGCGCAAAAGTTATAGCGTTTACAAAATAGGGGATAGTTTTATGGCATTTTTACTAATAATTTTTTTTTACTAGTAATGGTGGCGATCAGCGATTTTTATTGTGACTGCAACATTATGGCAGACTTATCGGACATTTTTGACACATATTTGGGACCACTGTCATTTATACAGCAATCAGTGCTATAAAAATGCACTGATTCCTGTGTAAATGACACTGGCAGTGAATGGGGTTAACCACTAGGGAGCGGGGAAGGGTTAAGTCAGTACTAGGGAGTGTTTTCTAACTGTAGGGGGGATGGGCTAGCTGTGACACATCACTGATCTCTGCTCCCGATGACAGGGAGCAGAGATCAGTGACACTGTCACTAGGCAGAACGGGGAGATGCTTGTTTACATCAGCATCTCCCCATTCATCCTCTCCGTGAGGCGATCGCGGGTATCCCTGCGGCGATCGAGTCCGCGGGACCCGCGACCTGTCTCACGGAGCTCCCGGCCAGCACGCGCGTGCGCCGCCGCAGGCGCGCACGCAACGGCACGGCGGGGAATTCAATGGGACTTACAGGTATGCCCATTTGCCCAGCCGTGCCATTCTGCCAACGTACATTGGCATGCGCCGGTCGGGAGGTGGTTAATATGGGAAAAAGGTGTCTCCACTGATGCTTTATTACCAATCCTTGTTTCCATAATAACCCAAAATTTTCAAAATCCAGTTGTCATTGGGACAGAAAGTGAGGTGAAATCTTCTGAACAGGGGCACAGACAGCAAAAAAAAAATGTTACAGGGATGATAACCCTGTCCTATATTATCCAAAAAGCTTAAAAATTGATTTTTGGGCTGGAGCTACACTTAAAAAATTTACCTGTTCCAAATTACAAACAGATTCAACTTAACAACAAACCTACAGTCCCTTTCTTGTTTGTAACCAGGGGACCGCCTGTATTCTGCTGTTCAGATTATATAGGGCCTGGGGGGCCCATGCCTTTTTTTTTTATTTGGATGCGGGGTTCCCCTTAATATCCATACCAGACCCAAAGGGCCCGGTAATGGGCTGGGGGGGGGGCAACATTACATAACAGCCGCAAGCAGTTTTAAATGACTTTTTTTCCTTTAGAAATGTCATTTTGTTAAACACTGGAAAAATGCGCCACTTTACAGGCATACTATAGACACCCTCCAGGCACGATATTTAAAGGAATATTACACTTTTATAGTTTCACTTTAAGCATTATTAAAATCACTGCTCCCGAAAAAACTTCAGTTTTTAAAACTTTTTTTGCATTGATACATGTCCCCTGGGGCAGGACCCGGGTCCCCAAACACTTTTTATGACAATAACTTGCATGCTAGCCTTTAAAATTAACACTTTTGATTTTTCACGTTAGAGGTCCCATAGACTTTAACGGGGTTCGCGTGTTCGCACAAATTTTTGATCTGTTCGCATGTTCTGCCGCAAACCGAACCGGGGGGTGTTCGGCTCATCCCTATTCGTAAGTGGAATACAATGCTACATCTTTGAGAACCGGTCAACCACTATAAGGATAACTGTGTTGCCCTGGGAGTTGGGTAACTCCACAATTAAATCCATAGACAGGTGGGTCCAGGGCCTCTCTCCATTGGGTGTGGGTTGTAGTAGGCCCACTGGAAGGTGTCTTGGAGTCTTACTCTGAGCAGCAGCTATGGCTGAACAGCTGAACAGGCAGCTATGAAGGCAGTTACATCAGTACGTAGACTAGGCCACCAGAATTGTTGGGAAATGACCCAAAAGAGTTGATTCCTCCCAGGGTGGCCAGCAGCCTTGGGAGAATGGTAAGTCTGAAGGACGGAGACTCTCTGGGACAAAGCAGCGGTCACAAGGTTTCTCAGGAGGAGCATGGACCTGAGCAGCAAGAATTTTGTCACCCAAAGGAGAAGTGAGACCGGTGGGAAATCATAGCCACAATATGATCAGGAGGAATCACAGGAACCGAAACCGACTCCAACTTGGAAGTGGAGGAAAATTGGCGTGACAAGGCGTTAACTCTTACATTCTTAGTACCGGGTAAGAATAAGACAATGTAATTGAAACTTGACAAGAAAAGAGCCCATCGCGCCCTTCTGGGAGAGAGGCGTTTAGCCTCAGGCAAGAATGTGAGATTCTTATGGTCAGTAAGAATAAGAACCAGCACAGTGGTACCTTCAAGGAGATGTCTCCATTCTTTCAGGGCTAAAATGATTTCCAACAGCTCTCTATCACCAATCTCATAACTGCACTCCGCAGGTGACAATTTCTTGGAAAAGTAGCCACAAGGATGCATAGCGCTCTCAGGAGGTAGGACATTGAGACAGAAGGGCACAAACACCAGTCTCAGAAGCATCATCCTCAAGGATAAAAGGTAACGAAGGATCGGGATGTGCCAACACAGGAGCAGAAACAAAGGCAGCCTTGAGACTCTCAAAGGCCTTGGACCCCGGAGACCAACTCTGTGGGTTTCTGGTCATATCAGTCAGGGGCTTGACCAGAGACGAGAAGTTACGAATAAACTTCCAGTAATAGTTGGCAAAGCCCAGGAAACGCTGCAAAGGACATAAACCCACGGGTCGAGACCACTGTAGAACTGCCGAAAGTTTTTCTGGGTCCATCGAAAAACCAGCAGTGGAAATGACATAGCCCAGGAATTTAACCTGTTCACGATGGAACCCGCACTTCTCCAGTTTACAATAGAGATTGTTCTCTCTTAGTTTCTGAAGCACACGACAGACATCTGTGTAGTGGCTTTTCAGGGACTTGGAAAAAATGAGAATATCATCAAGATAAACCAGCACACATAACTGCAACAAATATCGGAGGACATTGTTAATAAATTCCTAGAAAACTGCCGGGGCGTTACAAAGGCCAAAAGGCATTACAAGGTACTCATAATGGCCTGTTCTGGCATTAAACGCAGCCTTTAACTCGTCGCCCTGCTTAATCCTCACGAGATTGTATGCCCCTCTTAAATCAAGCTTCGTGAAAACCGTTGCTCCCTTGAGGCGGTCAAATAATTCCATAATCAACGGAATCGGGTCTCAGTTCACCACAAGGTTAAACCAGACCACAAGGGGGTATGGCACCAGGTTGAAGGTCAATTGCACAATTATTTGGCCGGTGTGGAGCCAAACTACCGGCTTGACCTTTGTCAAAGACATCGCTAAAATCACAGTACTCCTCCGGCAGGGAGGAGAGTGAAGAGGTGCACAGGACCTTGGCTACCTTTTGGAAGCATGTCTCACTGCATTGTGGTGACCAGGAGTGAACCTCAGCACGGAGCCAATCAAAAGAGGGATTGTGCCTCTGTAACCAAGGATAACCAATAACCAGCGGAAACTTAGGTGAGGAAATGACTTAGAATTGGATTATCTCATGGTGAAGAGCCCCTACGGCCGTGGACAACGGAACCGTCACATGGGCAGGCTGTAGAGGTCTCCCATTAAGAGCCTCAATGGCAAGTGGAGTGTCACGCAGCTGCAGCGGAATTGAGTGCTTCGATACAAAGGCAGCATCAATGAACAGGCCTGCAGCTCCAGAGTTGATCAGAGCCTGTATATCGACAGACGACTCAGCCCAAGAAAGGGTGACCGAAACCAGGGGCTTATCCTTCTGGATAACAATGCAACCCAAGGTCTGTCCGTGACAGGACCTCAAGTTCGGGCGTTCCCTGGACGGGTAGGACAAGACTTCAAAAATTGACCTGCCTGGCCACAATAAAGGCACAATCTCTCCCTCCTCCTAAGTGCTCTTTCATCCGCAGAGACGCGTGAAACCCAAGTGCAAGGGTTTACCTTCACTGACCAACTCAGTACCAGGAGGCATGGGAGGTGAGGGAGGCACGGGTGGGACAGCAAAGCTCAGAGACAAACATACAGGAGGCTTCCACAAACGCTCCTTAAAAGAGAGTCTTTTTCTGAGTCTGAAGTGAATGAGGATGGCAAACGTGATCAACTTCTCCAGCTCAGTGGGTATATCTCAGGCTGCTATCTCATTCTTGATGGTATCCGAGAGACCATGAGAAAAAGCAGCCATGAGGGCCTCATTGTTCCACGCAACCTCTGCTGCCAGAGTACGGAATTCAATGGCGTAGTTGGCAACAGTTCTCGTACTCTGTTAGATGGACATGAGGCACTTGGCAGCAGAAGCGGAGCTGGCAGGAACGTCAAATACCCTTTTAAATGAAGCCACAAACTCAGGGTAGCTCAAGACAACAGGTTTTTGTGTCTCCCATACAGGGTTTACCCAGGCCAAGGCTCGCTTAGAAAGCAAAGATAACATGAAACCTACTTTGCTTCTGTCCGTGGGAAACGCCTGGGGTAGCATCTCAAAGTATATCTCAACCTGGTTGAGAAACCCTCTGCATTAGAGTGGATCGCCCCCAAATCGCTGGGGAAGCGGAGCAGAACCAGACATACCTCTTATAGAGGTAATACTTGAGGCGGGTGCCTTCACAGAGACTGGAGCAGCAGCAGGGTCGGCCTGCAACATAGGTTGTTTTCCCGGGGCAGCCACAGTGGGAGATTCCAGGTAAGCCGTGCGACTCAGGAGCGTTTGCAATGCCATGGCAAACTTATCCATTCGGTGATCTAGTTCATCCAATCTGGAAAAAATATTACCAACAAATGGATTGACTGCATCTTCTGAATTCATGGCCTTCGTCTAATGTCAGAAACTATGAAATCAGGTCAAGACAGAAGTACAGTTAAATCACACTTGTTTAATAATAAAAGTAAAAAGAACAAACATAGTCAAAACATAGTCAAAGTTCAGTAACCGGAATGGATAGTCAGTCAAGCCAAAAGTCAGGGATCAATGTAGTGGAAAAGCGAGCAGGATCTTGAGCCAGAAGGAATGTCAGCAAAGCAAGTCTTGAACAGGATCGCAAGAGTTTCTGTGATGTTGACCAAAGCTGAGCTCCTCTGGACTGGACGGCTTAAGTAGGCAGGACTGTGAGCAGGATATCATCAACAGCTGAGTAACTGTGGAGAGATAACTGAGAGCGGCCAGCTCAGAGAAGGACGGGCTGAGCCCAGCCCTGTCAGATTCACTGTTTCAGCAGCCAGACCATCATCTCAGTCCGTTCTGCAGAAGGAAGGATCGACTTGGATCGCTCTTCAGGTAGATCCTACATTGTGTCCAGATTGGTGAGCGGGCACCTGCCCACAAATCCAGTACCAGTCACTAGCGTACTCCACAGAACACTGTATACAGACAAATTATACCTGGATTACCATAAGGATTGCTACTGGTCAGTCTCAGCTACTTTGCCTTGACTGCATATCACTGTGCCAAATTTAGAAGTCTTGTTTCTTTGAGCTCCAACTGCCGGTGAAGACAACCGCAAGGCCTTGCATTTTAAACACTGCTATTCTATCGCTATTTAAAAGGGACACACCACTAGTACCTATATTACTTCATCTCTCATTAGGATTAAAGGTATAATAGGCCAGCCTGGGGATCCCCTTTAGCAGGGGTATTATATACAGTAACCAGTAGCCCTTTTTGAGATCCATTCATTTATTGCCTGCTTTCTATATGCCTTGATATTATGTATCTGTCATTTCAAGCTGTCATTTAATTGCTTTGGGGACTTTTTCAACTGAATCTTGGCTGTTTATCCAGGATTTGGCTGACTAATACCCTGTTACAAGACTCTCTTCTTGATTAAGTAAAATCTGAGAGAGCTAATCAATCTACCTTGTGTCAGTGTGTAATTTAAAGGTATACACAACATGTCTGAACCTAGAGTGTCAGGAGGGCTGGAAAGTTCACAGAGTCAAGATGGCGCAGACGAACATGCAATTCTAAGCAACACCCAAGGGGGCAGTGCTACATAAATAAATAGCAAGACTTTAATATCACTTTAATCTCTTTCAGTGCAGTCATGTGATCACTAAGCTCCAGCTCCTCTGTGTCAGTGAGCGGCTCGACAACAGGGCTGAATTTACAGACCCATGATGTTATTGCTCACCTGTTGTTGGCGCTCCGTACCATGAGTAGCAGCTAAGCTTAGTCTAACCAACACAAAGGAGCCAGGGTTTGGTGATCACATGATTACACAAATGAGAATACAAAAACTGATCTGTTTTACAAACATTATACAGCATTTGTTTTGAGCAGGGAGGAGGCAGTGTTTTAAACCTGGTTATATTAGCTCTTCCACTTGTAAACTAAACATGACTTTCCTGTGTATGTGCATGTTTTTTTAATCTGGCTGACTGCCAACTCCCAGTGTAAAAAACCTGTCTATGGGGATTAGCAAATTATGCCTGACTACCTTGGGGTGTTTGTGTTGGCTGGCACACTCCTGACCCTGGTACACCCTGTACAATGCATTTGTCCATAGTGGTTTCCACATTTGGCATTGGGATCCCTTTTACATTTCAACACATTTTTATTACAGTAGGATATCAGGAAAATGGAGAAGCGAAGTGGCACTAGAAACTCAGTCACTAAAAATATAAATGAAATATATTAACTGATTGCAAAAAATCTTTGAGCAATGTCAGTGCATTTAAGACAGAGCTTTAGCTTACAGTACAAACATCAAAATGCTTATATTGCAGTGTGTGTTTCTCTCACTCTACATATCTTTTTTGACAACCGAACAGCGAGCCTTGTGTTTAGCTTGTGTTTGTGGCACTGCCCCATTCACTTAAATATGTCACATTCAGTGGCGGTATTGCCTGCCAAACATGATAGGGTGAATACATTTTGCAAAGCATCGCAGCTCCAGCATGTGCACACCCCCATCCGGTTGGCTTTCCAGCATTGGGAGGTGGTAAAAATGCAGCTCAAGCATCAGCTTTTATAGGAAGAGTAAATGAAGCCTAACAGAGTATAATTTCACCTAAAATTGGACAAAGCTTAGAGCGGAGTTTCGCAAAAAAAACTTTTTTAGATGTCAGCAGCTGCAAATACTGCAGCTGCTGACTTTTAAAATAAGGACACTCACCTGTCCCGGGGTCCAGCGATGTCGGCACCCGAGACCGAACTGTCCCTCGATCCTCGGGTGCTGCCGCCACCATTCTCACTGAGGGAATCAGGAAGTGAAGCGTTGCGGCTTCACTGCCTGATGCCCTACTGCGCATGCAGTACACAACGGGGGTGGGCAGGGATTTTGCGGCTAGCTATTCCCGGAAGTGGGTGCAGATACCTGTATAATACAGGTATCTGCACCCCCCTGAAAGGTGCCAATTGTGATACCGGAGGGGGGAGGGAATCCGATGAGCGGAAGTTCCACTGTAGGGTGGAACTCCGCTTTAAGCAAGGCAAGATGGGTCAAATGCTTTGTTCTCAAAGCAGACTGGAGCAAAATCCAAATTATCTTAAAATTTAACTGACCATACAAAATAAGTAAACTTTCTAACTATAGCTGGACGATTATTCGTTAAAAGATTGTGATCTCAATCCAAGCCCCCCCAACACAATCTTAATCCAGCATTTCCACAATTCATGTAACAAGTGCAGAGCAGTTTCTTGCTCACAACTAGGGATGAGCCGAACACCCCCCTGTTCGGTTCGCACCAGAACATGCGAACAGGAAAAAAGTTCGTTCAAACACGCGAACACCGTTAAAGTCTATGGGACACGAACATGAATAATCAAAAGTGCTCATTTTAAAGGCTTATATGCAAGTTATTGCCATAAAAAGTGTTTGGAGACCTGGGTCCTGCCCCAGGGGACAGGATCAATGCAAAAAAAGTTTTAAAAACGGCCGTTTTTTCAGGAGCAGTGATTTTAATAATGCTTAAAGTCAAACAATAAAAGTGTAATATTCCTTTAAATTTCGTAGCTGGGGGGTGTCTATAGTATGCCTGTAAAGGGGCGCATGTTTCCCGTGTTTAGAACAGTCTGACAGCAAAATGACATTTCAAAGGAAAAAAGTCATTTAAGACTACTCGCGGCTATACTGAATTGCCGGTCCGACAATACACATAAAAGTTCATTGATAAAAACGGCATGGGAATTCCCCACAGGGGAACCCCGAACCAAAATTTATTTTTTTTTAAATGACGTGGGGGTCCCCCTAAATTCTATACCAGGCTCTTCAGGTCTGGTATGGATATTAAGGGGAACCCCGGCCAAATTTAAAAAAAAAAAATGACATGGTGGTCCCCCTAAATTCCATACCAGACCCTTTAGGGGTCTGGATTTTAAGGGGAACCCCGTGCCAAATTTTTTTTTAAAAACGGCGTGGGGTCCCCCCAAAAATCCATACCAGACACTTATCCGAGCACGCAACCTGGCAGGCCGCAGGAAAAGAGGGGGGGACGAGAGAGCGCCCCCCTGAACCGTACCAGGCCACATGCCCTCAACATTGGGAGAGTGCTTTGGGGTAGCCCCCAAAACACCTTGTCCCCATGTTGATGAGGACAAGGGCCTCATCCGCACAACCCTGACCGGTGGTTGTGGGGGTCTGGGGGCAGGGGGCTTATCGGAACCTGGAAGCCCCCTTTAACAAGGGGACCCCCAGATCCCGCCCCCCCTGTGTGAAATGGTAAGGGGGTACAAAAGTACCCCTACCATTTCACTAAAAAACTGTCAAAAATGTTAAAAATGACAACAGACAGTTTTTGACAATTCCTTTATTTAAATGCTTTTTTTTTCTTCTATCTTCCTTCATCTTCTTCTTCTGGTTCTTCTGGCTCTTCTGGTTCTTCCTCCGGCGTTCTCGTCCAGCATCTCCTCTGCAGTATCTTCTATCTTCTTCTCCTCGTGCCGCTCTGCACCCATGGCATGGGGGGAGGCTCCCGCTCTTCTCTTCATCTTCTTCTCTTCTTCATCTTCTTCTTCATCTTCTTCATCTTCTTCTCTTTTTCTCTTCTTCTTCTCCTTCTCAGGGCCGCTCCGCATCCATGCTGGCATGGAGGGAGGCTCCTGCTGTGTGACGCGTCTCCTCTTCTGACGATTCTTAAATAACGGGGGGCGGGGTCACCCGGTGACCCTGCCCCCTCTGACGCACGGGACATGACAGGACTTCCCTGTGGCATTCCCCGTGACGTCACAGAGAAGTCCCGTCAAGTCACCGTGCGTCAGAGGGGGCGGGGTCACGGGTGGCCCCGCCCCCGTTATTTAAGAACCGTCAGAAGAGGAGACGCGTCACACAGCGGGAGCCTCCCTCCATGCCATCATGGATGCGGAGTGGCCCAGAGAAGAAGATGAAGAAGAGAAGAAGGAAAGAAAAAAAAGAAGATGAAGAAGAAGATGAAGAAGAGAAGAAGATGAAGAGAAGAGCGGGAGCCTCCCCCCATGCCATGGGTGCGGAGCGGCCCGAGGAGAAGAAGATAGAAGACGCCGCGGAGGAGACGCTGGACGAGAATGCCGGAGGAAGAACCAGAAGAGCCAGAAGAAGAAGAAGATGAAGGAAGATAGAAGAAAGAAGAAAGAAGAAGCATTTAAATAAAGGAATTGTCAAAAACTGTCTCTTGTCATTTTTAACATTTTTGACAGTTTTTTAGTGAAATGGTAGGGGTACAGTACCCCCTTACCATTTCACACAGGGAGGGGGCCGGGATCTGGGGGTCCCCTTGTTAAAGGGGGCTTCCAGATTCCGATAAGCCCCCCGCCCGCAGACCCCCACAACCACCGGCCAGGGTTGTGGGGATGAGGCCCTTGTCCTCATCAACATGGGGACAAGGTGTTTTGAGGGGCTACCCCAAAGCAACCTCCCAATGTTGAGGGCATGTGGCCTGGTACGGTTCAGGAGGGGGGCTGCTCTCTTGTCCCCCCTCTTTTCCTGCGGCCTGCCAGGTTGCGTGCTCGGATAAGGGTCTGGTATGGATTTTTGGGGGGACCCCACGCCGTTTCTTTTTAAATTTTGGCGCGGGGTTCCTCTTGAAATCCATACCAGACCTGAAGGATCTGGTATGGAATTTAGGGGGACCCCCACGTCATTTTTTTTTAAATTTTGGCCGGGGTTCCCCTTAATATCCATACCAGACCTGAAGGGCCTGGTATGGAATTTAGTGGGACCCCCGCGTTATTTTTTTTAAAAATTTTGGTTCAGGGTTCCCCTGTGGGGAATTCCCATGCCGTTTTTATCAATGAACTTCTATGTGTATTGTCGGACCGGCAATGCAATAGCCGCGAGTAGTTTTAAATGACTTTTTTCCTTTGAAATGTCATTTTGCTGTCAGACTGTTCTAAACACGGGAAACATGCGCCCCTTTACAGGCATACTATAGACACCCCCCAGCTACGAAATTTAAAGGGATATCACACTTTTATTGTTTGACTTTAAGCATTATTAAAATCACTGCTCCTGAAAAAACGGCCTGCGTTGATCCATGTCCCCTGGGGCAGGACCCAGGTCCCCAAACACTTTTTATGACAATAACTTGCATATAAGCCTTTAAAATTAGCACTTTTGATTTCTCCCATAGACTTTTAAACTGTGCTCCGCGGCATTCGAATTTGCCGCAAACACCCCAAATTGTTCGCTGTTCGGCGAACTTGCGAACAGCCAATGTTCGAGTCGAACATAAGTTCGACTCGAACTCGAAGCTCATATCTACTCACAACTGTCAAAAAAAAGCAGTGGGGCAATGTTTATCAAAAACATTGCTCAGAGCTGAAAGAGAAATAAAAAGAAACATTGGGGGAGATTTACTAAAACGGAAGCACTCAGAATCTGGTGCAGCTGTGCATGTTATCCAATCAACTTCTAACTTCAGCTTGTTCAATTAAGCTTTGATGAAAAACAAACAAACTGGAAGCTAAGTGGTTTCTATGCAGAGCTGCATCAGATTCTGCATGCTCTATTTTTAGTAAATCTTCCCCATTGCATCTTTCTGTTCATTTACAGATCAAAAGGATGAAGTTCGGTCTGTAAATGAAGTCAATTTAAAGCAACCTTGGTTTTTATTAAATTGTTACTCTGTTTAACCCCTTATTAACCCTTAAGTTACGCTAATCAGCCTTTTTAACTCCTTATTCTCCTTTTCCATTTAATTATTATTTTCCTGCTGATTTTTATATTTTATTTACTTCTATTTTATAAACTATTCAGCCCTGGAATATTTGGCTGCTCAATGACCAGGCCATTTTTTGCGATTTGGCACTGCATCGCCTTAACTGAAAATTGCGTGGTCGTGTGACGCTGTACCCAAACAAAATTGACGTTCTTTTTTTCCCACAAATAGAGATTTCTTTTGGTGGTATTTGATCATCTCTGTGGTATTTATTTTTTGCGCTATAAACAAAAAAAGGGCGACAATTTTGAAAAAAACACATTATTTTGTACTTTTTGCTATAATAAATATCCCCAATTTTTTTTAAAAAAAGCTAATTTTTTCCTCAGTTTAGGCCGATATGCATTCTTCTACATATTTTTGGTACTAAAAATCGCAATAAACCTATATTGATTGTTTTTTGCAAAAGTTATAGCGTCTACAAAATAGGAGATAGGTTTATGGCATTTTTATTTATTTATTTATTTTTACTAGTAATGGCGGCGATATGCGATTTTTATCGGGACTGCGACATTGTGGCGGACACACATCGGACACTTTTGACACATTTTTGAAACCATTGACATTTATACAGCGATCAGTGCTATAAAAATGCACTGATTACTGTGTAAATGTCACTGGCAGGGAAGGGGTTAACACTAGGGGGTGATCAAGTGGTTATCTGTGTTCCCTGACTGTGTGTTCTAACTGTGAGAGGAGGGGACTGACTATAGGTGATGACAGATTGTGGTTCCTAGCTATTAGGAACTCATAATCTGCCTCTCCTCTCCTCACGGAACAGGGATGTGTGTGTTTACACACACACACATCCCTGTTCTGCCTCTCATGCCCGCGATCGCGCGAACATCGAACGGGTGTGCCACGAACATTGGCACACCCACAATGCAGCGTTCCGCGTGTGCCTGCTATCCCGTTCAAAGGAGCCGATGTACAGCTACGATGGTTTGCGGGATTGTGCCGACCTGCCGCAGTACAATGACAGCGGCTGGTCGGCAAGTGGTTAATAATTAAAACTTTTTTGTTTGTTTGCTATGTGTATTAATATTTTTACACCTTTAACATATATTTACTTGTTTCACATTGAAAAAAAGCGCAAAATTAAAAAAAAATAAAAAATGTATTTAATTTGTAAAATAACTTTTCAATACTTTGTACCATTGCTGGCAGCTGAAGTGTAAACAAAAAAATTGCAGTAGGTATCAGTAATTGGTATCAATGAGTACTAAAAAAAGACCCTAATATAACTTTTTTATTTCTTTATAAATTACATTACACATTACATTATTTTTCATTACGTTTCTTTTAATTTTATTGAAGCAAAGAGTATTATGTCTTATTTTATTGCCATCTTGTTTGATAACCTAATGTTGGGTTGTATATCTTTAAAATAAAAAAGTTCCTCATCGTGAGAGAAATCTGATCTTTATTCTAAGCAAAAAAATCGAGAGAATCGTGCAGCTCTACTTCTAACCAGTCCTTATTAGGGGCGCTGAATATAATCGGCGCATCGATGCATCGCGATTTGGCCTTGCTCGATTCTGCATCGATGCAGAGAGCAGCTGAATCACTATGTGTGCTGATGTCATCGTGGCTCCTCCCCCTTGTCAAATTCATCATAATGGCCACGAGGAGACACGCTGTGTGCACATGTTGGCGGGGACATGGAGGGCTGTTGCCGGAGCTGCAGGGCGGCTTGGCCTGTCCATGATGGCGCTGCAACTGATGAGTGGTGGTAGTGGCGGAAGCCGGGCTTGTGGAGCATGGAGCTCTGGGGAGTAGAGCAGAGCCAATGGTGCCGGAAGTGCTCAGGGCATACGCGACTTTCCTAGCCAGAGGTATGATGGTGGAGGATGGCTGGAGGAGAGGCGGTAGAGCGGTAGAGGCAGGTGAGGGGGCTGCGGGGAAGACACTGAGGATGTGGAGGAGTCGGGGGGTGGGCGTGTCCCCGCATCAGTAGGAAGGAAGTGGCTGCTCGGTTTGTCAGCTCACTTTGCCATGATTGGCTGTAGGGAGTCAGTCCTGGGCTGTGAGGGCCGCCGCGATGGTGGCGGTGATAGGGATCCAGCTGGCTCTGATCCATGCACACTGCACAGTACACCTTCTCCCGGGAGGAGA
Organism: Lithobates clamitans; assembly: GCA_037952925.1. Lineage (NCBI taxonomy): Eukaryota > Metazoa > Chordata > Amphibia > Anura > Ranidae > Lithobates > Lithobates clamitans. Next base: position 1,031,750 of record JBBGZY010001669.1, on the reverse strand, counting down.
TCTCCACCCTGACCCGGGAACATGCAGGTAAACATGCCCCTGATTGGTCACTCTGCAGCCTGGTCATATATTTGTGGTGTCTACTGAGGAAAAGGGGTGAGGGGCCCCAGGATGGTTGGTGGAGGAAGAGAGGACCCTTGAGTGGCTGGGGGAGAAGGAGAGGACCCCTGCATGGCTAAGGGAGAAGGAGAGGGCCCCTGGGTGGCTAAGGAGAAGGAGAGGGCCCCTGTGTGGCTAAGGGAGAAGGAGAGGTTCCCTGGGTGGCTAAGGGAGAAGGAGAGGGCCCCTGGGTGGCTAAGGGAGTAGGAGAGGGCTCCTGGATGGCCATCTTAAGAAGGAGAGGCCCCTGGGTGGCCATCTGGAGAAGGAGAGGGCCCATGGGTGGCCATCTGGAGAAGGAGAGGGCCCCTGGGTGGCCATCTGGAGAAGGAGAGGGCCCCTGGGTGGCCATCTGAAGGAGAGGGCCCCTGGGTGGCCATCTGGAGAAGAATGCGGAAGAAGGAGAGGGCACATGGGTGTTTGGAGGAGAAGGAGAGGGCCCCTAAGGTGGTTGGGGGAGGAGGAGAGGGCACTGGGTAGTTGGTTGTATATTCATTGTGTGCTAGTTGCTAACTAATCATACAGCGCCCACTTTATTTTCATTTTTAATACAGATATGACAGCATGTTCCCCAGCTGGCTTTCAAACTGACTGATGTCCTCCACAACATTTTCCTCCTCCCTCAATTCCCACTGTCTCTTGCCCAACCGCCCTATATGTCTCAAAATGCTCCAGGTCACTAACCCCAGATCACTGAAACTCTACATCAGACAGACATGGCTCCTGGCCCATTCCTCTTCCACCTCCCTATTCAAACCAATGCCCACCACCCTCACCCACCCACCTCCATTCAGTCTCCAACCCCACCCCATGCAACCCTGAATAATCTGAGGTCCCATCCATTCTTATCTCTGGACTCCTCCATCCTTCAGTTCCTATCACCTCTCCCCCCCCAGACTCCTCTATTGAATAATATTTCTGGACTCTTCCAGCCTTCCATTCCTATTCATCGAATTCTTCAATCCTTTCTTTCTTGTTCATGGGTTACTCCTTCCCTATCCCCAGACTCCTCCTTCCTTTCCTTTTCATGGATTGCTCCTTCCTTCCTTCTTCTTTCCTTTCCTATTAATGGATTCCTCCATCCCTATCCTCAGACTCCTCCATCCTTCCATCCTTCAGTTCTCCCGACTGCTAGAATTTGTTGATGAAAACTATCTTTAGAAATCGTGATGCAATCAAATGTAATCAAATAAAATCGCTCCCATGATAATCGTAATCAAATGGAATCGTGAGACCACTGAAGGTGCACACCTCTAGTCCTTATGTCATTGCAGTGCAAAAGCCAGGGATTCTGCATTCAGAAAGCAGATGACCTTTATTAAATAATCACTAAAATGACAATTTCCTATAGCCTTTGACAACTATCACGTGTGACATTATCACTGGATACAGTATATCCTTTCTTATAGAAATGGATACTTAACTTGGGAGGAACTTTAGATTGCCACTGTCTTTGCTAACCTTTGTAAAGGCCTTATATCTTTTCTCTCAGAGGTTTGACCACACTTAAAGTGTATTTCAACTTTTGCAGTCAAATATGAGAAAATCCCACTAAATCTTTGTGTTTCCATTCACAAAGCATACCTAAAATCAGAGCTTTTTCAGCGGGAATGCAGTGGTACACAGTTCAAGCACCTCTAGATGCTGGCCACTGACAGATCTATTGTCATTGCTTTGTGGTCTATTGTTGCTTGGGGGGGGTCTATTGTTGCTGGTTTTAAGAGATCTAATGTACTGTTTTTTGTTATCCTTAACAAATCCAATATAAAATGATCTATGGTTCTGTACTGTGTAAAGGGGCGGTACTGGAAGGGGGGTAAAGAGTGGAAACTGAGACATTTAGTAGCCTGGGTTTTCTGTTCTGTGCCTCAACTCAGATAACACTCCCAGCCCCTCTGACATACCAAGTTGAATGGAAATCACCACAACAATTAAAAAATCACAAGCAAAAATACGCTTGACTTGGTAACAAGCTAATACCAGGGAACAGACACGAGACTGTTTAGTAAAGGAGCTCAATGTATTAGGGTGAGTTTCGGGAAAATAGAAGTTTGAGCATCAATGAGCATACAAGAGGTTGATTTTAGATACAGTCTGCTAGACAGTACAGTCACTATGCCAGAGCTGTTTAAGTTAGAGTTCTGTACCACTAGACTGGTAACACAGGAACCAGCAAGATCAGTAATAGACAGTGAGCATGAACATTAACTGTGTTAGAAATAGGCATATTGCAACTACTTAGAAATTCCCACCACTTGAAAACTTATCCATTGCCTTCGTACAGTGTGGCTCTAAGCGTTGGTTCACCCAGCAGTATGGCTTTGATGTGAGTGTAGCTTGAAGTTCACAGTGGTGTTAACACAGTCCCAGCTCGGCGCTCTCAAGTGTTCTCTCTCTCTCCACTCTGGTCTCACTGTGGTGTCCTTGAGGCCTCAGCTCTACTCACAGCAGGTCCAGCTCCAGGGATGTGCTCACTCCCACTCCTCTCAGCAAAGGAGCGCAAAATTCTAAAAGCAGCATAGAGTACAGTTGTGAACAAGGCTGACAAAGCTGAAACTTGTTACCTTTGCTACATGTAATTGTGTCTTTTATTGAGAACCAATAAACTTAGAAGAATTTTTCAGAGCAAGTAAGGAGTTTTGGATCACTTGCACCAACACTCAACTGCTCAAGGAGATTTCTTCACCTCATTTGGGTTGTAGGAAGAGTTGCCACCTCATCCCTTTAAACCCGAACACATATGAATTGCACAGGTTTTGAGACTAATTTAATGCTAAATGGCACCAAGTGAGTTTAATTACCACCTTAATCAGCAACAGAACCTGTGTAATTAATATGTGTTTGGTTTTAAAGGGATGAGGTGGCATCCCTGGTTGTAGCACCAGTACTTTGTTGATTGGGTAGTAGAGGCCCATAACTACAAGTCCCTTTATCCACTGCAGCCAGCTTCAGGGTCATTGGGTGCTGCTGGCACTCCCACTCCCCCTGCTGATGGGAGGCGGCAGGTCATTGAAGTCCAGCTTGACTGATTGCTTTCAATGCACAATAGCTACTGACTACATCTGATCTTAACCCTTCCAGCCCTGGCCTTGGTTACACAACAAAAAAACTGACTTTTGATATTTAATATTAACCACTTAAGGAGTGGAAAGATTTGCCCCCTTAACCACTTCAGCCCCGGAAGGATTTACCCCCTTCCTGACCAGAGCACTTTTTACAATTTGGCACTGTGTCGTTTTAACTGCTAATTGCATGGTCATACAATGCTGTACCCAAACGAAATTTGCATCCTTTTCTTCCCACAAATAGAGCTTTCTTTTGATGGTATTTGATCACCTCTGCGGTTTTTATTTTTTGCGCTATAAACGGATAAAGACCGAAAATTTTGAAAAAAAATTACATTTTCTTGTTTTTGTTATAAAAAAAATCCAATAAACTCAATGTTAGTCATACATTTAGGCCAAAATGTATTCGGCCACATGTCTTTGGTAAAAAAAATGTCAATAAGCGTATATTTACTGGTTTGCGCAAAAGTTATAGTGTCTACAAACTAGGGTACATTTTCTGAAATTTACACAGCTTTTAGTTTATGACTGCCTATGTCATTTCTTGAGGTGCTAAAATGGCAAGGCAGTACAACCCCCCCCCCCCCCCCAAATGACCCCATTTTGGAAAGTTTTCACTAAATGATATATTGCTCACACAGGCCATGGGCATATGTGGAATTGCACCCTAAAATACATTTAGCTGCTTCTCCTGAGTATGGGGATACCACATGTGTGGGACTTTTTGGGAGCCTAGCCGCGTACGGGGCCCCAAAAACCAAGCACCGTCTTCAGGATTTCTAAGGGTGTAAATTTTTGATTTCACTCCTCATTACCTATCACAGTTTTGAAGGCCATAAAATGCCAAGATGGCACCCCCCTCCCCAAATGACCCCATTTTGGAAAGTAGACACTCCAAGCTATTTGCTGAGAGGCATGTTGAGTCCATGGAATATTTTATATTTTGACACAAGTTGCGGGAAAATTTCAAACTTTTTTTTTTTTTGCACAAAGTTGCCACTAAATGATATATTGCATTCTGCTGCTTCTCCTGAGTACGGAGATACCACATGTGTGAGACTTTTTGGGAGCCTAGCCGCGTACGGGGCCCCGAAAACAAGCACTGCCTTTAGGATTTCTAAGGGCGTAAATTTTTGATTTCACTCCTCACTACCTATCACAGTTTTGAAGGCCATAAAATGCCAAGATGGCACAAACCCCCCCAAATGACCCCATTTTGGAAAGTAGACACCCCAAGCTATTTGCTGAGAGGCATGTTGAGTCCATGGAATATTTTATATTTTGATACATTGATACACATTTTTTTTCTTTTTTTTTTTTCACAAAGTTGTCACTAAATGATATATTGCTCAAACATGCCATATGTGGAATTACACCCCAAAGTACATTCTGCTGCTCCTCCTGAGTACGGGGATACCACATGTGTGGGACGTTTTGGGAGCCGAGCTGCATACGGGGCCCCAAAAACCAATCACTGCCTTCAGGTTTTCTAAGGGCATAAATTTTTGATTCACTCCTTACTACCTATTACAGTTTCGAAGGCCATAAAATGGCAAGATAGCAAATACCCCCCCCCCCCCAAATGACCCCATTTTGAAAAGTAGACACCCCAAGCTATTTGCTGAGAGGCATGGTGAGTATTTTGCATCTCTCATTTATTTTTGAAAATGAAGAAAGACAAGAAAATATATTTTTTTTATTTTTTTCAATTTTCAAAACTTTGTGACAAAAAGTGAGGTCTGCAAAATACTCACTATACCTCTCAGCAAATAGCTTGGGGTGTCTACTTTCCAAAATGGGGTCTACTTTCCCGTACGCAGCTAGGCTCCCAAAAAGTCTCACACATGTGGTATCCCCGTACTCAGGAGAAGCAACAGAATGTATTTTGGGGTGTAATTTCACATATTCCCATGGCATGTTTGAGCAATATATCATTTAGTGACAACTTTGTGCAAAAAAATAAAATAAAAAATTGTCTTTTTCCCGCAACTTGTGTCACAATATAAAATATTCCATGGACTCGACATGCCTCTCAGCAAATAGCTTGGGGTGTCTACTTTCCAAAATGGGATCATTTGGGGGGGTTTTGAACTGTCCTGGCATTTTATGCACAACATTTAGAAGCTTATGTCACACATCACCCACTCTTCTAACCACTTGAAGACAAAGCCCTTTCTGACACTTTTTGTTTACATGAAAATTTTTTTTTTTTTTTGCAAGAAAATTACTTTGAAACCCCAAACATTATATATATTTTTTAAAGCAAATGCCCTATAGATTAAAATGGTGGGTGTTTAATTTTTTTTTTCACACAGTATTTGCGCAGCGATTTTTCAAACGCATTTTTTGGGGAAAAAACACACTTTTTTAAATTTTAATGCACTAAAACACACTATATTGCCCAAATGTTTGATGGTATAAAAACGATGATCTTAGGCCGAGTTCATGGATACCAAACACGACATGCTTTAAAATTGCGCACAAACGTGCAGTGGCGACAAACTAAATACATTTTTAAAAGCCTTTAAAAGCCTTTACAGGTTACTACTTTAGATTTACAGAGGAGGTCTACTGCTAAAATTACTGCCCTCGATCTGATCTTCGCGGTGATACCTCACATGCATGGTGCAATTGCTGTCTACATTTGATGCCAGACTGACGCTTGTGTTCGCCTTTTAGCCTTTGCGCGAGAGCAGGGGGGGGGACAGGGGTGCTTTTTTTTTTTATTATTTTTTTTTTGCTTTTTTATCTTATTTTTAAACTGTTCCTTTCATTTTTTTAAATCATTTTTATTGTTATCTCAGGGAATGTAAATATCCCCTGTGAAAGCAATAGGTAGTGACAGGTACTCTTTTTTTGAAAAAATTGGGGTCTATTAGACCCTAGATCTCTCCTCTGCCCTCAAAGCATCTGACCACACCAAGATCAGTGTAATAAAATGCTTTCCCAATTTCCCAATGGCGCTGTTTACATCCGGCGAAATCTAAATCATGAAATGCTCATAGCTTCCGGTTTCTTAGGCCATAGAGATGTTTGGAGCCATTCTGGTCTCTGATCAGCTCTTTGGTCAGCTGGTTGAATCACCGGCTGCATTCTCAGGTTCCCTGTTGGGACAGGAGAGTCAGAGAAAAACATGGAAGACGTGGGGGGGGGGGGGACATTCCCTCCCACTGCTTGTAAAAGCAGTCTAGAGGCCTATTAGCCGCTAGGATTGCTTTTACATAAAAGCCGACCACTGGCTAAAAAAGAATGATACCAAGATGATACCTAAACCTGCAGGCATCATTCTGGTATAACCACTCAAAGTCCAGCAACATATCAGTACGTTGCTGGTCCTTGTTGGGCATATATTGTAAACTTTTTTTTCATGCAGCCTGTGAAAAAAGAGGTTGATCGGTGGGTATGCCCACCATTAGAATACCTCCCTTCATCCACCCACTTCTAATGATGGGCATACATGCACCGTTTATATATGCCGAAGCATGGGGGCATCCGCCGCAAAAGGTAGGAGCAAATCGCTCCTCCGCCCCTGCTGCCCCCATGCTTCGGCATATTTGCTCTCTTTTTTTTAACTGTGGTGGTGAAATCACCTCCTACAGCGCTGGAGTCGCAGCTTTATGTATGGTGGGAGCAAACGCTGTTGCTGTCAAGATAAATAAATCCGCACTGCAACTGAATGGCGTACCTGCTAAGCAAATGATGATTAACAATAAAACAAAGTAACATTACAGTATAACAGTAAGACTTACCATATCTGCAAAGCAAATAAAAAAAAAATAGTAAAAAATAAAATATTTTTTAACGCAACCTGTGCCTAAAATAAATATATGCCGAAGCATGGGGGCATCCACCCGCAAAAGGTAAGAGCAGATCGCTTCTCCGCCCCTGCTGCCCCCATGCTTCAGCATATATGCTGAAGTATGTAACTGTGGTGGTGAAATCACCTCTGACAGCGCTGGAGTCACAACTTTATGGGAGCAAACACTGTTGCTGTCAAGATAAATAAATCCAATCTGCAGCTGAATGGCGTACCTGGAAACAAAAAAATGGTTAACAATAAAACACAGTAAACAGTAAAGTTTAAAAAAATTGTATACCTATAAAGCAAACATGATAAAACATAATAACAATAAAACATTGCAGAATAGAATACAGTAAAAAAGAGCAGAACAATAGAGAGAGAATAGATAGAGAGAACAATAAAATGACAACTATTTTTGTTTTTTTGTTTTATTTTTTTTTGTGTTTTTTTTTTTTTTTACTTTTTTTTTTTACACTATTTTTTGTAACTGTAACTTTTATAACTGTAACCGGTCCCATGGGTCTTTAAAAATGCGATGGCATCTTGGGAGACCCTGTGAAAGTGTGCCTAGTCAGTGCAGTGCTGTACCCTACGCTAATACTCAACTAGTGTATGATAGCGTTCAAAACATTCACCAATGCAAAGACCAGGATTGTCAGGACAGGAGGGACAATAATAGCGGGTATCACGCCTATATCCGCGCTTGCTGCAGACACGACATCTTTTTTGGGGGGCTCGTTGGGTAGGGGTACTCGGGAGGACAGAAAATGCCTCTCATGCAGCCGGCTTACTGCATTTGGTTGGGGAAGGTGAGGTGGAGCACCGTCTGGAAACAGAAGGGCTCTGAAGATCTCTTCCTGGAATTTAAGGAAGGATCCAGTCCGTCCTGAAGCTCTGTATAGCACATAAGCGTTCAGCAAAGCCAATTGAAATAAATAAACAGACACTTTCTTGTACCAGCATCTGGCCTTACGGGCAGCTAGGTACGGTGCCAACAACTGGTCGTTGAGGTCCACCCCTCCCATATTTTGGTTATATTCGTGGACACAGAGGGGTTTCTCCACAACACCAGTCGCCGTAGTAAGTTGGACCATCGTGTCTGCATGAAGGGAGGTAAGAACGAAAACATTCTTATTATCCCTCCACCTCATAGCGAGCAAATTATTACACTGCAAGCAGGCTCTCTCCCCCAGCCTAAGATGGGAATCTACAGTACAAGCCCCTGGGGAAAGCCCCGGCGATTAGGTTGTACAGTGCCACATGCTCCAATCTGCTGATCAAACAAGTGACTAAAAAGTGGCACGCTCGTGTAATAATTGTCCACGTACAAGTGGTACCCCTTTCCGAATAAGGGTGACACCAAGTCCCACACAATCTTGCCAGCACTTCCTATGTTGTCAGGACAGTTTGTCGGCTCTACGTGACTATCTTTTCCCTCGTAAACCATAAAACTACATGTATAGCCTGTGGCCCTGTCACAGAGCTTATACATCTTGACCCCGTATCTGGCACGCTTGCTGGGAAGGTACTGTTTGAATGACAAGCAGCCAGAAAACTTAATCAGGGACTCATCAATGCAGACAACTTGATGGGGAGTAAACAAGTCTGCAAAACATTGGTTGAAGTGGTTTACGAGGGGCCGAATTTTGTAGAGTCGATCGTATCCAGGGTCTCCACGAGGACGACAGAGTTCATTGTCATTGAAGTGCATGAACCGCAAGATCTGCTCGTATTGTGCCCTGGTCATGGAGGCAGAGAACAAGGGCATATGGTGAATTGGTTCAGTGGACCAATATGACCGCAACTCACTCTTTTTAGTTATGCCCATGTTGAGGGAAAGGCCCAGAAAGAGCTTAAATTCGGAGACCCTAATTGGTCTCCAATCTCTGGCAAGGGAGGACTGGGGAATAGTGGCGATGTATTGACCAGCGTACAAATTGCTTTGGTCCACAATAGATCTATAGAGATCTTCGGTGAAAAACAGCGAATAAAAATCAAGTGATGTAAAATCAACTGTTTCCACCTGAATGCCGGGTTGGCCAGTAAGTGGGGGAAGTACGGGTGCTGCAGAAGTGGTGGGTTCTCAATTAGGACTGGCGAATGCAGCAGGAAGGGCACTATGGGCACGACGGGCCTGTGTTCGTCTTCTTGGTGGCAGCGGGACACTGCTTGCCACCTCACCAGCTTGAACTGCACTTATGGGACTCGCCACGTCACCACATTATACTGCAGTGCTGGATGTATGACCAGGGTGTACTAGGTCGCTAGTTCACCAGAAGGAATAGTGGCGCTAGTACTGCTCTGCTCCATACGAGGGACCTGCGGTTCTTGCACATCAACGACAGAAGAAGAAGTTCGGGGTCTGGTACGCCTGACCTTGGCAGGGACCGTCGTCAGAGCTATCTGTCATGGAGCCGCTGACGTCTACAGGATCGTATTCTGAGCCTGAATGTGACAGATGGGTGACTTCCTCTTCACTATCTGTCATGCTCAGAAACGTGTAGGCCTCTTCACTAGTGTACCTTCAATTTGTTGCGCAAGCTCGCGGGGACAGGGGCGCTTTAAAAAAAAATTTTATTCTTATTTATTTTTATATTAATAAATTGTGTTTTTAAAAAAAAAATTTTTGATCACTTTTATTGCTGTCACAAGGGATGTAAACATCCCTTGTGACAGTAATAGGTGGTGACAGGTACTCTTTATGGAGGGATCGGGGGTCTTAAAGACCCCCGATCCCTTCTTTGCACTTCAAAGTATTCAGATCGCCATTTTCGGTGATTCTGAATACTGTGTATTTTTTTAAAACCGGCACCATTGGCAGCCGAGTAAACGGGAAGTGACGTCATGACGTCACTACCGTGTTTACTATTAGGAGGCTGGAATGAAGAAGCTCACGGCTTCATTTCAGTCTGTCCCTAGCTGCCGGAGAGCTGATGGGCCTCCCGGTAAGAGCGGCGGGAGGCGCATCAGTTGTTATACCAGGAAAGCCGATCGCTGGCTCTAAAAAACAGTCTCGGGATTATGCCGGCAGCTGCGGGCATCATCCCAGTATAACCCCCCGAAAGCTGAGTACGCACATCTGCGTACACTCGGCGGGAAGGGGTTAAAGCAATTTATTTCTACAGCAAAGAGCGGCGGGAGGCGCATCAGTTGTTATACCAGGAAAGCCGATCGCTGGCTCTAAAAAACAGTCTCGGGATTATGCCGGCAGCTGCGGGCATCATCCCAGTATAACCCCCCGAAAGCTGAGTACGCACATCTGCGTACACTCGGCGGGAAGGGGTTAAAGCAATTTATTTCTACAGCAAACTAATCATGCTTTACCAAGCTAAGAAATAACTTTGAAAAACAGCCCCCTAGCATTTCTAGCCACGTCCATCTTGAGTAAGGGCAGATGATTCATGCAGCATTTTCTTCCTGGAATTCATTTACCCCTAGCTCAGGCATGGGGGCAGTAGGGTCTGCTTAGCTAATATAACCTCCTCTCCTCCAGGTGAAAGAAGAAAAAATGCCCGTAAAGACTCCTGGGATGTGGACATCAATTTGGCCTAGGCCAGAAAGCAGGAAGCAACTGAAGAAATGTAAAAAAAAAGTTAAAACAAGTAAATATAATATACTTTTATATCCATTCACTAAGGCTAGTAGCATAGGGATTTAAATAGCTAATGCTTGATCCAGGGAATATACTCTCAGGGGATCAGAAATTAATTTTTTTCCCCTGCTGTAGCAAATTGGATCATGCTTTGCTGGGGTTTTTCACATCCCTCTGGATCAACCGTGGGTATAGGATTGTGTATATGGGATTGTATGATTTTTTTTTTTTTCTCTTTTATTGGTTGAACTAGATGGACTTGTGCCTTTTATCAACCTGACTAACTATGTGACTATGTAACTACAGTATGCTGACAGAATGAGTGTAGTTCTGGCTTAAAGCGGAGTTTCACACAAAAATTGAACTTCTGCTTTTCGGAACCCTTCCCCCCTCCGGTGTCACATTTGGCACCTTTCAGGGGGGAGGGGGGTGCAGATACCTTTTTAAGACAGCTATTTGCATCCACTTCCGGCATAGACTCCCACGGGAGTCGTCACCGGGTAAAAGTCTCTGCCCGGCCACTGTGCCTATCAACAGTGGGTAGCAGTGCAGTGATCAATGATGCTAAGCCTGCACTTTTAACAGGCTCCTTGTCACTGAAGAAAACTGGCTTAACAGGTGCAGTGGAGGGGTAAGAAGCTCTGAGGACAGAGGCTCCAGCATGGACACAGTGCCCCCACTATGCCTTTATAAGCGCCACCTGAAGCAGCAGCCTTACTTAGCCCCATTAGCAGCATGGCCCTGACTATATCTGCACTAGTGTATTATACAGTTATATATATATATATATATATATATATATATATATATATATATATATATATACACACACACAGTATAATGCATAAATGCATACAGTGTATTCTGGTCAAAACAAGCAAATGTTGCATGTGGACCGGTACTCCCATGACATTACACTTATATTGTTGATGCCGAGAGCCACCTCTGAATACTGCTGGGGCCTGAGAGTAAATAGCTGCAGCTGCTGTGGCCGAACTGGCTATGCCTAGATTTCTATTTTTGTGAGAGGAGGGTGGAAGCGGAACCAGCTGTGCTGTCGAGAACAGCAGGGTCTGTCTGAGAGCAATAAAAGGATGCCTCAGTCATTCACAGCTTACATGAAGCTATCACATCTGTACGCTCTTGGATCGATGAAAAGAATGTATAATATTTGTCAGCTGTGGATCTTTTCCCTTTCAATCCCTGTGTACGAATGGAAGAGAGTAAGAGAAGAGGGGTTACATTCACTTCCAGGGGCATTTCCTGCTGCACTCAAGTGAAACGTATTTCCAGACGATGTGTGATCCCTTTTTTCCATAGCAGCTAAGGAACTGCCAGTACTGCTGAAGGGATCTACCTTTTATGTTTTTTTTAGCCCAATATAGCAATTTCAGGGAAACAATCGATCAGTTTGTCATTGCTCTAGGACTCTTAAAGCAGGTTGTAAAGGCAGATTTTTTTTTTTTTTTTAAACCTCACCCTTACCTGCACTGAGATAAAAGAAAACCTTCCGTGATCAGCCCCCCGCCCCAAATACTTACCGACTCCAATCTCGATCCAGCGCTGTGCCTAAGAGCAGCAGTGCTGCTCTCTTTCCTCACTGGAAATAGAGGCAGCAGTAGGAGCCATTAGCTCCTGCTGCTGTCAATCAAATCCAGTGAAAAGGCAGGGCTGAGCTGTGCTGTGTGTGTCAATAAACACACACATCCCAGGTCTGGGACAAGCCCACGTGAGTGCCCCCATGGCAAGCGGCTTGCTATGGGGGCACTCAGAAAGGAGGAGGAGCCAGGGACGCCATTGGGGGACCCCAAAAGAGGAGGATTGGGCTACTCTGTGCGAGACTATTGCACAGTAACACTTTAAGCTCCAGTCATAAAAAAGATAATATTTAAGAATAAATAGGAACTTCACCTACCCCTGCCCACCAACACACATTTTTTCCCCCATGTAACACTGTGCATAGTTACTGTAACTAAGATCTTTATTTTGACCACAAGATGGCAGTGTTCAACAACTCTGTTCATCACAAGTTCCAATACAGGTGTGCAGCTGGAACTTGTATGCTGGAAGCATGGGTGTCCACAGGTAGGGGCAAGGGGGGTCAAGTGCCCCCCCTGGACTAAGGGATCGGATCTTAAATTCAGTACAGTTGCGTCGCTATCGGGGTGCAGGCAGCCCGCACCCGGGTGCCACCTGCCAGGGGGGTGAAACCATCAAGGTGCTGTCAAGCGCACCCATCAGTGTAATCTGACTTTGGGCTCTTTTCTCTGCTCAGTCTAGCAGAGAACTAGGCAGTGCTGTGACAGGAGAAAGGCGAGCTGCGGACTATCAGAGGTTTCCCCGCTCACCCCCCCTTTCTCCTATTAGGGAGAAGAGACGGCGGCTCTCAACAGGTTCCCCGCCCAGCTTCCTGCCCGCTCCGTTCCTTCCCTATTGGCCATAACTGAGGGCCAATCAAAGGAGACTAGGAGAGGAGAGCATCATGGGACATGTAGTCCCAAAGATTGGCGGCCCCATTTTCCACAGGGAGAAGGCTACAGCTTGATCAAGAGAGAAATTGAGAGACTGCAGCCTGGAAAAAAGCTGAGGGAGAGAGTGCTACAAGACAAAGAACGAGGAGTGTGCTGGGTGGAAGCCAGAGAGAGAGCCACGCTGCCCAGCGGCACCAGAGAGAGAGCCATGCTGCCGAGCGCGACCAGACAGAGAGCGAAAGACTGAGCCACTACCAGGGTACAGACATGCTACACTACTGACCAGAGGAACCCAGAGTGAGCGATCGTCCAGCCGGAGGAATCACAGCTGTCCTTACGCTGGGTCTGGTAAAAGGGCCTGTTGGCCATTATCCATTACTTATCCTAGGGACTGTACTATGTCTGCAGTCTCTGACCATGATAATGTGATAATGACATTGTCGAAAAGGGGCGGTGCATAGGTGACCCTAAAATTATGCCCCCCCTTAAAAAAGTTCTGCGGATGCCGATGGCTGGAAAGCAGAACTTTTCCTACAGTTTAGCTGAGATCAAACTACACAGACCAGGAGCACTTCCTAAGAGGTGGGAGCATTTAAAAGAAAAAGCCTGGGAACACAAGGGGGAGAGAGACTTGGCTGCTGAAAGGACGTGTGGAGGAGAGCTGTGACCAGACTGGGCTGGGCAGGCAAGCCACGAGTGCCATCAAAAAGTCAGGTGACCTGTGAAGGCAGACTAGTGAAGACATGCTTGCTGTTGGATCGGGACGTCATCATCACCGCCACAGCTTTAAATAGCAAAGAGGCCCATGAGGATCGGGTGAGAGTGTTCTTAACCCATTTAACATTACCCTTCTTGCAAGTGTGTTTGCTGTTCAAGTTATTCCAAGTTTAAGGACACTGTACAGTACAGGCCTCTATTGCTTCAGTCTGCCATGCTTATGCAATCTACATGTAACACCCTCTACCTAGAGGTGAGATTTTTGTCAGAGCAGGTAAATTTAGACAGGCCTGTTTGTTTTGATCTGTGTGGGCTGGGAGTGCCTCAGAGTAGGCTGGTGACTCACAGATAGCATCATCTTTCGGTTACCTCCCTCTGGCTTCTAGATGATTCCAGAAGAGAGGAGGGGAAGAGAGGTGGAGCTGTCTGAGGTGTCTCAGGGAGCCCTGACCAATCTTCAGCTAGGATTGGCAGGGGGCAGGCCTCCTTGATATACCCAGGATCAGCCCAGCTGGGGAGGAGTTGTCAGGTGGAAGAAGCCTGAGGGGTTCTGGTGCAAGTTGGAGCTTTTCTGAGAAACAAAAGGAGGATTTGCACAGGAGGCACAGAGAGCGACCAAGAAAGACAATGGGAGCTAGTGTTGCTGGGCAAGTCTCCAGGAGGGATCCATCCGAGTGCAGCCAGGAGGGCTGGTGAGTGACAGGCACAGTTGGGAGAGCTGGGGAGGCATGCCAGAGTGCTCTGGGAGTGTGCAGTCTGGGATGAATGTAGAGCCAGCAAGAGAGACTGCGGTGTCATGGGCAGTGGAGTTGGGTAGCTGCAGGAGTGCTGGCAGGGCCTGAAGAGGACTGACTGGGAGCAGTAGTCCACCAAAGGTCAGCTAGCACTAAAATACTTTCCTATTTTGTTGCTATTTCAAAGGAGCCCATGGTCCCTGCCTGCAAAGGGCAGTTGCTAAGGCCTGACAGAGTCAGAGTTGGGCCTACCATGTGCTAGCTGTACCAGGAACCAGTGGTGTATTTAGGTTTTGTGCTGCCCTAGGCCTGACTAAACTCACGCACCCCCTAATTAAAATATGACCCACCCCTTTCTATAGAGGCCACACCCCTTCCTGTTTAAGACCAGCCCTATCTGTTAACCACACCCCTTCCTATTTAGGCTCCACCTTTTCCTTTTAGAGCTCCACCTCTTCCACTCTGTACATTAAAAGTGAATACCAAGTGGCCTCATCAGTGGCCATCGGTGCAGCCAATCAGTGCCCATCAGAGCAGCCTATCAGTGCCCATCAGAGCAGTCTTACCAGTGCCCATCAGTGTGCAGCCTATCAGTGCCCATCAGTGCAGTCTTACCAGTGCCCATCAGTGCAGCATATCGGTGCCCATCAGTACAGTCCCATCAGTGCAGCATCATCAGTGCCCATATCAGTGCTCCCTTATCAGTGCAGCGAAGCCTCATCAGTGCCCAACAGTGCAGCTCATCAGTGGACATCAGTGCAGCCTCATCAGGGGCAACCAGTGCATACTATTAGTGCCCATCAGCGCCTCCTATCAGTGCTCATCAGTAGAGCCTTATTAATGCCCATCAGTGTGGCCTCATCAGGGGCAACTGGTGCAGCCTATTAGTGCCCATCAGTGCCGCCTATCAGTGCCCATCAGTGCAGCCTTATCAGTAGGGATGAGCTAGCCGTTCGAGACAAACATAGGTTCGACTCGAACATCAGGTGTTCGTTTGTTCTAAAATGAACCAAACATATGGGGCGTTCTTGGGAAATTCGAGCACCGCGGAATGCCCCATAATACACTGCAAGATCGCTGTATGATGATTGGCCAAAGCATGCACCTGACCTGCATGCTTTGGCCAATCACAGCGTGCTCTGCTGAGAGAGCCATTATTGGCCAAAGGTAGGGTGCCTTTAGCCAATCATGGCTCAGGGGGACTAAGTCCACGCCCCCCCCACTATATAAGGCTGCTTACATAACGGCCGTGTGTAGTGTTGTTGGCTTGGACGGAGAGATGGCTTGAGTTATATTAAGCAGGCAGGTTATTCAGTTAATGGCAGTGTATTTAATATATATACACATACACACACACACACACAGTCAGTCTAATATATATATATATATTCAGCATTTAGCATAGACTGTATATTCAGTGTTTACTCTATATTCAGTCAGAGCAGGCAGTGTATATATATATATATATATATATATATATATATATATATATATATATATATATATATATATATATATACAGTCAGGTCCATAAATATTGGGACATCAACACAATTCTAATCTTTTTGAATTGCAACAGTTTGTATATGTGCCTCCCACTTTTTAAGGGACCAAAATAATGGTACAATTGGCTGCTCAGCTGTTCCATGGCCAGGTGTGTGTTATTCCCTCATTATCCCATTTACAGGGAGCAGATAAAAGGTCCAGAGTTCATTTGAAGTGTGCTATTTGCATTTGGAATCTGTAGCTGTCAACTCTCAATATGTGATCCAAAGTGCTGTCACTATCAGTGAAGCAAGCCATCATTAGGCTGTAAAAACAAAACTAACCCATCAGAGAGATGGCAAAAACGTTAGGTGTGGCCAAATCAACAGCTTGGAACATCCTTAAAAAGAAAGAACGCACAGGTGAGCTCAGCAACACCAATAGACCCGGAAGACCACTGAAAACAACTGTGGTGGATGACTGAAGAATTCTTTCCCTGGTGATGAATACATGTTGATGAAAACATGATGAAGATGTGCTTTAACTGCAGACTTTCAGCTTTAATTTGAGGGTATTTATATCCAAATCAGGTGAACGGTGTAGGAATTACAACAGTTTGTATATGTGCCTCCCACTTTTTAAGGGACCAAAAGTATTGGGACAGATTAACAATCATCCATCAAACTTTCACTTTTTAATATTTGGTTGCAAATCCTTTGCATTCAATTGCAGCCTGAAGTCTGGAACGCATAGACATCACCAGACACTGGGTTTCATCCCTGTGATGCTCTGCCAGGCCTCTATTGCAACTGTCTTCAGTCCCTGCTTGTTCTTGGGGCATTTTCCCTTCAGTTTTTTCTTCAGCAAGTGAAATGCATGCTCAATCGGATTCAGGTCAGGTGATTGACTTGGCCATTGCATAACATTTCACTTCTTACCCTTAAAAAAAACTCTTTGGTTGCTTTCGCAGTATGCTTCGGGTCATTGTCCATCTGCACTGTGAAGCACCGTCCAATGAGTTCTGAAGCATTTTGCTGAATATAAGCAGATAATATTGCCCGAAACACTTCAGAATTCATTATGCTGCTTTTGTCAGCAGTCACATCATCAATAAATACAAAAGAACCAGTTCCATTGGCAGCCATACATGCCCACGCCATGACACTACCATCACCATGCTTCACTGATAAGGTGGTATGCTTTGGATCATGAGCAGTTCCTTTCCTCCATACTCTTCTCTTCCCATCACTCTGGTACAAGTTGATCTTGGTCTCATCTGTCCATAGGATGTTGTTCCAGAACTATGAAGGCTTTTTTAGATGTTGTTTGGCAAAGTCTAATCTGGCCTTTCTGTTTTTGAGGCTCACCAATGGTTTACATCTTGTGGTGAACCCTCTGTATTCACTCTGGTGAAGTCTTCTCTTGATTGTTGACTTTGACACACATACACCTACCTCCTGGAGATTGTTCTCGATCTGGCCAACTGTTGTGAAGAGTGTTTTCATCACCAGGGAGAGAATTTTGCGATCATCCACCACAGTTGTTTTCCATGGTCTTCCGGGTCTTTTGGTGTTGCTGAGCTCACCGGTGCATTCTTTCTTTTTAAGGATGTTCCAAGCAGTTGATTTGGCCACACCTAATGTTTTTGCTATCTTTCTGATGGGTTTGTCAGCCTAATGATGGCTTGCTTCATTGATAGTGACAGCGCTTTGGATCACATATTGAGAGTTGACAGCAACAGATTACAAATGCAAATAGCACACTTGAAATTAACTCTGGGCCTTTTATCTGCTCCTTGTAAATGGGATAATGAGGGAATAACACACACCTGGCCATGGAACAGCTGAGCAGCCAATTGTACCATTACTTTTGGTCCCTTAGGAAGTGGGCGGCACATATACAAACTGTTGCAATTCAAAAAGATTAGAATTGTGTTGATGTCCCAATATTTATGGACCTGACTGTATATATATATATATATATATATATATATATATATATATACACACAGCACTGCCAGGAACCAAGTATTGTACAGGAGGGAGAGAAACAGTCTGCAAATAAGTGTTGTGCTGGAGGAGGCTGGGCTCTGGAAGAGTAAATAGAGGTTCCAACTGATCCAATTGATTCTATTATTGATTCTGGGCCTCACATTATTTCCCTTACCCTATCCAAGTACAAAACCCCTCAATAAAATACAAAACAAACATATGGACTGTACATTGTCTCTAAGGTGAATGGGAAGCGAATGCCGGGCTGGGCAGAGGTGACAGGTGGGACCACAATATCCAGCAGCCCCTATGGGGGTACCGCTACATACACATGTGCCAGAGCTTATCTATTGCAGACTACCACTCTTAAAAAGGAAGTAAACTCTGCTGTTTCTTTTTTTAACCTGCAACGTAAAGGCATAATGTGCTAGTATGCATCGCCTGCTAACAAAACCATTGTTGTCCCCGCTGCAGGCCGCATCCATCAATGTCCGTCTTCCTTCCGGGTCCACGGTCTACGGCTCTATGACTGGCCAGAGCCGCATGACCTCACACCTGCGCATGCGTGTGGGAGCCAACGGTCACGGCACAAAGCTCTGAAGAAACAGCACCAGCGGCTGTTCCTTTAGAGCACATGCGCTGATGACATAATCGGCACAGTATACAGTAAATATCTCCTAAACGGTGCAAGCTTAGGAGACATTTACAGTACCTATAGGTAAGCCTATAATAAGGTTTACTTCCTCTTTAACTGCATCTACCAATACTGCCTGCTGGTTAACCTCGCTATCCAATGCTAGGCAGAACTTGTGTTTACTTTAGCCCAAGTTTAGGCCACCTAAGGAAGGAACTGGCCGCTCAAGTTCAACTTCTCTTTAAAAGCACATACATCTTACAATTCCCCCCCCCCCTCTTCTCTTTTCTTAAAGTGAACGTTACCAGCAATTTAACCACCAAATTGACTCTTGCCTACATATCAACATTCTTAAAGTGACCTTTCCTACCAATTCTGCATGTTAAGGAGAACTCTGCAAATTACTTTACCACTAAAAGAGGTTGAATCTGTTTCCTTAGCATCTTAAAGGAACTGCACCCTTCACTGTGCGCCAAATAAGAGCTATAGCTTTGATAAACATCCTGAAGTTAAAACTTAGGGGGTTATTTACGAAAGGCAAATCCACTTTGCACTACAAGTGCAAACTGCAAGTGCAAAGTGCACTTGAAATTGCACTTGGAAGTGCAGTCGCTGTAAATCTGAGGGGTAGATCTGAAATGAGGGGAAGCTCTGCTGATTTTATTATCCAATCATGTACAAGCTAAAATGCTGTTTTTTATTACTCTTGCATGTCCCCCTCGGATCTACAGCGACTGCACTTCCAAGTGCACTTTGCACTTGTAGTTTGCACTTGTAGTGCAAAGTGGATTTGCTTTTAGTAAATAACCCCCTCTCTTCGGATTGATGTTGTTTACATCTTCAGTCCTGCAGGACGGGTGGGCATCTTAATAAGGTACTGTGCTGTGTTGCATTGCTCCTTTACTGTACTAGGTCGCTTATCAATAATTTCAGTTAACTGTATTCTTTACCTGCCATACTATTCTTTGATCTTGATACAACTTAATCATTTATTTTACAAGTGTGTGCATATTTTTCTTTGTGTGTCAGCCAAGAGACTACCTGGCCAAGGTACTTTGACGATGTCAGCAGGGGTGGTGCTCTGCCCAGGGCTCAATGATGAGCAGAGAACCCAAATATTCTAGCAGCTTCTTCAGGGGTAGTGCTACACCCATTTCTCTCCAACCTGGCTTGTTGGGTTATACTCAGTAATCATAATCACTCACCAAGGTGAATGCAGCTGCATCCTGTAGTGATCCACCACTTCTACCCGGTACAGTGCCACCATCATGATCACCTTGAGCAGGCTGTTGCTTCCTGGTTCTTACACCTAACCCCATGATGATACACATGCATTGCAACATGTCACAAGGTAGCCGGCTGCAAGAACCAGGGAGGGACAGCTGGGCCCACTTAGCGTTACATGTGCAATTTTCAACTGCTGACCTGAAGCCTCCTGAGATACTAACATTACTCTTGGGGCCTACATTATTTTTGCCTAGGCAAGAAATCCAAAAGTAGGGGAAAGTAGGTGTGTCGGCTCAAGGTCTGCTGTTGTAATTCAGTATAATCCATTGAGACTTCTGTAATGTTCTCAAGCAATGAAAAAGAAAATATTATACAGACCATTACTCAAAGCTATCAGAAAGTCTTTCCCCTTCCTCTCCACTTCAAGAAAATGCCATTTAACTCGTGAGAGACCTTTACGATGCTGAGGGGAAGGTGCAAATACACACAGGAAAAGAACATTTTCCAATGCCAACTGATTTTAATTTACACAAACATGCTGACGTTCAAATTGTCCTAGGAGTTAATCGCATGGGCACATGAATTTGCAACTTTAAAAAGATCACTAAAATAATGGAGTTAATTTACTAAAACTGGAGAGTACAAAATCTAGCGCAGCTATGCCTGGTAGCCAATCAGCTTCTAACTTCAGCTTGATCAATTGGTTTCTATGCAGAGCTGCAATAGATTTCGCACTCTCCAGTTTTAGTAAATTAACCCTATGTCTTTTTTCACTGTAACATAAACATGATGTATTTCCTGCATTTCCTCCGTTTTTTTTAAGGGCCAACTGGGAAAAGAGATACTGGTGAAATGCATTGAAATTAGAATAGAATCGTGCTTTGACTGGGCCAACTCTATCAGGCCCAGCGGGTGCAATGGTCATAGTTTAATATAGAAAGGTTGATTAAAATCTAATTACAGTAATTCACTAACCAGTAAGACTCTTGATTAGAACCTCGTGATTTACAATGATACTCATATAAATGCGCATCCTGGCATAAAAAGGAGGAAGTGTGCACAATCCATGTGGCTTGGCAATATAGGTTGATGCAGTGATCTGATGTAGTGGCTTTACATATGGTTTTACCTTAGTTTTATAACAAAACTGCAGCAGCTGAAAGTCATGAGAAATACTGTATTCACATACATTTACAGATATGACATGTTTTAAACTCACTTGTCCATCATCAATAAGTAATCCACCAACTTACCTGTCGTCACCTCTTTTTACGTTGCATACCATGTCTTTTTAAGTATAGCAATACTATCTATTGTCATGATGTCTGACAAATGTGCTGGTGGATTAAAAATGTTATGCATAGCATTTTAGGAGAGCAGGTCACACGCTCACAAGAATCCTTTACTTTGTTAAGCAAGCTTTGTAGTAAAGCTCACAATACGCTGTTGAAACATTTTAATTGTCAAATGCCAAAATTAAAGTGCTTGTCTGATGTCAACAATTAAAAAAGAAACAATGAAGTGAAAGAAATAAACTCACCTCGTTTAAGTGGCTTCTTTGTGTTCTTGTTTTTTTGTTCCTCAGTAAAGCTGCAAAAAAAATTTGAGATTGGGGTTCCTGGGCTTGGGAAGGATTATTATTATTATTATTATTATTCTTATACAGGATTTATATAGCGCCAACAGTTTACGCAGCTCTTTACAATATAAAAGGGGGAGACAATACAGTTATAATACAGTAAAATACAAGAGGATTAAGAGGGCCCTGCTCAGAAGAGCTTACAATCTAATAGGGGGGGCAGGGATGCATGGGACATGGCTCTGCACAGTAACAAAAATGGTCCAGTACATGATTTTTATTTATTCAAATGCAGTGGCAGCTGGGGGGGGGGGGGCGGCAAACAAACCACCGGACCACCCCCCCCCCCCCCCCGACCCTGAGGTCGGCTTTCCAATCGGCGCTGATGCAGGGCACTGAGAGATCTCTCTGGGTGGCCATCTCCAGAGTCACGGATCTTCCTGTACATTCTCCCCCTGCCCGGCCAATACAATTGTTTCTCCTCTCAGCCGATGGTGCTCCTCCCACTTCTTGATTGGCCGGGAGGAAAAGCAGGAAGACTATAGTAAATTTTAATTCGCTATTGTCACACAACAAGGAGCCCACCCTTTTTTTGAAGCCAATTGAAGCCTCAGACTCTAATCATGTGCTTAAAAAAAAAAAATTGAAATCCATGCATCCGGCACTCTGCATGTTGATTAGGGGCCGGGCGCATGGATTAGGGGGACGGTGCCCCTGCGCCCCGTATGGATCAGCCGCCACTGTTCAAATGCTTTTCCCATTACAATGCTTGTTTGTGAGACAATATGGGAACATTATATTATTTGATTTATATGATGTTCCTAATCTGATATCACATGTGAGTATAGTACCTACATTACAAGGGGTAGTAAGTGACAGCTGCCTGATTCCCTCTGAAAAGACTAAAACCTCTGTCAAATTTTTATTGCTGTCAATGTCCCCTGTGGGGAGATTCATCCCTTTATGAGTCCTTGTCAGCATTGTCACTGGGACTGGAAATTATGAAAATTTCAATATTTTGAGCAGTCACTGGAAAAGGAATAAATATTCCAATAAGTAAACTTAAAGCGGACCTCCAGTAATTTTTTCAACTTTCCATCTATTAAATCTTCTGTCCTTGTTGTTTAAACTTTGGATAATAAAACATTTTTTTCTGCCAGTAAATACCTTATACAGCCCACTTCCTGTTTCTTGTCTGGTAAAAAGCCTAGGCTTATCACATCATGCACAGCTCTATCACTCTTGTGAGATTTTTCCAGGAGGGGAGGTGATGAGTCATAGGAGGGCCAATGAGAGCTGCAGAGCTGGAGGTGTTCCTGTGTGTGTGTGTGTGTGTGTGTGTCTGTGTAAATCCAGGAAGTGAACAGGCAGCAGCTTCAGCTGCCCACAGTTAAAATGGTTGCAGCCTGACTCAGTGGAGGGAGATTTCTGCAGCATATTTGGCAAGTACAGAATCACAGTATATATAAAATAATATGGAAAGTGGTTGGAGGGAAGCTTCAGAATGGCAAATATGTTTTTATTACAAATTATGTGAGCAGACTGCAGTTACTCTGTAAACTTAAAGCGGAGCTCCACCCAAAAGAGGACGATCTGCTTGTTTGCCTCCTCCCCCTCCCCACTGCCACATTTGGCACGTTTCAGGGGAGGGGGGAGTGGGTACCTGGTTTTGACAGGTACCCACTCCCACTTCGGGCTGATCTCACCGTAACAAAGTCACTCAGAAGTTTGGCCTCCCTCCTCCTTCCTCCGTCGCAGGGCTATTCACAAAGCACGCTTCGCGCATGTGCAGTAGGGAACCGGCTGTGAAGCCAAAAGGCTTCACTGCCGGTTTCTCTTACAAGAAATGATGGCGGCAGCACCCGAGAGCAGATTGAAAAATCGTCTGGGGTTAAGACACCGCTGGATCCAGGGACAGGTATGTGTTCTAATATTAAAAGTCAGCAGCAGACTCTCTACAGTATTTGTAGCAGCTGACTTTTACTTTTTTCTGATGGAGCCTGGAGCTCCTCTTTAAGTGTTTCTGTGATAACCGGGGATAATCTTTACTTTATGTTTCTGTGTTTACAGGACAGGAATTGAAGGCCATGTGTCCCAGTGGAACAGAGATGGCAAAATGTGTCCCAATGAAAGGGGTTTTAATCATTTCCTCACCTATCCAAAACTACTGTAAAAAAAGCTTTGATGATAGGTAAACTATAAGCTCTAAGATGTAACTATAATGATAGCATACAATGCAACTATTACAGGACCCAGGAGCACAGGGGGCACGGCAGTTTGGCTATGCAGTGATTAATGTAGAGAACAATAGCATTTGTCAAATACAATTGGATAAATGAATCAATAAAGTATGGGAACCTCTATACAGGGCCGGTCCGAGGCGGGGTGCAAGGGGTGCAGTGCACCCCAGCGCCAGAGAGGTGGGGGCGCTGTAGCGCCAGAGTGCTCCCTTCCCTCTTCCTCCTCTTGTTTGTGTCCTGCGGCGCCTTTCCGCTGGTGTTCTAAGCAGAAAGGCGCCGCTGTATTCAGTGCTCAAGCCCCTCCCTCCTTCAACCAGCCGAAGATGAGAAGGGAGGCAGAGCGGCTGGTCTCTGTGTGGAGAGAGACCAGCCGTGCAGTGAGTGATGTCGCGGGGGGGAGGGGGAGCGGAGCGGTCCGTGCTGACACATTCTCCTCCTCTCTGTGTCTCTCACTCCTGCTGTGTACTCTTCTGTTCTCCACCCGGGCGGCGCGGCTGCACACTCTCCTCTCCAGCTGCCGCCCGGGTGTTTTTATCATTATGTACTGTACCCTAATGGAGGGGGGGGGGTCTGTAGTAATGGAGGAGGGGTCCTGCCCTGGGGGGTCATTACTAATAGAGGGGGGCTCTGTCCTGGGGGGTCTGTAGTAATGGAGGGGGACTCTGTCCTGGGGGGTCTGTAGTAATGGAGGGGGGCTCTGTCCTGGGGGGTCTGTAGTAATGGAGGGGGGGTCTGTAGTAATGGAGGGGGGTCCTGCCCTGGGGGGTCTGTAGTAATGGTGGGGGGCTCTGTCCTGGGGGGTCTGTACTAATGGAGGGGGCTCATGCCCTGGGTGCTATGTAGTAATGGAGGGGGTCTGTAGTAATGGAGGGGGGCTCTGTCCTGGGGGGTCTGTAGTAATGGAGGGGGCTCTGTCCTGGAAGGTCTGTAGTAATGGAGGGGGGCTCTGTCCTGGAAGGTCTGTAGTAATGGAGGGGGGCTCTGTCCTGGGGGTCTGTACTAATGGAGGGGGGTCCTGCCCTGGGGGGTCTGTACTAATGGAGGGGGGTCCTGCCCTGGGGGATCTGTAGTAATGGAGGGGGGCTCTGTCCTGGGGGGTCTGTAGTAATGGAGGGGGGCTCTGTCCTGGGGGGTCTGTAGTAATGGAGGGGGTCTGTAGTAATGGAGGGGGGTCTGTCCTGGGGGGTCTGTAGTAATGGAGGGGGACTCTGTCCTGGGGGGTCTGTAGTAATGGAGGGGGGCTCTGTCCTGGGGAGTCTGTAGTAATGGAGGGGGGCTCTGTCCTTGGGGGTCTGTACTAATGGAGGGGGGTCCTGCCCTGGGAGGTCTGTAGTAATGGAGGGGGTGGGCTCTGTCCTGGGGGGTCTGTAGTAATGGAGGGGGGCTCTGTCCTGGGGGGTCTGTAGTAATGGAGGGGGGCTCTGTCCTGCGGGGTCTGTAGTAATGGAGGGGGGTCTGTCCTGGGGGGTCTGTAGTAATGGAGGGGGGCTCTGTCCTGGGGGGTCTGTAGTAATGGAGGGGGGTCTGTAGTAATGGAGGGGGGCTCTGTCCTGGGGGGTCTGTAGTAATGGAGGGGGACTCTGTCCTGGGGGGTCTGTAGTAATGGAGGGGGGCTCTGTCCTGGGGAGTCTGTAGTAATGGAGGGGGGCTCTGTCCTGGGGGGTCTGTACTAATGGAGGGGGGTCCTGCCCTGGGAGGTCTGTAGTAATGGAGGGGGGGGGCTCTGTCCTGGGGGGTCTGTAGTAATGGAGGGGGGCTCTGTCCTGGGGGGTCTGTAGTAATGGAGGGGGGCTCTGTCCTGCGGGGTCTGTAGTAATGGAGGGGGGTCTGTCCTGGGGGGTCTGTAGTAATGGAGGGGGGCTCTGTCCTGGGGGGTCTGTAGTAATGGAGGGGGGTCTGTAGTAATGGAGGGGGGCTCTGTCCTGGGGGGTCTGTAGTAATGGAGGGGGACTCTGTCCTGGGGGGTCTGTAGTAATGGAGGGGGTGCTCTGTCCTGGGGGGGTCTGTACCAATGGAGGGGGGGTCCTGCCCTGGGGGGTCTGTAGTAATGGAGGGGGGCTCTGTCCTGGGGGGTCTGTAGTAATGGAGGGGGGTCTGTCCTGGGGGGTCTGTAGTAATGGAGGGGGGTCTGTCCTGGGGGGTCTGTAGTAATGGAGGGGGGCTCTGTCCTGCGGGTTCTGTAGTAATGGAGGGGGCTCTGTCCTGGGGGGGTCTGTAGTAATGGAGGGGGGTCTGTCCTGGGGGGGTCTGTAGTAATGGAGGGGGGTCTGTCCTGGGGGGTCTGTAGTAATGGAGGGGGGGTCTGTCCTGGGGGGTCTGTAGTAATGGAGGGGGGCTCTATCCTGGGGGGTCTGTAGTAATGGAGGGGGGCTCTGTCCTGGGGGGTCTGTAGTAATGGAGGGGGGCTCTGTCCTGGGGGGTCTGTAGTAATGGAGGGGGGCTCTGTCCTGGGGGGTCTGTAGTAATGGAGGGGGGCTCTGTCCTGGGGGGTCTGTAGTAATGGAGGGGGGCTCTGTCCTGGGGGGTCTGTAGTAATGGAGGGGGGCTCTGTCCTGGGGGGTCTGTAGTAATGGAGGGGGACTCTGTCCTGGGGGGTCTGTAGTAATGGAGGGGGGCTCTGTCCTGGGGAGTCTGTACTAATGGAGGGGGGTCTGTCCTGGGGGTCTGTATTAATGGAGGGGGGGTCTGTCCTGGGGGGGTCTGTACTAATGGAGGGGGGGGGTCTGTCCTGGGGGGGTCTGTACTAATGGAGGGGGGTTTTCCTGGGGGGGGTCTGCACTGTGTAAGGTCTGTACTTAGGGAGGGGTTTATACTTAGTGCAGGTTCTGCACTGATGGAGGGGGTCTATACTTAGTGGAGGAGGTCTATACTTAGTGGAGGGGGTCTGTACTGAGGGGCGATTATAGTTGGTGGAAGGGGGGGTGACCCCAACCATAGTGATGCCAATGCAGCTGCGGGCTCTTCTTTCCCCCCTCTCCCCCCTCCCTCTCCCTCTTGCGCACGCTGCTGTACTAGTGAGCAGCGCTTGCCAGCACAGCTGCCCACTATGTATCTTCCCCTGCCTTCATATACCCAGGGAAGAAACAGAATAGAAAAAGGAGCAGAGAAGAGGATTGGCAGCCCCACTGTAACACAGAAACTGCAGCTCACACAGCATGCTCAGCTAAATGGGAGAGAGAGAGAGATACAGGAGCCTGGGAAAGCTTTCAGGGAAATACACCCAGGACTCCAGAGGGAGCGGACAGTGCTGAGAGAACCCCGCTGACCTGCGCCACCAGAGGGAAAGCCACACAGCCTAGCGCCATCCCTGGCAGAGAAAGGAATGGAGTCATTGCCGGAATATAGATCTGGGCTCTACACAGCGGAGTCGCCACGGGCAATTCAGAGTGAGCTGACTCCTGATCAGAGGAACCACCGCTGTATCGCTGGGTCAGGTGAGAGGGCCGATCGGCCATTATCTACTAACGTCCATAGGAACTGCAGTCTCTGATCATCTCCTTTATTATGTCTGCAGTCTCTAATCATCTCCTGTACTATGTCTGCAGTCTCTGATCATATCCTGTAGTATGTCTGCAGTCTCTGATCATCTCCTGTATTATGTCTGCAGTCTCTGATCATCTCCTGTATTATGTCTGCAGTCTCTGATCATCTCCTGTACTATGTCTGCAGTCTCTGATCATCTCCTGTACTATGCCTGCAGTCTCTGATTATCTCCTGTATTATGTCTGCAGTCTCTGATCATCTCTTGTATTATGTCTGCAGTCTCTGATCATCTCCTGTATTATGTCTGCAGTCTCTGATCATCTCCTGTAGTATGACTGCAGTCTCTGATCATCTCCTGTACTATGTCTGCAGTCTCTGATCATCTCCTGTAGTATGTCTGCAGTCTCTGATCATCTCCTGTAGTATGTCTGTCTGCAGTCTCTGATCATCTCCTGTACTATGTCTGCAGTCTCTGATCATCTCCTGTACTATGTCTGCAGTCTCTGATCATCTCCTGTACTATGTCTGCAGTCTCTGATCATCTCTTGTATTATGTCTGCAGTCTCTGATCATCTCCTGTAGTATGTCTGCAGTCTCTGATCATCTCCTGTATTATGTCTGCAGTCTCTGACCATCTCCTGTACTATGTCTGCAGTCTTTGATCATCTCTTATATCCTGTCTGCAGTCTCTGATCATCTGTAGTATGTCTGCAGTCTTTGATCAACTCCTGTATTATGTCTGCAGTCTCTGATCATCTCCTGTACTATGTCTGCAGTCTCTGATCATCTCCTGTATTATGTCTGCAGTTTCTGATCATCTCCTGTAGTATGTCTGCAGTCCCTGATCATCTCCTGTATTATGTCTGCAGTCTCTGATCATCTCCTGTAGTATATCTGCAGTCTCTGACCTTCTCCTGTACTATGTCTGCAGTCTTTGATCATCTATTATATCCTGTCTGCAGTCTCTGATCATCTCCTGTAGTATGTCTGCAGTCTCTGATCATCTCCTGTAGTATGTCTGCAGTCTCTGATCATCTCTTGTACTATGTCTGCAGTCTCTGATCATCTCTTGTACTATGTCTGCAGTCTCTGATCATCTCTTGTACTATGTCTGCAGTCTCTGATCATCTCCTGTAGTATGTCTGCAGTCTCTGATCATCTCCTGTAGTATGTCTGCAGTCTCTGATCATCTCTTGTACTATGTCTGCAGTCTCTGATCATCTCTTGTAGTATGTCTGCAGTCTCTGATCATCTCCTGTATTATGTCTGCAGTCTCTGATCATCTCCTGTATTATGTCTGCAGTCTCTGATCATCTCCTGTACTATGTCTGCAGTCTCTGATCATCTCCTGTATTATGTCTGCAGTCTCTGATCATCTCCTGTATTATGTCTGCAGTCTCTGATCATCTCCTGTATTATGTCCGCAGTCTCTGACCATCTTCTGTATTATGTCTGCAGTCTCTGATCATCTCCTGTATTATGTCTGCAGTCTCTGATCATCTCCTGTATTATGTCTGCAGTCTCTGACCATCTCCTGTACTATGTCTGCAGTCTCTGATCATCTCCTGTATTATGTCTGCAGTCTCTGATCATCTCCTGTATTATGTCTGCAGTCTCTGATCATCTCCTGTATTATGTCCGCAGTCTCTGACCATCTTCTGTATTATGTCTGCAGTCTCTGATCATCTCCTGTATTATGTCTGCAGTCTCTGATCATCTCCTGTATTATGTCTGCAGTCTCTGATCATCTCCTGTATTATGTCTGCAGTCTCTGATCATCTCCTGTATTATGTCTGCAGTCTCTGATCATCTCCTGTATTATGTCTGCAGTCTCTGATCATCTCCTGTATTATGTCTGCAGTCTCTGATCATCTCCTGTACTATGTCTGCAGTCTCTGACCATCTTCTGTATTATGTCTGGGGGCTCTTTCTAACAGACTCTCTAACAGAAGCCCTCTCTGTGTGCATCAGAGAGACTCCCCTCCAGGTCTCATTAGTGTACGCTCTTCCTGTATTTTCTTTATTAAAAGATCACAGGAGGATCCCAGGGTAACAAAGACTTCTTAGGGGAGCATGTCTGTGTTTGAGTCGTTGCCATAGAAACATTTGTAAAGGGGAGGAGTTGGTAAGATGACCACGCCCATGTGGGGGCGCCAGAAATATTTCTGCACCCAGGCGCCGGTGACCCTAGGATCGGCCCTGCCTCTATATGATTGCAATGAATGAAATTAGAATTACGGATCACTATAAGAAAAGACCCCATCAACATAATTGCAGCCCTGGTTAGGCTGAATAAATTTAACTCCACTCCCCCTTAACTAGTATGTAGAAGACTCTCATAGAAGTTGGCCACATTTGCATCTTGCTTGCAAGGTTTCTGAAAATATACCTAGCAGCCATATAGCTTCTTTGACAGACACTTCGTAATTCTGAACAACTTACCTTTACAAAGTGTTCATCTTAAACAAAGCCTAGCCCTTGTCATAAAAATTACCAATTACATGTGTAGGGCAGGCAGATGACAATTCCTCTATGTTCCCCATTAACTTATTGGGCGCCAAGTGGGGGTCACATAGGAAGCCTACCCCAGGGTGGGTTCTTTGGGCTGCAACAGGCAATGAACGGGGTCACTCATCCTAGCACAGGGAACACCTTCCCCGAAGACTTGCTCACCATTTCAAGTATGCATTCTTGGCTTAATAAAGTACCTTTTATTGCTTCCAGCCTCCTCCAAATCTCCAAATTTCTTTGCTCTTGCTGCTGTGGTCCAGGGTGGCTAAATTCCAGGGTCGACCTTTCAGTCGGTCGGTCCACCATCAGTCAAACCCCCACCCCACCCCCCATCGCTCGCTCATTTGTCAGCCCACCAACCCCGCACTTACCCCATCTAGGTCACGGGCAGCTTCGGCTCCTTCCTGCGTCTCCCCCTCCTCGGCAGCTTCATCCTGCGTCTCCTCCTCCTCAGCAGCTTCCTCCTCGGCGGCCAATAAAGTCGCTTCTCCTCTCGGCCAATCAGGCTCTAAGACCCGCTTCCTGATTGGCCTGGAGGAGAAGCAGGAAGACAATAGCAAATATTAATTTGCTATTGTCACACAACTGGGTAGGCTCCGTGTGCAGTGCTCTGCGCCCCGAGCCCACCCTTTTTTTAAACTAATTAGAGCCTCATGCTCTAATCATGTGCTTCAAAAAAAGAAAATAAAAACCTTGAAATCCATGCGTCTGGCGCCCTGCATGTAGATTAGGGGCTGGGGGTGGTGCCCCAGTACCCCTAATGGAGCGGCCACCACTGGTGGTTAAGTTCATTCTCCAGGGTACCACTGTATGTAGGAATGTAGTAACCCTCTCTTGCTTACTCCTGAGATAGACTAAGGACTATGGGATTGTAGCGTGCATAAATCAGTTCACATGGCTGCAACTAATGTGCACTGTTCATTCCAAAAAATGGAAGTGAGGGCAAAAGAAGAGGTTCAGGAACTCACAGAGGACAGTCTAAGAAGGCAGAAAAAACATGATTTCATGAAAAATAGATTACAGGCCCATTAAGTATGGGCTATTTTTTGGAAAAAAAGAATAACTTTTAGTGCCACTTTTAAATTATAGCAGAAACAGCAATTGCTTTAAAATTACATATTTGAGATTTTTCTTTCTAAATGCCTTTGGAGGCCTTTCTAGAAAGACTTTGGAGAACTGGAAGAAACATGTTAGCCACAGCCTCCCCCATAAACCATCAAACTGTCACAATCAGATGTGGAATAATTCATAGGGTATAGCATTTGCACTCTCAAAGTATCAATCTGGAGAAAAATCCCAGTAAGCAAGATCAATATTTTATAAGTCGTGTAACAAGGGGTACAAACATTTCACCAGGGTAAAATGAAAATGGAAAATAAATAGCATTGTATTGGCACACACCCTGCATCACAACGTGGGACTTAGCCTTCATCCGCTGGGCCATTTTATTATAACTGCATCTTTCATTATTGTTCCTTCTCAGTAACTGTGCTGCCATTATTAGGCAAACAGAAGTGCACAGTTGGGTGATTGGATTTTTCTAAGGAGGGGCAAAAGGCTGAAAATTACATATTCATGCCTGCTGTGCTGATAAATCTTGTGCCAAATGTTTTATCTTGATCTCCTTTAAATGCCTTAACGTTCCCCATACTTAACACCACCTTGTAAAATCACAAACTGTGCTAAACTGGATAACTCCTACAGGCAAATGAAAAAACCTAGCAATTGCCAAGTGAATGCATATTACATTTGTGACATTAGTACCTGGACAATATCCTTCCTTGTGGAGAGCACTGATGTGTGGCCAAACTGTTAACAGTGGGAGGGGCTTAAGGGGTGTGGTTAACCAAAACCCGGGCTTCCTTGTACCTTTAAAAAATATGCTTTGGTTGCTTGCCTACCTTAACCACTTCAGCTCCGGAAGATTTTACCCCCTTCCTGACCGGAGCATTTTTTGCGATTCGGCACTGCGTCGCTTTAACGGACAATTGCGCGGTCGTGCGACATGGCTCTCAAACAAAAATTGACGTCCTTTTTTTCCTACAGATAGAGCTTTCTTTTGGTGGTATTTGATCACCTCTGCGATTTTTATTTTTTGCGCTATAAACAAAATAAGAGCGACAATTTTGAAAAAAACGCATTATTTTTTACTTTTTGCTATAATAAATATCCCCCAAAAATATATAAAAAAACATTTTTTTTTCCCTCAGTTTAGGCCGATATGTATTCTTCTACATATTTTTGGCAAAAAAAAAATCGCAATAAGCGTATATTGATTGGTTTGCGCAAAAGTTATAGCGTTTACAAAACAGGGGATAGTTTTATGGCATTTTTATTAATAATTTTTTTTTTACTAGTTTTGGCAGCGATCAGCAATTTTTATTGTGACTGCGACATTATGGCGGACACATCGGACATTTTTGACACATTTTTGGGACCATTGTCATTTATACAGCAATCAGTGCTATAAAAATGCATTAAATCCTGTGTAAATGACACTGGCAGTGAAGGGGTTAACCACTAGGGGGCAGGGAGGGGTTAAGTCAGTACTAGGGAGGTGTTTCTAACTGTAGGGGGGATGGGCTGTGTGTATCAGTACACTGTTCTCTGCTCCGATGACAGGGAGCAGAGATCGAGTGACACTGTCACTAGGCAGAATGGGGAGATGCTGTTTACATCAGCATCTCCCCGTTCCTGCTCTCCGTGAGACGATCGCGGGTATCCCCGCGGCGATCGAGTCCGCGGGACCCGCGACCCGACTCACAGAGCTCCCGGGCCGCGTGCGCCGCCGGCGGCGCTCACGCAATGACACGGCGGGAAGTTCAAATGGACGTACCTGTACGCCCATTTGCCCAGCCGTGACATTCTGCCGACGTACGCCGGTCGGGAAGCGGTTAAAGAAAAACGTTATTAAAATAGTCAGGGACTGCATAGCAACCAGCAACCGTTCAGACAATGAAAACTTTTGTGTGAAGTATGTAATGTACAGTATTGTGTATATAGTGCAGGAGTGTTTAATGCAGAGCACAGGGGCACAGAGTGCTGCAGTCAGTGTTGGGTTTAGGATACATAACACAGACTGCAGGGGTCCAGGGTGTGTAATGCAATCTGTTCAAGGATCAGGAGTATGCAACGCACAGAGGGGTGTAGTCAGTGTTGGGTTTAGTAGTACATAACACCCAGAAAGCACAGTCCAGGAGTACATAATGCACAGAATGCAGGGAACAGGCGTGTTATGCACAGCATGCAGGAGTCAGGAGTATGTAATATACTGAATGCAGGGGACAGAAGTGTTATCCACAGAATGCAGGACACAGGAGCGTGTAATGCATAGAAGGAGTCAGGAGTACAAAACAAAAAAACTGCAGGAGTCAGGGGTATGTAACACACAATGTAGGGTTAAGGAGAGTGCAAAATCCCTCCCCCTACACACAAGCAATACACTACCCCCACTTTACCCTTTCAGAAATAAATCCCACTCCCTCCCCTGCAAAAAGAAATCCAGCATTAATTTGCA
Source organism: Lithobates clamitans (assembly GCA_037952925.1). Taxonomy (NCBI): domain Eukaryota; kingdom Metazoa; phylum Chordata; class Amphibia; order Anura; family Ranidae; genus Lithobates; species Lithobates clamitans. Next base: position 998,603 of record JBBGZY010001669.1, on the reverse strand, counting down.
CGCTCCCCCTCCCAGAACAAATCCTCTTCCCTCTTCCTCAGCACAAATCCTCCTCCACCCTTCCCAAATCCCCAGTCCCAGCACAACTTCCTCCCACCAATCCCTCTTCTAGCATAGATCCTCCTCTTCCCAGTGTAAATCCTTTCCGCGCTTCTATCACAAATTATCTCCCCCAAATCCCACTTTCTGGAACAAATCTTTTTCCACACCCCCAAATCCCCCATCCCAACACAACTCCTCATCCTGGTACAAATACCTTACCCCCAAATCCCTTCCCCACTTCCAGCACGGAGCCACCCCACATCTCCATTCCAGCACAACCCCTTATTCCCCCTCATCAAAATCCACCAGGACAAATCCCCCCCATCCCCAATTCCCCCTACCAGTAAAAATCCTCCCCCCACTTCCACCACAGATCCTCTCCCCAAGTCCTCCCTTCCAGGACAACCCCCCCCCCCCCCATCCTGGGTCAAATCCTCTCCCTCCCCAGCACAAATCCTTTGTGCCTCAAATTACCCATGCCAGCACAAGTCATCTCCCTAGTTCTATCACAAATCCTCTCACCAAACCCCCCCTTCCAGTACAAACCCTCTCTCCTTCTAATATAAATGAATACTTACCAACTGTCCCAGTTTTGGTGGAACCTTCCCAAGATATGAACAATATCCTTCAAACCTGGACAAAGAGCCCGTTTACACCAGAATGGGGTGTGGAAGTCCATGTTCCCTGCACATTTGAGTTCAAAGCACACTGCAGTTGCAATCTGCCGCAGAAGTCAATGTTAACTCAATGACACCCCAAACGCTGGTCGCAAACGCAGTGCATTTGCCTGTGCCAGATCGCATGGTACTGTATTACCATTCAATCCGGTTGCTGTGCATTTTTCAAAGTAGCGCATACACTACTTTTGGTGTGGTCTGGTACAGTTTCAGTCCATTCAAATGAATAGGCTGAAATAGCACTGTACCTAGATCTCATGTGACTCACGCAGTAACATACAGTCAGTCCCCCCCTTCAAATCACTCCAAGTGATCTTTATAAACTTGCCCACCTCGCCCTCATCCCCATGTCCCCCTCCCCTGCAAGTCCAATGTATGTTGTATTTACTACAAATCAGGGTGCCTCCTCCCCACCTCCTCCTACTGTCTGTACAGAAAAAGATCACCACCAAGGAGGAGAAGGCAAGTTCAACTGCTCTGCACTGTGTATGTGTGAGAGGCAGTGAGAAATGTTGGCTGCCATACAGAGATATGCTTGGGGCGTGTAGGACCCCATACATAGAGTTGCCACCTCATCCCTTTAAACCCGAACACATATTAATTACACAGGTTCTGAGCAGTGTTGCCAACCGTCAGTAATTTTACTGGCAGCCAGTAAAAAATGGGCACTTTTCTCCTGCCAGTAAATGCCAGTAAGAGGAAAAGGTTGCCAGTAAAAAATATAAAGCTGTGACGCTTGGCTCGGAACTGGGAATGCGCAGCTCGGGTTCGGAGCCAGCCAGGACCATTCAAGTGCCTGCTACAGTGTAATTGGGTGGTACCGGCGGGAGGGGAAGGTCTGGCGGAGACGGTGCCTGAGCATGTTGTGTGATGTCATGGTGCAAGGGAGCCGGGCGGAGCGGCCAGAGCCTCATGTGCAGTTCTGTGGGACTGGAGCAAGGCAAGCCAGGAGTGGGACTGTCAGTGCTATTTAGACTGGAGGGGACTGAGAGGACCACCTGGCATGGAGAGAGACTGTATCTGCGCTGCTGCACAGTCCTGTCCCTGAGCCACTTACTATATTGAAAATAAAATAAGAAATATGTTTTTTGCTTTCATATCTACCTTAAATCGCATTACTAATTGCATATTGTACTTATTTGTAGCCTAAATACTAAAATTTGTACTTTGTACAATTAGCACAACTGTAATTTTGTAACTTTTGAAATGCCAGTAAAAACTAGGCTGTGCCAGTAAATTTTGAGTGTTGTGTCAGTAAATTTCAATCTGGCAGGTTGGCAACACTGGTTCCGAGGCAGATTAAGGTGGTAATTAAACTCACTTATCCACATTAAATTTGCCTCAGAACCTGTGTAATTAATATGTGTTTGGGTTTAAAGGGATGAGGTGGCAACTCTACCCATACACCCTGCAAAAAATACAGGACAGGTGTTACTGGTGCCGACTGCTAGTGCACCCCTGCCTGGCAAATCAGTGGAGCCCAGTGCCAGAACTTTTCCAGCACTGGGCTCCACTCTCAGAATAAGCCTTGATTCACTGGGAATTACATCAAATCCCAGGACAGTCCTGACAAATCCAGGATGGTTGAGAGTAGGGATGAGCTTCGTGTTCGAGTCGAACCCATGTTCGACTCGAACATCGGCTGTTCGGTCGTTCGCCGAATTGCGAACGATATGGGCCGTTCGCGCCAAATTCGTGTGGCGCGTCACGGCCCATAATTCACTGCGGCATCGCAGTGCATTGCTGGCTGATGATTGGCCAAGCATGCACTATGACCCGCATGCTTGGCCAATCACAGCGCCGTCAGTAGAGAGAGCTGTAATTGGCCAAAGCCAGGGTGGCTTTGGCCAATTATGGCTCAGGGGATTTAGTACACACCCCACACTATATAAGGCCGCCTGCACGGCGGCCCTGTGTAGTGTGTGTTCCGGTGTGCTGAGAGATAGAGAGAGAGAGAGAGACAGTGTCATTTGATTTGAGTTAGATAGATTAGGCAGAACAGTCAGTCAGTTAGCTGCACTTACAGTGTATTGTGTATATATATGCATCCCAGGTGTTGCATATATATATATACACTGTATTCAGTTTAGCTAGATCCGTTCCTGTTATCTTCTATCTAGACTATTTACATTTAGTGCAGTGTGTCCTGCTCACAGTGTTCAGCTAGATCCGTTCCTGCTATTTACATTCAGTGCAGTGCGTCCTGCTCACAGTGTTCAGCTAGATCCGTTCCTGGTATTTACATTTAGTGCAGTGCGTCCTGCTCACAGTGTTCAGCTAGATCCGTTCCTGCTATTTACATTCAGTGCAGTGCGTCCTGCTCACAGTGTTCAGCTAGATCCGTTCCTGGTATTTACATTTAGTGCAGTGCGTCCTGCTCACAGTGTTCAGCTACATCCGTTCCTGCTATTTACATTCAGTGCAGTGCGTCCTGCTCACAGTGTTCAGCTAGATCCTTTCCTGCTATTTACATTCAGTGCAGTGCGTCCTGCTCACAGTGTTCAGCTAGATCCGTTCCTGCTATTTACATTCAGTGCAGTGCGTCCTGCTCACAGTGTTCAGCTAGATCCGTTCCTGGTATTTACATTTAGTGCAGTGCGTCCTGCTCACAGTGTTCAGCTAGATCCGTTCCTGCTATTTACATTCAGTGCAGTGCGTCCTGCTCACAGTGTTCAGCTAGATCCGTTCCTGGTATTTACATTTAGTGCAGTGCGTCCTGCTCACAGTGTTCAGCTAGATCCGTTCCTGCTATTTACATTCAGTGCAGTGCGTCCTGCTCACAGTGTTCAGCTAGATCCGTTCCTGGTATTTACATTTAGTGCAGTGCGTCCTGCTCACAGTGTTCAGCTACATCCGTTCCTGCTATTTACATTCAGTGCAGTGCGTCCTGCTCACAGTGTTCAGCTAGATCCGTTCCTGCTATTTACATTCAGTGCAGTGCGTCCTGCTCACAGTGTTCAGCTAGATCCGTTCCTGCTATTTACATTCAGTGCAGTGCGTCCTGCTCACAGTGTTCAGCTAGATCCGTTCCTGGTATTTACATTTAGTGCAGTGCGTCCTGCTCACAGTGTTCAGCTACATCCGTTCCTGCTATTTACATTCAGTGCAGTGCGTCCTGCTCACAGTGTTCAGCTAGATCCGTTCCTGCTATTTACATTCAGTGCAGTGCGTCCTGCTCACAGTGTTCAGCTAGATCCGTTCCTGCTATTTACATTCAGTGCAGTGCGTCCTGCTCACAGTGTTCAGCTAGATCCGTTCCTGCTATTTACATTTAGTGCAGTGCGTCCTGCTCACAGTGTTCAGCTAGATCCGTTCCTGCTATTTACATTCAGTGCAGTGCGTCCTGCTCACAGTGTTCAGCTAGATCCGTTCCTGCTATTTACATTCAGTGCAGTGCGTCCTGCTCACAGTGTTCAGCTAGATCCGTTCCTGCTATTTACATTCAGTGCAGTGCGTCCTGCTCACAGTGTTCAGCTAGATCCGTTCCTGGTATTTACATTTAGTGCAGTGCGTCCTGCTCACAGTGTTCAGCTAGATCCGTTCCTGCTATTTACATTCAGTGCAGTGCGTCCTGCTCACAGTGTTCAGCTAGATCCGTTCCTGCTATATACATTTAGTGCAGTACGTCCTGCTCACAGTGTTCAGCTAGATCCGTTCCTGTTATCTTCCTACTGACAGGCAGGCTTGTCTGGTTACAGTATATAAAGCTACCTGAAGAAAATTACAGGTGTTCTTTTTGATCCTATTAGTACCACGGTCAGGCAGCTAGACTATTTACATTTAGTACAGTGCGTCCTGCTCACAGTGTTCAGCTAGATCCGTTCCTGTTATCTTCCTACTGACAGGCAGGCTTGTCTGGTTACAGTATATAAAGCTACCTGAAGAAAATGACAGGTGTTCTTTTTGATCCTATTAGTACCACGGTCAGGCAGCTAGACTATTTACATTTAGTACAGTGTGTCCTGCTCACAGTGTTCAGCTAGATCCGTTCCTGTTATCTTCCTACTGACAGGCAGGCTTGTCTGGTTACAGTATATAAAGCTACCTTAAGAAAATTACAGGTGTTCTTTTTGATCCTATTAGTACCACGGTCAGGCAGCTAGACTATTTACATTTAGTACAGTGCGTCCTGCTCACAGTGTTCAGCTAGATCCGTTCTTGCTATTTACATTCAGTGCAGTGCGTCCTGCTCACAGTGTTCAGCTAGATCCGTTCCTGGTATTTACATTTAGTGCAGTGCGTCCTGCTCACAGTGTTCAGCTAGATCCGTTCCTGCTATTTACATTCAGTGCAGTGCGTCCTGCTCACAGTGTTCAGCTAGATCCGTTCCTGCTATATACATTTAGTGCAGTACGTCCTGCTCACAGTGTTCAGCTAGATCCGTTCCTGTTATCTTCCTACTGACAGGCAGGCTTGTCTGGTTACAGTATATAAAGCTACCTTAAGAAAATTACAGGTGTTCTTTTTGATCCTATTAGTACCACGGTCAGGCAGCTAGACTATTTACATTTAGTACAGTGCGTCCTGCTCACAGTGTTCAGCTAGATCCGTTCCTGTTATCTTCCTACTGACAGGCAGGCTTGTCTGGTTACAGTATATAAAGCTACCTTAAGAAAATTACAGGTGTTCTATCCCAGCTTAGTGCAGCTACAGGCCATTAGTATGTCTGGAAGGCCAAGAAGGAGAGGCAGACAGTCACAAGCCAATAAGAGAGGGCAAGCAGGCTCTGTGTCTAGTGCTGGTCGTGGAGACGGTGCATCCTCATCAGCACGTGGCCATGGGACACGCTTGGCCTTTTTTTCGGCAGCTGGCCGTGTTGAGCCGCAACATGCGGAAGACTTGGTCGAGTGGATGACCAAGCCGTCCTCATCCTCCTCATCCTCTCTCACCCATGCCCAGGGTGCTTTGTCTGGCAAAGCAGCGGCCTCTTCCCTCAGCTCAATGTCATCAGTGACTCCTTCCCTAGCTCCACCATGTCCTCATGAGGATTCCCTCGAACTGTTTGACCACAGTGTTGGGTACATGCTCCAGGAGGATGCCCAGCGTTTGGAAGGCTCTGATGATGATACTGAGCTCAATGAAGGCAGTAACATGAGCACGGACAGAGGGGGTGCCCAAGAAGGACAGCAATCTGGCAGTCATGCTCCCCCTGCTGCAGCATACTGCCAGGTTTGCTCCAGTGATGAGGAGGGAGGGGATGATGAGGTCACTGACTCAACGTGGGTGCCTGATAGGAGAGAGGAGGAGGAGGAGGAGGAGGAGGAGGTGGCACATCACCAACTAGGCAGGATGCCCTCCAGGGGCCAGCCTAAGGGCAGCACATTGACTGCATCACACCCCAAAGCTCCACATGTGCAGGGCGCTGCAGTCTCTGCGCGTTATTCAAAAAGTTCTTTGGTGTGGGCCTTTTTTGAGACGAGTGCATCAGATCGCACCGCTGCTATTTGCAACATATGTCTCAAGCGTATCTCGCGTGGCCAAAACATCTCCCGCTTGGGTACCACATGCTTGACCAGACATATGTTGACCTGCCATGCAGTTCGTTGGCAAGCGTATCTAAAAGACCCACACCAAAGAACAAAGACGATCTCTCCTTGCTCCTCATCAGCTGAGATTTCCAACCCCACTAGACCTTCAGTCCTCTCTGAGACCTGCAGTGAGAGGAATGAAGGTGTAGAATTAGGTGTGTCACAGCCAAGTACTTGTGGGCAATCTGCTTTTGGTACACCGACGTCAGATTGTACCAGGCAAATTTCCCTGCCCCAGCTGCTGCACCGCCGAAAGAAGTTTGCTCCCAGCCATCCACATGCCCAGCGGTTGAATGCTAGCTTGGCAAAATTGCTAGCACTTCAACTGCTGCCTTTTCAGTTGGTAGACTCTGCCCCCTTCCGTGAGTTTGTGGAATGTGCGGTTCCTCAGTGGCAGGTACCCAAACGCCACTTTTTCTCACGGAAGGCGATTCCGGCTCTCTACCGGCATGTGGAAGGCAATGTCCATGCCTCGCTGGACAGGGCGGTCAGCGGTAAGGTGCATATTACCGCTGACTCATGGTCCAGCAGGCATGGACAGGGACGTTACTTAAGTTTCACGGCGCATTGGGTGACTCTGCTGGCAGCTGGGAAGGATGCAGGACAAGGTGCAGTAGTGTTGGAGGTTGTTCCGCCACCACGCCTCCAAAATGCTGATTGTGACACACCTCTCTCCTCCACCCCCTCCTCTTCTTCTTCCTCCATGGCCTCTTCCTCGGAACCAGCGGTGCTCCGTAGGCGTTCAAGGGGCTACGCAAGTACGCAGGCCAAAAGATGCCATGCGGTGCTTGAGCTGGTGTGCTTGGGGGACAGGAGCCACACTGGGGCAGAGGTTCTGTCAGCTCTGCAGGGGCAGGTTCAGAGGTGGTTGACGCCACGCCAACTTAAGGCAGGAATGGTGGTTTGCGACAATGGCACCAACCTCCTCTCTGCCCTCCGACAGGGACAACTGACCCATGTGCCCTGTTTGGCTCACGTCCTTAACTTGGTGGTGCAGCGGTTCTTGGGCAGGTACCCGGGCTTACAGGATGTCCTGAGGCAGGCCAGGAAAGTCTCTGTGCATTTCCGCCGGTCATATAATGCCAGTGCTCGGCTGACGGACCTCCAAAAGGAGTTTAACCTGCCCAAGAACCGCCTAATCTGTGACATGCCCACCAGGTGGAACTCGACGTTGGCCATGCTGCAGCGGCTGCACACGCAGCAGAGGGCCATCAATGAGTACCTGTGCGACTATGGCACCAGGACAGGGTCAGGGGACCTTGGTTTTTTTTCCCCATGCCAGTGGGCCATGATCAGGGATGCATGCACTGTCCTGTCACCATTCGAGGAGGCCACGAGGATGGTGAGCACTGACAGTGCATGCATCAGTGACACTGTCCCCCTTGTCCACCTGTTGGAGCACACGCTGCGTGGAATAATGGACAGGGCACTTGAGGCAGAACAGAGGCAGGAAGAGGAGGACTTCCTTAGCTCTCAAGGCCCCCTTTATCCAGACAGTGTTCCTGCGTGCCCGCCGATCACACAGGAAGAGGACGAGGAGGAGGAGGAGGAGGAGGAGGAGGAAGATTGTGTCAGTATGGAGGTGGAGCCTGGCACTCAGCATCAGCAGTCTTTAAGGGATCAGTCCCAAGGAACACATGGACTTGTACGTGGCTGGGAGGAGGTGGCTGCGGACGTTGTTGTCCTTAGTGACCCAGAGGACTCCGGACCGAATGCCTCAGCAAACCTACGCTGCATGGCCTCCCTGATCCTGCAAAGCCTGCGTAAGGATCCTCGTATTCGTGGTATCAAGGAGAAGGACCAATACTGGCTGGCAACCCTCCTTGATCCACGTTACAAGGGTAAGGTTGCGGACCTTATCTTGCCATCGCAGAGGGAGCAGAGGATGAAACATCTTCGGGAGGCCTTGCAGAAAGGTCTGTGCAACGCGTTCCCAGAGACTGGGAGGTTACAAACTCCTGTTTCTGGACAACGTGTTGCTGAGGCTTCGGTCAGTCAAAGAAGGAGCGGTGGAGAAGGTGGCCGTCTGACCGATGCGTTCAGACAATTTTTTGGTCCGCAGCCCCAAGGTATGATCGGTTCCAGCAACCATCGCCAGCGTCTGTTTTACATGGTGCAGGAATACCTAGGGGCAAGATCAGACTTGGACACCTTTCCCACCGAAAATCCTCTGGGTTACTGGGTCTTGAGGATGGATCACTGGCCAGAGCTTGCACAGTATGCAATTGAGCTACTGGCCTGTCCTGCATCCAGCGTTCTTTCGGAACGCACATTCAGTGCTGCTGGAGGCGTGGTAACCGATCACAGGGTGCGTCTGTCCACCGACTCGGTCGATCGGCTGACCTTCATAAAAATGAATCAGTCTTGGATCACCACCAGCTACCAAGCACCTGATGCAGATGTAACCGAATAATTTTTTTTGAAATCTCAGATCCCTTCAAAGACTGCCTATGCTGATGCTGAGTGACTATCCCTGAGTAATTATCCTCTTCCTCCTCAATCATCACGCTGATAGCTTGTAAGAACATTTTTGGTTCTGGGCGCCACCACCAGTGCCTAAGGCACAATTTTTCAGCCCCTGTTTAACAGGGGCGTGTAATTACAATTTTTGATGTAATACTTTGCAGCAGGGCTCGTTCCTGCATTCCAACTAGAGTGTCTGTGAGGGGTTGCAGTGTTGTGGCACCAGCACCAGTGCCTAAGACCCAATTTTTCAGCCCCTGTCTAACAGGGGCGTGTAATTACAATTTTTGATGCAATACTTTGCAGCAGGGCTTGTTCCTGCGTTTCAACTAGAGTGTCTGTGAGGGGTTGCAGTGTTGTGGCACCAGCACCAGTGCCTAAGACCCAATTTTTCTGCCCCTGTCTAACAGGGGCGTGTAATTACAATTTTTGATGCAATACTTTGCAGCAGGGCTCGTTCCTGCGTTCCAACTAGAGTGTCTGTGAGGGGTTGCAGTGTTGTGGCACCAGCACCAGTGCCTAAGACCCAATTTTTCAGCCCCTGTCTAACAGGGGCGTGTAATTACAATTTTTGATGCAATACTTTGCAGCAGGGCTTGTTCCTGCGTTTCAACTAGAGTGTCTGTGAGGGGTTGCAGTGTTGTGGCACCAGCACCAGTGCCTAAGACCCAATTTTTCTGCCCCTGTCTAACAGGGGCGTGTAATTACAATTTTTGATGCAATACTTTGCAGCAGGGCTCGTTCCTGCGTTCCAACTAGAGTGTCTGTGAGGGGTTGCAGTGTTGTGGCACCAGCACCAGTGCCTAAGGCCCAATTTTTCTGCCCCTGTCTAACAGGGGCGTGTAATTACAATTTTTGATGCAATACTTTGCAGCAGGGCTCGTTCCTGCGTTCCAACTAGAGTGTCTGTGAGGGGTTGCAGTGTTGTGGCACCAGCACCAGTGCCTAAGGCCTAATTTTTCAGCTCCTGTTCAACAGGGGCATGTAATTACAATTCTTGATCTAATATTTCACAGCAGGGCCCTGTGAGGGCTTACAGTGTTTTGGCCACAGCAACACCTAAGGCCCAAATTTCTGCTGAGTATATAGGGCAGGACCCTACTTTCAAACATCTAACTTACAAACGACTCCTACTTGCAAACGGAAGGAGACAACAGGAAGTGAGATGAAATCTACCCCTAAGGAAGGGAAATTCTCTCCTGTAAGAGTTAATATGGGAAAACAATTTCTCCTTTCCACTGATGCTTTCCAATCCTTGTTCCACAAAAAAACCCAAATTTTCAAAAAACATTTTTCATTGGGACAAAAAAGTGAGGTGAAATCTTCTGAAGAGGAGGAAAGACGCAAAACAAATGTCACAGGGGTGATAACCCTTCCCTATGTTTTCCAAAAAGCTTAGAAAAGATTTTTTGGCTGGAGCTAAACACATTAAAAATGTTCAAAATTACAAACAGATTCTACTTAACAACAAACCTACAGTCCCTGTCTTGTTTGCACCGCCTGTATACTGCTGTTCAGAGTATATAGGGACCTTTCCTTATTTTAATTTGGGTGCGGGGTTCCCCTTAATATCCATACAAGACCCAAAGGGCCTGGTAATGGACTGGGGGGTACCCATGCCGTTTGTCTCACTGATTTTCATCCATATTGCCATGACCCGACATGACATTAAACCCGCAAGCAGTTTTAAATGAGATTTTTTCCTTTAAAAATGACATTTGGTGCAGGGACTGTTCTAAACATGGGAAACACGCGTCACTTTACAGGCATACTATAGACACCCCCCAGGTACGATATTTAAAGGAATATTTCACTTTTTTTTTTTTACTTTAAGCATCATTAAAATCACTGCTCCCGAAAAAACGGCCGTTTTTAAAAGTTTTTTTTGCATTGATACATGTCCCCTGGGGTAGGACCCGGGTCCCCAAACCCTTTTTAGGACAATACCATGCAAATTAGCCTTTAAAATGAGCACTTTTGATTTCGAACGTTCGAGTCCCATAGACGTCAATGGGGTTCTAACGTTCGTGCGAACTTGCGGTCCGTTCGCGGGTTCTGGTGCGAACCGAACCGGGGGGTGTTCGGCTCATCCCTAGTTGAGAGGTATGATACAATCTGATCTCACTAGGCTTTCAAATCACACCTTCCCTAGGAGAAGGTTCTCAGTCTGTTTGCTTCTCTGAGTTCCTGCCCAAGTGCAGTCACCTATAGCAAGGATCTGTTCACCCAGCAGCAGCAGCAACTCTGTCTCTTTGCCACACACCTGCTTTCTTCAAGCCCATCCTTTGCTCTCTCCTCACCAGTCTGTAGACACACATCCCTTTGCTCTGTTGCATCAGCCGATCACTGTCTTCCAGTTGACCCAGACCCATCCAAGGTGTCTTATTTCTGCACTGGAGTCACTCCATTGATGAGCATTAAAAAGTGGTCTCTGTAAGAGCCCTTTCACACTGGGGCGGTTTGCAGGCACTATTGCGCTAATAATAGCGCCTGCAAACCGCCCCGAAAGTGCCGCTGCTGTGTATCCAGTGTGAAAGCCCCGAGGGCTTTCACACTGAAGTGATGCGCTGGCAGGACAGTAAGCCAGCAGCATCTTCGGAGCGGTGAAGGAGCGGTGTGTACACCGCTCCTTTACCACTCCTGCCCATTGAAATCAGAGCAGAGGCGCTTTGCGGTGGTATTTAACCCTTTCTCGGCCGCTAGCGGGGGGTAAAACCGCCCCGCTAGCGGCCGAATACCGACGGTAAAACGCCGCTAATAATAGCGGCGTTTTACCGCCGACGCCGCCCCAGTGTGAAAGGGCTCTAAGGATGGCTGTTGCACGTTTGTATTAATAAATATTTCGTTTAACCCTGCCCACACTGCAGAAGATAAACACAACAACAACAAAAAGTTCCACAGCAGTTATCAGCTACAGTCTACAGTGTAAATTGTTGGCCCTAATTAAATACCTGTAATAATGACATGTACATAAAATACAACCTACATTTGACAAGTAGTTGGGTTAAAGCGGTATAAAATCCAAAATAAAAAATGTAATATATTGCACCTTACCAATCATTAGATGTGATGACTGCATTAGTCTTCTTTGTTTAGGCTTTTCCCTCTGTTTTCACCTGATGATCTGGGCAGTTACAGTAACATACCTCCTTTATTATAGTGCCTACACTAGCATTGTCAGTCAAGGGGGAGGGGAGTGAAAGATGTAGTAGCAGATTTAGATACACTAACAAATTGAAGCCAAACTCCAGCTAACACTTTTTAAGCAGTTTCAGCAACAGTTTTTTTTTTCCTTTTGGGATAAAGGTTTTAGATAAATACAAAAAAGCTGATGATTGTTAGCACCCCTGTCAGTGGTAAATGGTTTGTTTCATTCCTACATCTGTATTGAGAGCTTGTTCTTTGGAAAAACAAAAGACTTACTGGCCAGATCACCAGATGAAAGGAAAGAAAGCATAAAAAAGAAAAAGAATGCAGCCATTGCATCTAAGAAATCGTAAGCTTCAATATAGATGTAGCACCCTGTAGTTTAGGCAGGGAGCTCCTCACAAATTTACTTGCCACGAGTAGTTATCCTGGTTGGTTGATAGAGATCTATTGATTTCTCCCTAAGTTTGGCCTTGTTGCACTTTTCTCTTCTACCACTAGGTGGCCGGGTACTTGGTGGTACTAGATATGAGAAGGGCAACCCAAGGTCAGGTAATGGGTATGTGGGGTGTCTCGTCCAATGGGCAGGGGTTTTCTTGAATCCCTTGGCCTGCTGGGAGAACCTATATATTCGGGTGGAGTCAGGTGATCTGTGTTCTGTGCCACCTGGATGGTTGTCTGGGTGGTCGTGTGTCATATTGCCCAGGCTGCTAGGCTGGAGATTGGGCCTATCGTGGGCACATCTGGCTGCTAAGCTGCCTGAGGGCCTATCCAGAAGCAAGAGAGCTTGGGATTGCGGCTTGCAATCCAACCAAAAGTGCCGGTTATGCCGGCCAGAGAACCTGACATGGTCTGACGTGGTCTGAGGTAGAGGGGAAGCTGTCACCAATAAGGGACAATCCGCCTTATTACCAGGGACCACAGTGAGTAACTGAAGCAAGTATCAAAGCAGCATTCTTACCAGATGGGAATGGTGAAGAAACAAGAAACTTCAGTGGGAATCAAGCCAGAGACCCAGCCAGTGTAGGTGATGCTTGCAGCGCAACCTTGTGTGTCAAGCTAGGGACCGAGTGGGCCAGCGTGGGTGAGGCTTGAGAGGTATCTAGAGTGCCACGCTAGGGACCCAGCAGAGAAGCGGGGGTGACGCTTGGGGAAGATACCACTGTGAAGATTGGAGGAGCTCAAGGGATTCAGTCAGAGCCGTCTTTAATATTGACTGGACCCCGGGCAAACATTTTCTTGGACCCCCTCTTCCATGCAATTTCACTCTCCACATTCTCTGAGACATACAATAAATAGCAGCTAGACTCAAAATCAGTTTACTGAATCAGATCAGGCAGCGATTGTGATTGGTTTCCGGAGGTTACAGTGTATCATTACTGCTGACTGAATGGCTGCTAGAGGTTACTGCACACATTATGGTTCACTGTTTATTTTCCGAAGGGTTACAGCACATGATTTTTGCTTGTTGATTGGTTGCTAGAGAATACTGTACATCAATACTGTTCACTAATTGGTTACTAGAGGTTACTGCACATTATTACTGATCACTGATTGGTTCCTAGAGGTTACTGCATATCCTTACCACTCAATGATTGGTTGCAAGAGGTTAGTGCACAGCATTACTGCTCACTGATTGATTGCTAAAGGTTACAGCACATCATCTCCTCACTGCCTGCACACCATGAACTGGTGAGGTGAGGGGACCATTTATTGTTAATGAAACCCTCATGCATCGGCTGTGATGTGCATATTCACATACACCAAAATTCAGGGTGCTGTGGCACCATATTTTTTTGAAGAAGGGTTCCACCTCCAATTTGCTTACCTTTGCAGAACAGGCTGATGTTAGGCTGCATGAAAACAGTTGTAGGCAGGACTTTCAAACATGCTCCTTTACCTCCCCAGTGGGCAGCATTCAGCAGAAGTGGTGGTAGATATGACCTCAGGGGGACATGATATACATATGAATGCCGCCTCTATTTACATATCAATGCAGCGGTCCCTATTTTTTTTACATAATAATGCTGCCGCTATTTACATATCAATGCAGGTTATTTACATGTAAACACAGGGCCTGCAGAGGAGTCATCTGTACATGGTAATAGGGCAGAGCTGGGCAGCAGCAACAGAACTTTACAGTGAGATATCGGGACACGGCACAGGACTAAAACTTCAAGGGATAAGTGAATTTAAACTGGGATAGTTGGCAAGTATGAGGCAGCTGCTGTGGGCCCAACAACAATGATGGGGTCCAGGGCAGCTGTCCCTTTTGCCCAGCCTTAAAAACGGTCCTGGATTCAGTGGCAGTGAATCAGAGGGTCTAGTGAGAGACCGGGAGCTCAGTGCATGGAAGAACTACAAAGAGAAGTTGTAGTGCAGCTGAAAGAACTGTAACACTTTGGGTTAGGAACTGTTAAAGACTGTTGGCATAGGAGACAGCATTCCTGCACGTGCAGATGTGGCTTCTTGCTGGAGACATTTCCTTGCACAGCTGTCCTTCTATTAAAGTCTCGGAGTCTGCTAATTGAGTTTGAAACTATCTAAGGGTGTCCTGGCCCTTACCCTCTCTCCCCCCAAAAATACAAAAAGGACTGTTAAGAGAAATAAAACTATTTTTACATCCAGGAAGTGTCTGGCGCCCAATGACCTTCACCATCTTTACACCCACTATGCCTCACAACCCACTACATACAGAAGGATATCCCTTACCCTAGAGGTTCTCATCAGACCAAAGGAGGCCTGTGACCTTGCTACATAATAAATGTTTTCCTTTGTGTTTAATTCTACTTTAATTATGGGCTTTACCTAGCCTTTTGGAACACACTATACATAATTGTTTTTTTGGAGCTTGGCAAAAAGTGTGTGAGGCTTTGCCTAAATGATTTAGTGGGAAAACTCCAGGTGTGGCTATTCTATACATAGTTACATTGGTAAAGCTTTACCAACATAACTGTGCATACATCATACCTTGCCGATACCCTTGAAAGCTAGAAATCATTGAAGTAGACACCTATACTCCAGTAATATGCATATGCTTTTGGGTCTAATGCCGAGCCGCTGCCCTGCTGCATTTTGAACACAGGAAGCCAGATATTCAGCAAGGGTGACATTCTCTGATTGGACGAGATGGAGAGGTGGGACAGTGATGTCATGCTCTAATTCACCTTCAAGTTACCACCTGCCCATGGTTGCACTGGTCACAGATCGCAGACAACTAGTTCTTACTCCTCCTGTGGAATATGGGACTTATGCCGCGTACACACGAGCGGACTTTACGGCAGACTTTGCCCGGCGGACGGGATTTCGTAGGACAATTCGATCGTGTGTGGGCTCCAGCGGACTTTGTTTTCTCAAAAGTTGGATGGACTTAGATTTGAAACATGTTTTAAATCTATCTGTCGAACTCGAGTCCGGTCGAAAAGTCCGCTCGTCTGTATGCTAGTTCGACGGACAAAAAGCCACGCTAGGGCAACTATTGGCTACTGGCTATGAACTTCCTTGTTTTAGTCCGGTCGTACGTTATCACGTACGAATTCGACGGACTTTGGTGGATTGTGTGTAGGCAAGTCCGTTCATTTGGAAAGTCCGTCATAAAGTCGGTCGGAAAGTCCGCTGGGCAAAGTCTGCCGTAAAGTCCGCTCGTGTGTACGCGGCATTAGAGTTGCTGGGCCTTTTTCCCCACCACCATCTAATGGACACTTTTTTGGACTGTAGCTTAGATAACTGCAACTTTTGTTCGCATGGCTATTTGTAGTGATTTTATAGCACAAATATGGTTAGATTTTAAGACCATGTGCTGTTAAAAACTATGCTCTCCCCATTGATATGCAAATAAACCAGGCGGATTGGTTTAGGACAGTGATGATTGATGAACCTTGGCACCCCAGATGTTTTGGAACTACATTTCCTGTGATTCTCACTGCAGTGAGAATATGTGAATATGATTCCCTCTGCAGTGTTGTTGAGCATCATGGGAAATATAGTTCCAAAACATTTGTGGTGCCAAGGTTTGCCATCACTGATTTAGGAGCTAAGCAGAGGACAGGATATGATAAAAAAATTCTAATAAAAGTCCTGGGTGGCTTATGTCCAATGTAAAAATGCATATAAAAGTAAAGGAGAAGACCTTCAAAAAATACAAGGCTGAGGGATCATTATCAGCATTCCAACTTTAAAAAGAATGCAACAAAAAATGTAAGGGTACAATCAGGGCGGCTAAGATAGAGCACGAAAGGCACATAGCGGAGAAGAGTAAAAAAAATACCAAGAAATTCTTTAAGTACATAAATAGTAAGAAAGGAAGGTCAGATCATTTTGGTCCCATAAAGAATGATGAAGGGAATCTGGTTACTAAGGATAGAGAGATGGCGAAGGTATTGAATTTATTCTTCTCCTCAGTCTTCACGAGGGAAAAGGGGGGCTTCAGTAACAAAAACTGCAAAGTTTATCCTCATGGCACGTCACAGGAAGCACCCTCATGGCTAACAGAGGACAGAATTAGAAATAGACTTGAAAAACATAACATTAATAAGTCACCGGGACCAGATGGCTTGTACCCGAGGGTCCTTAAGGAACTCAGTCAAGTAATTACCAGACCATTGTTCCTAATTTTTACAAACAGTCTACTGACTGGAATGGTACCAGCTGATTGGAGAAAAGCCAATGCGGCACCAATATTTAAAAAAGGGCATCCCTGGGAATTACAGACCAGTTAGCCTAACATCAATTGTATGCAAGCTCTTGGAGGGGATGATAGGGGACTATATACAAAATTTTAGTAATGAAAACGGTATCATTAGCAGTAATCAGCATGGATTCATGAAGAATCGTTCTTGCCTAACCAATCTATTAATCATCTATGAGGAGGTGAGCTGCCACCCAGATAAAGGAAGGGCCGTAGATGTGTTGTATCTGGATTTTTCAAAAGCATTTGATACAGTTCCTCATAAACATTTACTGTACAAAGTAAGGTCCGTTGGCATGGACCATAGGGTGAGTACATGGATTGATAAGTGGCTACAGGAGCGAGTTCAGAGGGCAGTGATAAATGGGGAGTACTCAGAATGGTCCCAGGTGGAAAGCGGAGTCCCCCAGGGTTCTGTCCTGGGACCAGTCCTATATAATTTATTCATAAATGACCTGGAGGATTGGATAAACAGCTCAATCTCTGTATTTGCGGACAATACTAAGCTAAGCAGGGCAATAACTTCTCCACAGGATGTGGAAACATTGCAAGAAGATTTGAACAAATTAATGGGGTGGGCAACTACATGGCAAATTAGGTTTAATGTAGAAAAAGGTAAAATAATGCATTTGGCTGGCAAAATATGAAAGCAATCTACACACTAGGGAGAGAACCTCTGGGGGAATCTAGGATGGAAAAGGACCTGGGGGTCTTGGTAGATGACAGGCTCAGTGGTGGCATGCAATGCCAAGCTGCTGCAAGCAAAGCAAACAGAATATTGGCATGCCTTAAAAAGGGGATTAACTCCAGAGATAAAACAATAATTCTCCCACTCTACAAGACTCTGGTCTGGCCGCACCTGGAGTATGCCATCCAGTTCTGGGCACCAGTCCTCAGGAAGGATGTGCTGGAACTGGAGAGAATCCAGAGCAGGGCAACAAAACTAATAAAGGAACTGGAGGACCTTAGTTATGAGGAAATGTTACAAGCACTGAACTTGTTCTCTCTGGAGAGGAGATGCTTGAGAGGGGATATGATTTCAATGTACAAATACCGTACTGGTGACCCCACAATAGGGATAAAACTTTTCAGCAAAAGGGAATTTAATAAGACACGTGGCCATTCACTAAAATTAGAAGAAAAGCGGCTTAACCTTAAACTGCGTAGAGGGTTCTTTACTGTAAGAGCGGTTAGGATGAGGAATTCTCTTCCACAGGCAGTAGCAGGGAGCAACGATAATGTAAAAAAAACTTTTAGATAAGCACCTGAACGACTGGGATATACAGGGATATACAGTGTAATACTGACATAAAATCACACACATAGGTTGTACTTTATGGACTTTTTTCAACATCACCTACTATGTACCTATGTAACTATGTAACTATATACAGGAAGTTGGGGGAGGAGCTTAGGATTTTGAAAGAAGCATGTGGTCAGACGACAAAAGAGAGTTGGTTTTGGAAGACAAAGAGGCAAGATATGGCTGCTAGAAGCTGGAGAACTTTGAAGACATTTTGAGTTGGACTGAGAGAAGAACTATGAAGGACATTACATCTTGATTCCATCTATAAGTTGAGTAACTGTTTAATTTACTTATTGCATACATATTGTACATGCTTATTTTTTCTAGAAAGGATAATTAGCTTGTACATGTTGTAGGCATATTTTGTAACTATAAATTGTGTTTTGTGCAGTTGTATGTGCCGCTTTTCTGTTTAGTAAAGCATTGATACACCACAGAGTTCTAAGTTTCCTTGGCTTCTACCGCAAGAACCTTTAATAGACACTAAGCAAAATATTTGGGTGCTCGTCCGGGATTTGCTAAAGCTCAACTAAAGCAGACCTGTGTTTTGTGGTGTGTTTTGTTGCTTTTGCTGGGGAAAATGCTGTGTACGCTGTTAAGGAAGAGTAAGACTGCTTTCACACTGGGGCGGGCGGGCACTGACGGTAAAACGCTGCTAGTTTTAGCGGCACTATTTGGCCTCTATTGTGGTGCTTTTAACCACAAGGGGACGTGGCAATCGGATTACGACACCTGGAGGCCACGCCCCCTTGTGACGTCACTGCCCGGGGCATGATGGGTCAGTGGCGTCACAAGGGGGCGTGGCCTCCGGATGACGTAATCTGATTGCCACACCCCCATTGTTATTTAAGAAGTAAAATAAATTGGAAAATCCGCGCTGCGGAGCCTAATTAGAGAACAGACTGATAGCTGCTCTAATAAAACACCAATATCCGTGTACAAAATCCAAAACTATATAAAAAAGTGTGCTTACGGTCTATATAAACAAGTGATGTTTAAGAATAAATAAACTTGCGTGAAACAAGAAAAAATAAAATATAATAAACCAATACATAGAACAAAAATAAATTGCATAAGAGTGAAATAAAGAATATCTCTAATCATAAATGCTATGACCTGTGAAATATATGCAAACGTGAAAAATCAACCAATACAAATCAATCGAAAATGAATGTAATATTTAAAAAGAATGAATAATGAATATATAGATAATATGTGAAAATTGTGACTCCAGTCCATGAAGTAAAACAATATAAGAAAAGTTCATGAACATGAGGAAACACCATCCACCTTCCATAAACCCATCATCCGTATGATTGAACAAAAGGAGAGAGGGATAAATAGATGTAACTCCACTTGCGGTGAATCCAAAAGATAAATGCTAAAGATGGACCCTTACCCTCGATGGTGGACCCCCTATTAGCGAGGTCTAACGAGCATGCAGATTTCGCCCTCTGCAGGGACCTTGTAGAGAAAGTGTCTGCAACAGCTGATACATCCAGCGTCTCCGGTCCGGGCTGATCCAAATCTTGAACCTGGAGGGGGGAGAAGCGCTCTCTTGCTGGCTGATGGTGTCCTGGTCTGCAGGTTGATGTAGAGCTCCTCTGATGAGTCTTCTATGGTTGAGGTCCTCTCACATGGTCCCTCTTGGCTCCTCTAATGAGTCTTCTATGGTTGGGGTCCTCTCGGATGGTCACTTCGAGTGTCCACAATCAGGGGAAAGTTCTCCTCCATGTCCCTGATGGAAGATGGAGGCTTCTTGTCCTGGCTGAGAGGTGTAAGGGACGTTCTGTGTCTGCACTACGGATCTGGCTCCCAAATACAGTACAGTATATACACTCACTGGCCACTTTTTTAGGTACACCTTGCTAGTACTGGGTTGGACCCCATTTTGCCTTCAGAACTGCCTTAAAGGGGCTGTAAAGGTTCGTGTTTTTTCACCTGCGCCATCTCTCTGCTAGGGGGTTCTCGGCTGTTGATTGGATAGATTGATAGCAGCGCAGCCATTGGCTCCGGCTGCTGTCAATCAAATCCAATGGCGCGGCCACCGGGGGGGAGTCCTGCATTGCTGGACTCGGGAGCGCACCCGCAAGGTAACCTCCCTGGAGAGCTCTTCTCCCAGGGGGTTATCTGATGCAGGGAGGAGCCGAGAGAGCTGCCGAGGGACCCCAGAAGAGCAGGTTCGGGGCCACTCTGTGCAAAATGAGCTGTAGAGTGGAGGTAAGTATGATATGTTTGTATAAATAAATAAATAACCTTTAGTGTCATTTCTCGTGGCATGGATTGGAAAACATTCCTTGGAGATTTTGGTCCATATTGACATGATAGCATCATGCAGTCGGCTGCACATCCATGATGCAAATCTCCCGTTCCACCACATTCCAAAGGTGCTCTATTGGATTGGGATCTGATGACTGTGGAGGCCATTGGAGTACAGTGAACTCATTGTCATATTCAAGAAACCAGTTTGAAGTGATTTGAGCTTTGTGACATGGTGAATTATCCTGCTGGAAGTAGCAATCAGAAGATGGGTACACTGTAGTCATAAAGGAATGGACATGGTAGCAAGCAACAATACTCAGGTAGGCCGTGGCATTTAAACCATGCTCAGTTGGTACTAAGGGGCCCAAAGTGTGCCAAGAAAATATCCCCCACACCATTACACCACCACCACCACCAGTCTGAAGCATTGATACAAGACAGGATGGATCCATGCTTTTATGTTGTTTATGACAAATTCTGAACCTACCATCTGAATGTTGCAGGTGAAATCGGGACTCATCAGACCAGGCAATGTTTTTCCAATCTTCTATTGTCCAATTTTGGTAAACCTGTGCAAATTGTAGCCTCAGTTTCCTGTTCTTAGCTGACAGGAGTGGCACACGGTGGGGTCTTCTGCTGCTGTAGCACTTCTGCTTCAAGGTTCGATGTGTTGTGCATTCAGAGATCAGAGATGATATTCTGCATACCTTGGTTGTAATGAGTGGTTATTTGAGTTACTGTTGCCTTTCTATCATCTTGAAACAGTCGGCCCATTCTCCTCTGACCTCTGACATCAACAGGCATTTTTGTCTACACAACTGCCGCTCACTGGATATTTTCTCTTTTTCTGAACATTCTCTGTACACCCTAGCAATAGTTGTGTGTGAAAATACCAGTAGATCGTCAGTTTTCAAAATACTCAGACCAGCCCGTCAGGTACCAACAATCACGCCACAATCAAATTCAGGCTTGTTCAATAGTCTAAAGGTTTCAGTAAATTTAATTCTATTTGGTTTTTAATGGATTACTTTATTTCATACTTCCATTTTGCTCTTTTCCAAGGCTTATTGAGCCATTTCCTTCCTCCGAATATCACAGCCAATCACTGTTTATTCCGCCAACATTGAGTCCAACTGGTCCTTCCACATAAACATTTCTTCTTTTCTACTTTAAAAACAGTGCGCCCCAGGTATCAGCCTTTACAGTTATAAGAGGGAGCAGAAAATGGATTCATCATTTTCTGTTATACAAAGCTGAACAGTAAGAGGCACCGTCTAGAAAAAAGCAGAGCCACTTCCAACTCGAGTATAAGTCGAATTTTTCAGCACATTTTTTTGTGCTGAAAGTGCCCCCCTCGACTTATACTTGAGTCAAGCACTTTTCTGCAGCAAAAAATGTCATTTTCCGAACTGATTTTGGGGCCCCGTATCTCAGGGCCACTTAATGCTAGGAACCCCAAATTTGGTGTGCAAACCCACTGGAACTGGTACCACAACATATCCGAAGTTCCTAGCACTAAGTGGCCCCGAGATACGGGGCCCCAAAATCGGTTCGGAAAATGTCATTCTCTGCTGCAGAAAAGTGCTTGACATTTTCTGAACCGATTTTGGGGCCCCATATCTCAGGGCCACTTGGTGCTAGGAACCCCAGATTTAGTATGCAAACTAACTGGAACTTGTCCCATAACATATCCAAAGCTGGGGTTCCTAGCTACAAGTGGCCCTGAGATACGGGGCCCCAAAACCGGTTCGGAAAATGTCATTCTCTGCTGCAGAAAAGTGCTTGACATTTTCTGAACCGATTTTGGGGCCCCATATCTCAGGGCCACTTGGTGCTAGGAACCCCAAATTTGGCATGCAAACCCACTGGAACTTGTACCATAACATATCCAAAGCTGGGGTTCCTAGCTCCAAGTGGCCCTGAGATACGGGGCCCCAAAACCGGTTCGGAAAATGTCATTCTCTGCTGCAGAAAAGTGCTTGACATTTTCTGAACCGATTTTGGGGCCCCATATCTCAGGGCCACTTGGTGCTAGAAACCCCAGCTTTGGAAATTTTATGCTGCTAGTTCCACTGGGTTTGCATACCAAATTTGGGGTTCTTAGCACTAAGTGGCCCCGAGATATGGGGCCCCAAATTCAGTCAACTGTGTCCATCTGCAGCAATGTCATTTCGGGACCCTTTGGGTTCAGAGACCCCAAATTTTTGCTGCAGCTAGGGGGCATCTAGGAACCCTTAACTATCGAGTTTGAAGTTCAGGGGACCTATGGCTGCAAATGGGCACAGTGAGGCATGCAAATGGGCATTGTTGACCCTCTTTTCCACTTACAGTAGCTGTGCATTTCTCACCCTCGTCTTATACTCGGGTCAATAAATTTTTCCCATTTTTTGTGGTAAATTAGGGCCTCGACTTATACTCGGAACGACTTATACTCGAGTATATACGGTAATAAAGCAAATTTTCTAATGTTTGTGCTGCTGGTATCTTACCACAGCCCAAAATGCAAAGATGATTCCAGGCTTCTTTTCCGTTCTATTTTAATGACTGTTAAGATGTAGATTCACAATACTGTACATGGTAGGCAAGCCCCAATGCCAAGAAATATTGCCAGAAAGTCAGCTCAGTAAATGTGAATGTTAAGCCTTGGAATTTGTACAGAAAACATAGATTACTCATCTGTTCAGGGTGTTAGATTTTCATTCAAATATACCTGTGATGCACCATAGCACTAGGGCGGACTTTCTACATTCAGCAGTTGTAGTTGTCCCTGGACAAAATGGACATCCCCTTAATTGCTTAAACATGTTGCCTTTTAAAAGATAAATGCAAACTTCTCTGTAAAGCTGGTAATTTGTTTATCCTTTTTTTTTCATTCAGCCAGCATCAGGTCCCTTCTGAACCAACTGAATTTCAATCCATGTATGGCGCTCTGCATAGGCACCATTCACCTCCACCTCTTCCGGTCAGGGAAAGATTTTCTTTCATTGAGATGTAGCCAAGTCTCGGGCCTCTCCAGGCCTAACGGTGACCTCTAGAGTTAGGGACAGCTGACATCCTTCTGTGTAAAGTGGGTTACGAGGCATGGTGGGTGCGATGCAAGGTAGATTAATGGGCGTCAGACACTTCTTGAATGCAAAGAGATTTATTATCTCTTAAACAGAAATGTGGGAGAGAGGTTTAGAGCCAGGACACCCTTTAGTAGTTGCAATGTTAATTTAGCAGACTCAGAGACTTCTATAGGTAGACAGCCATGCAGGGAAAGCCATCCAGCAAGACACCACATCTGCATGAGTAGGACCGCTGTCTCCTATGGCAGCAATCTTGAAACAGTTTCTAACAAAGGTTGTAATGAACTTATTCACTTCTTCTACAATCTCCTATTGTAGAACTTCACTCAACTGAGCTCCCAGTATTTCACTAGACTTGCTGATCCACTGCCACTGGATCCCCTGATCTCTTCCAATCTTCTCATTCAGTATCTTCCTCAAGAGTCACCCCTGCATCCCTGCTGGGTCCCTAGCTTGGCACTCACAGATACTCCTCAAGCGTCACCCCACTAGCCTGATCAGTCCCTGGCTTGGCACACAATATTGCTCTGCATGCATCACCTCCACTGGCTGGGTCCCTTGCTTGACATCTGCTGAAGTTTCCCAATTCTTCACTGTCCCGGGTTGGTGAGAATACTGCTCTGGTACTTGCTTCAGCTACTCACAGTGGCCCCTGGTAGTAAGGTGGATGGTCCCTTAGTGGTGACACCTTCTCTCTACCTCCGACCACGACAGGTTCTCCGGCCGGCACAAAGGGCACTTCTGGTTGGACTGCAAGCTGCAATCCCAACCCTACGCTGCTCTCTTTCTTCTGGATAGGCCCTCAGACAGCCTAGCAGCCAGATGTCCCCGGGATAGGCCTCAGGCTCTGGCCTAGCAGCCCGGGGCAGCACAACACACGTCCACCCAGACAGCGGTCCAGGTGGCACAGAAGCCCGATCACTTGACCTCACCAAAATAAAAAGGCTCTCCCAGCAGGCTAAGGGACCCAAGAAAATCCTGCCCATTGGCTGAGACACCCCATTTATCCCTAATCTATCCTTGCAATGCCCTTGTCCTATCTAATGCCATCAGATATGCCATCACCCGGCCGTCTGGTGACATAAGAGAGAAGTGCAGCAATTCCAGAATTAGGGTGAAATCAATTGACATCCTGTCAATTGGCCAAGGCAACTATCACTTGGCAAATACATTTACTAGCAACCCTGCTTAAACATCAGGGTGCTACAGAGAAATAGCAAAACATTCTCTGAATGGCCCCTACGCTGAGTTTCTGACTTTCTGTGTTCACAATGCAAGGCAGTCGTTCAGCACGGAACCCAGAAGTTTGTGGAGATCACTGGAGCAGGGGTGTCTACTACAGTGATTTCCAGCTTCAGGGATCCCACAGGTATGGTATATGCATAGCTACACTGGTCCAAGTTGGAGCAATGACAGTATGTAAAAATGCCATACCTTGAATTCTTCTTTAACCACTTGAATACTGGACACTTCCTGCCCAGGCCAATTTTCAGCTTTCAGTGCTCTCACGCTTTGAATAACAATTAATCAGTCATGCAACACTGTACCCACATGAAATTTGTATAATTTTTTTTTAGGTAGGTAGAGCTTTCTTTTGGTGGTATTTAATCACCACTGGGGTTTTTATCTTTTGCTATATATCGAAAATTTTGAAAAAAACATGTTTTTCTTAGTTTCCGATTATAAAATTTTTCAAAAAAAAAAATCTTTCTTCATAAATGTAACCAATGACACTGCAGGGGAATGAGGGGGTGGGGGTGGGGGCACACAGGGGGAATCAGATGTGGGTAGCACAGGGATGGGACATCTCTTTTTGGGACAGTTACCTAAGCAAATACGGACTCCATAGATGGTGAGAGGGAGAGACTTGCAATCATCCAGTCTACTGGAACGGTCTGATTGACATCTGCAAGCTGACTGATTGAGACTTCTTAGCGCAGCTTCTCTCTTTTAAGCACAGGGATGGGGATTGGTGCAGTAGGACGGGAGGACAGACACAGTGCATTGTTCTGTAATTGCCTTTCGGTCCCGCTGCACTAATCCCCCTCCCTGTGCTGCCCACATCAGATTCCCCCTGTGTACCTGGGCCCCCCTCATCCCCCTGCAGCACCTTCAGTTTCCTTCTCCAGCCAGCTGCTGCGGGCAGATGGAGAGTGATAGAAGGGCCGGTAAATATGTCATTTACTGGCCCCTGCTTTTTCTAAATTGGGCACAATGAGGGATGGGTACTCGACTTTTTAGCGCAGCTTCTCTCTTATAAGTTACCTTTTGTGTGTATCTCACTTTATGCTCCTGCTTGTTTATGTTTTTATATACATTCAATTGAGATATTTTTTAGCGTGGTTCTTTTTTGCCTTTTTATTGTTTCTGATACGTTTACTGCAGCTAAAACAATTGTTTGAGTACATATTATCTGATTGTTTATCCAATCAAGATACAGTTTGAAATATGGATATCTTTGAATTTAGAGCCACCAAGGTTGTAAATATAAAGTTTGGAAATTTATAAACATGATGACAGTGATCTAGGAGGGACCTTTATGAGGCTAAAAAATCTCATGGTATCTGAGACCCATACAAAATGGGACATTGCCTATTTGGAGACTTATATAAAGCACTCAAAGGTCCCAAGAAGTCTAAGGTGGGATGTCGCCCCTCAAAAAGGCGACACAGAATTGGAGGAGTCGTATAACTATTTTAACAAAGCTGGAGTTTTCTTTCTTCGATTTTTGATTGAAAGGAAGTCAATAAAACTGGCCAGACTCGATGAGGAGATTAAAATTATTAATGAAAAACTCAATCCTAATAAAATAGTGATGAGTATAAGGAGAAATCTCAGAATCTTTTAAAAATTCTTGAGAAGGAGGTCAAAGATCAAAGGACTAAAAAGAAGAAAAAGTATAATAGAGACCTATCTGATTACCATGGCAATGTTGTATTTGATTGGCAAAAAAAAAACTCCTGGAGGAGCAAGCTAAGCAGAACAAAATGATATGGAAATTTCTACATCAGGGGGAGGGGGTGTTAACGATGGAGGTCAACAATCTGCACAGCCTCCTGTATCTAACCCTGCTAGGTGGGGTGTACCCAATAATAAGCCACAGAGAAACCTTGCATAAAGGTTTAGACTCCTTATGTAAAAATAAAGATCTGGTCATTAGACC
This sequence comes from Lithobates clamitans, assembly GCA_037952925.1. Taxonomy (NCBI): domain Eukaryota; kingdom Metazoa; phylum Chordata; class Amphibia; order Anura; family Ranidae; genus Lithobates; species Lithobates clamitans. The sequence continues at coordinate 972,260 of JBBGZY010001669.1, read as the reverse complement.
GGCGGACGGGGGGGGGATTGTTGTTCTTGACAGAGGAGACTATATGACCGAAATGTATAAAATCATAGCCGATCGGGATACCTATACTCCACTCCCTTCTGACCCTAAAGTTAAATACCAAAAAGATCTGAAGGTAATTGTGGCTAGGGGTTGCCAGGCAGGCATCCTTAATAAAAAGGAGGGGCTATATTTAATACCCAGAGCTCCACGCACCCCTACCATCGACTACTTGCCAAAAATTCATAAAAATCCTGTCTGCCCCCAGGGACGCCCTATTTTTAGTGGCATGGATTCAATAACATCTCGGGTTGGCAGATGCATTGATTTTTATTTACAAACTCTAGTCCGAACAATGCCCTCATATGTTAAAGATTCAAGGCATGTTATCAAGTTGCTTTCTGAAGTCCAATTGAAACCTGGAATGTAGATTGTTACTGCGGATGTTACATCCTTATATACCATAATTCCACACTTTAGGTCTGGAGGCTGTAAAAAGTTTTGTGGATAGAGATTCTAGACTCCCACAGAGTCAGGTGTTGTTCTTAATGGTTCTATTGGAGTACGCAGCCTTCCAAGATTATTTTTGGTTTGACAATAATTTCTTTAGACAAGATATGGGAGTAGCTATGGGGGCAAAATACGCCCCTAGCCTGGCTAACCTTTTTATGGCCAAATAGGAGGAGAATGTCATCTATGCCCACGATATACCATAGTTAGTTCTGTGGGCGAGGTACATAGATGACATCCTACTCCTATGGGATAGCGAACACCAAGACTTGCAGGAGTTCATGTCTTCTTTTAATGTTAACCAAAGAGGCATACATTTGAATTTTGAGATGTGCCAAATTGAAATCAATTTTCTAGACCTCAGAATTTTCGATTAGGGGAGACAGGTTGGTCACATCTACATTTTTTAAATGTACTGATAGAAATTCATTTATTCCTATAGACAGTTGTCACTACCGTCCTTGGTTAAAATCAGTCCCAAAGAGCCAGTATATGAGACTTAAAAGGAACTGCTCTGACCAAAGTGAGTTTTTGGTGCAGGCTGAAGTTTTAACCAACAGATTTCTTGAAAAGGGATATTCGAGGGAGTCCCTTCTCGAGACATTAGAAACAATTAATGATATGAGTAGAGATGAACTACTTGTAGAGAAAGAGCCACGCGTGAATGAGGCCTTTTCCTCTCGAGTCCCCTTTGTGACTACTTACTCTCTACAACATAAAAGCATTAAACAATTAGATTATAGGCATTGGCATATTGTCAACAATGATGGGGTCCTGAATAAGGTATTGCCTGATAAACCTCGTGTTGTGTTTAAGGGGACCCCTTCTTTGAGAAATCGAGTAGCCCCAAACATTTTTAATCAACCCATTGAAAAATTACATTTGTTAACCAGTTAACAGAGTTCTACCAGTGCAAAAGATGCAGGGTATGCTCTTTGAATGCATGTCCTCATAGACGGACCACAACCTTTACCTCCACTAGCACACAGAGACAATATGTGATTAAACCATTTATCACTTGTGCCACAGTGGGGGTGGTTTATATGTTGCAGTGCCCTCGTGGCCTGCAATATGTAGGCCGGACTAAACGCCCTCTTCAGGTTCGCCTCAACAAACACATCACCAATTTTAAGATGGGCTTTAAAAACCACTCTGTATCTAAGCATTATTTATTTGCACATAACAAGGACATATAGACAAGTTTAGTCCCCATTGGAGGGGTAGCTCGTTATTGAGGGAGATATCTAAACTTGAAATTGCGTGGATTCATAGACTTAAAACCTATGTACCATATGGGTTGAACATAGACACTGATGTGAATGCTTTTATTGATAACTCATAATAAACCTGAATGTAAACTCGTTCTGAGACACCAGTATATGGTATAATAAGGGTTCCCCCCTTTTTTTTCTATTCTATTATAAATTTTATGGGTATAAAGTATAATTATTAATTGATTATATAAATAAATTCATATAATATTTTCACTTAATATTTTTATTTTACCAATATATCAAACGAAATGCTTTTTCTATAATTCATTTATTATTATTAAGTTGGCAAATTATGAATTTAATTAGTAATTCAGTTTATTTGAATACATTTATTAAAAAAAATAATTCACACCAATTATTCATTATTATTAATTATTAATTGATTTATTTAAATTTTGATTTATTTAAATATATTCACATTCACATTACACGTTTGCATTCTCCAAATTCAAATTTGGAGATGAACACTTAATATTAATGCACATCAGTATTATTATTAATATTATTTTTGGTCACAAAACAAATGTATTTGACATAATGACTATGTCACTTTATTTGGGGTATGGGGTCTCTATTATAATGGCCTGAGGGTAGTCGATTATGGATGGTCCATCATCTGACATCATTCTGGTTTAGGAATTTAGGGTTTATTTATTACCACATAGATGGAAGCTTTAATAAACATTTTTCTCTCATTTTTTAATTTATTATAAATGTTTTTTATACATTTTTATATTTATTCCAATTTTTCCAAAGCAATCTAGATGTGATCATTTCCATCTTTGCAAATAAGGCATAATTTTCCCATATGTAATATGGTGCTTTTTGAGCCGTGTGCTTGTGACTCAGAACGAGGCTTGGCTTTCTATATAAGGTGGTGAGTCATTACATTGCCCGTTCCCCATTGACAACGTCACGTATGACGAAACGCGTCTGATAGAGGGTACGTACTGACGTCACCACGCGGATTCACTAGGAGGACGGGCTCCGTTTGTTTGTTGCTGGCCGGCATTGCTTTTAAACATATGCGTTATTCATCATACAGATGTAAGTGTATTACCTTTGTTTAAATAAAATAATATAGACTGTATAATATAGACTGTGAGAGGGAGAGACTTGCAATCATCCAGTCTGCTGGAACCGGTCTGATTGACATCTGCAGGCTAAAGGCCTGGGTTATAGCCATCTGCCCTTTATGCTTGCCATCTGGTAAGCAGGTCTTTATTACGGTGGTTGGGCACTCTCATGTTTGTGTGTAATCACTGTGGTGCCATTAAGAAGAAATAGTGATTTTATTATAGACTTTTATATGCCTCGACTTGAATGGTTGAGACTGGTTGAGACTTTTTAGGGCAGCTTCTCTTTTTTTAAGCACAGGGATGGGGACTGGTGCAGTGGGAAGGGAGGACAGACACAGTGCATTGTTCTGTAATTGTCCTCCGGTCCCGCTGCACTAATCCCCCTCCCTGTGCTGCCCACATCAGATTTCCCCTGTGTGCCTGGGCCCCCCTCATCCCCCTGCAGCACCATCAGTTTCCATCTCCAGCCAGCTGCTGTGGGCAGATGGAGAGTGATAGAGAGGCCGGTAATTATGTAATTTACTGGCCCCAGCTTTTTCTAAATTGGGCACAATGAGGGATGGGTACGGATCGCTCCTGTGTCCATTCATAACTGAGCATAGTAAACTATGTTTACTATGCTTCAGTTTATGAATGTACAGGAGCCTTTGCCTCCTGTTCATTCATCTTCACTGCAACTGACACTACAGAGAAAGGAATTGAATAATCTGTGTCCTCAATTCCTTTCTGTCTCAAAGGTGAGATGTTAGGGGTCTGTTTAGACCCCTGATATTTTATACACCCCCCCCAGCAGCTTTGTAAACGAAAAACCAAAAAAAATGAATCATTAAAAAATGTAAAAAATAAATAAAAATTATTTTTAAAATTAAAAAAAAAACATAATTTTTAAATATTAAAAAAATAATATAAATGTATATATATTTTGTAATTCGGGAAGGCTGCTGTCAGGTAGACTGTACGGGGTCCTGTGATTTCTAATGGCAGCCCTGTATACAGCCATGATGATTATATAAGAAATAATTTCTGACAGCATTCCTGCAGCCATTAACAACTACTGTGATAGCTATGTTTGGCTACAGCTATCACATGGTACAGGGAGGCAGTGCTTTGTTCTGTAGGTTCTGTACCATGTGGTCAATGAGACCAATCACAAAGATCACAGTGGTTCTCAATGGCTGTATGAATGGCATCCATGTTTACTACTGGAAATGTGATTACTTTGATTGATAATAAAATGATCTTATACAATTGCTTCTATGTGCAATCAATCATACACCTTAAAAACGATGATAGGTAACAAATAATTAATATAAATCATTAGTGAATCAAGCCAAATGATTCACTGACAAAGTGTCCCAGTGATCAATAAAATGTGTGAAGTCCTTCTTCCAACGATCACAGTGCTTTCACAAATCACCTCAGTGCTCCCAGAACTCTCCCCTCATAACTGTGAATAGAAAGCCTTAGGGACAGATAAATGGGCTGGTGATCCTTCCTTGGTGTATTCCTTTCCTTATCTCCTCTGTATGGAATCCAGTATCCAGGCTATTAAAGTACTGCTAATGACTCCAAATCACATAGGGGAATGAAATAGATAGAATGCCTTCCATAGTCTGAAATCGTTTAAAATAGGCAATTTATTAAAAGACAATTGGATGCTTACATCAAAACAAGTTAAAAAGCGCATAAAAGCTGAAACAACAGCGTTTGATCGCCTCTCACGTCACTTCTGGTCCGCTGTTTACTCCGGTCACGCCCTATGCGTTATGTCACGTGACGTAACGTAACAGAGTCATGTGATGTGACATAACGCGTAGGGCATGGCCGGAGTGAACAGCGAACTGGAAGTGATGTGAGAGGAGATCAAATGCCGTTGTTTCAGCTTTTTTGCCCTTTTTAACTTGTATTGATATAAGCATTCAATTGTTTTTTAATAAATTGCATATTTTAAATAATTTCACACTATGGGAGGCATGTTATCTATTTCATTCCCTTATGTGGTTTGGAGCAGGCCCGAACTGGGATGAAAAAAATAGGCCCAGGCATTTTAGACTGAGCAGCCCGGGGTGTGGGGGGGTTATAGGCATTTAGGCATTTGCGGGGGCTGTTGGTACTGGGATTTGGGGTTCCAGGATGTGTGGATGTGGTTACGGTAACTTTTTTAGTTTAATGTGACAGATTGGGGCCAAAGCCAAATATAATGGAGTACTCACAAAGCCAGTTATTAACAAAAACTCCTTTATAACTGGCTCTGTAATGTTTTATAACTGGCTTTGTGAGTAATATATTCCAACTGGCTCTGTGAATACTGCAATGCCAGTTATAAAGCATTACTCACAGAGACAGTTACAAAGCATTACTCACAGAGCCAGTTATAAAGGAGTATTGATTTATAACTGGCTTTTTGAGTATCACTTTATGACCCCTTTCACACTGGGGCATTTTTCAGGCGCTTTTGGGCTAAAAATAGCGTCTGTAAAGCTCCTGAAAAATTCCTCCCCTGCAGCCCCAGTGTGAGAGCCAGAATGCTTTCACACTGGGGTGGTGTGCTTGCAGGACATTAGAATAAGTCCTGCAAGCAGTGTCTTTCAGGCGATGCGGGAGCGGTGTATACACCACTCCACCACTGCCCCCGCCTAGTGAAATTAATGGGCACTGCCGCCGAAGCGCCGGCAAAGCGATTCGGCAGCGGCGCTTTTAACCCTTTATTCGGCTGCTAGTGGGGGTTAAAAGCACCCCACTAGCGGCCGAAAAGCACGTAGAATTACAGCGGCAATGCGCCGCTAAAATTAGAGGAGTGCCCAGAGACAGTGGCGTAGCGTAGGTTGTCGGCATCTGGGGCAAGGCAGGTAATTTGCGCCCCTTAATCCGTGGACTTGCCTATTCTTATCTCACACCTGGAGAACTCCCCCACGCTCCCGCCGCCATGGAACCAGACATGACATCAAGGGCAGCACACTCTGGACAGCGCCCCTCTAAATTTTGCACCCGGGGCCATAGCCGGTCTGCCCCCCACGCTACGCCACTGCCCAGACAGCAGGTGCACGCTGATTAAAAAAGCCTGGCCATGAGCTGGCTGATTAGAAGTCACATAAGAGGAGAAAAATAGCATAATTACCATTATAAGGAGCACTCTCTGGCCCTGGAGCATCAGATCCAAATCCCTTCACCAGCGGGAAAAGAAGTGGGCAGGAAGAGAGGTGGGTGTACACCAGCCGCACTGCTTGCCCTATAAGCGGGAGCAGCACCTAGCCAGCTTTCATGTGCAGGAGGCGGATCTGAGATCCTGCAGCTGCATATACAGAAGGTGGTGGTGTGGAAGGACTCAGCTTCTCCATCCCTCCTTCTCTCCTGGTGTCCTGGTTGCCAGGTGACTGGTGGCTGCGAGGCGCATGCGTGAACCCGGACCCTCGCTTCAGCAGTGGCCTAGGTTGCTATGGAGCAGCTTGTTGGGCGGGGGAATGGTGAGACTCCTTCCACTCCTCCCGCATTCACAGCACCTCGCCCATGGCCAGCCCCGCAGTCCACCCATCCACCCACGGCCCGCCCTGCATGTCACAGCCTCCCTAAGAAATGCCACCGGGAAAATGCTCGGCGTGCCCTATAGCCAGTCTGGGCCTGGTTTGGAGTCATTAGCAAGGATTTCATACAGAGGAGATAAGGAAAGGAATTCACCAAGGAAGGATCACCAGTAGGGATGAGCCGAACACCCCCCTGTTCGGTTCGCACCAGAACATGCGAACAGGCAAAAAATTTGTTCGAACACGCGAACACGCGAAAGTCTATGGGACTCGAACATGAATAATCAAAAGTGCTAATTTTAAAGGCTTATATGCAAGTTATTGTCAAAAAAAGTGTTTGGGGACCTGGGTCCTGTCCCAGGGGACATGTATCAATGCAAAAAAAAGTTTTAAAAACAGCCGTTTTTTCGAGAGCAGTGATTTTAATAATGCTTAAAGTGAAACAATAAAAGTGTAATATTCCTTTAAATTTTGTACCTGGGGGGTGTCTATAGTATGCCTGTAAAGGAGCACGTTTCCTGTGTTTAAAACAGTCTGACAGCAAAATGACATTTCAAAGGAAAAAAAGTCATTTAAAACTACTCGCGGCTATTAATGAATTGTCGGTCCGACAATACACATAAAAGTTCATTGATAAAAACGGCATGGGATTTCCCCACAGGGAAACCCCGAACCAAATTTTTTTAAAAAATGGCGTGGGGGTCCCCCTAAATTCCATACCAGGCCCTTTAGGTCTGGTATGGATATTAAGGGGAACCCCGTGCCAAAATTTTTAAAAAAATGGCGTGGGGGTCCCCCCTCAAAATCCATACCAGACCCTTCAGGTCTGGTATGGATTTTAAGGGGAACCCCGCGCCAAAATAAAAAAAATGGCGTGGGGTCCCCCCAAAAATCCATACCAGACCCTTATCCGAGCACGCAACCTGACAGGCCGCAGGAAAAGAGGGGGGGAACGAGAGAGTGGCCCCCCTCCCTCCTGAATCATACCAGGCCACATGCCCTCAACATTGGGAGGGTGCTTTGGGGTAGCAGCCCCCCAAAGCACCTTGTCCCCATGTTGATGAGGACAAGGGCCTCATCCCCACAAGCCTTGGCCGGTGGTTATGGGGGTCTGCGGGTGGGGAGCTTATCGGAATCTGGAAGCCCCCTTTAACAAGGGGACCCCCAGATCCCGCCTCCCCTGTTTGAAATGGTAATGGGGTACAAAAGTACCCCTATCATTTCACAAAAAAAGTGTCAAAAATGTTAAAAATGACAAGAGACAGTTTTTGACAATTCCTTTATTTAAAATCTTCTTCTTTCCATCTTCTTCGGGGGGCTTCTTTTAAGTCTCATATTTCATCCATAATAGGTCTAGTAAAGAATTCCACAATTCCACCAAGCCATATCTTTATTTGAAATGCCCCATATCAACATAACAAAAAAGTGATAAAGTGAACAGCTCTTTATTTTTGTATACAGTAGTGTTTTTTTTGTCAGATGTGTCACATTCTTGTCCCATAGACAGCAGGAAGTAAGATAACTTTTTGTCCTGGTAACAGTGGCCACCAGGAAAAATACAAAGGACGAATCTCCTAGTGGACACAGACAGCAATAAAATCCTGACAAAGGTCCTAAACCTTTTAAAATTAAAAAAATAATAATGTGTTGGATACACTTTAAGCCAGCTATGATATAGCATTGCCATAACAATTGGCGGTCAAGGAATTGAAAAACTCTAGGATGTATGAAGAGCCAATGTTAAGTGAGACGCGTTAAGCCATACTGAGCGGCCAAAAGAAATGTTTTCATTTGTGTCTTCTTTCTCTCTGAAGAGCAATAGATTCTGGCAGAGAAGCAAAGTATCTAGAGCAGTGTGCTCTGTGCTGCTGCCTTGAATGCTAATTTACGTTTGCTATTTGGTCAAGCAGACCCATTTTCACGTTTTCTCTTGCACTCTCTGTCCTCTGGCATTAAAGAGATTTTTCGTGCTTTGTGGTTTAACATTTCCCATAAGAACAGAGTGATTCTGTTTCATTCAGCAAGCGCATCTCACAAATCTCTCATCTTCTAGGAAGATCTACATTACCAGCATGAGAGAGGTTAATGGAATATTATCTTTCTTCTTTTTTTTTTTTTGCTGTATCACATCCCCTAAAAGAATGGTAATTTCCTTATCTCCAGAGGCCACGCTCGCGTGTGTGTATTATATATATTATGGATCATGCTGTTGTAAGCGCCTTCTAAGACCATTACAGAATGCAGTTTATTGCCCATTATAAGCACTGCCTGGCAGTGCTTATCTTGTGCCCAAAACTATATCAACAATAAGTGTGTGAGCCAGAACCTACACAACGCTTGAATTTAGAACAACGCTTGAATTTAGCACAACACTCATGTTATACAGTAGTTGTATACAGTCTATCTCTTGTGACATAACTGCTGGTTAAATATTAAGCTAGTATCATTGGTTGTCCATCCTCCAGGCCTTTACTCCTTTGACCTAGCTGAGGCTTTTTCCTGTTTAATGAGCCAACCTTGCCAGGAAGCCTTTTAATAGCAACTTGTGAACTACTGCACATCAGCCTCAAAATTTCTCAGCACTTGTTAAATACATTTCCTTTGCTTTATTGTTAGAAAAAAATGTGATGTTCAGTAAATTATAATCCTTCTTTGAAGTGGGGTCAAGGTTAGTGACATTAGGCTGAAACCCTATATGTTAGAGGGAAGTAGTTGTATAAAGGCTTTTTTTTTTTTGCTCAATTTATCACTTATTTACAGTGAGCAACTTTGCCAGACTATTTCATAAAGTTGCCCTATCATTTAAGTAAAAATTTCAAAGCTAAACTTTTAAAAGAAGAGTATAAGGTATACCTCTCCCACTGCCCTCATCATCTAACTTTGATCCAATCCTGAGAAAATGTAATGCAAAACCAATATTTCCAGGAGTGTGAATCTTCTGGGTACCCTGCAGCTTTCATTTAATTCTTCTGCTGACCTCCACGCCATTACAGAAGACAGTAGGAATAAGGAGGTCAGCAGAAGGAACCAGTGAAAACTGTGGGGACCCAAGAGATTGACACTCCTGTGAGTTTTTCAGTAGACTTCGAAGGATGTTTTTCAAAGATCATAGTGGCATTGGCGTGCATGGGCAGTGGAAGAGGTGAGTGCATGTTCTTTTTTACAGATATAACTTGCTTTGGGATGTTTAATATCACTTTAAATTGGAACCATGGGCAAAATAAAAAATTAAATACAGTATATAATTCATTTGTCACAGATCAGCAGTAAAAACTGTGGCTCATCTGTCTTTTGTACTTCCACAGATCAGCAGACAAACTGTTACTTGTGGCCCCAAGAGACCAGTAGGAAAGCCAGTATGTTACTTTGTATGTTATTTTATTATATCTTTTCTATGGCTCTAAGGCCTCATGCACACGAGACGCTGTTAAACGCGCGTTCAGAGGCAGTTGGACACTTTTTTCAACTGCCCCTGAACTCATTCAATGTTATCCTATGTGTCCATGTACACAGTCTCGTTTTTTGGCGTTTTTAGGCAGTTGCGTTTAACCTCGTTTTTCCAGAAGCAAAAAAATGGGTTCAGACGCAAAAGTTTTCCACGTTTCAGACGCCAAACATGGCTAAATGCGGCTAAACGCCGGTACAGCGTTTAGCCGCATTTGCGTTTATAAGTGCTTTTAAAGGAACCCTATTTTTGGGACCAGAAAACACAGAAATATGTGGTAAACTGCAGCAGAGAATGACATTTTGTGACCCGACTTTGGGGCCCCATATCTCGGGGCACATGGTGCTTAGACCCCTAAATTTGGATATGTTGTAGTGTTGCTAGTTCCACTGTGTTTGCACACCATATGGGGTTCCTAGCACCAAGTGGCCCCGAGATATGGGGCCCCAAAATCAGGTCAGAAAATGTCATTCTCTGCTGCAGAAGTGCTTGACATTTTGCGACCCGACTTTGGGGCCCCATATCTCGGGGCCACTTGGTGCTAGGACCCCCAAATTTGGATATGGTGTAGTGCTAGCTCCACTGTGTTAGCACACAAAATGGGGTTCCTAGCACCAAGTGGCCCCGAGTTACGGGGCCACAAAGTTGGGTCGCAAAATGTCATTCTCTGCTCTGCAGACTTCTAGACGCAAACGCTGTAAAACGCGACATGCAAATGCGGCAAAACGGGCGTTTCTAAACGCCGGTTTCAGCTTTTAAAAACATGTGTTCAGCAGAGTTTGCACTGCCGTTTCTTCTGCATGAAGCCTAACATGCAAAGCTGTTCTGGTTCTTTTAGTCCCAAAACATGTGCTCTAGTTTTAACTTATTCCTGCACAGGACTGAGTGATTAAAGTGTTGGCCAGTCTCACCTGCTAAATATTATAAGCTACATGGTTAGTCTCTGCCAGCCTGGCTATCTGTCTCTCAGTCATATTGCATCCAATTAAAGTGGCATCATTCCCCTCCTGTCAAGCTGCAACCAATCAGGAAGGCTTCTTCCTATTGCCTTGTATAGTTAAACTCCGTGTAGCTCTCAGCTTGCTGTCCAAGCAACTGCTTTGCAAGGTAGCTGCAAAGCCCTATACCTGCCTGCTTTCCTTCCCTGATTCCTGTGCCAACCTCTGACTGTTTTGCCTGGTTATCCAAGTACACCACCTGTCTTGACCTTTGACGTTGTTCATGGTCCAGGGATCTACTGTCCTCTACTGTTAGCTGCTACTATTGCAGTATTATGTATAATTATGTATTAGTACTTCCTGTCTCTTGGCGGCTGACTTTGAAAAACCCCAGAAAGAAGAAGTGAAGACCAAGAGTACAGCCTCGTACACACAATCGGATTTTCCGATGGGAATTGTGTGTGGATAGACTGTTGGTTTAAAATCCGACTGTTTGTATGCTACAATTGTTGTCGGATTTTCCGCGGACAAATGTTGGATGGCAGACTTATAAATTTTCCGCGGACAGCGGTCTGTTTCAGATTTTCCGATCGTGTATACACAAGTCCGTCAGACAAAAGTTCAAAGTACAAACAGGCATGCTCGGAATCAATGCTCACCAAACACAACATTAGCAGAAGGTGCCCAAAGGGTGTCGCTAAAGAGCTGAAAAGCCACGTAGTACATCACTACGTTCGTGTTGACAGACAATTGTGTGCCGTTTGTATGCAAGACAAATTAATTGCTAACGTCCTTCGCACAAAAGTCTGACGCTTTGTCTGCAGAAAATCTGATCGTGTGTACGAAGCTTAAAATGCATCATCACTATGCTGCAACTGCATGCAATGCACACAGTTGCAGAGGGGTTGAAGTGCAGCCCCATTCACCTAGGGCAGTGATGGCGAACCTTGGCACTCCAGATGTTTTGGAACTTGGAATTTCCCATGATGCTTAACTACACTGCAGAGTACATGAGCATCATGGTAAATGTAGTTCCAAAACATCAGGGGTGCCAAGGTTCGTCATCACTGACCTAGGGGTATACTTCAAGGGTGCCCTGACTGAAAAAAAGATTGAGAAACACTGGCATAGAGGAACCGATCTCTCCATTTTCCTCCTGCAGCCGATGAATGCCTGCAGGAGGGAGAGGGGGAGAAGCAGGGGGAAATTGAGAAATAGGTTCCTTTATATGCAGCCACCCACTTGCGACCGGCCCCTTTTGTTACACCACCAGGCTCGGAGGAAAGGGCCCTGTCCGGGGGTCAGGGTGCCTTTTGTGGTTTCTTGCACCTGGGCCCTGAAGGTTATAGTTACGCCACTGGCCAGAATACAGCACTGTATGTTACATATAGTTTTTACAGCACTCTCAATAGGCACATCTGTTAGTAAAGGAAATAGTTAATTTGGACCAGCTTGGTCCAAACTAACTATTTAAAGAGGAAGTAAACCCTGATGGGTTTTACTTCCTCTTTATTTCCATGCAAATGTAAAGCATAATGGGCTACCATGCATCGCATGGTAGCCCATTATGCGTCACTTACCTGAAACCAAAGCCTGCAATATCACCGTTGTCCCCACTAGCAGCGAGCATCCATCTTCACCCATCTTCCTTCCGGGGCCGCAAACTCCGGCTCTGTGACTGGCTGGAGTCGGGTGACGTCACTCCCGTGAATGCTCGTGGGAGCCGTCAGTCATGGTATGACCCCCTTTGGAAACAGCACGATCTGCCCTTTCTAAAGTGTGCATGCGCCATAGACATCGGCGCACGGCTTTATTGTAAATAGCTCTTAAACCGTGGAGGTTTAGGAGATATTTCCAGCACCTACAGGTAAGCCTTAATATACGCTTACCTGTAGGTAAACGTGGTTGTACAGGGTGTACAACCACTTTAAAGCCATAGTAATCCTGGAGTTCAGGGTTCTTTTTGTCACCACAACATTAAAGAGATGGGAAATCAAAAATGTTACAATTGTGGCCAGAACTGAAGGAAAAGATTTCCCCTAGAGACATTCTTCACTTGCTGTGGTGTCTCAAGGACCAGAAGTAAACAAGGGTTTTTCTGTAGCAAGAAATTCTAAAACAGCTGTTTTCTGTAAAATCAACAAGTAAATATTCAACTTTTCTAGTGCACACCAAGATGAACACTGCTCCATCCACTAGAACTGGTTCCCCAAAGCTCACTTGGAAACCAACACTTCCAGTATTGATAGTCTGGGTCTCCAGCAGCTTTCACTGGTTCTTTCCTTCTGACTTCACATAAGTGCAAGACAGGATAGTGAGATAAAATCTGAGGTTGGAACAAATGAGATCTGCAGGGTTTCCAGTAGACCCACACTCATGGAAGTATTGGCTAATCAGGGAACTTTGGGGGAACAGTTCTAGTGAATTGAGTGGCATTCAGAAACATGGAGGCAATATGCACTCCTGAGCTTGCGCACCCTTAAACCCTGCACTGTGTACAATTTTCTGTGCATTTGAGCAACATGGGCACTAGGAAAGATGAATATTACCTCCATCTTTAGCATGTAACAGCAGTTATTAAACAGTCATGACAGGGTCTCTTTAACAATTCCCAGTCTGAAACTAGAAAATGTATGGTTTTGGATACATTATAAAGTGTATTCTAAAAACACAGCAATCTATGGGAAATGTAGGTATCAATCACTAAAAGAATCAAGGATGAATTGTGTAATATTACATGTAGATATTCAAAGATATTCAAGGAAAGCTGTTAATGTATTAACTTATAATATCCTATGATCATACCTTTAATTATATTTGAGTTGACTCTTTAACCACTTCTTTACCCCCTTCCTGACCAGAGCACTTTTTGCGATACGGCACTGCGTCGCTGCGCGGTAGTGCGACGTTGCACCCAAACAAAACTGACGTCCTTTTTTTCCACAAATAGAGCTTTCTTTTGGTGGTATTAGATCACCTCTGCAGTTTTTATTTTTTGCGCTATAAACAAAAAAAGAGCAACAATTTTGAAAAAAAAGCTATATTTTTTACTTTTTGCTATAATAAATATCCCCAAAAAATATATAAAAAAATACATTTCTTTCTCAGTTTAGGCCAATATGTATTCTACATATTTTTGGTAAAAAAAAATCGCAATAAGCGTATATTGATTGGTTTGTACAAAAGTTATAGCATCTACAAAATAGGGGATAGATTTATGGCATTTTTTTAATATTTTTTTTTCTATTAGTAATGGCAGCGATCTGCGATTTTTATTGTGACTGCGACATTATGGCGGACACATCGGACACTTTTGACACTGTTTTGGGACCATTCACATTTATACAGCGATCAATGCTATAAAACTGCACTGATTACTGTATAAATGACACTGGCAGGGAAGGGGCTAAACACTAGGGGGCGATCAAGGGGTTAAGTGTGTCCTAGGGAGTGATTCTAACTGTAGGGGGGTGGGCTACCACTGACATGACAGCGATCACTGCTCCCGATGACAGGGAGCAGTAGATCCCTGTCATGTCACTAGACAGAACAGGGAAATGCCTTGTTTACAAAGGCATCTCCCTGTTCTTCCACTCCGTGACACGGAGTACGCGGCCGGAGGCTCGCGCGCCAACAATGCTGCTTCTTAAAGGGGACGTGCCGGCATATACCGTCGTGCACTGGTCGGAAAGCGGTTAAAAGGATTCTTCCTAGCTGAATAAAATGGCTAAGGGCCTCTTTTCTTAAATAATGGCCCTTTGCATGACACGATGCTGAGGTAGGGTTCGAGCCAGAGATGTAGTGCAGTAAATAAACATGATCCTATGATGGTCCTTCTACAAGAGAGTATAATGACAAATTTATATGGGGTTGAGACTGCAGCATTTTGATGTCTTTTCAATACAGTATGATAAATGTCTGGTTAACACCTAAAACATTACTATTTACCCTCTCAGATAGAGGCAATCAGACTAGGTTTGCTTTTTCAGATGAGAAATGGCACAAAAAATCAATGCTTAGGTGCTGTATTTAGTGTACATCACACAACGCTCACACCTAAAGCCAACCCTCTAGTGTATTGAAGCACAGACATTAAAAATGTAAACTCATAGGATAAGAAGTGATTGTAAAATGATCACTTTGTAAAACAACCCAATTTGTTTTAAATAGAAATGAAAGGCAAAACATTTTTGTATAGATATAAAAAAAAAAAATAGAAATACCCTTTTTTCCCTTTTTATAATTGATCACATTCCCTCTGTTCTCAGCTTCTGGGAGCACACTGAGCTTGCCAGTGAATGCCTGGGTAGCAGGGGCGTGTCAGTACAAGTCTGATCATTGGAGGAGTTCCCAGCATAGCTAGAGAACTGATCACGGTGTGCTCTCCTGCTTATTGTGGTCAGTTTTTAATACGAAACTAGAGAAAATGGCAGGATCACCAGGGATTTCACATAAAGAAAGCAGTACAAAGAGAACAGGATACTTTCTCATACAAATACATGGTACAGCAGGCACATGTCAGGAATAAAACAAACGCTTAAAATCACAACACCAGGCAAAAGTGAAATGGAAATTGTACATTGTGCATCAATTGCTTAAAGGGGTTGTAAACCCTCTCATTTTTTCACCTCAATGCATTCTATGTACTGAGGTGAAAAACTTCTTGTAGTGCACCAGCCCCCCTTTTACTTACCTGAGCCCGATTGTTCCAGCGCCGAGGATGAGCACACCCACTCCAGTTGGTGTCTCTGGTCCTGATTGGATAGATTGATAGCAGCGCAGCCATTGGCTCCCGCTGCTGTCAATCAAATCCAATGATGTGGGAACCGGGGGGCGGAGCCTAGTCCTGCTGTCTGTGTCAATAGACACAGCAGCAGGACACGGGAGAGCGCCCGCACGGGTGCCCTGAGGGAGATTGCTGCTCCAACTGGGCACTCGAGAAGAGGAGGAGCCAGGAGGGCCATTGAGGGACCCCAGAAGAGGAGGATCGGAGCCACTCTGTGCAAAACCAACTGCACAGAGGAGGTATAACATGCTTTTTTTTTTTTTTTTTTTTAAACAAATGTTTACACATCCTTTAACAGTTTTAATTCCAAACACCTCTTCCTAAGCCATCCTGCAACGTAATGAATCAGTCAGTTTTCTCTATGAGCTAAGCTAATCTCCTGCCCCAGAGACTTGCCATTTTCCCTGCTTGTAATCTTCTTGGGCACTGGTCCCTTTGGTGCTCTCTGAGTTCTCCTGCCCCTGGAGCCTATGAGAGAGGACTTGGTTGGTGGAAGTGTCGCCTCCACCAATAAGACGTGTCCACATCATGGAGGCAGGGATGTGGACACCCAAAGAAATGCTCCAGGAAGTAGATAGGATTGCCACATGACTGTGGCTTTAGGTGAGTAAAATGGACATTTGGATATTTTTTTTCCATAGCCGTGGTTAGTTATAGGGGGTGGGAGGAGAGGGTGGAGGGGGAGTTGCTAGTTTCCTAGAGTTGGGCTTTAAGTTTAGAAAGATAAAATGATAACCCTCTGTTTGCCCTTGTATTATATGCATATGAGTTTATGCATTGAGCAAAGGTTTTCAGAAACCAGAGAGATAAGACTTCAGCTAAGAGATGCTCATATCAGTGGCTATATTCAGCACAAAAGATTATTTTCTGATATGCTTTTGCAGCCAATTTTATATTTGCTTTTACAGGTAGTGCATTGAACCTCACTACTATTTGGAGTACTGTAATTAATAAAACCTGCAGAGTTGATTCTCTCTGTATCATAGAGCACTGGTAAACTAATGTCATACTAAGCTATCTCCAGCTAACCTACCTGTCATAGAAATCTCTGGTAGTCAACAGTTTGATGTGCTCTCTATGCAAATTTCAACTTTCCAACTCTGTCCATCCTTTGCAATTGTATGTTGGATTTCTATGCCTAGAAACCTCCACCAAATAGTTCTCAAAATTAAGTTTTTTAGATTAAAAACCCTCACACTTAGCTCCTTAGGCTACCCCTCACACTTAGCCCCCTTTTCATTAAACCCTAAAACTTACCCTAGCACCCAAATTAACCCTTAGCCTACCCCTTAACTATGGATGTGATTTTTAACACCTAACCCTAAACCTCTCTCTAGCCCATACCTTTAATCTATCCCTAGAAAATAGCTCAACAGTTATGTATGCACAGCATACTTGTCCATTACAGCAGACTTACCTCTTCTCTAGTAATGCAATGTCTGTTCTCCCCGTTGCCACTCCATTTATCCACTGATATTTTCTTCTCTTCTTCTTTGAGGCACTGCATCTTTCTTTTTGGGCCATTGGGTGGCCACTGATAAAGTATTTCCTGGGCAAGCGCTTTTATCCCAGCACCTACTCCCAGCCTTAGCTATAACTATAGTGCTATTAACTAGACTGCTTATGTGACACAAGCAATATACAATGTTGTACAAAAAACATTGCTATTAGACAGGTAGAGTGAGTTTTATTTTTTTTTAAACCTTAGCTTTATCTTAGTTCCTCATTAACCTAAACTCTAAGACCTAACCAAGCACTTTACCTTTTTTAACTCAATCCTTACCCCTAACCTATGACCCTAACCTTACCCTTAACACGTTCTAAATCATGCTTACATTGCTTAAGCACCCTTTCACATGGAGCGGATCTGTCCAAGTGAAATCCGCCTGCTCAGAGTGGCATCTCCCCGCTGAGCAGGCCGAAGACAAGTCTGTGCAGGGGGACACGGACACAGCCTGCTCTCCTCTATGGGGTGGTCAGATGGAAACAGACTGTGTGTCCATTTCCATACGATTGTCATCCAATCTGATCCGCTGGACGGATGACGAACGTATCACCATACGTTTATTTTTAGCGGATTTTATCAGATCGGATGCCCAGTGGGTAGCGGAGGACTCATGTCCCCTGACACCCACTGTCCCATACAGAACAATGGGTGGTCCGATCGGGTCTGCCTAAAAAACTGACAGGTGGACCCGATCGGTCCGCTGGTTTAAAAGGGGCTAAAAGTGTCAAGCTATTCTGCACGGGGCTCAACACCAAAACTACCTGTTCTGTGCACCAAAAACAAAGAATGCAAAGTTCTCACCACCAAAACAAGGTGATTTTTCCCAACAAAGAATTGCAATGGAGTGGGCAGTACGAGTCGGTTGATGGAGATTGCCATTGCAAGCAGCTTGCTGCATATTTCAGCACTAGAAAGGTTTTGACAGGCACCAACAGGTACTTATTTCTAAATTCTGAATATTAGATATTCTGCGGGCATATGCAAGAACCCATATAGACAAAAGAACCAAAATTCACCTTGCCTTAATTTGATTAGATTAATTCTGATGTTTAATGGTTCATCAAAGAAGTCTATTAAAGCAAATTATTTACAGTGTTTTAAAACTGAAACTTTTTTTTAAAAAATTGGAAAGAGCAGCAAATGGTTAAAACCACTATCAGTTCTTTTTTTTGGAGAGATTTCCCTTTACTTTCTGTCCTCTAGTCTAGTCTAGTCTAGTCTATGTCTAGTCACAACTACAAATATAAGTAGTATAATATATTAAGCAGTTTTCCACGTTTTCCTGTTCTTGTGACAAATCAAAATTTTGGATTTTCAATCACTCTCTGTCCCAGTAATAGCCAGGACTTAGACAGCAATAAAAACCTGACAGGGCTTCAACCCCCTCACCACTCTATCCATAATTTAACAAAAAGTTTGACTTTGGATACACTTTAAAGCCAGCCCCTTCCTAATATTTTTAACCTGATAATAATCATAAGAGGGATAGATTAACCACTCGTGGAGCGCCCTCCCGCAATGTACTGCAGACAGGCAGTTTGTACAGGCAAAGTGATGTACTGGTACATCGCTGCTTGTTTTCAGGTTCAGGGCACGCCCCCCGCCGACACCCGCTTTGATCGTACACAGCGGGAGTCTGTCAGTGTCAGCAGCTCCCGGCCAATGATTTATGGCTAGGACCTGCTGATTGTGCTGTGTCCAATCACAGCCCAGAGCCTTATGTTGACAATCAACACAGGGCTCTGTACAGAGGGAACAATCTCTCTGTTTCTTCTCCCGGCAAAGCAAGGATAAAAAACAAAGAGATCTTTAGTAAAAATAAGCACACATTACACATTGTTAGGCACTTTTTTTTTTAATCTTTATTTATAAGAATATTGAAAACACAATGATAACTCCTAAGAAACAGGCTCTAGTACAATCCAATGACCGAAGTGAGAAACTAGTCTTACTAGGATGGTGTCTAGGCAAGCGTAGATAGCATAGAAAACCCAAAGACATATTCCATGGTATCCAGGGCCGCTGATAAACAAGTACAACTGGCCCTGTTGTACCTGGCTCGGCTAGAGCAATCTGACAGCAAAATGCATGCAGAATAAAATAAATAAATAAATTCTCCAACCAGCGCCCAGTCCGCCCCCTGCTCTGACTTATTTGCGGGCTTTTTTTTAACTTTCTGGGTCCCTCTGTAGATGTTCTTGTGGGTGTGTGGGGTGTGTGGGAGGGACTATTTCTTGTGTTTCGGGTTACCTCCGTGGCCGACCGCATGTCAGTGCTGGCTCAAGTCCCGGCCAGCCTTCCCTGGCGGAGTGATTTATTTCTCTACTCATTCATGGGGAATCTCCCGCTGTGTTATGGAGCTGGGGTCTGAACTGTTCGGTGGCCGTCTACTCACTGTAACAAAGCCCCCCCCTCCTAAACCGTGCTAGACAGAACATTGATCCAATGCTGGGAAATTAGATCAGTGTTCTATAACAGTCTGGGACGCGGGGCTTTGTTACAGTGAGTGGACAGCCGCCGAACAGTTCAGACCCCAGCTCCATAACACAGCAGGTGCTACCCACTCTGCATAATCAGGGTGCTGACGAGGCTGCAGATGGCACAGTGAGGCTGCAGATGGGCACAGTGAGTTTGCAGATGGCACAGTGAGGCTGCAGATGGAAACAGTGAGGTTGCAGATGGGCACAGTGAGGCTGCAGATTGGCACAGTGAGGCTGCAGATGGGCACATTGAGGCTGCAGATGGGCACAGTGAGGCTGCAGATGGGCACAGTGAGGCTGCAGAAGGGCACAGTGAGGTTGCAGATGACACTGATGAGGCTGCAGATGGGCACAGTGAGGCTGCAGATGGCACAGTGAGGCTGCATTGATGGCACTAATGAGGCTGCAGATGGGCACAGTGAGGCTGCAGATGGCACAGTGAGACTTCAGCTGGGCACACTGAGGCTGCAGATGGTAAGAGTGAGGCTGCAGATGGCACAGTGAGGCTGCATTGATGGCACTAACGAGGCTGCAGATGGGCACAGTGAGGCTGCATTGATGGCACAGTGAGGCTGCATTGATGTGCATTGATGAGGCTAAAATGGGCACAGTGAGGCTGCTGATGGGCACAGTGAGGCTGCATTAATGGGCACTGATCAGGCTGTAGATGGGCACAGTGAGGTTGCATTGATGGGCACTGGTGAGGCTGCATTGATCTCTTGTATCATGTCCGCAATCTCTGACATCTCTTGTATCATGTCTGCAGTCTCTGACCATCTCCTGTACAGTGTCTGCAGTCTCTAACCATCTCTTTTATCACCACAGTATTTCTTTTGGCTAATCAAACTTATAACTGGCTGGAGAAAGATAGATATCACTTGAAGACAAACTTGCACTTTGTTTCAAGGCGGGGTTTGGGGAGGGACAAGGGGCGGGGCAAGGGTGGGGCTGAAGGAGGGACCAGGGGTGGGGCTGAAGGAGGCCCCATCAGGTAGGCTGTACGGGGCAATTTCTATCAGCGACCCTGATGGTATCTAGTACGACAACATTTATAACCAAATGGTACTAAGGGTTGTGTGAAAGAAAGAAAGAGAATGAATGATAATAAAGACTCAAATGAGAGACCAATGGTTAGGCACACATTTAACTCCTTGATTACCCAAGATGTTAACCCCTTCCCAGTTAGTGCTATTAGTACAGTGACAGTGTAGAGTATTAGCACTGATCACTGTATTAATGTCACTGGTGATGTTACTGGCAGTTAGTCAGTTCTGACTCAGTGTCAGTTAGTGTGAGATTGTCCGCCTCACTATCCGAGTCTCATTATATGTCGCTGATCATCGCCATTAGTAGTATAAAAATAAAATTCCAGTATATATACCATAGCTTGTAGATGTTATACCTTTCATGCAAACCAATCAATATACACTTATTGGGATTTTTTTTTTACCAAAGACATGTAGCAGAATACATTTTGGCCTAAATTTATAAAGACATTTGTTTCTTTTCATTTTTTTTTTGGATATGTTGTATAGCATAACGTAAACAATATTGATTTTTTTTTTCAAAAGTTCTGGTTTTTTTTTCCATTTATATAATAATAACAAAAAAAGCATTGATCAAATACCACCAAAAGAAAGCTCTATTTGTGTGAAAAAAAATTATATAAAATTTGTTTATGACCACGCAATTACCAGTTAAAATAGCACAGTTCTAAATAGCACATCAAATGGCCTGGTCATGAAGGGGTAAAATCTTCTGGAGCTGAAGTGGTTAACAAAAAAATGCTTGGTATCACTTACAATGAGGAATCAGTCATAACCCACGTATCCGCAGTCTAAACCCCATCACTGACATGGTAACAGAACCTGTTCACACTGATGTGCTTTTGCTGTCCTACAACGTAAAATGCACCTTTCCAGAGAGGCAAAAGGGAGTAAAAAAGAGTTCCCTTTAAATTCAATCTGTTCACATTTCTGTGCTGTATTTTTCCTAAAGTGTGTTGCGTTTTTTTTTTTAATAAAGCCCTGCTTGTTCCATCTTTGGTTCCCTGATTGAAAAACGCACCAGAAACATTACTTTCATTATGGTCCATAGAAATTTAACCAAAGTTGTTCTGCACTTTTTTAAAATGCATTTTTTGAGTTCCATGTCAATTTTTCCTAGGTGACCAGGGTTGAAAATTAATGTAAAATGCATTGCCATACCCAACAAACAAAAAATGTGCTAAAAAAAACGAGATATGCATTTTCAAAAGTGCACTAAAACAAATAGAAGGGACACGGCACTCCAGATGATCCAGCTAAAAATACATGAAGTAAAATGCAGGTTCTGCCTGGCTCCTCCCAGGTCATGCCCCTTTGGTACATTTTGCCCTACTCACAGGGATTAGTCATAGAGGTGTCGGGGGTGAGCTCTCAGCAGCTCCCTTCTCTGTGCTCAGGCTGCTCAGCTATCGGATAATTGTCAGCACACATCTTTCCACATTGGCTCACCTGGTGATCATTTTCTGCTCGTCAGTCCCGCCTACAGACAGCCCTTCTGGCTATTTAAACTGCCTTGTTCATTCCTTTCGTGCCTTCACCTGATCAACATATCTGGATATTCTCTGCTGTGTTCCTGTGAAAGACTTTGCCCGGCTGACATCCCTTTCTGGTTTCTGATCCTGTTCTTCTGCCTATGACTATGCTTATCTCTCGTTTCCTGATTAGTGGCTTGTCTGACTATCCGCTTTGGCTTCCGATCTCTGGCTTATGTTTTGACTACGTTTACTGATCTGTACCATTTTTATCATTACATTAAAAGGTGTGATTTTTACTGCATTTTCTGTCTCAGTCTGATTCATGGTTCATGTTTTTCTATTCAACGCCATTGGAACTAAATCTAATCACACTATGGTATACTGCAATGGTTTTATAGACTCATGGATGGGTTCTCCAATTTTTGTTTGGTATTCATCTGATTCAAGTCTATTGCTTTGACAATACTACTTCTTATACCAACATAGTTAAAGCCAGTGATTTAATAAGTATTTAGCGATACTTATGAGGCATGTATGTCTGAATGTGGTGGTCATGTGAGTTTCTAGACAACGTTGTCTAATTTTAGGTATTATGGTGGAGGTATGTTCTATTTTTGATTAGTTTAAAGTGAATGTTGTAATAAATACTTTTCCTAATTTGTGTACTCATTTGCTGGTTCCTTTTTGAAGAATTGCTTTGGGACCCTTTTGGTTTCCTTATTCTTTTTGTATGTTTTGACTACGTTTGTGCTATTTAATTTTATTATTAAACAAGTGTGATTTAACTGTACTTCTGTCTCTGTCTGATTCATGGTTTCTGCCAGTAGGCGAAGGCCATGAATTCAGAAGATGCAGTCAATCCACTTGTTGGTAATATTTTTTCCAGATTGGATGAGTAGGATCACCGCATGGATCAGTTTGCTATGGTGTTACAAACCCTGTTGCACGGCTCACCTGGAATCTCCCACTGTGGCTGCTCCGGTACAACCTGTGTTGCAGGTCGTCCCTGCTGCTGCTCCAGTCTCTGTGCAGGCACCCGCCTCGAGTATTACCTCTGGTTCTGCTCCGCTTCCTCAGCGATTTGGGGGCGATCCAGTCCAATGCAGAATGTTTCTCAACCAGGTTGAGATATACTTTGAGATGCTGCTCCAGGCATTTCCCACGAACAGAAGTAAAGTAGGCTTTGTGATATCTTTGCTTTCTGAGAGAGCCTTGGCCTGGGCAAACCCTCTATGGGAGAAGCAAAAACCTGTTGTCTTGAGTTACCCTGAGTTTGTGGCTTCTTTTAAAAGGGTATTTGACGTTCCTGCATGCCCCGCTTCTGCTGCCAAGTGCCTCATGACCATCAAACAGAGTACGAGAACTGTTGCCAATTACGCCATTGATGTCTGTACTCTAGCAGCAGGGGTTGCTTGGAACAATGAGGCCCTCGTGGCTGCTTTTTCCCATGGTCTCTCGGATACCATAACGATGAGATAGCAGCCCGAGATATACCCACTGAGCTGGAGAAGATTATCACGTTTGCCAACCTCATTCACTCCAGACTCAGAGACAGACTCTCTTAAGGTGTGCTTGCGGAAGCCTCCTGTACATTTGTCTATTGCAGTCCCACCCTTGCCTCCCTCACCTCCCATTCCTCCTAGTACCGAGTCAGTCAGTGAAGGTGAACCCATGCACTTGGCCTTTACGCGTCTCTCTGCGGAGGAGGGAGAGATTGTGCCTTTATTTTGGCCAGGCAGGTCACTTTTTGAAGTCTTGTCCTACCCGTCCAGGGAACGCCGAACCCTGAGGTCATGTCACGGACAGACCCTAGGTGGCGTTGTTTTGTCCCAAGTTATCCAGAAGGATAAGCCCCTGGTTTCGGTTACCCTCTCTTTGTCTTGAGTCATCCATCAAGATACAGGCTCTAATCGGCTCTGGGGCTGCAGGCCTGTTTATTGATGCTGCCTTTGTATTGAGGCACTCGATTCTGCTGCAGCTGCGTGACACTCCACTTGCCATTGAGGCTCTTGACAGGAGACCTCTACAACTTGCCTGTTATGTGACTCATGAGACTGTTCCATTTTCCATGGCCATAGGGGCTCTTCACCATGAGATAATCCAATTCCAAGTTATTTCCTCACCTAAGTTTCCGCTGGTTATGGTTATTGGTTATCCTTGGTTACAGAGGCACAACCCCTGTTTTGATTGGCTCCATGCTGATGGTCTCTCCTGGTCACCACAATGCAGTAAGACATGCTTCCAGAAGGTAGCCAAGGTCATGCTACTGTGCACCTCTTCACTCTCCTCCCTGCTGGAGGAGTACCGCGATTTTAGTGATGTCTTTGACAAAGGTCAAGCCGGTAGTTTGCCTCAACACCGGTCGTATGATTGCGCAATTGACTTCAACCTGGTGCCATACCCCCCTTGTGGCCGGGTTTACCCTTTGTCGGTCTTGGAGGATAAGGCCATGGAGGAGTATGTTGCAGAAGCACTTTCTCTAGGCTTCATCTGCAAGTCCTCGTCTCCTGCTCGTGCTGGTTTCTTCTTTGTGAAGAAGAAGAGTGGTGAACTGAGACCTTGTATTGATTATAGGGGTGTCAATCGTTTCACAATTAAGAATGCCTATCCGATTCCGTTGATTACGGAGTCATTTGGCCACCTCAAGGCCCCCTTGTATGCCCCTCTCTTGATTTGAGAGGGGCATACAATCTCGTGAGGATTAAGGAGGGCAACGAGTGGAAAACTGCGATTAATACCAGAACAGGCCATTATGAGTACCTTGTAATGGCTTTTGGTCTTTGTAACGCCCCAGCAGTTTTCCAGGAATTTATTAACAATGTCCTCCGAGATTTGTTGCAGTTATGTGTGATGGTTTATCTCAGTGATATCCTCATAATTTCCAAGTACCTGGAGAACCACCACACAGATGTCTGTCGTGTGCTTCAGAAACTAAGGGAGAACAATCTCTATTGTAAATTGGAGAAGTGCAAATTCCATCGTGAACAGGTTAAATTCCTGGGTTATGTCATTTCCACTGCTGGTTTTTTGATGGTCCCAGAGAAACTTTCAGCAGTCCTACAGTGGCCCCGACCCTTGGGTTTTCGTCCTGTGCAGCGCTTTCTTAGCTTTGCCCACCTGGCGCCCACCTGATAATAACCTGTATTTTAAGTTGGAGAACAGGTTACATTTTACATTTTTGTGATTTCTACTGCCGGTTTTTCAGAGGGCCCTGAAAAACTATCTGCAGTTCTACAGTGGCCTCGACCTTGTAGTGCAGAGTGGATTTGCCTTTAGTAAATCTACCCCCCTGTGTTTAGATGATACTACTCTGCTACTGTTTTTAGTAGCAACTTTGTAGCAAGAAAGGAGGTATCTTGCCCAATTATGTGGGGGTCTTGTGAGCCAAAGATGGACTGATGCCTCTGTGAGGTGAAACAAATATAGATAAGCTGCAAACACTAACCACGTTTCATTGCGTGCATAAACCAAAAAAAATATATATATATATATATAAATAAACGTGCCTGCGCTGAAAAAACAGATATATCCCAATAATTGGGAGGTGCATATAAAGTGTAAAACTATACTACAAAATTTCAATATAAAAAAAAAAAAATGCTAGTAATATATAAATTATAGAATGAATACAATCCTTATATAAAAGTATCCCATAAAGTGCAACATGCAAAAAAAACAATATATATATGTGGTTATAAATATAAGATGAAAGTGCAAAATCAAGTATCCACATTTAAAAAAGTTCAATTCATTGATATCAACACATAAAGTGCAAGTAAGTGGTGTCCACAAAAAACAGTGTTCCTCATGCTCCTCCTTAATGGTGTTCACAATCCAGCATGCTTCAGTGCTCTCCTGTGACCCCCCACTTGTGCTTGCGCTCACCTCTGAGCGTGTGACACGGTAATTAAACGGTGTCTAAACACGCATTGGAGCCACCCCTTGGGCTCATACAGGGTATGCTGGTATAAACTCCACCACTCTCAGATGTCATCAGTCTCACATACAAGAAAGAAAAAGCTCCATAGTGTGATACAGTAGGGATTTATTTAAAATATATTTAAAATATATTAAAACTTCCCTCCAGAAGGGTCCTCACAATATGTAGGCGTGAGTGCACCAATCTTTCCAGAGAGTATTTGTATAAAACAAGCGTTTGTATGGCGTGCGGTGTGTCGTTCCTCATCTACCTCTGTTGCTGACAGCTCCATCCTACCCCTCCCCGACGCGTATTCGGCACAGGGATCACATGCCTTCCTCTGGGGGATCTAATTGATTGGATATTCCTTCCAAGATACCCTGTGATGCAGTTGTACGTGAAAAAGGTATATAAAGCTGTTTTTTAATATACAGTGTATGCGTCCTGAGTTGGGTGAGTTTGTGTTCACCAGTTACCCAGATCAAAAGTTCATCATTAACTACTCTTATCATCAGAACGTGAATAAGATTATCTAGACCCCTTCAGGTTTCTCCACCTTGGATAGTTGTAATATTGAATCTCCAATATGTTAGTCATCATATGGGTGGAGAGCTGCACTCTCCAGTTTCAGTAAATCAACCCACCTGTCTAATGTCCCTGTATATATACACACAAATTAGGGTCAGTTTTGGAGGCTGGCAGCTGACCCTTCAGTAGGCTTTTGAATTTGGGATTAAACTGGAGTATCCAGAGGTAACCCATGCAAACACATCAATAGCATACAAGCATAGGGGGTTATTTACTAAAGGCAAATCCACTTTGCATTACAAGTGCAAACTATAAGTGCAAAGTGCACTTGAAATTGCACTGGAAGTGCACTTGGAAGTGCAGTCGCTGTAGATCCGAGGGGGACATGCAAGGAAAATAAAAAACAGCATTTTAGCTTGCACATCATTGGATAATAAAATCAGCTGAACTTACCCTCATTTTAGATCTACCCTGCAGATTTACAGCGACTGCACTTCCAAGTGCACTTTCAAGTGCACTTTGCACTTGTAGTTTGCACTTGTAGTGCAAAGTGGATTTGCCTTTCGTAAATAACCCCAAAGTGATTTTCATTTTTTTTTTTGAGCTTTTTAGAGAGAGCATACAAGCATTTTAGAAATATTTTTCAAGCTTTTTATATGTGTATTCAAGCTTCAGGAGTTTTTGTTTTAGCCAGTAGAGAGCACTAGGTGGAGGAGACTAGTTCTTACAGGCTAAAAAATGTCCAAAATACACCTGAAAAAAAGTTTGAAAATGCTAAGTTTGAGTGTTTACAAGCATTCCCTTTGAAGTCTATTGGGCCAAAAATGCCCAAATCTGCCTCAAATTTAGCTTGTATAGCTTTTGGAGAGTAGGGTGTTGAACTGCAGGTGCCTGACTGCTCATATGAGAATGCCTACCATTTAACTGCATGGAAGTTTGTTGAGAGTTTTGGAGATTTGACCTTCAAACTACAAAACACTACGGTGTGAATTGAGCCTTACTGTCAGTATTTAAACCCATGACTCAATGCTGCAAGACAAGAGGGACAACCACTTACTAGATAATACATTATTTTTAAAAAATGCTCCTTGTTGTGTCTTACATTATGAAGAACAAGATAATAATCACTAATATATATACAGCTTTTCTCACCTGCTTGGCTGTTATAGTGTGCAACCGATCTTCTCTAGTAGAGATCTGCAGATCAGAATATATTGTTTGTGAATAAAAAAACTCTGCTGTTGAATTTAATTGCAGGTCACAAATTTCCATTCCTCAGGTTGCCAGTGAACGATTCACACATGCCAAGCGTTTGGAGACAGCACAAACTATACTCAAAGTAAAATCCATCACTTGTCAACAGATTTTCTTCAGAGCCCTTATATAACACTGCTAAACTGTGCAGTGTCAGCACTATAAAACTCTCAGTATTAACCCTTCGTAGTAATCAGTTTCACAAAATAAACTGTCACTTAAAATGTGGGAGGGTTAAATGAATCTTAAAAAAGAACAAAGAGGAAACAATACAGAGAAAACTGTCCAGTGTTTATAAACCCACATGTCTGGCTTCATTTAGTGACAACCTGGATTTAGTTTGTTTCATATGTTCAATTATATTTAATAGCTTCTGAGAGCTGGGCATTCATAAATGGTAAATCTATATCTACACAGCACAATCACAAATCTGAAGAGTTTAAGGACTATTGATTGAATTTGAAAGAATAGTTTCCCTTACTCAACTTCTGCTTTAGCCTTAGCCACCTTAAAATGTCCCTAAATAGTAGATGGATGGCACAGTTTCACAAATAATCCAACTGCTGAGGAATATTTTATATGTGATAGGTACAGATAAAGGATGGTAGATTATGCACATCAACCATATACTGTACACATCTATGTGTTCAGCAGAGACCATAGCTCTCCTATCTTGGCCAAAAAATGTTGGTCAAAATCCCTGACTAGGCTTACAATCTGCTAGGGGGGGATTGGTATTATAAATTGCACTTTCTACACCCTTTATAGCACTTTCTACACCCTTTTTGAACAACCAGACCATATATATAACATTAATGGTCAATAACCTCAGTACATATGTCAGAAAATTAGGAGTTGTTGGTGATCTTCAGTGTTATTTCATAATTCATGCAGCACATTCGTACTTTATAATTGTAGATCTGTGTGTCCTTCCCTTTCATGATGCTTCTTGAATATTCCCACACCAATCATCACATCATTAGTTATCAGGGGAAGCTCTGACCAGAGGAAGCATAGCCATGCACCTCAACAATGATGGCTATCTTCACATCCCTGTTGAACAAAGCATTGTAAATTAAAACCAGGGAGATGATCAGCAACAGGGAGCCCATAGACCAGTAATGGCGAACCTTGGCACCCCAGATGTTTTGGAACTACACTTCCCATAATGCTCATGCACTCTACAGTGTAGTTGAGCATCATGGGAAATGTAGTTCCAAAACATCTGTGGTGCCAAGGTTCGCTATCACTGCTATAGACAATAGCAGTGAATAGTTCTTTGTCCCTGCATGCCTTTTTAGGCACAAATTCAATGTCAGGGGCCTTTTTTAAAGCATCCGTAGGTGACCCTAGGCATAGGTTTACACTGACAATGAGAACGAAATTGTGCAAGTTCAGCTGAACTTGCACGATTTCATTCCCGCATGTCAGTCCCAACTTCAGGGGCGATTTCAGAGTCATCTGTGTGGGTTGTTGCACAGATGTCTATGGAAATCGCACCCCAAAGTTGCCAAAAGTAATACAGAAACTACTTTGAGAATCGGTGTGGCGCCGCTTCGGACGGTGCCATTGCTGGCAATTGCTGCCGATTTGGCATGCAATTTGACATGTCAAATCCCATGCCAAATCACTTGAATGTGAACCAGGGCTCAAAACAATATTTATATTGTTTCTCATTTACAAATTTCATATATAACTAAAGGCGGCCATAGACGGTTCGAATCTTGGCCGGCTGTGATTTAAACCAGGTATGAGCAGGTTGAATGTACCCAAGTTGATCGATCGATAACGCTCGCAATAATCACTGTGTTCTCCTGGCAGAGACTGCTTCCCCCGCCTCCCCACCTCCCCGCCAAGAAAACACAATGGTTCAGCGGGAGGGATTCCCCTATCAACACTGTCTGTGTTGATGGGGGAATCGACCCGTGGTTGCAGGAAAGAAATTTGCTCCATCTATGGCCAGCCTTAAAGTGACCAGAAGAAAATGTTAAATAAAATTTGTTACAGCAGTTTTATGCTTCTCTTTTTATTTCTGTTAACTGTAAATTGCTGCAAAGGGTAAGGCTGTATATTTATTGCTAGTCCCTTAGAGGTTGTTGTTTGTAAGAACATATGAGCTTTTACTGTAAGAATCTGCAGCCTAACTGAAAGCATAAAGAGGGAATTTGGAGGGAATTTAGATAGAATACTGAAAAAAAGAGTAATAGGAAAAGATACAAGAAAAGAAAAAAAGACGGGGAGAGGGTAAAAGCCAAAAATGCTGACACATATTGAGCAGGTTACAAAAGCAGTGGTAAATCAAAGACTTGCTAAGAAATGAATTGTATCCAGGGTGACACAATCTTGAGGAATTTGGGCTGAATCTAATTTACAATTGCTATTAACTTTTTGTTGGTGATCTAGCAAAATATATTTTTAAGCTCTGCCATATGCAGGGTTGAAAAATGTAAAATTTCAGCAGTTACATATTTTTAATTCAGATGGTCTTCCCAAGATCATATTAGATTAGGAGACAAACATGAAATAGAAATTCCCGCCGAAGATCATAATATGTGTAGAGCTCTATGCAGAAGCAATGTAAGAAATAATTGGGGACATATTAGGTTATTCTCAATGAAAATTGCTATACAGCATGATTACATAGCCCGATTGTAAAAGAAAATGTTAAGCATTTTTACAATGTTTTATATATGAAGGTTTTTAATGTATGTACCAGGGTTCTTCTATTCAAATTTGGTAACATGAAGACTGCTTTAAGTTTAGTGAATAAACAGTAATTTTGCAATACAACTTGCAGGAATAACGACTTGCAGAATCTTTTAAATTATGTTGCCTGCAAAAGTTGCGTTATTATTACACTTTGAAAATGAACAAAACGTAATTTGACCAGAGGTGCAATTTTGCCTATAACTAGACCCAAGGCATAAGCATTTAGTGGACAAGATCCAAATCCTGTCTTTATCTTCCAAGTCATCCAGTCTTCATCTTTCAATGTCTATGTAGAACAATAAGAAATTAGTTTTGTTTTTAAACCAGTCAATAGAATACTGAATTTGGATATCTTAAAATATTCATTGCTAGCAAGTTAGCAGCTAACATAATTTTTAAATTTCATTTTAAAGGTAAAAAATGTTGCCCTCCGAAAGGTTTTACCCCTTCATGACCAGGCAATTTTTGCTATTCAACACTGTGCTATTTTTACTGGAAAATGCGCAGTCATGCAACACTGTACGCAAATGAAATTTTTTTTCACACAAATAGAGCTTTCTTTTGGTGGGATTTAGTCACCACTGGGTTTTTAATTTTTTGCTATAAAAACAAAAAAAGACCAAAAATTTTGAAAAACCCCCAATATTTTCTGTTATAAAACATATTCAATAAAATCAAATTTTTGGTAACAAAAAAAATGAATAAATGAGTAAAAAACATTGATAGGTGCCACAACTCATAAATCGAAATACTCAATTCAACATATGGTGTGTAAATAAAGTGCGCAAACCTAATCAATATAAAAGTTCAAAAAATTAAGCTAATATATAAAGTTCACATTAATATTGAAATATATAAATTAATAAATTATTGTCCATGTGTATTCTATGCCAATAATGGATATCCGTAATGTTCAGCGCTGTATTTCCTTACATCAGAGGGGAAAAGATTAAATAGCCTCTTACCAGATAGGATGGATCCCAAGGTATAGGGATCAAACACGCCTGCTATCAAAGTAACCACCTGTGATTATCCTCCTTTATCGGCTCAGCTGTGAAACCTTCCTTCCATGATGATGATCGCTCCACCAAGGATTTCGGGAACAATATCCAAATTATTCCAGCTCCAACTAAAATGTATTCAATGCTCTCCAGCAATATAGCACTATTATTTTAAAACTGGAAAACAGTTAGCCAGCCGCAGTGCTTCCAGTCTGCATGGCACACAACATCACACAAAACAGGCAACTTGTGTAGGCATTACCAAAAGCAATATAATTAATTTTGTAGTGCACACTCCATTTACAAAGCCACCATAACTACCGGAACATAGTCCTAGAGCGAAGACCACATCATTCCAGTGTGAGGTGAGGATTTAATTTGAATCCTTCCAGGTTTCAACGCTGACCAGGAGGAAGAAAACTTTGTGATGACCACTACTTTCTAAGGTACTCGGTTGCATATAAATAGTAAAAACTTAGCACAATGGTGCAGAGCCATTTTACCAAATATTCACCTAAACAGGGGTATGCAGCACTAAAATGTTAATTCTTAAAGTTCCTCAAAAAATGGTTTTATTTAATCCAAGTAAGGTTGTTTTAGACATTTTTGCTAATAATCTGCCAATGCACAGTGTTTCCTCAACTTTAAAGTCTGAAAGATGTCTTCTACATGTGAAATGTCTTTATATGAGGCCTTCAACTTTGTCTTTGTATGAACATTACATCCAATGGCACTGCTTTGGAATCTACTTCATATATCTCCCTGACTTCACAGATGGGTCTTTGTGGTACACATGTGATATAAAATTCCTCCAGTTTTTACCATAGAAAACTAAACAAATAGTGTGCACTCACGCTGTGATTTTCAACTTAGAATCCCTAGAAAAACTATTTCCTGGTGCCTCCATGGCAGCATACTAGTGATAGAGCTCCGCCTCGACTCCTCCCTCAGGACCAGTGAATAGCATAAATTAAAGACGTAGTCCCTCCCCCAACATTCTCCTTTTTTTCCTCATACCTCTTGTGCTGGTGAAGAGTAGCAGTACGTCCATACCCCTGCATTCGGCAGCGTCCGTCGGGTTTAGCCTTTCCTGTGCGCAGTCCCTGTTCTTGGGCCGCTCACAGCACTGATAAGACTGGGAACCGTTCTGTGGATGTGTTGGGGTCTTCGTGCAGAGTTTCCTCACTGGAATGCAGTCTGCCACCATATCCTATGATGATGGCGAAGGAGTCGCAAAAGGATCAGCTCCATTCTGCCAGGCTTGTGATTTTTCATTTTTTGTTTCCATTTAAAAAAAAAAAAAAAAGAAAGAGAGTTGCATTTGTATTTTTCCCCCTCTTTTCCCTTCTGCATCATTCCTTTTTCCTCCCTTGGAAAGAAAATGTAAACATAGGAGGCTGTAAGATACTTTTTAATACCTGTAGGTTTGCAGATCGCTGTTTTTAGGAGTGGCAGCCATTGCCCTGTTACTGTGGGGGGCCGTGTTGTGTTTGGTTTCTCTTTCCTTGTAGGTAGCGTGGCTCGGCGTCCCCTTCGTCCTACTGCGCAGGAGCGATCCGGGAAGCTAAAACAGCCATCGCTTGACGAGTGTTTTCTCGGCTTCCCGGCGTCGGCTCTACTGCGCATGCGCGGTCTCTCGACGCGGCGGCGGCCATCTTTGTTTCTGGAAAAAGGGCCAATTTTTGCCCTTTTTCCTCTAAAAAATTAAAAAAAAAAAAAAAAAGGGGGGCAGAGTGTCTGGGCGTTCATGGGTCTAC
The DNA here is from genome assembly GCA_037952925.1 of Lithobates clamitans. NCBI lineage: Eukaryota > Metazoa > Chordata > Amphibia > Anura > Ranidae > Lithobates > Lithobates clamitans. The sequence goes on along the minus strand of JBBGZY010001669.1, from coordinate 939,034 downwards.
CCCACCCACCCTTAGGCTATTTCAGGATCAGCCTTGGGGGCTGGTGGTCAGAGTTTCCTCAGCTGTGCCCTGCTAAGGTCTCTCTAAGATGCTCTGTGGTAAGCATTCCAAAAAAAAAAAAGTAACAAAGTGGATTATGTGCCACTTAAAAAAAAAAAAAACAACTTCTTTTTCTTTCCTTACCTTTCCTGCTATTTTTTTCTGCAGCTGATCCTTATGCCCAACTCCGAAATGAGCCATTCATCTCGCAACAAAGATCCTCACACCTCCATTAGGTATGGGACCACCTATACGTGAGTATAAAAAAAAAAAAAAAGTGCGCTCGCTGGCCTGACATGATTTTTTTTTTAAATCATAGCCCTGCCCACTCCAAGAGGACCGAAAAATCCTCAAGGCACCGCAATGACGACAGCCCAAGTCGCAGATCTCGGTCTTCACGCCACCAGTCCCGCTCGTCAAGACGTGAGTCCCATTCTTCTCGACATAGATCAAGATCCAGAAGACGGGATCGGTCCCCCTCTCCTAGATCCTATAAGAAGAAGAAGTGCTGGACCTGTGGGGCTAGTCCGCTGCCGAACAAAGTAGTCTGCAAGGATTGTTTCGGGGACTATGTGTCCAGCCGCGAGTTAGAAAACCAACAGGTGGTGGACCTGCTCAAAAAAACTATGAAGGACTCCTTCTCTGAGCTTGCGGCCTTGGTGCCTGCCCAGCCAGTCCCGCAGACGTCCCGGGCTCAGGATGTTGAACTTGTTCTTCCTGGTCCTTCCACAGCCAGTACGCCTCTACCTCCATCAGGCCGACTGGCCAGAGATTCCCCACCCGAAGACCTCTCGGGCGATTCGTCAGATGAGTCAGATCCTTCTGGCTTCAACCATTCATTGGTAAAACCATTTATCCAGGCAGTTAAAGCAATCCTTTTGACGCCAGATTAGCCCAGACACTCCCGGTGGGATCCAGACTAAAATTCTTTCTTCCAGTCTGGGCCAGCAAATGCCAGGATCCCTGGGTTCTCTCAACAATCCAATGGGGACACTTTTGGAGTTTCTCTCATCCTCCACCTCAAAATTCGTTCACGAGAACGGAAATTCCATCCTCTCCGCTGAAGGCTCAAGCCCTAAGGCACTTCGTATCATCACTCCAACTTCAGGGAGCAGCTGTGCCGGTTCCTTTGGCGGAGCACTTCGCAGGCTTCTATTGCACTCTATTTCTGGTCCCAAAGAGAACGGGTGGATGGAGACCTGTGGTAGATCTAAAAAGGCTCAACAGGCACATACACCCAGAAAGCTTCAAGATGGAGTCTCTACAAACAATTATTCAGGCAGTGCAACCAACAGATTGGATGATCTCAGTCGACCTGCAGGATGCGTACTTACACGTGCCAATTCTACCTGCCTTTCAGAAGTATCTCAGATTTGCAGTAGGACGGATCCACCTGCAGTTTCAAGCCCTGCCCTTCGGTCTGTGCACCTCCCCCAGGGTATTCACCAAGATTCTAATATCCACTCTGGTTTCCCTGCGGGAGAGGGGTTTGAGGATATACCACTATTTGGACGACATCCTCCTCCTAGCAAGCAGTCCGGGTCAGTTGGTGTATCACCGAGACATTCTTCTCCAGTCCCTGAGAGAACTAGGATGGTTAATAAATTCAGAGAAGAGTCAGCTCGCGCCTACACAGTGGATGATCTATCTAGGTGCGATGTTCAACACCCGGGAGGGGACAGTGTCATTACCATCCCTGAAGATGAGGATTATTATCCAGAAGATGGTCAAAACCATTGCGAGCCGGTACCTAACGGCATCGCAATGCCTGAGCCTCATTGGCACAATGTCTGCCTGTATACCGATGATTCCTTGGGCCCATTGGCATTTGAGGTATTTTCAGATGGGTTTCTTGGCGCAGTGGAAGAAACAGCGACTCTCTCAGACAATTCTGCTGACGGGAGCAATGCGCAGGAGCCTTCATTGGTGGACTCTCCTGGAAAACCTCTCCAAACCTCGTCATCTGGGTTCCCTCTCCTGGATAACAGTTACGTCCGACGCAAGTGGACAGGGCTGGGGAGCCCACTGTGGGGAAACCAGGATACAGGGAAGATGGTCCTGTTCCACACAGGGGGTAGTATCCAACATACTGGAGATGAGAGCAGCGTTCTTGGCACTAACTTCATTGGCTTCTCAGATCAGAGGCCAGAGAGTACTTTTACGCCTGGACAACAGGGCAGCTGTTGCGTACCTGCAAAGGCAGGGGGGCACTCGCAGCACATCACTCCTCAGGGAAGTAGAGCCGATTATGCTCTGGGCCGAGAAGAACGTCCTAGACCTCAGGGCGATGTATCTCCCGGGAAGGTTGAACACAGAAGCAGACACGCTGTCGAGGAACTTCTTGGACAACAACGAGTGGGCTCTTCATCCACAGGTTTTCCGTCAGATTGCCAACCTCTGGGATCCTCTGCAGGTAGACCTATTTGCCACTCCGGAGAATGCCAAACTGACCAGATTCTTCTCTCGCCTGCCGTATACGCAAGCCGAGGAAGTAGATGCCCTGTCATGCCCCTGGAGGTTCACCACCACATATGCCTTTCCCCCCCGGCCATTAATATTCAAGTTCCTTCTGAGACTTCTCAGAGAGACAGTCCAGGTATTGGCAGTACTCCCATATTGGCCGAAGAGACCCTGGTTTCCTCTAGCTATGCGCCTCAGTGTGAGCCCTCCAGTCAGGATCCCTCCTTTCCCTCAACTTCTGACGCAGGGCAGTTTAGTTCATCCAAATCCTCAGAAGCTCAATCTTCAAATCTGGAGGTTGAGAGGCGAAGGTTCGAGGCCCTAGGATGTTCCCCAGGGGTCATAACAACCCTCCCAGGAGCTAGGAAGCCAGCAACCAATGCTATATATTCCAAAATATGGGACAAGTTCTTGTCATTTGCTACCTCAAATGAGTTTGATCCAATCTGTCCTTCTACATCAGATGTTCTCGGTTTCCTCCAGACAGGACTTGATCTGGGTCTTGGCCTAAGTTCCCTCAAAGTGCAAGTAGCAGCAATTTCTGCCGCAACAAATAAAAGATGGGCAGAAGAGCCCTTAGTAGTCACTTTCCTCAGAGGAGTGTTAAAGATTCGTCCACCTGTCAGACGGTCCTTTCCCAAGTGGGATTTATCCCTGGTCCTTGAAGTCCTCTCTGACCATCCATTTGCCCCAGTGGAACAACTGGCAATATGGAACATAACACTAAAGACGGTTTTCCTGCTAGCCATTACATTCGGTAGAAGGATCTCAGAACTCCACTCTTTAGGAATAGGTGATGACCACATCTCTTTCTTCAATGACAGAGTGGAACTTCGTCCCCTTCGGGGATTCACACCTAAGGTCACTACTCCAAGCCACCTTTTGGAGCCCTGGGCACTACCAGTATTTACTGAAGCAGATTCGGAATCTTGTCACGAGCTGGACATATCCAGAGTGCTCAGAGCCTACCTAGAGGCCACCAGATCCTTCAGGTGTTCGGAAAGACTCTTTATTGTACCATTCGGTAAATACAGGGGCAAAGAAGCCTCCATCAGAACCCTGGCATCTTGGGTGGTAAAGCTAATCCAGAAGGCATACAGGATGAAGAATATGGAGCCTCCATCCCGAGTGAATGCTCATTCTACAAGGGCAGTCTTAACCTCCTGGGCAGCAAGGGCTAACGTGTCATTAGAGACGGTGTGCAGGGCCGCCACCTGGTCTTCTCGCAATACTTTCCTCAGACACTACCATATCGACCCAGGAGCTCTCACAACGGTTGAGTTCGGGAGAAGGGCAGTCCAGGCTGCAATGTCTCATTCTAATTAAACATTTATTGTTAAGCATTATCCCACCCGTGTCAGCTAGTTATTTATCACTAGTATGCTGCCATGGAGGCACCAGGAAAACAGAAAATTGTATCATACTTACCGTAATTTTCCTTTCCTGGTGCCTATCCATGGCAGCATACGCTCCCACCCTCGGTATTCTATTTGACGGAGAATGTTGGGGGAGGGACTACGTCTTTAATTTATGCTATTCACTCTCAAGTCCTGAGGAAGGAGTCGAGGCAGAGCTCTATCACTAGTATACTGCCATGGATAGGCACCAGGAAAGGAAAATTACAGTAAGTATGATACAATTTTCCGTTTTATATTGGGAACCCTGATTGGACCAGTTTCCAGTGAGGAGTCCATCTTCCCGCTTTTTGGACCTATAGGTAATTATGATGAGCCCATCGGTGCTGGCCTTGGATTCCCTGGCAGGGGGCTTACTTTCTTGGTCATGATTCCTTTTTCCTTGGTTTCCTACTCTTACGCTCCCTTTTGTTCCTTTATTTCTTCAGTTTTTTTTTATTTCCTTTTTTTTGGTTATTTACCGCTGGATGCCAGTGCGCAGTCTGTTAATCGCTCTCTGGCCACATTTTTGGGGTCAATTTTTCCACCCCCTTTTTTTGAAGGTATAGTTCTCTGGCCTCTGGGTAGGGGTAAAGCCCTCTTGCACATCAGGAGACTTATGGTATAGTTCCCCGCTCCCTTTTCTTTTTTCCTTTTTATTTTTCATATATATATTTTCTTTATTTTTAGGCCCTTGAGAGGAGACCTGGACTTTATTTTTATATACAAACATAGGTCAATCTCAGGTGTTGTATGGTATTTCTTACATGATGATTCCTGAAATACTGTTCGCTTAGCGTATTTTCTAGGCCTTGAACATTAGGAGCTACATGGTTCGTTATTTTCCTACAGACCATAAAGGTATTGGGGTATCCTCACCTAGTTACCTTTCGACTTTGTAGTTACTAGCTATACCATATAAGTGGCCTACTTATCTGTGGTATATATGTTCACTTTCTCAAATCACTTTCCGCCACTGGCCTTGGCATCTGTTCACTGTTTTGTGAGTTTGTTTTTATTCAATAAAAATATTGTGAAAAACTTTTTAGTTGAACAATCACAAAAAATACTCTAATTTGGCACATTACTTGAAATAAGTATGCTGTATATCACTTGCACCATTTTATGTGCTATCTACTGTAAAACTTCTAATCTGGATGATATTTGTATCCTAATTTTATTAATCTAAACACACATGGACTCAGCATTTTTGAGTAAAAATGCTTTTGAGAAAACTGGTACATGTTTGCAGTGTAGGCATAAACACTGGTACATGGCATTTTAGGTTTCCAGATTCACAAATAATATTGCACAATTTAGCATAAAGCTTAAATTTCACAAAATACCTCTATAACGCTGAGAAACAATATAAAGCACCTTGATATAGCAATGCAAACATTTTGTAAATCAGTTTTGTGATGATGTGAAATTGTGATTTTAGTCTAATTTTGGAAAAGGTATTCCTCTCATTAATTAGCATGGCGTGTGGAGGATACTAGAGATGACTTTGGCACAACATATAGCAGCGCCATTAATAACACAAGCATTGTACAACATCACATGGAAGTCAACTGTTCTCATTTGTGCCGTGCCCGCAAGCAGCTGTGACAAGTTAAAAGCCATTTGATTTAATAGGAATAAGGGATAATAAAGAGAGGCACTCAATGGCGGCACAATCCCTTAGCGCCTTGCATGTGAAACCTGGTTGAATTATATATTTTTCCCTCATATTTTAGACACAATGGTGAGGCGCACACAAAGTAGCAGAGCACAGGAGGAAATCATTTGTGTGTTACCAGGGAAAAGCATTTATCTTACTGCGTCCTGCCTTGTTTTTCTCTCAAGGTAAATTGGCAGTTAATCCCCTCACGGCAAGGGAGATTTCTCTGCCAAGGAAACATTTAGGCAGCGTAAATTCCTACTTGCCAGAGTATGGCCTATGTACATGGTACAGCTCGACTTGTTTATTTGTATTCGATTAGGTAATAGATGCATACATCCTAAGTAATCCATTGATTATAGTTATAATGTACTAATTTATAGTATTCAAGAAAAAAATTATGTAGAAGCTGTTTCCAGTGACCACTTGACAGTGAGGGAGATTTACTAAAACTGGTGCATTTAGAGTCTGGTGCAGCTGTGCATGGCAGCCAATCAGCTTCTAATTTCAGCTTGTTTAATTAAAGTGGTTGTAAACCTTAAAAAAAAAAACCAAAAAATAAAAAAAAACCTGCAAGACAAAGGCATAACGAGCTAGTATGTTTAGCATACTAGCTCATTATGAAATAATTACCTGAGATCGAAGCCCCCGCAGCGGTCCTCGTTCACCGCTCCTGGCCGACATCATTCCAGGGGGTATCGCGGCTCCGGCACTGTGATTGGCCGCAGCCGCCTTGACGCTACTCCCGCGTGTGCGCTGCCGATAACAGCACAGTCTAACTGAAGCAACGGCACGTACATGCCATTGCTTCAGTTTGCCTAAGTGCGCATGTACCAATGACGGCCACACATGCAAATACAGGATATATCTCCTAAACCGTGCAGGTTTAGGAGATATTCAGTGTAGCTACAGTTAAGCCTAATTATAGGCTTGCCTGTAGTAAAAAGTGGTTGTAAAGGGTTTACAACCACTTTAAGTTTTGGCAATAAAACCTGGAAGCTGATTGGCCTTTGTGTAGAGCTGCACCAGATTTTGAGCTCTTCAGTTTTAGTAAATAACTCACATTGTTTTAAAATACTCTCCATTGGGGGTAAATCAAATCTGGTAGGAATAATAAACATTCAGTGTTTTTTTGAGCACCACAAGTTGGATAGCACACTTATCATTTAGATAATCATAGCTGCAGCAATCTTACCTGGAAGTGGGTCCTTTCAAAACCAGGTACCCGCTCCCCCCCCCCCCCCAAAAAAAAGTGCCAAATCTGGCAAGGAGGGGGGTGCAAATAAGCTGAACCTCTGCTTTAAGTGGTTTGTAGAAATGTTAAAAAATATTTTTGATTAAATAGCCTAGCCTAGTTGAAAATGTGACAATTCAGGCATTTTCCAGAAGAAATTTGTGCAGCAGAGTTTAGTGGCAGTTTTGTGTTCTTTTGTGGGCTTCTCAGCCTCAACCAGCTTTGGTTAAATAAAAATACTAAATTCACTGTTGCATTAACCCATTTTACAGATGGGTCTCACAATAGTACTGATTGGGCATAGCGGTCAATTTTTGCCCAGTTGACTGGTGTGCTTTATATATCAGGTCTGGCTTTTACTCTCAACACATGGCAAGTTTCATATTTTAAAACACCAAAGACCAGGTTATACATACATCTTGGCCAATCTGTTTTGACTTAAAGCAGAACTTCAGTCCTTTTTTCATCCTTCCATCTATTAGATCTATGGCCGCGTACACACGACCGGACTTTACGGCATACTTTGCCTGGCGGACTTTTCGACGGACTTTACGACAGACTTTCCGAATGAACGGACTTGCCTACACACGATCAACCAAAGTCCGACGGATTTGTACGTGATGACATACGACCGGACTAAAACAAGGAAGTTCATAGCCACTGAAAAGATGAATTATATAAGGCTCTCATGTGGTTTACTATGGGTTTAGAAGTTACTTAGATGGTTCAGTTACCAGGCTCTTCACCATTCATATCATGGAATCATTTTTTTTTTACATAAAAAGCAACCGTAGTGTGAAACATTATCCCTGAAAAACTATTTTACTATGGTTTTAACAGTGTCTGGTAATGTTGTGGGGGGTAGAGGGCATGTGCAAAATACCTAATTTACAAAGGTATAAAGTATAAAAAAAGTCACCTTTTTCCAGTTTGTTTTCTATTAACCACATTATATTCTGTTTTGTCATTGTAGAACTTGGTTACAAGCAATTTTTATTTTAAACCCTATTTTAAGAAGATATTTAATTTTAATGCTAATTTCAAAAAGTGCAGTTTGAATGCTTGTATAGTTAAATAGGTCATTTTGGTTGTAAACGTCCTTGTAAAAAGACAGGTTTCTGAAAGCTACTGGTGGTGATAAGATCAGGAAGTATGAGCAATAGATGCTTCAGTTGTAATAAGTGGCAATGAAATACAAGTGGGGCACTCAAGTCTGAGGATGTAATTAACCAATTAATTATGTATTGAGGACTTAATGTGCTCTTTTTATCTTTCACAAGCAACAATAAATAACACAAAAAGTTGCTCAAAATTGAAATATTTGACCTACAAGTTAAGGCAGCAGTGTCAGCCCAAAGTCACAAGGGCATGGTCAAATAAACAATGCCGAGTATAAAAAACATCATAAAAAGTATGCTTGGTTTCACAAACTAGTTCTGTAATAGTACGGTAATATTTTGGATTGCGAGTATAATGCATTCCAGAAATATGCTTGTAATCCAAAGCACTCTTATATCAAAGCGAATTTCCCCATAAGAATTAATGGAAACTCAGATGATTCGTTCCACAACCATTCATTCATAAGTCCTTCGGTTTATAGTCCATAAAAAAGGAGAATAGCAATGTCATAGGTTGTGTAACCATAAAATGTCCATCCACAAATGGCAGCCTCCACAAGGGGGATTAGAAGCAAAATCCAGCAGGAGCTACAGAGTATAAAAGAGAAGAGAGGCGCCTCTAAGTGTAGCAATATGGTTACATTTAATGAAGGTATAACATTTAGCAACTCACATAGCTGATGATTAACCACTTGCCGACTGCCCGCCATTGATTGGCGGAGGCAGAATGGCACTCCTGCGCAAATCGCCGTAGCTGTACGGCGGGCGCTTCAAGGAGTATAGAGGGCACGCGTGCCCGCCGCATCTCTAAGGAGCCGTTGCTCCTTAGATCGCTCCTGACAGAGCGAGAACAGGGATTTGTGTGTGTATATAGGAACAACGATCGGTCTTCTCCCCAAGTCAGTCCCATCCCCCTACAGTTAGAACACATACTGAGGGAACACATTTAACCCCTTGATCGCCCCCTAGTGTTAACCCCTTTCCTGCCAGTGACATTTATACAGTAATTCGTGCATTTTTATAGCACTGATCGCTGTATAAATGTCAGTGGTCCCAAAAACGTGTCAAAAGTGTCAGATCTGTCGATCGCAATGTTTCAGTCCTGATAAAAATTGCAGATCGCTGCCATTACTAGTAAGAATAAAATAATAAAAATCCATAAATCTATCCCCTATTTTGTAGACACTATAACTTTTGTGCACACCAATCAATATACGCTTATTGCGATTTTTTTTTTACCAAAAATATGTAGAAGAATATATATCGGCCTAAACTGATGAAGATTTTTTTTTTTTAATTTGGGATATTTATTATAGCAAAAAGTAAAAAATATTGTGTTTTTTTCAAAATTGTCGCTCTTCTTTTGTTTATAGTGCAAAAAATAAAAAACGCAGAGGTGATCAAATACCACCGAAAGAAAGCTCTATTTTGTGAGAAAAAAAGGACATAAATTTTGTTTGGATAACAACATCGCACGACTGCGCATATGTCAGTTAAAGCGACGCAGTGCCGTATCGCAAAAAATGGCTTGGTCAGGAAGGGGGTAAATCCTTCTGGGGTTGAAGTGGTGAAAAGAGGCACATCTAAGTATGCAGGTTTCGGTGTAAAGCTGTCCACATAGTCCATCTTCCGCACCGCTGGCTCTCACCGCTGTCAGTCTGCAATCATGACTGGGAAGACTACCCTGCAGTAGAGCAATCTAAAAGTGAGGCTTGAAGTGCTCACGGAGAGCAGTGTGGAAGGAATGATACCGATGGTGGTGTGGAGAATGAACTATATGGACAGCTTTACCCCTGATACCTGCATACTTAGAAGTGCCTCTTTTAATCATCAACCATGTGAGTTGCTAAATGTTGTACCTTCATTAAATGTAACCATATTGCTACACTTAGCGGCACCTCTCTTCTCTTTTATACTCAGTTGTGACATGATGCTACTCTTATATCCAGACATCGCTTGTTTATCAAGTCAAAATTTTAAAAAAAACAGCAGTAAATATTACATCGTTACATGACTGAAAAAAAGGATAGTACATGGAACATAGGGCGCTTCTGTCCAGTCACAATCTGAGACCAGGTTCCTGCCCCTGGGGCTCCAAGTCCCCCTGCCAACCAACAGAGATGTGATGGATCGATTGAGAGGAGGTCCTGTCATCCAGGGGCCGCAGTGAAATACACGCTGCTCTTGTGGACCGCACAAAATGGAAGTGACAATGGGATGAGGGCAGTTACTCATTTTGGAGCATGCGCACAATGCTCCTTCCTCAGACCGATATCCCAGCAATCAAACCCAATGGAAATAAAGAGTAAAGGGGTTTGTGGGGGCATGTCAGTGGGCAGAAATGTACAACGACAGTAGCCAGCAATAGCACGAGGAGGCACAGGGGCAGTTTACACACCCACAATTCCTCCATTGGAATTTGACAAGAGATTAAAAACAAAAAGAAGAAACAACCAAAAAGTGAAAAACCAGGATAAAAAAGAAAAGGGAAGAAACCTTTATATGTATTGTAACGGAATCACTTCCCACACTCCATTTGAGTGATTTCATCATATACCGCTTCCTCCAGTCTGAATATAGATATTATAGCCTCATATTACAAGCAAGAACTAGGCAGGACTTGTTTTGGCTGCAAAGCTGGAACTGGCACTGTTTATTTACACTCAGGGGACATTCCCCCTCCTTTGCATAATGACACAGGGTGGGGTAGACTACATTCACAGACAAGGAATAAATAAAAAAGGCGCCTCTTAGTAGTATCGTAAAAATTTAATGTACAATAACATTAGCACACTCACATATAGAGACTGTGTAGTCCGGCAGGGGTAAAATCAGTAGAGGCCATGTCCGTGCTCTCAGATGCCTGGTTCCTCACTGATGGCTGCTGTCGTTGTGCCGACTTCCGGGTTCACAGACACACAGGTGTATTCAAACTTCTCATCAGTAGACTGTCCTATTAGCAGGGAGAGCTGCTTTTCTCCCAAGGCAGACAGACACAATAGAACAATGGGATACAGGCATTTAACAAACACATAGCAACCCCCACCCCACCTCAAACCATCTAGCAATAGTCTCTGACGAAAGGGGAACTTTATCTTTATATATTCTTGAGGGACGTTGTTTAGAAATATTACTGTCCCAATGTCCCAAGTGAAAGAACCCCTTCATTCCTTCAACACAAACCACACATATAGGACCCTGGATAGCAGGGGTAAAAGGAAATGCTGAGTCCGGTGTGGTTGTACGGTAAATCTGATTAGTGCAGATCAGACTGGGGTTCTCGGTCAGCCTGTGCCCCTAATAGACACAAGGTAACTTACACATAAGAGGGGCCGGGGGAGCTGGACAAGGAGTTTTCAGAGCTCTACAAGGCAAGCTGGGTTCCACAAGCTCCCTGCCCAAAGTGACTCTCGTCACATGTATATCCCAATGGGACATGTCCAAATTACAGCCTCTGCTGAGGGCTGCCCAGAATTATCAATAAAAGTTATGATTATGGATATAAGCACAGTAGATATTTCATATACAGTTAACATACATCTATACAAATTCTCCACAAATATATACATAAAAAATATACATAGGAAAAAGGAGGGATGTATGCCTAAATCACAGCCACTGCAAAGGGCTATACAGGATAGGTAATACAGATCATAAAAACGCAGAAAATACAATAATGAAAATTATATATATATAATTCGTATACATCTATAAAATTAATCTAACACAGATATATACCTAAAAGAGAAATATATAAAAAGGTAGAGGGAAAAAAATACACATTCATCAATCAATAATTATAATGACATATTTAAAAATACATTCCAATTAGGAATATATACTTATGTAAGTATGCACACCCAAGGATATATTTTCATCTTCATTTAAATGCCTCGAAAAAATAAGCATATATACTAAGTAGGACATATAATGAGATTACAGACTTATACCCCGTACACACGGTCGGATTTTCCGATGGACAATGTCCGATCGGAGCGTGTTGTCAGAAATTCCGACAACTTTGTGCGACCGTGTGTAGGCAAAACAAGTTTGAGCCAACATCCGTCGGAAAAAATCCTAGGATTTTGTTGTCGGAATGTCCGAACAAAGTCCGACCGTGTGTACACCCTATTACTGTGAATGTTTACAGACTTAAAGGTGCTCCACAAGCCCATTTTACTACTATGTTGTGGATTCTGATTTTTAATCTAAGCACTGAAAGAATGAAATTACATCATTAGTGAAGTCATATAAACTAAAACATAAAACTAAAAGTACAACCAAAAGATGTTCTATAAAATAGCATTGATCAAAAGTTTACACACCCCAGTTCTCAATAACGTGTATTGCCCCCTTTAACATTAATGACAGCTTGAAGTCTTTTGTGGTATTTGTGCATGAGGCTCTTTATCTTCTCAGATGTAAAGCTGCCCATTCCTCCTGGCAAAAAGCCTCCAGTTCCTGTAAATTCTTGGGCTGTCTTGCATGAACTGCACGTTTGAGATCTCCCCAGAGTGGCTCAATGATATTGAGGTCAGGAGACTGAGATGGCCACTCCAGAACCTTCACTTTATTCTGCTGTAGCCAATGACAGGTCGACTTGGCCTTGTGTTTTGGATCATTGTCATGTTGGAATGTCCAAGTACGTCCCATGCACAGCTTCCTGGCTGATAAATGCAAATGTTCCTCCAGTATTTTTTGATAACATACTGCATTCATCTTGCCATCAATTTTGACCAAATTTCCCATGCCTTTGCAGCTCACACATCCCCAAAACATCAGCGATCCTCCTCCGTGTTTCACAGTAGGAATGGTGTACCTTTCATCACAGGACTTGTTGACTCCTCTCCAAATGTAGTGTTTATGGTTGTGGCCAGAAAGCTCAATTTTGGTCTCATCACTCCAAATGACTTTGTGCAAGAAGGTTTGAGGCTTGTCTCTGTGCTGTTTGGCGTATTGCAAGCGGGATACTTTGTGGCATTTGCGTAGTAATGACTTTCTTCTGGCGACTCGACTATGCAGCCCATCTACTTTCAAGTGCTTTCTTATTGTGCATCTTGAAACAGCCACACAACATGTTTTCAGAGAGTTCTGTATTGCACCTCAAGTTATTTGTGGGTTTTTCTTTGCATGCCGAACAATTTTCCTGGCAGTTGTAGCTGAAATTGTAGTTGGTCTACCTGACCTTGACTTGGTTTCAACAGAACCCCTCTTCTTGATTAGAGCTTGAACACTGCTGATTGGCATTCTCAATTCCTTGGACATCTTTTTATTTCCCTTTTCTGTTTTATACAGTTCAACTACCCACAGATCCTTTGACAATTCTTTTGCTTTCCCCATGACTCAGAATCCAGAAACGTCAGTGCAGCCCTGGATGAAAGATGCAAGGGTCTGTCAGGAGAAACTCATTGACCTTTTATACACACACACTAACTACAAGCAAACAGATCACAGGTGAGAATGGCTACCTTTAATAGCCATTCAAACCCGTTTGTGTTAACTTGTGTGCATGTTATCGGGCCAAAATCACCAGGGTATGTAAACTTTTGATCAGGGTCATTTGGGTAGTTTCTGTTGTAATTATGATTTAAAAAGAGTGAATACAGTTGATTGATAATAAATGGCTTCAGCCAAACACTAACCATGAGTGAAAGAAATGTTCTTGTGTTATCATTCATATACTCTGCAAAAAGGCCAAGAAATCATAAATTCTTCCAGGGTATGTAAATTTATGAGCACAACTGTATATGCTATTTTTTTTTTTTTTGAGGAATTTAAATGAAGATGAGAATGTAGCCTTGGATGTGTATACATACATACAGTGGGGAAAATAATTATTTGATCCCCTGCAGATTTGCTCCCCCCCACTTCAGCCCATCGGGCAGAACACTGGCAGTAGCGCTGTGACAAAGGGAGAGCGTGGGCTGTCAGCACATATAGATTACTGTCTTACTTACAATTGCTAAATATTAAAGGTTGCAGTTTCTATTGTTTTGATCCTCTGCAGCAAGGTTTAACAGTGCTGTAAGTTTCCTTATGTTTTAAACCTGTAAATAATAATAATAATATATTCAACTTGTTTATCACTACCAGGTGTGTGCCTGTTTTTTTTAGTGATAATCCACAGCTAGGATAACGGAATTTTCCACTTGTGTCCTTAAATGTGTTTGCAGTAATTTCACTTAACTAGGTGTGCCAAAGGGGCTGAGGTCATTCTTGGAGTCAAAGTGGAGATCAGAGAACCCAAATTCACCAAGCGACTCCTTTGGGGGTGGCGCTACATAAGTATATGAACCCCCAAGCAAAACATGACTTAGTACTTGGCGGAGAAACCCTTGTTGGCAAGCACAGAGGTAAGACGTTTCTTGTAGTCATTGACCAGGTTTGCACACTTCCTAGGAGGGATTTTGGTCCACTCTTCTTTACAGATCTTCTCTAAATGCTTAAGGTTTCTTGTCTGTCATTTGGCAACTAGAAGTTTCAGCTCCCTCCATAGATTTTCTATAGAATTCAGGTCTGGAGATTAGCTAGGCAACTCCATGACCTTAATGTGCAGAAGAAGAATCTTGAGCCACTCCTTTGTTGCCTTGGTGGTATGTTTTGGGTCATTGTCATGCTAAAAGACTTATTGATGACCAATCTTCAGTGTTCTGGCTAAGGGAAGAAGGTTTTCATTCAAGATTTTACAATTCATGGCCCTGTCCATTGGCCCCTCAATGCGGCAATGTCAGCCTGTACCTTTAGCAGAGAAACAGCCATAAGGCATAATGTTTACACCTCCATGCTTGACTGTAGGGATGGTGTTCTTAGGGTCATAGTCAGCATTTTTCTTCCTCCAAACAAGGCAAGCCCCCCTCCTCAAAAAGGCATATGTATAGTCATGCCAAAGAACATCTAAATGGTTCAGAGAAGGATTGGGAGAAAGTTCTGTGGTCAGACGAGACCAAAATTGAGCTCTTTGGCATTACCTTGACTTGCCGTGTTTGTAGAGAGAAAAATGCTGACTATGACCCTAAGAAAACCATCCCTTCAGTCAAGCATGGAGCAAATAAACTGTCTAAATACTGCACTTAGAAGCGCCTCCTCTTATTTTTTCCCTGAAAAAAAGGATATATGTCCATTGAGTTGAACCAAAAGACAAAAAGACTGCAAAAAGACTGCTATGGTGTTTGGCTTTGCTGTTGGATTTGGTTTACAGCAAATTTTGCATACTCCCAGTCCGTCCAAAAAGAGAACTTACAGGTTTGTTTGTCTGAGAGGCAAAACCAAAATCTCCAACAGTTCATTACATGATCTGTGAACTTTGGTCAAGTGGCAGAGTATTGCCAATAATCAGCTTGGCAAATATGCCTGTCCCCTACCTGTATAAGTAAGCTCTCCCATCAGTCTTTTGTCAATGTGTATGGCAGATGGAGTAGTGAGGGACAGCTAACACTGATTTCAGGAAGAGATAGTTATGTTAGTGCATGCAGTTTAGCCAATGAGGTATAAAAGAAATTGTGCAAATATTACTTATGTGTGCATATTACTTATGTTGTAATACATAAACATGAAAATTTTACCTGATTTTGTTGCTTCAACACTAAATTTGTATGTGTATTTGACAATAGGGCTCATCAAAAATGGTGAAAATAATACTTATGCAGTGTGCATAACATTCCTTCCATTATTCTGTATTAAAAATCGTCTTTGTGTTATATATTTGGCCTGAAATGCTGTCTATGTAGTGTGGATAATATTTCTTCCTTTTTTCTAAGTAGGATAAAAAAGTTGAATGCTGTGTTTCTTTCTCAAATCGCATCCTCCTCCAGCTGATTCAATGCTAGCTATAAAATCTTTCTGCATTGTGTCTCTGACATAATACAATGCAATTTTTATTTCTAGATAAAAAAGTCTCATCTGTCCCTCTTTAAATGTGGCCTACTAAAAAAAGAAGCTTACATGATGCGCAGCATCTCTGTATTATTTCTGCCACGTGTTTCTGATATAATGTAATCCACTGTAATTTTTATTTTTCTGGATCAAAATGTCCCTTGTCCCTGCCTCTTTAATTGCAGATTACTAAAAAGGCTTATATGATGTACATGTGTCCCTATAATATTTCTGCTTTTATCTCTGACATAATCCACTGTAATTTCTATTCTAGGGTTTTAAAACCTGCCTTGTGACTATTGTCTTTGAAATATGGCTCAGCAATTTTAATATAACAATCTCCTCATCTATGGAATGTGGGGTTGTGATTTTTGAAGTGTTTTGTTGACATTTTATTAAACTTTTTAAACAGAACAGTGTAGTACTGTACTAAAAGAAGATCACATGCTATGCTATGAAACGTTTTGGCACTGTTTAGCAATTGTTATGAAGTTAAAGCAGAGGTTTGCTGAAAAAAAATATTAAAAGCCAGCAGCTACAAATACTGCAGCTGCTGACTTTTAATATATGGACACTTACCTGTCCAGGGAGCCTGCGGTGTCGGCAGCGAAGCTGATCCGTCCTTCGGCTCTCGGCTGCTGCCGCCGCCATCCTCAGTAAGGGATTAAGGAAGTAAAGCCGTGCAGCTTCACTTCCTGGTTCCCTACTGCGCATGCGTGAGTTGTGCTGCGCGTTCTCTCAGGTCCCTGCTGTATTCTGTGTTTTAGAATCCCAACTTGCAGTTAATCCAGAGGTTAATAACCTTTTATAAAGCTTGGTTTTAATTGCTCTAACAGTGACATAAAATGAATTCCTGATTCCCAAAAGCAAGTGAATGGTGCTGTTACATGTTGTGCTTTTAGAATAACGTCCAGGTTTTATTTAACCCATCTATTGAGTTGGAAAGGATAGCTCCTGTGAAAGTCTATTGCACATTTTTACAGCTTTAAACATAAAGAAGCCTTTCTATACAGAGGTTAAACCTCCTTTCCTCCAAGGTTAAAGAGTGCCCTCTTGTCTTTTACAATCACCTTAAGTCCTGGTTCATACCAGTGTGGCTTTGGAATCGCGCTACTTCAGCATGATTTCAAAGTCGCTGATCAATGAGATTTTGATGTGCGATTTCATTGTGGCTTGCAATTTCATGTAATAGAAGTCAATGCACGTTGCAATGAAATTGCAGGAAAATAGTGCAGGAACCTTTTTCAAAGCTGCTCTGACTATAGTGGCAAAAATTTTAACTGTTCCCTTGCTGCAAATCGGTTGCGACTTGTCATGCGATTTTGAACTGTAAAATTGCATGACAAATCGCATTGGTGTGAACCAGGGCATAAGTGAGCAACTGTTCTCAACATTTACTATATAGATTAGTTCTATAATGTTACAAGATGATCATATCCCCATGTATCCCCTCTTCTAAATGGAGAATACATTCAGTTCAGTAACTCTTTCCTTATGGGGGAAGTCCTTCATGCCCTGTTTTATTTTTTGCATATTGGAAAACAGAATTGTATGCATTGGTTGTTAACTATTCAAATCACTAAGTGCACTGGGAAAAAATTACAATTTTGATTACTTGCATATGGAAGAAACACATTTTTACAATTAGTAAAAGAGGGGGTTCTTTATGGTAAAAGTGGTTGCCTTATGGAAAGTATTAACACATAAATAAATAATAGAAATTAATATTAACTAAATTTAAATTTGAATAATTATTAAAGAATAGCATAAAACAAAGGTTTTAATCAAGGGAAAACAATCTGACCCACCTCATAAGGAAAGAAATATAATATTGATTAATATTTTAACAATAAGCCCATAATACATATGAAAGTTTAATAAAAAGCAAACAAGGACTGAGGCTCTACAGCAGGCACCAAAAGACTTTATACCTGCTTTGCCTGCAGTTCACCATAATAGGTCATGCTCCATCCAAAGAACTACAGTGAACTGCCATGTGTACTGCTCAATGACAGTCCATGGGATTTTGCTGACCTGCATTTGATATATGTTCTAAACTTATGTCAAATGTAAGAAAACAATATCTATCAACAGAAAAATCTTAATGCTTTCAAATGAGTTAAAACATTGTTGGATTTGTTTTACATATACACCTGCCTATTGCATAATGCAATTTGACCTGTAAAAACATCCTGTAACAGAATATTTAAACTGTACCAGTTTGAGTTTAATAGCTTTGCAAGGCCATAAATATATGGATCTGTAAATCTCTAAAAACATAAATACACAGGGTATTGTGCGTTGATGAACACAACTAGAGTGGCCCTGTGTAAAATGCCTATTCAAAGCTGTTGAGAGGGAGCTGGAAATATAGACAGGTGGGCTAAGTACACAGTGACGGTGTCCTGTCATTTAGTTTCTAATTCTTTTTTTCTGTGTACAGCCCTGGCGGCTTCTTTGGAAGATTTTCCCTTGACCTCAGTTTTGGTGACATTAACCAGATTATTACACTCACCAGATACTTTATTAGGTACACCTGTTCAATTGCTTGGTAACACAAATTGCTAATCAGCCAAACGCATGGCAGCAA
Organism: Lithobates clamitans; assembly: GCA_037952925.1. NCBI lineage: Eukaryota > Metazoa > Chordata > Amphibia > Anura > Ranidae > Lithobates > Lithobates clamitans. Next base: position 920,667 of record JBBGZY010001669.1, on the reverse strand, counting down.
CTCAATGCATGTAGGCATTTAGACGTGGTGAAGGCGACTTGCTGAAGTTCAAACTGAGCATTAGAATGGGGAAGAAAGGGGAATTTAAAATGTTACTAAACCCACAACAGTAAAATCAGTCTGTATATGCAGCATAGCATGCTTGTTATACTCACTGAGGAACTTATGGTGTTAATCCTTTGTATTGTGCAAAAAGGCTGTTTTATCCTGTATGCACAGATCCTCCCCCTCCTTCACTGTCTATCTTGGGAGGGCCAGCTAACACAGGCAGGGTAGCCAACCGGCATATGCTCAGTTGTGTCTTTTATGCTGGAGAGAACATTTACTTGTTCTTAGAGCTAGCCAGGTCACATGATATTGACATCACACATGTGGGCGTGTATACAGGCTGAAGTGGAAATCTCCTCCTCTCACCTGAACTCTCAGCACTGGAGAAACTGTGCAGTTTATCATGTAATCATGGTATACAGATCATCCAAAAAGGTATTTATTGGCAGTATTTTAATGTAAAAAGAATATTTAAGCTGTGGGGGGGGGGGGTGAACTATTTTCATATTACTGGTTTTAGTAACACTTTAACCACTTCAGCCCTGGAAGGATTTACCCTTTTCCTGACCAGAGCACTTTTTACAATTTGGCACTGCGCCACTTTAACTGCTAATTGCGCGGCCATTCAATGCTGTCAATAAGCATATATTTATTTGTTTGAGCAAAAGTTATAGCGTCTACAAACTAGGGTACATTTTCTGGAATTTACACAGCTTTTAGTTTATGACTGCCTATCTCATTTCTTGAGGTGCTAAAATGGCAGGGCAGTACAACCCCCCCCCCCCCAAATTACCCCATTTTGGAAAGTAGACACCCCAAGGAAATTGCTGAGAGGCATGTTGAGCCCATTGAATATTATGTTTTTTGTCCCAAGTGATTGAATAATGACAAAAAAAAAATTACTAAAAGGATTTACCCCCTTCCTGACCAGAGCACATTTTACAGTTTGGCACTGCGTCACTTTAACTGCTAATTGCGCGGCCATGCAATGTTGTACCCAAACAAAATTTGCGTCCTTTTGTTCCCACAAATAGTGCTTTCTTTTGATGGTATTTGATCACCTCTGGGGTTTTTATTTTTTGCGCTATAAACAGAAAAAAGACCGAAAATTTTGAAAAAAAACGATATTTTCTACTTTTTGTTATAAAAAAAAATCCAATAAACTCAATTTTAGTCATACATTTAGTTCAAAATGTATTCAGCCACATGTGTTTGGTAAAAAAAAATGTCAATAAGCGTATATTTATTGGTTTGCACAAAAGCTATAGTGTCTACAAACTAGGGTACATTTTCTGGAATTTACACAGCTTTTAGTTTATGACTGCCTATCTCATTTCATTACAACCCCCCCCCCCCCCCAAATTACCCCATTTTGGAAAGTAGACACCCCAAGGAAATTGCTGAGAGGCATGTTGAGCCCATTGAATATTATGTTTTTTGTCCCAAGTGATTGAATAATGACAAAAAAAAAATTACTAAAAGGATTTACCCCCTTCCTGACCAGAGCACATTTTACAGTTTGGCACTGCATCACTTTAACTGCTAATTGCGTGGCCATGCAATGTTGTACCCAAACAAAATTTGCGTCCTTTTGTTCCCACAAATAGTGCTTTCTTTTGATGGTATTTGATCACCTCTGGGGTTTTTATTTTTTGCGCTATAAACAGAAAAAAGACCGAAAATTTTGAAAAAAAACGATATTTTCTACTTTTTGTTATAAAAAAAAATCCAATAAACTCAATTTTAGTCATACATTTAGTTCAAAATGTATTCAGCCACATGTGTTTGGTAAAAAAAAATGTCAATAAGCGTATATTTATTGGTTTGCACAAAAGCTATAGTGTCTACAAACTAGGGTACATTTTCTGGAATTTACACAGCTTTTAGTTTATGACTGCCTATCTCATTTCATTACAACCCCCCCCCCCCAAATGACCCCATTTTGGAAAGTAGACACCCCAAGGAAATTGCTGAGAGGCATGTTGAGACCATTGAATATTATGTTTTTTGTCCCAAGTGATTGAATAATGACAAAAAAAAAAATTACTAAAAGGATTTACCCCCTTCCTGACCAGAGCACTTTTTACAATTTGGCACTGCGTCACTTTAACTGCTAATTGCGCGGCCATGCAATGTTGTACCCAAACAAAATTTGCGTCCTTTTGTTCCCACAAATAGTGCTTTCTTTTGATGGTATTTGATCACCTCTGCGTTTTTTATTTTTTGCGCTATAAACAGAAAAAAGACCGAAAATTTTGAAAAAAAACGATATTTTCTACTTTGTTATAAAAAAAAATCCAATAAACTCAATTTTAGTCATACATTTAGTTCAAAATGTATTCAGCCACATGTGTTTGGTTAAAAAAATGTCAATAAGCGTATATTTATTGGTTTGCACAAAAGTTATAGTGTCTACAAACTAGGGTACATTTTCTGGAATTTACACAGCTTTTAGTTTATGACTGCCTATCTCATCTCATTACACCCCCCCCCCCCAAATGACCCCATTTTGGAAAGTAGACACCCCAAGGAAATTGCTGAGAGGCATGTTGAGACCATTGAATATTATTTTTTTTTGTCCCAAGTGATTGAATAATGACAAAAAAAAAAATTACTAAAAGTTGTCACTAAATGATATTTTGCTCACACAGGCCATGGGCATATGTGGAATTGCACCCAAAAATACATTTAGCTGCTTCTCCTACATATGGGGATACCAACACTTTTTGGGAGCCTAGCCGCATACGGGGCCCAGAAAACCAATCACCGCCTTCAGGATTTCTAAGGGTGTAAATTTTTGATTTCACCCCTCACTACCTATCACAGTTTTGAAGGCCATAAAATGCCAGGACAGTTCAACCCCCCCCCCCCCCCCCAAATGACCCCATTTTGGAAAGTAGACACCCCAAGCTATTTGCTGAGAGGCATGTTGAGTCCATAAAATATTTTATATTTTGCCACAAGTTGCAGGATAATTACAAACTTTTTTTTTTTTGCACAAAATTGTCACTAAATGATATATTGCTCAAACATGTCATGGGCAAATGTGGAATTACACACCAAAATGCATTCTGCTGTTTCTCCTGAGTACGGGGATACCACATGTGTGGGACTTTTTGGTTAGCCTAGCTGCGTACGGGGCCTTGAAAACCAATCACCGCCTTCAGGATTTCTAAGGGTGTAAATTTTTGATTTCACTCCTCACTACCTATCACAGTTTCGAAGCCCATAAAATGCCAAGATGGCAGAAAACCCCCCAAATGACCCTATTTTGGAAAGTAGACACCCCAACCTATTTGCTGAGAGGCATGGTGAGTATTTTGCAGCTCTCATTTGTTTTTTAAAATGAAGAAAGAAAAGAAAAATGTATTTTTTTTTCTTTTTTCAATTTTCAAAACTTTGTGACAAAAAGCGAGGTCTGCAAAATACTCACTATACCTCTCAGCAAATAGCTTGGGGTGTCTACTTTCCAAAATGGGGTCAATTGTGCAGGGTTTGTGCCATCTGGGCATTCCATGGCCTCAGAATCTGTGATAGGCAGTGAGGAGTGAAATAAAAAATTTACACCCTTAGAAACCCTGAAAACCGTGCTTGGTTTTTGAGGTCCCGTATGCAGTTAGGCTCCCAAAAAGTCTCACATATGTGGTATCCCCGTACTCAGGAGAAGCAACAGAATGTATTTTGGGGTGTAATTTCACATATTCCCATGGCATGTTTGAGCAATACCATATTTTTCTGTGTATAAGACGCTATTTTTTCCTAAAATAATAGCCTGAAAATCGAGCGGCATCTTATACACAGTCAGTCAGCCTGGGAGACAGCCGCGCAGGTGCGTCGCTGCCCATAGCTTGTCAAAAGGCTTCCTCCAATCATGAGCCGTATGTTACTGACGTCAGCTGGAGCTGGAGGTGAGGGGGGGAAGTGGAGAGTGCGCAGATGCAACAGGGACCGGAGTGTTCTGAGCCCAAGATGGCGATCGGGGTGCTAAACCTTTATTCAGTAATAAACGGCGGGTGCCCTGACACTATAAAAAATAAACTAACTAACCAGCCTCACCCGTAACAGTTATATGGTGATCACTGGTGAAAGGGTTAACTAGGGGGCAATCAAGGGGTTAAAACCTTTTTTAGGTAGTATATGGGGGTTCCTGACGTTATAAAACGCTGACGGCGAACCTATATATTTACCTCCCTAACTAGCGTCACCAGTGACACTAATACAGCAATCAGAAAAACGATCACTTAGTGACACTGGCGACGGGGGGTGATCAAGGGGTTAAAACTTTATTAGAGGGGGTTAGGGGAGTACCCTAGACCTAAAGGGGGCTAAAACTAACTGCCCTAACTGTCACAAACTGACACCAATGTAGTAATCAGCGCCGGGCACCGGGGGGGCGCGATGCGCCCCCCACCCGCGGGAGGCAGATCACGTACCAGGTACGTGATTTTGCCTGCCCGTGCCAATATATCTGCGTTAGGCGTTCGGCAAGTGGCTAAGTGACTTTGAATGTGGCATGGTTGTTGGTGGCAGAAGGGCTGGTCTGAGTATTTAAAACTGCTGATCTACTGGTTTTTTCACGCACAACCATCTCTAGGGTTTACAGAGAATGGTCCGAAAAAGAGAAAATATCCAATGAGTGGCAGTTGTGTGGACGAAAATGCCTTGTTGATGTCAAAGGTCAGAGGAGAATGGGAAGACTGATTTGTGATGATAGAAAGGCAACATTAACTCAAATAACAACTCGTTACAACCAAGGTATGCTGAATACCATCTCTGAATGCACAACACACATCGAACCTTGAAGCAGATGTGCTACAGCAGCAGGAGACCACACCATGTGCCACTCTTGTCAGCTAAGAACAGGAAACTTAGGCTACAATTCGCATAGGCTCAGCAAAATTGGACAAAAGAATATTGGAAAAACATTGCCTGTTCTAATAAGTCTCAATTTCAACTGTCGAAATTTAAATGGTATGTTTAGAATTTGGCGTATGCAACAAGAAAACATGGATCCATCCTGACTTGTATCAGCAGTTCAGGCTTGTGGTGGAGGTGTAATGGTGTGGGGGATATTTCCTTGGCACCCTTTGGGCCCCTTAGTACCAATTGAGCATCGTTTAAATGCCACAGCCTATCTGAGTATTGTTGCTGACCATGTCCATCCCTTTATGACTAAAGTGAACCCATCTGATGACTACTTCCAGCAGGATAATGCACCATGTCACAAATCTCAAATCATCTCAAACTGGTTTCTGGAACCTGACAATAAGTTCACTGTGCTCCAATGGCCTCCACAGTCACCAGATCTCAATCCAATAGAGCACCTTTGGGATGTGGGGGAACGTCAGATTCGTATCATGGATGTGCAGGTGATAAATCTGCAGCAAGTGTGTGATGCTATGATGTCAATATGGACCAAAATCTCTGAGGAATGTTTCCAACATCGTGAGTGTAGATTTCCCTTAACTTTCTGTCCCTGTTAAAATGATCACCAGGAAAAACAGTAAAGTGAATCTTCCCTGAATCTTCCCTGTGGAGTCACAGACTCCAAAAACTTGACTAAGGCCAACTCATTCGACACATTACATCTACAAAAAAGTGCTTTCTGAAAATACATTTTACTTTCTCTTTTAGGTCAGATTATAGCCGAAAACTTAATATTATCACTTTTCTTTTGCCTTTCTCCTTTAATTCTGGGATCTTTCAATGCTTTGCACATTATGCACACTTTTGTTTCATTTTAGATTAAGTAAGGGAGGGTTATAACCCCTGTCATTATTTTTATTTTTTTTTGCCATCTCCTTCCCATTTGATAGATTTCCCTTTATTTGCTGTTCTATAGCAAAAACAGGGAATGATAGGTAAATCCCTAGAACTAGTGTCCCAGTTGGAAAACTCCCCCTCTATTACTGTTCTGGTGACTATCAAAAATGTGGTATTTTCCTTCAATTTCAGTTTTTACAACTGTGAACAGGACAAATAGAACCTCCTGAACAGTGGGACAGAGAGCAATAAAGACCTAACATGTTTTCTAATCCCTTTCCATTTTATCCAAAAATAATAATAAGTTCTGCCTTTTAGTTATATTTATTTTAAGTGGGCTATGTTGCCTTTTAGGATCATTCAGATCAGCACTATCCACAGGCAAGCTCTAAACTAGGCTTCACAGAACAGTCTAAAATGCACTATCTTTAAACCAAAGTAGGACAAATGTTCCCATTAAGAGGCATTATATGTTCACCTGTGACATCTTATGCAACCTTCTTACCTGACAAAAAGCAATTTTGTTATTGTGCTAGTGAATACTGCTGATTTCATTTGAAGTCATGCTTTCAGTTGTTAATTTATCCAAACAGATCAATAATTCAGCAATCCAGTCATGCAGACCCTTTTCACCCATAAACTATGCACAAATCAGATTCAATTCCTGCATCAGACAAAATGTTTAATAAAGGTTGGCCTATAAATTGAATTGTTGCTAATATGTTCTTTCACAAAGCTGAAAGATGGTGCAGTATGTAGAATGTCAGAACGTAGACAAATAATTTCATCATGTGCAATTTTTCTAGATTTTACAAGCAGAGGTTCATCTTTTAAGATAATAACTTTGGTGGCATTTTGCTTGATATAAATACTTTAAGCTATAATTGTAACTGTGATTCCCTGTATAAGTCATCCTATTTTCCACAAGGCATCTAAATGAAATTATATGCAAGTATATTCAGACAGACGGCACTTTAACACAGTCTTCAAGGTTAAATATAAACGTAGCATACAGTTCTAATGTTAAAGCAGTTCTCCAGTGACATTTATTTTATAAGGATTGTTTAAGGCATCTGCCACCTGTCCCAAAGAAAGCATAGCTTTTACCTGACTATGGGGGGTCACTTGCAAATTCTCAAAAAAACTTAACGTTAGGTATCTTTCTGCCTTCAAACCAGCCCTTAGAATGGCCAACATGTTTCACACCATCGTGCACCTTTACTACCAGCACTGGAAGCCACCATTTCATTGGTTTGAAAACAATTAGGCTGTGCAGTGTAATGTGCAGTTTAATTGCTCTGGATACCCTGTTAGGCAGACAGTCAGACCAGGATCATTAAGCTGCATGGTCCATAATGTCCACCCAAATTGGATCACTGCATTCTAAAGAATACACAACTATATTTCTGAGGTAGTTGGCAGAGTCCAGCAAAACTGATTGCGTGCTGCTTGTTTTACCCCTGCTTGCCACCTCTGATGAGGACATCCAAAATCACCTGAGATTTTATGGAGTCTGATAAATACCCAGCAGGTTTTAGCTTCTTCTGCCTGGGCACATAGAGGTGGTTGATATTCTCACTGGCAGTCGCCTCATTCTCTGCCAAGGCTCATGCTTCCACTGGTCCGTTGTAGGGACTTGACGGATGTGGATCTGTACTATATTGTATGAACACATGGCCATTTGACTGTCAGTCAAAGGCACACTCAATATCCCTTTGTATGAAACTTGTCTAAATTTTTAATGTGTCTTGAAACAAGCTTTGGGTAAGAAACATGCCTTACACTTGTGCATTTCATTATATGTGAATGACGTTATATGTGAATCATTATATAGAAGGCCCTATCTGGAAGTATAGTGGAGGTAGGCAGTTAGGCATTTGGAGCAAGTATATAGCATGATCTTTTGACCCTGTGATTATACATATTTAGCCTGTCTGATGTATTTGGGTTGCAAAATTGGGTTGCAGCTGCTGGTTTTATTGAAGTTCTTATTTAAAGAGGAGTTCCGGCAGTTTTTTTCCTTTTATATAAAATTACCCCCTTGACAGTCAACTCGCTAGCTTTACAATTTGGCCATCCTCAAAAGGGTCCTCTTTTTGTTATTTCTGCAGCATTGTTGACTTACTTTGATCTACCGATACAAAGAGCAGCATCCTGACTGTGGGCATCTGAAGCTCGCTGGGACTATCTTCTGGGGTTAAGTGCATGCTGGCTACCTTCCCGATCTCACGCATGTGCAGTGGCAATGAAGCTCACCCCACTGTGGTATAGTAATTGGAAATGATTTGTGGGTACAAGGACTGTTATATGTGTGCAATGTATATAGTGAATAAGCTCAGATTCTGTTTAATGCTCTGCCTTTAAGCCCCTCCCACTGTTAGCCCAAATCTGGCCAAGTGGCCATGCATACTGATCACCACGGTGTGCTATGCACACTGCAGAACCTATTTTTCTGTTTTATCCCAAAATGCCCCATGCTTTTTATAATCCTAATCGTGCTCACATTTTGTCACTCTGTCACTTATTCTGAGCATTGATGTTTACATATTGTTTATACTGCTTAAATGTTGATTGTCTTAGTTTATAATAGGACTTTCTGTCATATTTCAAACATGGTACAGCAGTTACTACAAACACACAATGTTACAAAAAAAGTTCTTTCTCAAATGTGTGAAAAAGTACAATAAAGGATATTTTTATTTGATCAATGCAGCATTTAAAAAAACATTTCCAAAAAAGAAACTAATATTCCCAGATAATCCCGTTTTGTATGCCTTTCCAAAAAATTTGAAATCCAAAAAAAAAAAACATTATGTCAGAAGGTGGATTTTTAAACGAAAGAGAACGTTTTTTTGTTGAGTCTTTTATTAGAGTGTATCCAAACTCGAAAACAAAAATTGATAGTATTGCAGTTTAATTGCTCTTAGAGGTGGTGAATGCATTTATTTTCATTTTCCCCATATCAACAATGTGCTAGCACTATATAACAATTCCCTTTCTTCTTTTAGAGGAAATGGGAATTTCAAATGACACACTTTTTGGGGGCTTAAATGTAGGGACATTATATTCTATTCCTTGTGACCAAGGTACACTGGGAACTCAAAGATTTTTGGGGTTAGACCTTTATTCTCATACAAAAAGTATATTTTTACTGGGTTCCTGTCACAATCTGGAGTAAGGCTCAAAGGCCAGCAGCTATAGCAGTAGCGAGGCACCAACCGACCAACTATATATATATATATATATATATATATATATATATATATATATATATATATATATATATATATAAGCAGGCCATCCTGCGGATTACACAGGCTCATCTGAGGTGCGGAGTCTAAGTACTAACCGGTGTTCACCAGAGCTCCTGATGGTGGAGATGGGTTTTACTGCTAGTACCCGGTCGCGGTCCTCAGGATTGCCCCACCTGGAGGTGAGCAAGCCAGGGTCTAATAGCAGATATAGTAGCTAGGGATAAACAGAAATGTAGCCAGTTAACAAGCCAAAGGTCAGTAACGAGTATTTGCAGGCTGGGATCAAGCAGAAGCATCATCCAGGAACATGCCAAGTGTCGGTAACGAGTGGCAGCGAAAACACAGGCGGCAGCAGGAGTGACAAGAGAGAGATAGCTGCAGGGAGCACAGTAATCTTGCAAACAGGTAGTGCAAAGGCATGGATTTAATATGAAGTTTATGGGAGGAACAAAGGGTTTGAGGTTCAAGACAAACCAGGTTCAACATTCCAGGGGGCTCAGCAAGAAGAGACACTGACAGATACAACAGAGTTAGCAAGTACAGATCCGGGCTCTGACATTTTCACTACCTACATGTAGTGGGTACAATAATGTGTACCATATGTTCTCCATACTATGAATGCAAATAAACCAAATTAGGGCTCATTAAGGATTAATACGTTGTTGTTGTTTCTATTTACACATAACAGTAATGACCCGAGCTGTCAGGCTGATAGCTAAATCCTGCAAATTACACAGGGAGAATATAGCTCTCCTTGTATAATCATCTCTGTGACAGATGAGCACTGTGCTTTGTTTACCATTAGTATGCAGAGCTCCTGATACAGAGCAGGCAGCTGTCAAACTGACAGCAGAATAGAGCCACAACCTCCCATGTTAATCTGCAGCTATCAGTTTAACAGTTCAGTTCTGCACAGTTACGACACAGCAGGGTAATACAGACACTGGAGAGGTTTCCATTGTAGCTGTACCTCCCACAGCACAGCATCCAAGGTGGGTGCTTCTTGTGCCTTGGCCCCATTGCTAGTGGTCTTCACAAGGCACTGGTAAGAAGCATACTTTTGGGCCATATTTATGGATTTGTCATAATTGCCTGATTGCATGGTAATGATTACATGGTGACTTTGAGAGGAAAGCTCAAAATTTGAGTGCCTTTCTGAAATGTTCTATGTTGGCAAATCAGATGGAGCTTTGAGGAATAGGATATCCAACACCATTCATAATATACCATCAGCTTACTTAAAATCTCCCACAAAATCTAAATAATTAGGCCTAATGCCCACACATTTGTATTTTAATTAAGTCTTGTTTTTATCTTTGTAATAAACTTGTAAATTTTAATTTATTGTTGTGTCTGTGCACATCAAAAATCTATACCTACTTTTTGTATTTGAATTCTAACCTAGGATGTGGCGTCCCTTTGTTTGCCTACACATACAATATACAGAACCTCATAAAACTAATGCCTAGAGGCTGTAAAGTCCTCTAGCATAAAATTCCCAGTGCTTTCCCACATCCGGGAAGTTGCGGGTAATGTGTACAGCTGCCCATACAAGTGAAATACTTTACACAGCCATATTGTGTAACCAGAATGGCTTGTGCATCGGATTTTGCCCATACATGCTCATCCAAAATATTTCCCAGAATGCTTCACTTTCATGTGTATGGAAATATGCCATACTTGCTTGCGCAGGTAAACTGATACACAAACCATCAGTGTTTACATAGGTGCGGCTGTGTACAGCAACCTACTTTTACAAGCAGCTGTATGCACCACCTGGGGTTCCCCGGACATGGAAAAGCGCCGGGGCTTGTTACTAGAGGACTTTGCAGCCTCTTGACGTCTTTGTGCATGAGGTCTTATACCTAGACAGTGTTTTTCATAAATTCAACCGTAGCTGCTGTAAGCAACTCTACAACAAAATAAAACCTTCCCCTGATTATTTCTTAATTGTGTCTCTTTTGAGTGAAAATGTGTCTCATCTACAGTGATAAATCTGTGGCACATGGCTTCCCGGGATTTCAGGTGCAACAGAAAAACTGTTGCATAGACAGTGTTAACTGGCAGGTGGCAATAAAGATAGTGGAGGAGATCAGTGGTACAGATGTGTTAAAAAAGATGAAAAAAAATAAGTGAAACTGATTTTCTTGAGAAAATTTAATAGAGCAAACTAAATTTCATTTACTTTAACATTTTATTTAAACAAGCAAAATCATGCACAACACCGTCAAATTTTAAAACTGCAAGCAAACTATACCTGAAGCGCTACTCCAAGCATTTATGCACATATTCACTCATTTCTAAAAAATGTGACTATCCTGTCATGGTAGTTTGGCAGTAGCCTTTAGAACTACACATAATAGTAACATTCTGTAAGTAGCGTTTGTGATTTTCAGTTCTGTGATGTGGGTAAAAGTGAAAGGCTTCTTAACTATAAGCTTCAATATGTGCTGTTGTTCCTTTTACACTGATCCTTACTTTATTATGGGGTAACCCAAGAGATTGCTTGCCAAATGTATAAAGATATGTGGTTAGAATGCTGAGCCAAGAAGTATATGAAATAAAATATAGCTATTTGATCTCTGCTCATGTTTTCATTGGAATCTGGTCATTTGCTCTCCATTACCTAGAACATAACCAACAGCAGAAACGTTAGAAATGATGAAATAGTAGACAAACCTTTCTAGTAGATACTGCATATAAAAAAAAATTAAATATCTGAGTACTTTTGCATGTCTAATAAGGGCCTGTAATGCTTAGATGTGGACAGAATGTCAGTTTAGTTACAAAAAAATGAAATGAACACCTGGGGGACATGTAGAAAATCTCCTGGTAGGTATACCATAGTTGAGGGATAGAGAAGTGTTCAGCCTTTTGTCACTACTAAATTAGAAAAGACAAAGCTAGGTTAAACTTATACTGTACCAACTATTCTTTCAAGTATTGTAAAAAATGTAATGATTTGAACACTGCTGTCAATAATCTATGTGGCCTGTTATAGTTTTTAATCTAATAATTGCTCAGCTATGCCTGTAGTACAGGACATTGACAATATCTTGGCCAAGCTATCATATTTGATAGAGTGATACATGCCAGGTCTTTGGCCACACCATAATATTTTTGAAACCTTTGGAAATTGCCCCAGAATGACCATATCTGAACATACTGCACCCACTACCGACATTTCCTGCCTCCCCAAACTATCAAATTCATTTAAATTGAGGTGGTTCAGAGTTATGTCAAGACAGCAAAATCTGTGAGGTAACCGACCTCTGATTTAATACATCTTTTATTCCAGTATGCTTGCAAAGAGAAATGTAAAAAAAATTATCTCACACTAGATGTATGAATATCTGTGTAACCAGAACTATAGTTGCTGCAAACTTTTGCCTTTTCTTTTGTTGCTGCACTGCTGTATTCTCATTTGGAATTGACAGAGTTTAGTTGAACAGTTGTTTGTGTACAAATGCAGCAGCCATCTTAAAGAAGACCATTAGTTGAACATTCAATAATACAGAAATATGGCGGCCATCTTTAAGGAGATCACTGGAGACAGCCATTTTGTTGGTGACTGGTTCATTCTAAAAAGAGAGGAGGAGGAGGAGCTGGGCGGGGCAGAAAGTCTACTCTCTGGGATGGTGCAAGGCAATTATATTGGAGGCACAGTGGTGTAGTGGATAGCACTTTTGCCTAGCAGTAAGAAGGGTTGCTGGTTCGAATCCCAACCATGACACTACCTGCCTGGTGTTTGCATGTTCTCTCTGTGCCTGCGTGGGTTTCCTCCCACACTCCAAAGACATGCTGGTAGGTTAATTGCATCCTGTCTAAAAATTGTTCCTAGTATGTATGAATGTGAGTTAGGGACCTTAGAGTGTAAGCTCCTTGAGGGTAGGGACTGATGTGAATGTACAATGTATATGTAAAGCGCTGTGTAAATTGATGGCGCTATATAAGTACCTGAAATAAATAAATACCGAACTATGTCATTGTGAACGCATAGAGATTCTGGGAGTGAGCACGGGACTGGTAAGAGCTCGAATTTCAGCAAGCTGATTTTCTTCCCTTTTGAGACTGTATAATTTCTTAGTCTTTGTGCTTATCTCATCTACTACTGGCCAGTGAGGAATGGACTGTTTGGCCACTATAATTAGCCCTTTTGTACCAAGTATATGCTACTCATTCAGGCATACCTACCCGTAATCTATCCATTCTTGCCAACCGTTCAGTGTCTGGCAACCCTCTCCTCCAATCCCTACACTGGCTCCCAATCACCCAGCGAATTAAATTAAAAATACTAACCACAACATACAAAGCCATTCACAACTCTGCCCCGAGCTACATCACCAATCTTGTCTCCAAATATCACCCAAATCGTCCTCGCCGCTCTTCTCAAGACCTTCTACTCTTAAGCACTCCCGTCTCCTCCTTGCCTCCAGGATTTCTCCAGAGCCTCTCCCATCCTCTGGAACTCGCGACCTCCACCTATCCGGCTTTCCCCTACTCTTGCTACCTTCAGGCGATCCCTGAAAACTCATCTCTTCAGGAAAGCCTATCACGTCTCTAACTAATCTTTTACCACTTCCATCAGCTCATTCCCCACAGTTACAACCTTTTGTACCACCTGCCCCACTCTATTAGATTGTAAGCTCTTCTGAGCAGCGCCCTCCTAATCCTCTTGTATTTTATTGTATTATAACTGTATTGTCTCTCTTTTATATTGTAAAGCGCTGCATAAACTGTTGGCGCTATATAAATCCTGTATAATAATAATAATTCTTATATGTACTTCTACTATAGAGGCTCTGGAAATTTAGTTAGGACCACAGTGTATACAGAGGTTCCTTGGTGTGGGCACTGTGGCTTAGACATATATTTGCAAATGTTTGCATAAAAAACCCTCTGTTTTTAACGTAAACAGTTAGACAGTACCAATTTGATTGTTTTGCAGACTGGTCGGTAAATGTGCTGGGAAATGTTTTGTTTGTTTGGGATGTGCATTGTTCTCCCATTTGCACCTTGCTGCAAAAGCCAGTTATAGATTGGGGTGGTTGCCACTTTTTTGTACAGTTGTACGAATTGGGTGCAGGGACTCACGGGATACCTTTGCTGCCATTGTGCTCTTGCTGGGCATCATGTGTGTCCCTGTGCCTTTAAGAAAAGAAGGACTCCCTCTTGGCATACTTGCCCTTAATCTATCCGTTCTTATATGTGCTACTATGGAGGCTCTGGAAATTTAGAGCTAGGACCACAGTATATAAAGAGGTTTCTTGGCATGGGCACTGTGGCTTACGCAAATAATTGCAAATGTGTGCTAACAGAACTGCCTGTTTTTAACGTACAGTGTTAGACAGGGCTAAATCAGTTGTTTTGCAGGCTGGTCTGTAAGTGTGCTGGGAAATCTTTTGTTTGTTTGTGATCTGTTGCTATACAGTGGAAGACATTCAATATCTCTGTTGCAGACCCTGGCAGTTCTAAATAGGAGAAGCAGAATTTTGCAACAGATTTATAAGAGGTTGCACCTCAAGTGACAAATTATTTCTCAGCTCTAAAGTAGCTATGCAACAGAATGAAACCTGACTATTGCTTAATTGTGTCTGTTTAGAATGAAAATCTGTCTCCCTAACATTAAAAACCTGTTGCAGACCTGTGCAAATCTGTTGCAGTTGCCTACCTAGAATTATAGATGGGTCACAAATACTCAGAAAAACTGTCACACATTCTTTGAGAAATGAGAGGTAACCTGATTTGTGTCTAGAGCTGGCCATACACTGTACAAAGTTCAGCCAGTTCCTGAGGATACAACTCAAATTCCCTCAGTGGATGGCCCTGTGTGGCATCTCCCATCCAATATCCATCAACTGAAAAATCAAAGGAACCAGGTGGAAAACTTTTAGCTGCCGGGTCCCACTGGCTGTCAAAATACTATAAACACAGTAGGAGATTTATCTATCTACACTGGATAACATGGATGGATTTGTTCCAGTGTATGACATGCTTAATTGTGTTCTCAGTTTTTTTTTTTAACCCCCCCCCCCCCCAATATAGTATCATGTTAACCTTTTTTTATCAGCTCTCATTTCAATAGTTAAAGAGTTAAAATAACATGGACGAACAAGAACACTCAATAGAGAGAAAAAGCAAACAACAGTCAACAGGATCATTCTCATAAAAAGGTGCATGTAGGTAATTTTAGATCCTTTTGATTTTTAGCTGTTTTCAGGCAAGCTATACTGTACTGACCTTTTCATCAAATATGTTTCCAACAAAAAAAATTAAAAAACAGTTTTATGGTCTTGTGAAAGTGAAGGATTAAGTATTTATGTTTTACCACTGTACATAAAAAGGACAAAGCTGAAATTCAAAGACCACAGAGGCGTATGCACTTGAAATATTGGGCATGGGAATAAATATGCAATTATGATTCAAAAGCGCTTAATATAAAAGCTGCATAAAATAGCTTAGGGTAACCAAAGCAGTAGATAGCATTTTTAAAACAGTTGTATTCACCCATAAATAAACAGGATCATGCAGTCCTGTTATGGAGCTGGTTGATGGTAGCTGCTCATGTAGTCTTATTAATTTCAGAAAGATCTTACACTTACTGTATATGGAGTCACCATGCAAACCACTAGAGTATAAATATTAGGGATTAGCTGTATAACATACAAATTAGACCATGTAAAGATTAATCATTTTCCATTTCATTGTAAAGTAGAGAAACAAAAAATCTTACTTATATTGATCTGTAATTGATTTTAGAAATGTATTTTCATATCAAAATGTAAGTAGCTCCACTAATGCCTGGTAAATCTTAGGCAAAGTTGAGTGGGCCAGTCTGCAGGATTTTTTCCATCCACTGCTGGGACTTCTGAGCTGGGTATGTGCATTTGTGTATAAAACTGCATTGCGGGCTATTTTTAGTATACAGGGGTGCATGGTTGGGTGTGCTGAGCAGGGTCGGAACTAAGGGGGGCAGGGGGAGCGTCTGCCCCGGGTGATGCATCTAACCCACCAACACTGGGAACCACTGCTCTAAGGGTGTCACTGCTGCCAAGTGTAATGGACAGGCAGGTCTCCTTCCTAGTCCTGCCCAGTGCCCAAACAGCCTATGTCTTTTCTGCGTGAGACATCCCAGAGAAGGAGAGGCTTCAAAGAAGGTCCTGGACTTGGGGGTGCAGGGGAGGCCCTGGACCGGGGGGGGGGTTCAGAGGAGACCCTGGATTGGGGGGGTGCAGAGGAGGCCCTGGGCTTGGGAAGTGCAGAGGAAGCCCTGGACTGGGGGGTGCAGTGAAGGCCCTGGGCTGAGGGGGGTGCAGAGGAGGCCCTAGACTGGGGGGGGGGGGTGAGAGGAGGCCCTGGACTGGAGGGTGCAGTGGAGGCCTTGGGCTGATGGGGGGGTGCGGAGGAGGCCTTGGGCTGGGGAGTGCAGAGGAGGCTATGGATTGGGGGGTGCAGAGGAGGCTCTGACCTGGGGGGGGGCGCAGGTCAGGGCCTCCTCTTTGTAGCTGCTGACTTTTAATAAACTTAAAAACTACTGAACACCGCTTTAATGCTGCTGATGTCTTTCAGCCTCTTTACAGCCTGCTTCTGTCTACGTGCACTACAGTGATAAAAGGCCGCATGTGTTTTCTCTCAGGGCATATTTACTAATTGTTGCTGACTGCAATTTTTTCCACAGGCTTTTTTTTAATAGTGACAGTAATTGAACATGCAAGTAGCTTGTAGTTCCCCTTGGGGGAGCATGTGACAGGGTGATTTATAGGTAGTAGATTGTGGGAGACAGGAGCAGAGCATTGTCACCCCATAATACAAAGTACCCATACAGTATTTTCAGCTGTTAATTTCTTAAAAGCTATCAATTAAAATGTAATAGTGTTTCCAAATGATATTATTATGTTAAAGCTTATATGAGATTTAAAACAAACACAAAGGTTTTTTTTTACTAAAGGCAAATCCACTTTGCACTACAAGTGCACTGCAAGCGCACTTGGAAGTGCAGTTGCAGTAGATCTGAGGGGGACATGCAAGGAAAATAAAAAACAGCATTTTTGCCTGTACATGATTGGATGATAAAATCGGGAGAGCTTCCCCTCATTTCAGATCTTCCCCTCTGATCTACAGCGACTGCACTTTCAAGTGCACTTGCACTGCAAAGTGGATTTGCCTTTAGTAAATTAACCCCAAAGTTCCTTAAGCGCTAGGATTTGTCAATCATATATATGGATGTAAATGCCTGGAGAAATGTGGAATGGACTAAACCCCAGTGCAGCTGCCAAAGACTGGAAAATGGATAATAAGGGATGGGTCACACGATACGTACCTTTCGGACTAGAGTAGACGAGCACCGTAGGTTAATTAAAAAGGGTTTTGATAAACACAGCGTCCCACGCCATTTCCTCCAGGCACATAACAAAGACTTCAGATGCCTGGAGGTTTTGGCGATTGAGGCTATCCCTAAGGGCACGCTCACCGACAACAAGAGGTTTTCCCTCCTTTGTAGGAGGGAAACTTTTTGGATTTATCTGTTGGGTTCCCTTTCGCCCGATGGCCTCAATGAAGAACTTGATATTCTTAGTATTATGTGATATTATGCTTGATATTCTGATAATTCCCACAGTCATACTGATAGATTCAAATCAATAGAGTTGTCCCAACCATAATCTTATGCATGTATGTTCATATACAATGTGTTTATAGATATGAACATATATATAACCATTCATGCAGTTTCTTCCTTTTCCTCATCAAATGTGTAATTACCCACTATTTATAATCCCTTGTTACCATCATTGATAAAATCATGTATCCTCTTCTTTTGATTTTGGTTATTAGATTTATTCCTATATTTCTTCCTTCTATTATACATTTTTTTATTAAATTTTTTTTTGATAAAATATATTTTTATTAATTTTTGTTCAAACAATTTATTGATTTCATCTTTTATATGTATATTAAATAGTTTACTATTATATTCATCATTTGTGAGTAAAGCAGGCTCATATGCATTTGGCATCTTATAAAGTTTTTATTTTATTTTAAGCCATAGGGTTGAGAGGGGTTAACAACATACATCAGGCTTGTTATCTCCACCCACTCCCCATCCCCATCAATGGGCTTAAATACTGTTGTTGCCGCTTCCTCCGTGACTTTGAAAAAGCATATGCGTGCGAAACATGTAAGCCATGGCAACCCAGAGCTTGCGGTTCACCACTACAGATGGGCTTCCAGTTTCCCCTCGTTTCCGGTGCAGCCCTAACGTCATCTAGTGCACCCGGCTCCAGTGAGTTTGTTCGGCTCTCCCGGCTCCATCTCCCTGCTGATGTCATACCACACTGTCGGTGGCTCACTCCAGCGACCAGCTTCAGCATTTCACAGCTTCCTGGATAGCGTCCTTCGCCATTGCAATCTCCATCCTGGACACCAGCAGAGCTTGAACACCAGCTTGAGGCAGAGGGCTGTCACACACATACCCCTTCCACCGGGCTTCCATCGTTATCTCACATGGTTCATTACATCTTTTTCCACGCTTAACCAACAAGCCGACTGGATGATGTTAACCCTTCCCTACCCGGATGTCACTGTGGTACCATTAATTTAACATTTCATACTAGTATCTATATTGGCTATATGCTCCTATGACTGTTTTTTTACAACTTTTCTCAGGTGCAATAAAATAATTTTAAGGGCCAATATCTGTCTGCAACAACTGATTCATAGCTAGTGCTTTTAATTGTCAACACCTTACCTACTTTCTTCTATTAATTGGTAGTCTTTTTCTTAAATTAAAACCTTTAGTTTGAGATGATTGGAGTGCATCAGACAGTTGATGTTGATGGTCCATTCAAAAGCTGCCTTTATTTCGCAACAACTTACTGTAAAAACACTGTGCATTCAAAATAAAATACCATGCACCTTCATGTGCACTGCAACCCCTGCTGTATCCCCATATATCCAAAAAGTTTGTGGCCTTTTCCTGTTTACACATATAGTATACAAAATATAAATAGATGTATGCAAACATATGCAGTGGGTGTTCGATAGCCCCCTGTGATCCAGGTCTGATTAGTTTTAATAAAAGTCATATTCTTAGACACAAAATCTCCTCAAGCCCCCCACACAGGGCCGTCTTTATTATTGATTGGACCCTGGGCAAGCATTTCCTTTGGGACCCCCCAGCTCACCACCACCACCACCCCCTCACTCGGAGACATACAATAAATTGCAGCTAGACTCAAAATCGGGTCAGGCAGCAATTGCTTGCCAGAGGTCACAGCATACATATCATTACAGCTCATTGACTGGATGCTAGAGGTTACAGCATCGACTAGTTACGACTCATGGATTAGTTACTAGAGGTTACAGCACACCATTTCTGCTAACCGATTGGTTGATAGAGGTTACTGCACATTCTTGGTTGCTAGGGGTGACATGCTTACCACTCACTCATTGGTTGCTAGAGGTTAAATGCTTACCACTTACTGGTTACATAGTTACATAGTTAGTCAGGTTGAAAAAAGACACAAGTCCATCCAGTCCAACCATAAAAAAAAAAAAAAACGTACAATCCAATATACCCAATACTATACCCACAGTTGATCCAGAGGAAGGCAAAAAACCCCAGCAGAGCATGCTCCAATTTGCTACAGCAGGGGAAAAAATTTCTTCCTGATCCCAGAGAGGCAATCGGATTTTCCCTGGATGGTTGCTAGAGGTTACATGCTTACTGCTCACTGATTGATTGCTAGAGGTTACTGCATAGAAAGTACAGGCCGGCAATTCGACAGCTTCTCCATAAAAAATATTTAAGCATTACAGCAATGACACCATCCAAAAAGCTGATGCGTTTCGGCTGAAGGGCCTGGTATGGACTGGGGGGAACCCACAACGTTTTTTCCTTGATTTTTATTACAGATGCGCTATTTTACAGGCTGACCAAGGGGACCCCCAGGCACGATATTTAAAGGAATATTTCATTTTTACTGTTCCACTTTAAGCATTCTTAAAATTACTGCTCCTGAAAAAACAGTCGTTTTTAATACTTTTTTTGCTTTGATATATGTCCCCTGGGGCAGTACCCGGTTCCCCATACACTTTTTATGGCAATAACTTGCATATAAGATTTTAAAATAGATTTTTCATGTTCATGTCCCATAGACTTTAACGGTGTTCACAAGCTCGCACAAATTTTTTGCCTGTTCGCATGGCCGTGGGGTGTTTGGCTCATACCACAGTCTATTTGTCTTTGGTAAATGAACCCCTGTTTTTTTTACTTTTAGTTTCAGTAGCTTGGGCTTGGTAGCATAGCTGTTGTCAGGCTAGCAGAGTAGTGAAGGGTCAGTTTTAGGGTCTAATAGCCATCAAGGTTTAATAAAAAAATGGAAATTATAAGTAGTTTTAGAGTTATTAGTAATTTCCTTCTGTGTGATTTAACAATCCCAACAACTGAAAAAAATCATTATTTAAAAAAACTTCTCTTTCGAAAGGCACATTTTTTTAATGTGCTGCTGTTCTTATTCAGGAAAAACATGCCATGTTGTATGTCATTTCCATGCTAAGTTCTAACAAAAAAAACTAAAGTAAAGAACGTATGAATATATCAAGTCTCAGGTCAAAATAACAAAATATATTATTAATGAATTGTCCATTGGGTAGCAAACTTTAATATCTTTAATCATTTACCCATTTTCTATATCAAGTAAAATAATTAACAAAATAAAAGACTGTATATAGCCTGTCTATTTTTCAGGGGGATCCGAGCGGGCCACCCATTGACTCCTATGGTCAGGCGGATGTCAGCAGAGATGTGTCTGATCCGATCCACAAAAAACAGACGTATGGCGATACGTTTAGCCATCCGTCTGCCAGATCAGATGAGATCTGATGAAAACAGATATGCTGTCCATTTTCATCCAATCTCCCCATAAAAATTAGTGGGGCTCTGATGGGTCCCTCTCCGGCTCAGCGGAGATCAACGGAGCGATGTCCTGCTGAGCTGGCGGACTCTGATGAGCGGATCCGCCTCGTATGCAAGGGGCCTTATTCCTAATTATTTATCTATTCTATAAATATAAATCAACTTTAAAGTTATTGTAAAGTCTCTGGGTTTTTTTTGTTAAAAATAACAAACATGTTATACTTACCTGCCCTGTGTAATAGGTTTGCCCAGAGTAGCCCAGATCCTTCTCTTCTTGGGCCCCTCTTCGGTGCTCCTCGCCCCTCCCTCCTGTTGAGTGCCCCACAGCAAGCTGCTTGCTATGGGGGCACACGAGTCGAGTCACAGCTCCCTGTGTCCATTCAGACATAGAGCCATGGCCTGGCCCCGCCACCTTTCTCTCCTCATTGGCTGACTGACTTTGATTGACAGCAGCGGGAGCCAATGGCGCCGCACTGCTGTCTAAGCCAATCAGGAGTGGAGAAAATCCTACAACATCACTGGATCTAGAGCAGCGGTTCTCAACCTCACTAGTGCCGTGACCCCTTGATAAAATTTCCCAAGTTGTGAGGACCCCCAACCGTAAAATTATTTTCATAGCCTGGGTTGTCAGCACCCAAGGCAAGTAATTTGCGTTCCTAACCCACGGACATTTAGCGCTCCCTAAGTCCCTTCCACTCATACAGTATTAAAACCCCTTATGGTACATTTTAGGATGTACCACTCTCTCTTTGTTCTCCTTTCTTTCCCTTTTATCTCTCTCTATGCTAATTTCTTGTTTTTTTTTCTCCATCCCTCTTTCTAGCTGTATTTCTTGTTCTTTCTCTTATTCGTTCTCTCCCTTTTTCTTTGTTCCTCCCCCTCTTTTCCTCTCCCTTCCATGTATTCTGTATTTTTATTCCTTCTCTTACTCTTTGGTGGGGGGGGGGGTGGGATCAGTGGCGGTGCTGGGGGGAGTTCTGATCCGCCAACTTAGGTGCTCTAGATGAAGGTCATCTGCTGATCTGAGAACTGTAGTGGGGACCTTTAATGGCAACTATAATCACAAGTAGTGTTACTCACTGTGTCTCTGACTTTGTGGTGTCTCGTAGCAGTGACACCTATGCCAAAATCCGGAGATAGGGTCTCCTCCAGCCCCTCCCACTTCACATTCCTCACCAGTCAGCTAACCTCTAGTCTCTGCCCCCCAGTCATGCCGTGAACTGAATGGGCGGCTGCGAAAAGGCTTAGTGGGCGGCTGTGAGCTCCAGGGACAGCCCTACTGGGTGACCGTAAAAAGGCTGGGAGAGCGGTGCGGGCTTCAGGAACAGCCAAGGATTTGGTGACCCCCTGGCAAATCATCATTCGACCCCCGAGGGGGTCCCGACCCCCAGGTTGAGAACCACTGATCTAGAGGGACCTCAGGTAAGTATTAGGGGGCTGCTGCACACAGAAAGCTTTTTATCTTCATGGATTAAGATAAAAAAAACCTCCTGCCTTTACAATCACTTTAAGGCTGTAGTGACAAAAATATTATTAGAGTAAAATACTAGGAATATACAGTCAAGGCCCTTAGCTAAGACAGCTTAATGGCTATCAGGGAGCACCAGCCCTATGTAGTCTATAAATGTAAAAAGAGAAAGTTGAAGTAAAAAAAATCATATATATATATAGATATATAGATATATATATCTATATATCTATATATATAGATATATATCTATATCTATATATATAGATATAGATATATCTATATCTATATATATATATTTATATATATATAGATACATATATAGATATAGATATAGAGATATCTGTATATATATATAGATATATGTATCTATATATAGATATATCTATATATAGATATAGATATATCTATATATAGTTAGGTGAAAGGGGCTACCAATAAAGCCCATAGATAAAATCACATATACAGTGGGGACGGAAAGTATTTAGACCCCCTTAAATTTTTCACTCTTTGTTATATTGCAGCCATTCGCAAAAATCATTTAAGTTCATTTTTTTTTCCTCATTAATGTACACACAGCACCCCATATTGACAAAAAAACACAGAATTGTTGACATTTTTGCAGATTTAAGAAAAACTGAAATATCACATGGTCCTAAGTATTCAGACCCTTTGCTCAGTATTTAGTAGAAGCACCCTTTTGATCTAATACAGCCATGAGTCTCAGACCAGAGAATCCTATTTCTCACCATCTTGAAGTCCTTCAGGTGTTTTTTAGCAAACTCCATGTGGGCTTTCATGTGTCTTGTACTGAGGAGAGGCTTCCGTCGGGCCACTCTGCCATAAAGCCCCGACTGGTGGAGGGCTGCAGTGATGGTTGACTTTTTACAACTTTCTCCCATCTCCCGACTGCATCTCTGGAGCTCAGCCACAGTGATCTTTGGGTTCGATAGCTTAGTTTGGCCGGACGGCCAGCTCTAGGAAGGTTCTGGTTGTCCCAAACGTCTTCCATTTAAGGATTATGGAGGCCACTGTGCTCTTAGGAACCTTAAAGTGGATGTAAACCCGAATTTTTTTTCTTTTATATATATATATCATACTATAGAGTATAAGATTTCCTATCATTTGAGCCCAGTCTTGACACACAGAGTTAATCCATCTCTGAGCAATCCTCTTTTATTGTTCAGTGAGAAAAATATTGACAAACTGAGAAAAACTTTGTCAAATACTCCCCCTTGCTGTGAGTGACAGCCTAAGACACATGCATTATTTTTTAATTCCCTCCCCACTCCTTTCGTCAGCAGCTCTGCAAGGATTGGCTGTTCCACACCTCAGCATGATTTGGCATGCTGAAGTCATGTGGTTATTTTCCTGTCTTTTCACTGGATGTTAGAGATCATAGCAGAAGTTCAGCAGAAGCTCAGTGTTAGAAATAAACAGGAGAAAATGCATATTGACAAGGGGAGTGTAGAGGTGGGCGGGGAGTCTACTGACATCACGACTCCACCCACCGAGCTCCAGACAACAGACCCAACCACAGAATATGCAGTTTTTCGGGTCTAATAACAGACAGAGGGGAGACATTTGACAGGTAAAGATACATGCAGGAGGCATCTATATCCTTATAGATAACCCCCATGGCAGTAGTTTAGAAAGGATGACATTGGGTTTACATCCACTTTAAGTGCAGCAGACATTTTTTTGTAACCTTGGCCAGATCTGTGCCTTGCCACAATTCTGTCTCTGAGCTCTTCAGGCAGTTCCTTTGACCCCATGATTCTCATTTGCTCTGACATGCACTGTGAGCTGTAAGGTCTTCTGCACAAATGCCTTGCAAATAATCCCCTTAATGCGTCTAATATCCGTATTTTGTATTATTATCAGCTCCATCTAGTGGCCATAATGCAATATTTTCCTGAGTGCAGTATTTCAGGAAAATACTGCATTATGGCCACTAAATGGAGCTGGGGACTATGAGAAATGCACATATTAGACACATTACGACAATTATTCGCAACAGCTGTGCAAACACTGAAAATTTTTTCATAAATAGTGGGTGAAGTAAAGTTAATGTGAGCTTGCCAAAGCCCTGGGCAATTTAAACAGAGCATATGATGAAAAATGAATAAGCAGGAGTTAACTGCATATCAAATAATTCATAGATCCAGAGATAACATTTATAAAGTTATAAAAAAACTTGACCTTTCAGTAAAAGTTGCACTTGGTCCAACCCTTATCCCTCGAGTCTTCCAATAAGCCATTGAGGCCAGGTCACCTTTCATATCAAAAGTGTAACTACTTTATAGTAGAGACAAATGCAACTGCTGCAAGTAAAATAAGTGCAAGGCACCTCTAGGTGAACTAGTCAACTATGTGGAGTAATTACATAGAAACATTCACAAATTTATCTAATTAAAGTTACTAGAACACTGTCACTGCCTATATAAAATCTATACTATTTAGAGACTTTTTATTCATGGACTTTGCAGACATCCTGAATCAGCCTGAATGTTTTACGGACTGTCTGTAAATTTCTGAAGGGCTGGCAGCTTTCACTGCACACCTGTAAAAATCTCTTTCTATGAATGATCTATATTATATTTTATTTTTAGCCGCGCTGTCTACTCCATGCATCAAGTCTTCGCTGTTCGCTATATACAGCAGTGATGTGTAATTTTTGCCTTCAATAAAATGTTAAGAGCTTCTGCAATTATTTGTTGCTAACTGGCCAAAAAAAATGTACTTTACCCTAATGCCCACAGCAAAACGCATATTTATCTAGTTGCTTTCATCTGGACACCTCTCTAGAGGTGTGGGGAGGTAAAAAAAGGTTTGTTGTCTGCGGGAGTAAATGGAGACAATGTAAAAAAAGTTAACCCTTTAAAGGACCATAGCGGGAAAGTCAGGTACAGCTAGTTTATTGGATACAGAGGTATATTTTGAGGTTTTCGATTTCCCTTGTCAATATTGTGAGTAATAATACATGACTAATTACCCAGATATACTGTAGAACCTTATTGGAAAAAAGCAAGACACAAAGGGGGAATTCAATAAAGCTGTAGTGCCACTTTTCTGTTAATCCCTCTTATTAACCCTTATGCGCCGACAGTATGGAAATATGCAGCCTCTCGACAGGTGGGCCTTGACGCTGAGCAGTAGCATATTTGCATTCATTAGACTAACACAGCTGCGCCAAGAGCGCACGTCTTGTGCGCTCCTGGCACATTTACTGGCGGCCAACAGAAAGCTTACAATTGCTGCTTTCAGGAGCTTTCAGATCATGTGACCACCACGACAGCCAATCATGGTGGTCATATGATCCTAAACCCCGTCTCCCGGCATCCTAAACCCCTTAAAGGGCCGGGAGAGAAATGGGGCTCAGGTAAGTAATTAGGGGGGTGCTAGGGGGGGGCATAGGATGCATTAAGATAAAAAACCTTCTGCCTTTACAACTCCTTTAATCTCGGACCGTGGTGTGTATACAGAATGAGGAGAGACTCGTTGTGCAGTATATCCAAAAAAAATTTAATTTAATTATAGCAATTGCATTTGCAAAAAATAGCCTAAAAACAAGCGGTAGAGAGAGGGGTCCAACTGCGCTCTTCACCGCCAGACACGGACTGTAATGACATCACAACTCTTGACGTTTGTGTTGCTTTCTTTCCGGTATTCAGGAATTTGGAAAGTGCGGCAGTCTGTTTTTTCAGGGTTTTTTTTGTTCATTTAGCACAAGGTTTACTATATACTGTATATGTTAGCTCAATTAATTATTAATACTTGGACTGTGCATTGGGCACAGGTGACTCATGGTCATCAAAGATCTGATCAAATGTTATACAGATGGGATGGGAGATGTATTACCTATTGCCTTTAATGTGTTGCCTTGATATGATGGTTTCTGTAGTGCCATTCATGAAAGAGAGGTCTGGCTCAGATACTCAATGACTGTTGGTCCAACTCAGTCATAAGTTGATTTTGCTATAGTATGTCTGTTAAAGATCAGACTATCAAAGTTGGTTTAGGTGGCATAGTGGTATAATGCAGTGACATTTTTAGCCCGAGGGTCCATTACCACTCTTGTGGTTGAATTAACCACTTCAGCCCCGGAAGATTTTACCCCCTTCCTGACCAGAGCACTTTTTACAATTTGGCCCTGCATTGCTTTAACTGGTAATTGTGCAGTCATGCAATGCTGTACTCAAACGAAATGTGGGTCCTTTTTTTTGTACAAATAGATCTTTCTTTTGGTGGTATTTGATCACTTCTGCGCTATGAACAAAAAAAGAGCGACAATTTTGAAAAACAAAACAATATTTTTTACTTTTTGCTACAATAAACATCCCCAAAAATGTTTTTAAAAAACAAATTTCTTCAGCAGTTTAGGCCAATATATATTCTCCTATATATTTTTGGTAAAAAAATCACAATAAGCGTATATTGATTCGTTTGCGCAGGAACTTGCAGCGCTGCAGATATAAAAATGTATTTAACTCATAAAACTTTTTTTCTACTTTCTCATGTCCCATGAGTGTATCTTAATAGGACCGATTTTCCAAAGTCTACTATTGATCTGAAAATGAATCAGTCTTAAAATATCAATAGAAATGTGCGTCCTTTTTTTTTGTACAAATAGAGCTTTCTTTTGGTGGTATTTGATCACCTCTGCGCTATGAACAAAAAAAGAGTGACAATTTTGAAAAAAAAAAACAATATTTTTTACTTTTTTCTACAATAAATATCCCCAAAAATGTTTTTTAAAAACAAATTTCCTCAGCAGTTTAGGCCAATATATATTCTTCTACATATTTTTGGTAAAAAAAATCGCAATAAGCATATATTGATTGGCTTGCACAGGAACTTGCAGTGCTGCAGATATAAAAATATATTTAACTAGTAAACCTTTTTTTCTGCTTTCCCCTGTTCCATGACTGTATCTTAATAGGACCGCTTTTCCAAAGTCTACTATTGATCTGAAAATGAATCACAGTAACTTAAAATACCAATAGACATTAGATCCAGCAAATTTCATTTTCCCCGATAAAATGACATTGGAAGTGTGTGCGGCATGCCCTCAGTGGCTCTCCCTATAAGGTAGCTTTATAAGAAAACAAATAGGCTGTTTACTTTGCAAGGGAATTATTACACTGCAAGGGGATTTTTTTCCAGAGCTTAGTGACCTGGACCTTAGTGGTTGAATGTGGTAAAAATCCACCCAATACCAAAAACCCTGCAAGGAAAAAAAGTTAAAAATAATTTTTTTCTGGCACATGATTGGATGATGGAAGTCAGCAGAGCTTTACCTCATTCACCAAGCTAAAGCATTTTGAAAAACAAACATTTTTTGCGATAATAAATATCCCCAAAATATTTAAAAAAAAAACAATTTCTTCATTAGTTTCAAATGTTATAGTGTCTACAAACTATGGGAAAGATTTATGTGATTTTTTTTTTTTTACTAGTAATGGCGGTGATCTGCTATTTTTAGCAGTACCGCGACATTGCAGCGGACAGATCGGACACTTTTGACACATTTTTGGGACCATTGACATTTATACAGCGATCAGTGCTATAAAAATGCACTGATTACTGTGTAAATGTCACTGGTAGAGAAGGGGTTAACACTAGGGGGCGATCAGTTAGTTAGTTAGTGTTTCTTACTGTATGGGGATGGGACTGACTGGGGGAGGAGACATATCGCTGTTCCTATTTACTAGGAACAAACAAACTGTCTCCTCTCTCTCCTGACAGAACAGGGATTTGTGTGTTTACACACACAAATCCTCGTTCTGGCTCTCGTGCCCGCGATCGCGGGTGGCCGGCGGCGATCACACCTGCTGGCCACGTGCATTGGGTCCCCCGCCGTGGAGTGGGTGCACGTGCATGCCTCCGTGGCTCTTAGAGGAGACAACATACCCATACGTTGTTTTGCGCACACGTGCCACTTTGCCGACGTATATCGGCGTGAGCCGGTCGGCAAGTGGTTAACAATAAAGTTTTGTATGTGTTAATGTGTTTTAATCCTACTGCAATACACAAAAAATCCACCTGCATTGTTTTTAGCACCACTGCACACCACAAAACACAGAATAATCACATCTGCGTATTTGGATGAGCTATAATGTAGGTGCATTTTCCTTATGGTATCAGTATGAGCATTAGGATACCACTTAAATGAATGACAAAGCAAACCACAACATACATATATCTGAGCGTCAAAGTGGTTGTAAACCCTTACATATACCCACTGAAGTAACTAGACTCAGGTGATACACAGAGATGAAACACATCCCCCTACATACATTGTACCCGGTTATCTGCAGCACTCTCTTCTCTACAGCTTTCTAAAACACACAGATCAAAGGCTTTTTTGCAGCTTCATCATGCAGGGGGTGGAGATCTGACACCACACACTGCACATCATAGAGCAGGGAGCTGAGTGTAAGTTGAGTGTAAGGAATAGACACAACCCCATCGATGCAGTCCCCACGGGGAAACATGCACAGCTGAGGCTGTAAGTCACCTTCCATGTGCAGGAGGGGGAAAAGGCCTTCTCCCAAGATTCTGTTGTGTGGGATAACCTGTCAGAATGAACTGATGCAGATACCAGATGGAAGAGAGAGGAGACAAAAATCACACTCAGTGCTTTGGATAGAGGGAAGTAAACGCTATAGAAGGACATGCTTTGTTCATTTTTCATTTCAAAAGTTTACAACTACTTGCCGACAAGCTGCCACAGTTATACTGCGGCAGGTTGGCTCAGCAGCACGAATCGCCAGAGGTGTATGTCGGGCTCGTACACGGCTTTCTGTGGGCGTGCATGCCGATTGGCCAGAGGGGGAGCCAATCAGCAGGTCCAGCAGACTCGATGTCCATAGTCCGCCTGCGATCGTTCCCTGCAAAGATAGAATGGGGATCTGCCAAAGTGAATAAGGCAGATCTCCGTTCTATCAGGGGATGACACAGAGATCCTGTCTTTCTGCTATGCAGGAAGACGGATCTGTGTGTTGTCCCAGGCAGCCCATCCCTCATACAGTTAGTAAACACACCCAGGAAACACATTTAACCCCTTGATCGCCCCTGATGTTAACCCCTTCCCTGCTAGTACCTTTAGTACAATGTCAGTGCATATTTTTAGCACTAATCACTGTAATAATGTCACTGGTTCCCAAAAAAGTGTCAAAAATGTCAATTAGGTGTACGCTCTGTCCGGCGCAATGTCTCAGTCCCGCTAAAAATTGCAGATCACTGCCATTAGGAGTAATAAAAATAATAATTATAAAAATGACATAAATCTATCCCCTATTTTGTAGATGCTATAACTTTTGCGCAAACCAATCAATATACGCTTATTGGCTTATTGGGTTTTTTTTTACCAAAAATATGTAGCAGAATACAAATTGGCCTAAACTGATGAAGAAATTCGATTTTTAAAATTTTTTTAGTGGGTATGTTTTATAGCAGAAAATAAAAAAATATTTGTTTTTTTTTTTTTGTTTTTAATTGTCGGCCTTTTTCTGTTTATAGCGCAAAAAATAAAAAAAACGCAGAGGTGATCAAATACCACCAAAAGAAAGCTCTATTTGTGCGAAAAAGAACAGATTTTTATTTGGGTGCAGTATCGCATGTCCGCGCAATTGTCAGCTAAAATGAGGCAGTACTGTATCACAAAAAATGGCCTGGTCATTAACAGGGTAAATCTTTTAAACCTGGGGCGTGGCCAGGACCGGTAAGTGAGAAGAAGTGTTTCTCACAGCTCCACTCCAGCACATTAAACCGATCCTTTCCCAGCAGCGATCTGGTGCCAAAAAACGGCGTTCCAGCTGGCTACCGACCCGCTCACCCTCCCAGGCCATCCACCGACCCTGTGCACAAGGGGGAAAGCAAAGAAAAAGGAGGAAATCATGACCTCCGAAATCCAAGATGGCGCCGCCACGGCTCTGGCACAGCGCACACCGAGGGGAAGTGAAAAACACAAAGATGCGGCTAGCAAGAAGGCACAGAAGCTACAGGGTAAGGAATACCCGAGAGACATGGTGTATTATACCCAAAAGCTAGGGGGGCACCGGGCACCGGGCACAAGAAGCAGGGGGGTCTGCTGCACTGTCCCAGGAAGAGGCACATGAGATGGGAGAGCTGGACACATTGTACACTGATATGCAGGGAGAGGCAGACGCTGCAGCAGAGCACCCCCCCCTCCACACAGATACAGACAGTCAAGATACTGAGCAGTCAACCTTATCTGATATACTTAAAGCTGTGCACGTTTGCACAGCTTCTGTGAACACTCTTAAAGAGCAATTTGGAGGGCTGAGAGAGGATGTATCCCTGTTGAGACAGGACGCGCAGAAAATTAAAGAGCGTACGACTGCAGTGGAAATCAGAGTGAGTGACATTGAAGACAAACTCCCGCCAGTGGCTCGAGAGGCACATGCGGCCTATCAACTTGCTAAAGATACCAATGACAGAGCAGATGAAATGGAAAATCGCTTAAGACGCAACAACATTCGCATACGCATTGTAGGCCTGCCAGAGAAAATGGAGGGAAGGGATGCTACCACGTTTGTAGAGACCTGGCTGGTGGAGAGTTTTGGAAGAGAAGCCTTTTCCCTATTTTTTACAGTGGAGAGGGCACACCGCACACCAGGTCGCCCGCCACAACGGGGGACCCCCCCAGACCCATCCTTGCCCGACTTATGCATTGCACCGTTTTTCCCAATGGCTGAACTGCCAATAATCTCTTGGAATGTTAGAGGCTTAGGTTCCCCACTTAAGCGTATGATGATCTCCACATGTTTGAAAAAATATCATCCTATGATTTTGTGTATGCAAGAGACCCATCTAACGGCCGAAACTAAATGTTGTCTTAAGTATGCCTGGGTGGGGAAAGCATATCACTCCACCCACATCTCATATTCAAGGGGTGTGAGTGTAATTATCCATGGTTCTGTAGATTTTCAAGAATTTGATGTATGCATAGATAATGAAGGAAGGTACGTTTTCTTGCGTTGTAGAGTTGGAAAGTTGAACTGTATACTGGCCTGTGTGTATGTGCCCCCGCCGTTTACGGCGGCGGTACTCCGGTTACTGCTGACTTACCTAGAGAGTCGACCGGATCTGCCGTTGCTGATAGTCGGTGACTTTTTTTGCTGGTTGAGTCCTTCCACGGACATGCACCCCAGCTCTGGGGTCTCTGTCACGCCGAGGGATTCTCCATTGCTTAGATTGCTTAATGAAGTTGGCTGGGTGGATATATGGAGACAAAGGAACCCGGGCGAAAAACAA
Organism: Lithobates clamitans; assembly: GCA_037952925.1. Taxonomy (NCBI): domain Eukaryota; kingdom Metazoa; phylum Chordata; class Amphibia; order Anura; family Ranidae; genus Lithobates; species Lithobates clamitans. The sequence continues at coordinate 888,938 of JBBGZY010001669.1, read as the reverse complement.
TTCTCATGTTTCTCCAAGACTCATGAGACGTTGTCCAGAATTGATTTAGCTGTGGGCAACCTGGCCATGCTCCCATCCATCTCGGAAGTGCTGTATAAGCCACGTAGTGTTTCAGATCACTCACATTTAGTGATTAGCCTGATCATATCCACGAAATCCGGGCTACCTAGAGCCCCATGGAAATTTAATGCCTTCTTGCTAAAATTATTTCTATCCCACAGTGAGATGGAGCGGAGCATGGGAGAGTTTCTGAACGCCCGGGAATTCCTGCAGTCCCTGATGCAACAATGGGACGCTTTTAAGGCCTATTTGAGAGGCTTGCTCATTTCAGAGATAGGCAAGGTAAAGAAGAATTTATCAGAACATAAGTAGGAACTTGAGAGGCAGGTAGTGGCTCTGGAGGAGACTTATGTATGAACCCCGACTGACTCTGCTAGGGAGGCATGGCAGTCAGCTCAATCTGCTTATGAGTGGCTGCTATCCTCTACGGCGGAGAAAAAGCTATTTTTCTCCAGGTTGGCGTTTTATGAGGAGGGAGAAAGTACTGGGCGTCTTCTGGCCAAGATAGCTAACTCTCAACAGTGTCAACAGCGCTCCCCTGTAACAGGAGCCATTAAAACGTTCTGAGGGTAGGTTGGTAAGCTTCCCTGACCTTATATTGATGTAACTGGCCAAGTTCTATGAGCATCTGTATCTTCCAACGGTGCAATATACCCCGAAGGAACTGGCAGATTATTTTCAGGACATTGACTTCCCACAACTCACAAAGGGCCAAAAAGAGGATCTAGATGCTCCCCTCACCTTGGACGAACTACAAACGGCACTAGCGGCATTCCCCAACTGTAAGGCCCCCGGGGCAGATGGGATACCCATAGAGGTTTATAAGCAATACGCTGACATACTTTTACCCAAGTTACTAATGGTGTTTAACGCTGCCAGGGAAAAAAGAGGTTTACCCCCCTCTATGAACACAGCCAACATAGTACTCATACTGAAGCCCGGAAAGGACCCAACAGATCCTGGTTCATATAGGCCCATATCTCTCTTGCAGAGTGATATTAAGCTTTTACCTAAGGTCCTTGCGATGAGGTCGAATGGGGCCATCACGGCCATCATTCACCCTGATCAGGCGGGGTTCATGCCCAATAAGTCAACGGCAGTAAACTTAAGACGGCTTTACCTGAATATGCAATCCGCGGCGGATAATGTGGGACAGAGGGCTCTGCTCTCACTGGACGCTATGAAGGCTTTCGATAGCGTAGAGTGGGAGTACTTGTGAGGAGTTCTAAAACGCTTCAGATTTTGAGATGTTTTTATCTCGTGGGTGCGTCTACTGTACCACAACCCGCAAGCACCTGTCCGGGCATCTGGGGCTATGTCACACACTTTCAATTTGGGGAGAGGCACGAGGCAGGGGTGTCCTTTGTCACCCCTGCTTTTCGCGCTAGCCATAGAACCCCTAGCCATTAAAGTAAGAGCCAACCCTAATATTGTCGGATTTCGATACGGAGACAAGCAGGAGAAATTGATGCTATACGCTGACGATACCATGATCCTGCTTGGAGACGTAGACAAATCTCTCACAGAAGCTATGTCCACCATAGTGGAGTTTGGAAGATACTCGGGACTCCAGATTAACTGGACCAAATCCTCCCTGATTCTTATTGATGAAGGGGGTACTCCTCCCAATAACAGTGCAGTGCCTCTAGCCACCTCGTTCAGATACTTAGGTATTCAGGTGACGCCTAGAATCAGAGACTACGGTAGATTAAATATTTCCCCATTGCTACAAAAGTTTAGAGAACGGATTAAAACATGGAATTCACTCTGTCGGTAACAGGCAGGGTGAATTTGATTAAAATGATTCTTATGCCCCAACTGTTATATGTACTTCATAATACACCCATGGTAGTGACCCTAAAGACCTTTAGAATTATTAATTCCTCTATTTAGACTACTTTTATGGAGGGGGCGCTCTCCAAGGATTAAACTCAAACATCTCCAACGTCCTAAGGATGAGGGAGGGCTCGCCCTTCCCAATCCCTGGCTCTACTATATAGCTGCGCAGCTGCAGCAACTGATAGTTACAATGCACGCTGGTGCAGAGAAAGAGAGACCTATACGCAGTTCCTCAGAATCTGTAATGTTGCACACAGTTAAAAAAGACTTGGTTCCGACAGCCCTGGAGGCGTTAGATTTTGGCAAATCAAATGAGAAATACCCGACCTACGTCCTAATCCAAAAAATATGGTCCAAGACTAAATATATGCAGGGTGTGACAGGTTTCACGGACTACAGTCCAATATGGTTCAATGAAATGTACCCAGAATTAAGCAAGATACAGCATGGGGCGATATTGAGGAGATATGGGGTGCTATATATCAGGCAGATTTTCCAAAACGGGAAACTGCATACATTTGAGAACTTGCAGAGGCTATTTGAGTTATCACAGTCCATGCGGTTTTACTACATGCAATTAAAACATGCAGTGGTGGCACAGAGTAAGTCCTCGGATTGGGTCTCTTCACCAACACCCGTGTTTAATGTGATTGCAGGGGCTAACAATACTAAGGGTTTTATATCACAGTGTTACAGTATGTTACTACAAAACTTTCTAAATAAACATCCTCTAGGAATGCTGGCCAAGTGGGAGAGGGATGTTGGCCCGATGGTTGGAGATCAGTGGGAAGAGGTGTTGCAGGCTGTGCCCACATGCTCCCTAAACGTTACGCAAAGATTGACACAACTGTATATCATATTATGAGTATATTATACCCCTCACAGATTATATGCTATGGGTCTTCGACCCACTCCACTTTGTACCTGATGCAAAAGGGAACATGGGGACCTGATCCACCTGCTGTGGAGGTGCCCAAAGCTTCACCCCTACTGGAAAGGGGTGGTGGACACTGTTAATGGGGTATTTCAGGTCACGTTACCTACAGACCCCAACCACTGTCTGCTCAATGTGTTAGATGATCTGGGGTGGGAAGAAAATACTAAAGTGGCAGTTACTAAAGCTATATTCGTGGCACGTAAACTAATCATGACACACTGGATTTCAGAAGAGCCTCCTGCACTGAAAGAATGGATTAATGCTGTGGGGGAAATGTTACGAAAGGAAAAAGTAATTTACCAACAGAGAGGCTGCCCGCAGAAGTTCGAGAAACTCTGGGGACCATGGCTGAATGTTCCTGGGCTCGCCCCGGTGGATTTGGTCGTGGGCAGATTGCTGGGTTTGGGGGTATGAGGTACTAAATGTCAGGCAGATTTAGCCTCTTCTGTTCGGTATAGTTCCTTACTTGGTTTACTTATTCCCTTTGTTTATGCTGATGCTGGGGTCTACAAATGGATTATAATATGTCCGTGAAATAAACAGTCTGACAATGTTTGGTTAGGTTGGTGATTTAAGAAATGTTGGTTAAATAATACAGTCCGCAGTGTATACAAATGTGATATACCTCATAGTAGAATGTATTACTGATTACAATTGTGAAGTCGGTATGTGTATGTTTTTACATGTTTTTCTCAATAAAATTTTTCTCTGGATAAAAAAAAAAAAATCTTTTAAACCTTCTGGGCCTGAAGTGGTAATGTGCATAGCAAAGTGCATACGTGTAAGTGCAGCCTTAGTGTGAATGGTTATTCTTGTGCAAAATGGATATTGTGTGCCCATGTCATAAGGCATTCTGCATCAGCAATTGGCTGAACTGGTACTGTTAAATGATGGAAATACTAGTGTTGAATCCTTTTTACCATTCTCAGCCCCAATGCTTTTTGCTTGGCTGTCATGTTGAACATGTATGTTGCCAGTGGCATCAGCATTCTAGAACCGCACAATCAGGGAACGAAGCAAAGAAAAAACATGACGATCAAGCAGCTAACATTTTCAGAAGGAGAGTCAGAAAAGGCAGCAAAATATTTTCAGGACAGGTTCCCCTTAAATTTTACGAAGCTTTCCTGATGCATTTTCAGTCTGAGAGTTTTGAAATGATGCTGCATACAGTATTTCAGCTAAATTAGAGAATAGCTTGTGCAAATAATTGAAGCCAGTGCAATTTCTCTTCTACCCATTGCATGAGCAATTAAATCTCTCCTTAAAAAATGCTCAGATATTATGTAGTGGCTTCCCATCAGGGATTTTCCTGGCAGCACAGCAAATACTGTGAAATACTGAAGAGCTTTTTCCTTGGCTGTTCTTCTGCAGAATGAAAACAATCCTAACATTTCCGTCACATTGCCATTTTTTTTTATTTTTTTTTAGCAAAGCGAGTGTGCAGCCAGGAACTTGCAGCTCTGCAGATATAAAAATGTATTTAACTAGTAAAACTTTTTTTTTCTGCTTTCTCCTGTCCCATGAGTGTATCTTAATAGGATCAATTTTCCAAAGTCTACTATTGATCTGAAAATGAATCACAGTCTTAAAATACCAATAGACATTAGATCCAGGAAATGTAATTTTCCACCGATAAAATGACATTGAAAGTGTGTGCGGCATGCCCTCAGTGGCTCTCCCTATAACTTTCGATTTACAAGAAAACAAATAGGCTGTTCACTTTGCAAGGGAATTATTACACTGCAAGGGATTTTTTACCAGAGATTAGTGACTGTGGTTGAATGTGGTAAAAATCCACCAAATACCCAATAACCTGCAAGGAAAAAAAAAGTATTTTTTTCTGGCACATGATTGGATGATGGAATTCAGCAGAGCTTTACCTCATTTACCAAGCTAAGAAAGAATCCCTTTCAAAATGAAACTTCCCTTGCAAAGTGAACAGCCTATGCCTTTAGTAAAACAAGTTATTTGAGTTAAAGCAGTACAAAAGGTATACTTACCTTAGTTACTTTAGGTCACTCGCCGGTGCTGGCATCTTCTCCCCGGGTTCTAACAGGTGTCGGTCTTCAACTGTTTTGAGTGGCCAGCGCTCGGTGACGTCACCCACAGCAATGTGCTGGAATGTAATCCACCTTTAAGTGAAACTGGAATCTGCTTGGTATCTTTGTGTATATGTGCTTTTTGGTATGTTGTCTTCTGCATCTGTTGCCCTGTGTGCATTATCATGATGTTGTTTTTGTGGCTCTGTACTATCTTACCTAAGTTTTATGTGCTGATCTTATATTTACAACCCTGGCCTCTTGCTAATCTAAATTTAGAAGTGAAAGGTCGCTTTGATTGTTAGGCATCCTTATATTAACTCCTTGTAGCGCTCTCCCCGACCTCCAGAGGCCTGGTGGTGACCACCAGCGTCAGGGGGGCTTGACACTCCTTCTCAGGGTGCAGATTACTAGGCATGGTGGGTGTAGTGCAAGGTGGAAAGATGGGCACCAGTCACTTTTAAAAATTAACAAAGAGAGTTTTATTTCTCTTAACAGGAACAGGGGGAGAGTGAGGTAGGGCACAGGACACCCTTTGCTTATTTGCTATTGCATTTGCCTGACTCCTTGGACCAAAATAGAACTAGGCAGACAGCAATACAGAAAAAGGGCCTTTAAGTTGAATGCAGCAATCTGTAATTCGTAGCAACTGCTGTCTCCTATAGCAACAACTTTACTCACAGTATTCCACTATAGATCCTCAAGCTTAGCTCACAGCTACCTGTTGGACGCTTCAAGCTTAACTCACAGCTACCCGCTGTATTCTTCAAGCTTCACCCACAGCTACCCGCTGGGTTCCTCGGACTCACAGCTACCTGCTGGATCCCTCAAGCTTATCTCATAGCTACCCGCTGCACTTTTCCTCAAGCTTTACTTACAGCTACCCACTGTACTCCTTCAAGCTTTACTCACAGCTACCCACTGTACTTCATGGATGAATTCTCTCCTGAACCTTTCCCAGCTACTTCACAGTCCCCAGCTGATGAAGAGTCTCCTCTGGTACTCCTTCAGAACTCCATCCCTTTACACCTGCCTCCCGCAACAAGAGTAGTTGGCCCTCTGGCAACTTCTTCTCCCTTGCCTCCAGGCAGCGATCAGGCTACCCTCAAGCCAAGCCCCTTTACACATGGTTAGGCCCCAGGCTTCAGGCCTACCCCTCTGCTGCTGCTCCACACACACCCACCCAGGCTGCAGCCCGGGTGGAAAGAACCCCGATCACCTGTCTCTCTCTGAATAAATAGACTATCCCAACAGCCTCAGCGGTAAAGACACTCCTGCAGATTGGCTGAGAAGAGCATATTCACTCATAAGCTGAATTCACTGTCTGTAAAAGTCCAGGGCTTACTATGCATGCACCAATGGTGCGTTGCCGCAAGAGGAAATCTGTGCCAACTGAGCATGCGCCAAAGACGCCTCACTGCGCCAACCTGCACCTGCGCAGAAGACCTGATGGAAAAAGGCAGGAAAATCCCCAGGAGGTGCACAGGAAGTGACATCAAAATAATGGAAAAAGGCTTGGAAAATACCCAGGAGGTGCACAGGAAGTGACCTCAACCTGATGGAAAAAGGCGGGAAAATGCCCAGGAGGCGCACAGGAAGTGACCTCGAACATCCCTATATAAGCCCAGCCCAGACACTGCCAAATTGCTGGATTATCATCAGTCCCCCCTTTTTCCTGTGCTAGTGTGTGATCTGTCTGAACTTGTTGTGACCTGGAAACCTATTTGACTACTCTTGTTTGCTGCTTGCCATTGACCTCGGATATGTACCTTGACCATTCTACTTCTTTGCCCCTTTTGTACTCAGCTGCCAGATTGAAACTCGACTATTCTTCTTCTGATTAACCCTTTTATACTTCGTTGCCAAACTGGACTGAACTGGACCTTGGTTCGGATCTCGAACTAAGGCCTGTACGGTGCTCCTCACCCCTGGTACCGTTGCCACTCGGTGTCCATCAAGTCTCTGTCTCCATCTCCAGAGGCTTCAAGGACCTGAGGTGCAAGGGAAGCCTCCCCACTAATTCGGTCTGACCTCAGGTATGTGGCCCTTGTGACAGAATAATCCAGCCATGTCTGAGACTGAGGGGAGTGCTTCCGCCTTTGAGGCCCTGTGCCAACAAATGGCCTCTGTGTCTCAGGCCCTGGTGTCCATACAAAAGGGGTACTTTCAACTGTAAGGTTGGCTGGCTGCAATGGCCAATACCTCAGTGGAACCACCTGTTTTGGCTATGGAGCAGCCCATCTCTACTCCAGCTCCTGAACCCTATCAGCTTTACTTTACCTTACAGCCTAGAACCTTCTCTTCAGAGGATACAAAGGTCGGGTTCGTAGTAGCCTTACTTACAGAAGAACCCCAGGCATGGGCTCATCAGCTATTGGAAAGGGAGAGACCTATACTGCACTCACTGTCTTCTTTCTTCGATGCCATGGCAATGCTCTATGATGACCCACCACGGCCGAAACAGTGTTGACCCCTCTACAACAGGGGAAACGCATTGAGGACTACGTAACGGAATTCCGCAAGTGGGCTGCAGACACTGCATGGAACGACGCTGCTTTGCGCCGCAGCCCGGGTGGAAAGAACGGTGATCACCTGACTCTCTCCGAATAAATAGACTATCCCAGCCAAAGAAACTTCTGCTGATTGGTTGAGAAAAGCATATTCACTCATAACCTGAATTCACTGTAATCTATCATACTAATGCCAAAGGTAACAGTGCCACCTATTGACAAAAGAGAGAAATCACAGTTAAACCCAAGCTTAGGAGAAAATCCATTTGATCAAAAACTACAAATTAGCCAGGCTAGTTACCACCTAGCACCACAAAATTTACTAGCAGCACTGTTTAGGACAAGGATGCTACATCATGATTAATTAACAAACTTCCACCCCCACCCTTATAACAGTTTAAATCTAGAGCACCCTTATGGGGTCAGCACGTTGCTGGGGGGGGGCTTCTTACCTTAGTGCTTCTTTCTATAAGTGATTCTTTATACAAGTGATATGTACTTCAAGCTCTGCACAAAGCGAACATACATAGCAAACTGCACTGGATAGCACATAACAGGCTGCAGGTGACCCTATCTCTCTATTCAGCCCTCCTTCCACTCTGCAACATTCGCTCTCAACCACCCCTTCTGGCAGTTGTGTCCTCTCTCCTTAAAATCTCTTACCTTCACCCCTCTTCTCCACCCCACAGCTTATATATATATATATATATATATATATATATATATATATATATATATATATATATATCACCCTCCCTTCTATCCTCTCCCTATTACTACTCCTACCAACTCTTGCTAATTCTACATCCATATACTGATTTAACTTCCAGGACTCTAAGGCATGTCCCTTCATATAAATCACACCCCCACATTACCTCCCTCACCCTCTTGCTTCTCCAAACCTCTGGTGACATATCCCCAAACCCTGAGCCTCCATCATCTGTCTTTGCCTGACACTCCCATCTTCCTACACCCTCTGGCAGCAGCCACAACCCACAGAACTCTCTTTTCCTTTTCTTCCTAAAATCAGCCTCCCCTTCTCCTGTGCCTTCTTCTTCTAGCCCCATGCAGGATATATCAGGTACTTCACCCACCTCCCTCTCTAACTTTCTCCATTTTTGAGGCATATTGTATTCGTCTATTTCCTCCTGTTTCTCTAATGCCTTGTACACACGGTCGGATTTTCCGACGGAAAATGTTCGATGGGAGCTTTTTGTCGGAAATTCCGACTGTGTGTAGGCTCCATCGGACATTTTCCATCAGAATTTCCGATACACAAAATTTGAGATCTGAATCTCAAATTTTTCGACAACACAATCTGTTGTCGGAAATCGTGTGTACACAATTCTGACGCACAAAGTTCCACGCATGCTCGAAATCAAGCAGAAGAGCCGCAATGGCTATTGAACTTCATTTTTCTCGGCTCGTCGTACGTGTTGTATGTCAACGCGTTCTTGACATTCAGAATTTCCGACAAGATTTGTGTGACCGTGTGTATGCAAGACAAGTTTGAGCCAACATCCGTCGGAAAAAAAACATGGATTTTGTTATCACAAAATCCTATCGTGTGTACAGGGCATTAGAATTGCTGTCATCTGCCGGCCCCCTGGACCGGTATCAATCTTCCTGGATGAATTCTCTGCCTGGCTACCCTACTTTCTCTCTTCTGAAATCCCCACAATCATTCTTGGTGACTTCAACATCCCTGTTAATGCTAATACTACTACTACTTTTAAACTTCTCAGTCTAACCTCATCTCTTGACTAGGGATGAGCTTCGAGTTCGAGTCAAACCCATGTTCGAATCGAACATTGCATGTTCGATAGTTTGTCAAATTGCGAACGATATGAGCCGTTCGCGCCAAATTCGAGTGGAGCATCACGGCCTATAATTCACTGCGGCATCGCAGTGCATTGCTGGCTGATGATTGGCCAAGCATGCACTATGACCCGCATGCTTGGCCAATCACAGCGCCGTCTGTACAGAGAGCCGTAATTGGCCAAAGCCAGGGTGGCTTTGGCCAATTATGGCTCAGGGGGTTTAGTACACGCCCCACACTATATAAGGCCACCTGCACGTCAGCCCTGTGTAGTGTGTTCCGGCGTTGAGAGAGATAGAGAGAGAGAGAGACTGTAATTTGATTTAAGTTAGATAGAGTAGGCAGGTGAGTCAGTTAGCTGCACTTACAGTGTATTGTATATATATATATGCATCCTAGGTGTTGTGTATATATATATATATATATATATATATATATATATATATATATATATATATATATATACACGGTATTCAGTTTAGCTAGATCCGTTCCTGTTATTATTTTTACAGTATTTACAGCTACCTGAAGAAAATTGCTGTTGTTATTCTGATCCTATTAGTCCTATTAGCTACAGTGTTTACAGTTAGTGTAGTGCGTCCTCAGCACAGTGTGCACCTAAAGCTACCTGAAGAAAATTGGTGTTCTTCTGATCCTATTAGTACCGCAGGCAGCTGCAGTATTTACAAGTTAGTGTAGTGCGTCCTCTGCACAGTGTGCACCTAAAGCTACCTGATGACAATTGGTGGTGTTCTTCTGATCCTATTAGTACTGCAGGCAGCTGCAGTATTTACAAGTTAGCGTAGTGCGTCCTCTGCACAGTGTGCACCTAAAGCTACCTGAAGAAATTGGTGTTCTTCTGATCCTATTAGTACTGCAGGCAGCTGCAGTATTTACAAGTTAGTGTAGTGCGTCCTCTGCACAGTGTGCACCTAAAGCTACCTGAAGATAATTGGTGGTTTTCTTCTGATCCTATTAGTACTGCAGGCAGCTGCAGTATTTACAAGTTAGTGTACTGCGTCCCCTGCACAGTTTGCACCTAAAGCTACCTGAAGACAATTGCTGTTGTTCTGATCCTATTTATACCACAGGCAGGCAGCTGCAGTATTTACAGTTAGTGTACTGTATCCTCTGCACAGTGTGCACCTAAAGCTACCTGAAGAAAATTGGTGGTGTTCTTCTGATCCTATTAGTACCACAGGCAGGCAGCTGCAGTATTTACAGTTAGTGTACTGCGTCCTCTGCACAGTGTGCACCTAAAGCTACCTGAAGACGATTGCTGTTGTTCTGATCCCATTAATACCACAGACAGGCAGCTGCAGTATTTACAGTTAGTGTACTGTGTCCTCTGCACAGTGTGCACCTAAAGCTACCTGAAGTCAATTGCTGGTGTTCTCATACTAATAATACTACAGGCAGGCAGTTGATTCTGCTAGCTTAAGTATCAGTATACATATACATCCCAGCTTTGTGCAGCTACATCTCACTGCAGGCCATTAGTATGTCTGGAAGGCCAACAAGGAGAGGCAGACAGTCACAAGCCAATAAAAGAGGGCAAGCAGGCTCTGTGTCTAGAGGCAACAGTGCTGGTCGTGGAGACGGTGCATCCTCATCAGCACGTGACCGTGGGACACGCTTGTCCTCTTCTTCTTCCTCCATGGCCTCTTCCTGTGCTGATTTGTCCTCGGAACCAGCGGTGCTCCATAGGCATTCAAGGGGCTATGCAAGCACGCAGGCAAAAAGATGCCATGCGGTGCTTGAGCTGGTGTGCTTGGGGGACAGGAGCCACACTGGGGCAGAGTCTGTCAGCTCTGCAGGGGCAGGTTCAGAGGTGGTTGACGCCTTGCCAGCTTAAGGTAGGTATGGTGGTTTGCGACAATGGCACCAACCCCCTCTCCGCCCTCCGACAGGGACAACTGACCCATGTGCCCTGTTTGGCTCACGTCCTTAACTTGGTGGAGGTACCCGGGCTTACAGGATGTCCTGAAACAGGCCAGGAAAGTTTTTGTGCATTTACGCAGGTCATATAATGCCAGTGCTCGGCTGGCTGACCTCCAAAAGGAATTTAACCTGCCCAAAAACCACCTAATTTGTGACATGCCCACCAGGTGGAACTCAAGTTGGCCATGCTGCAGCGGCTGCACATGCAGCAGAGGGCCATCAATGAGTACCTATGCGACTATGGCACCAGGACAGGGTCAGGGGAGCTTGTTTTTTTCCCCCACGCCAGTGGGCTATGATCAGGGATGCATGCACTGTCCTGTCACCATTTGAGGAGGCCACGAGGATGGTGAGCAGTGACAGTGCATGCATCAGTGACACTGTCCCTCTTGTCCACCTGTTTGAGCACACACTGCATGGAATAATGGACAGGGCACTTGAGGCAGAACAGAGGGAGGAAAAGGAGGACTTCCTTACCTCTCAAGGCCCCCTTTATCCAGACAGTGTTCCTGCGTGCCCGCCGATCACACAGGAAGAGGAGGATTGTGTCAACATGGAGGTGGAGCTTGGAACTCAGCATCAGCAGCAGTCTTCATGGGATCATTTACAGTCCGAAGAAACACATGGACTTGTACATGGCTGGGAGTAGGTGGCTGCGGATCATGTCATCCTTAGTGACCCAGAGGACTCTGGACCAAATGCCTCAGCAAACCTACGCTGCATGGACTCCCTGATCCTGCAAAGCCTGCGGAAGGATCCTCGTATTCATGGTATCAAGGGGAGGGATGATTACTGGCTGGCAACCCTCCTTTATCCACGTTACAAGGGTAAGGTTGCGGACCTTATCTTGCCGTCGCAAAGGGAGCAGAGGATGAAACATCTTTGGGAGGCCTTGCAGAAAGGTTTGTGCAACGCGTTTCCAGAGCCTGGGAGGTTACAATTTCCTGGTCCTCCTGGACAACATGTTGCTGAGGATTTGGTCAGTCACAGAAGGAGCGGTGGAGAAGATGACCGTCTGACCGATGCGTTCAGACAATTTTTTAGTCCACAGCCCCAAGGTCTGATCGGTTCCAGCAACCATCGCCAGCGTCTGATTCACATGGTGCAGGATTACCTAGGGGCAAGATCAGACTTGGACACCTTTCCCACCGAAAATCCTCTGGGTTACTGGGTCTTGAGGATGGATCACTGGCCAGAGCTTGCACAGTATGCAATTGAGCTACTGGCCTGTCCTGCATCCAGCGTTCTTTCAGAACACACATTCAGTGCTGCTGGAGGCTTTGTAACCGATCACAGGATGCACCTGTCCACCGAATCGGCTGACCTTCATAAAAATGAATCAGTCTTGGATCACCAGTTACCAAGCACCTGATGATGATGTAACCGATTGATTTTTTTTTATGTTAGATCCCTTCAAGACTGCCTATGCTGATGCTGAGTGACTATCCTGTTATGCTGAGTCACAATCCTCTTCCTCCTCAATTTTCATGCTGATAGCTTGTAAGAACATTTTTGGTTCTGGGCACCGCCACCAGTGGCTAAGGCCCAATTTTTCTGCCCGTTTAACAGGGGCGTATAATTACAATTTTTGATGCAATACTTTGCAGCAGGGCTCATTCCTGCTCTCCAACTATAGTATCTGTGAGGGGTTGCAGTGTTGTGGCACCAGCACCAGTGCCCAAGGCCCAATTTTTCAGCCCCTGTTTAACAGGGGCGTATAATTACAATTTTTGATGCAATACTTTGCAGCAGGGCTCATTCTTGTGCTACAACTATAGTATCTGTGAGGGGTTGCAGTGTTGTGGCACAAGCACCAGTGCCCAAGGCCCAAATTTAACAGGGGCCTGTAATTGCAATTTTTGATACAACACTTTGCAGCAGGGCTCATTCCTGCACTCCAACTAGAGTATCTGTGAGGGTTTGCAGTGTTGTGGCACCAGCACCAGTGCCCAAGGCCCAAATTTTCAGCCCCTGTTTAACAGGGGTGTATAATTACAATTTTTGATGCAATGCTTTGCAGCAGGGCTCATTCCTGCGCTCCAACTATGGCATCTGTGAGGGGTTGCAGTGTTGTGGCACCAGTGCCTAAAGCCCAATTTTTCTGCCCCTGTTCAACAGCGACAGGTAATTACAATTCTTGATTAAATATTTCACAGCAAGGCCCATTCCTGAGCCCACCAAGAGTAACTGTGAGGGCTTACAGTGTTGTGGCAACACCACCACCAACAAAGGCCCAATCTACCCCTAGGAATGGAAATTCTTTTCTGTAAGAGTTGATATGGAACAAATGTGTCTCCTCTTCACTGATGCTTTATCACCAATCCTTGTTTCACTAAAAACCCCACATTTTCAAAAAACATTTGTCATTGGGACAGAAAGTGAGGTGAAATCTTCTGAAGAGGTGCACAGACAGCAAAACAAATGTTACAGGGGTGATAACCCTTCCCTATGTTTTCCAAAAAGCTTAAAAATAGATTTTTTTGGCTGGAGCTACACTTTAAAAATGTACCAGTTCAAAATTACAAACAGATTCTACTTAACAACAAACCTACAGTCCCTGTCTTGTTTACACCTCCTGTATACAGCTGTTCAGAGTATATAGGGCCTGGGGGCCCCACGCCTTTCCTTTTTTCAATTTGGGTGAGGGGTCCCCCTTAATATCCATACAAGACTCAAAGGGCCTACTCTTGACCTGAAGCAATGGATACAGACTCCTACTCACTCCAACAGCAACACACTTGACCTTGTCTTCTCCTATCTGTGCACTCCGTGCAACCTCTATAACAAACCTTTCCCAATCTATGAACACCACCTTATTGGTTTCACTCTCTCTCGGTCTTTCACCACCTCTCCCTCCAACCGCCTGAAAGTTACCCATAGAATCCTTTGCCACCTCAACCCTTCTTTTGTCTACTCTGCTACTGACCACCTTCAGTGGCGGTGCGTCCATTAAGGGCGCAGGAGCGCCGCCCCCTCTCTCCTGGCACCACTCTATCACTGTAGATAGATTCATGCATTGCATGAATCTATCTATGGTTGCCGCTGACACCCCCTAGTCAGGTGTCTGGCCCCTTTTCGGGCGTCGGACACCTGAATTACAGTGGCAGGGGTATTTTTTGGAAGCACCTGATTAGAGCTGTAGGCTCTAATAGGCACCCAAAAAGGTGAACAGTGGGCGCAATGCTGTGCGTTCACTGTTCACTCAGCTGTGAGTTAGCAAAGCAAAGGAATTCGCTTTGCTAACACTGAACCGCCTCTCAGCCAATCAGGTGCTCGGGTCTGTTACCTGTCACCTGATTGGCTGAAACGTCAGGCGCTGTGCTTGGATGCCTGATAGAGAGGACAGAAGAAGACATCGAGGAACGTGCAGGACACCGCCGCTGACCCGCTGCGAGACAGGTAAGTGCTGGGCGATGCACACTGACAGCATTTCATGGGGCACAGTGGCGACAATTGATGGGCACACTGGCAGCATTTGATGGGCACACTGGCAGCAATGGATGGGTACGGTAGCTGCACTTGGTGGGCACAGTGGCTGCGTTTGATGGCACAGTGGCAGTATTTGATAGCACAGTGGCAGCATTTGATGTCACAGTGGCTGCGTTTGATCGGCACAGTGGCTGCGTTTGATGGGCACAGTGGCAGCATTTGAGGCACAGTGGCTGCGTTTGGGCACAGTGGCTGTGCTTGATGGGCACAGTGGCTGCATTTGATGACACAGTGGCTGCGTTTGATGGGCACAGTGGCTGCGTTTGATGGCACAGTGGCCACATTTGATGGCACAGTGGCTTCGTTTGATAGGCACAGTGGCTGTGTTTGATGGGCACAGTGGCTGCGCTTGATGGGCACAGTGGCTGCGTTTGATGGCACAGTGGCGGCAATTAATGGGCACAGTAGCTGCGTTTGATGGCACAGTGGCTGCAATTGATGTTTTTTTTTTCAGTTTGTTTGCACCCCCCCAAAAAAATTTGAGCACCAGCCGCCATTGACCACCTCTATGACAAAATCTCACCCCTGTCCTGCCCCAACCTGGCCACTTTCATCTGCAACAGCTCACTGTCATCCTCCCTAGACAAGCTCGCCCCCCTCAATACACACATACTTAGGCATTGACCGCTACAACACTGGAAAACAGATTACAACAGAAGTCTCAGAAAACGTAGCCGTGCTATTGAGCTTCTGTGGCGTAGGACTTATGCCGCGTACACACGGTCGGACTTTCCGGCATACTTGGTCCGGTTGGTTCTTCTCCGCTCTCTTCTCCCGGTGTTCCAGTTCTTCGGCCGCCTCCTCCGCTGTCTTCAGGTAGCTCTCTTGCCAGCAGAGGTCCGGACTTCTGGGCTTCTTGTCTTCTCTTCTCTTCTCCAGATGTTGACACGACGCTCTCTCCGGCTGGACTGCTCTCTGAGGGCTGCGTTGTGACTTATATAGGCGGACACCCCGCCCCCTTATGATGTCACAGTCCCTGGGCATGCTGGGACTGTGACGTTTTAGGGGGCGTGGTCAACATCACCCAGTGACCATGCCCCCTAAAACGTTTTATTATTTACACTTTTTCCCTAGGTGAATGGGTAGGGGTACCATGTACCCCATACTCATTCGCATAGGGTGGGGGGCCGGGATCTGGGGGCCCTCTTATTATAGGGGACTCCCGGATTCCGATAAGCCCCCCGCCCGCAGACCCCAACAACCAACGGTCAGGGTTGTTGGGAAGAGGCCCTTGTCCTCATCAACATGGGGACAAGGTGCTTTGGGGTGGGGGGGGACCGCAGGGCGCCCCCCTCCCCCAAAGCACCCACCCCTCATGTTGAGGGCATGCGGCCTGGTACGGTTCAGGAGGGGGGGCGCTCACTCGTCCCCACCCCCTTTCCTGATCGGCCAGGCTGCGTGCTCGGATCGGGGTCTGGTATGGATTATAGGGGGGACCCCACGCCGTTTTTTCAGCGTAGGGGGGTTCCCCTTTATAATCCATACCAGACCTAAGGGCCTGTTATGCCCCGCAACGGGGCTCGCAAGGTGTCAATCTCGCCGATAAAGGCGGCAAGATTGACATCCTTTTCTAGTCCCGTCGCACCTGAGTCACGTTCAAAATGAACGGACTTGTCCGTGTGTGGGCAAGTTCGTTCATTCTGAAAGTCCGCCGTAACTCCGGCGAAAGTCCGTGGGAAAAACGGGCGGACTTAGCCCGCCGGAAAGTCCGGTCGTGTGTGGGCAAGTCCGTCCGTTTTAAAGTCCGGCGCACCTGGTGGACAAAGTCCGTCAGAAAGTGTGCCGGACCAAGTAGGACAGAAAGTCCGACCGTGTGTACGCGGCATTAGTCCCTCCTAAATTTGCCCTCCTAAAATACTATTCCTGCCTCCACACTACCAAACAGACCTATCTTATCACGCTCATTAACACATTATAATCCAGTCCCCGTCAACTCTTCTCTAACTTTAATGCTCTACTCTGTCCTCCACTGCCTCCACCCTCTTACTCACTCACTGCCCAGAACATCGTAAATAACTTCAAAAATAAGTATGATACAATTTGTGAGGAGATCGCCAATGCACAGATACCTCCCTCACTCAACACCCCATGTCCACAGGTACAATCATTACTTCCCTTATTCAACTCTGCTAGTATTAACGAGTTTGTTAAACTTTTTTCTAACACCCATCTAGCCACCTGCCCTCTGGATCCTGCTCCCTCGCAAATGCTACAGTCACCCTCTGACTCTATTCTACACTCTCCAACTCACATTTTCAACCTCTCCCTCTCTTCTGCCAACTCTCTAAAACATACGCTAGTCACCCCTATCTTTAAAAAGCTCTCAATGGACCCCACCAATCTTAACAACCTATGTCCCAGCTTCTTAGTCCACTTCTCCTCCAAACTCCTTAGAAAGACTGGTCTACAACTAACTGTGCTACCATCTGACTATGAAAAAACTTCTTGATCCCCTTCAGTCCGGATTTGGCCCTCAACACTCCAGGGAAACTGCTCTCCTTAAACTCACAAACTACCTACTAATGGCTGAAACTAACGGACACTATCCTGTACTACTTCTCATGGACCTCTCTGCTGCCTTTGACATAGTGGACTACCCCCTCCTCCTCAAAACAATCCACTCTTTTGGTCTTCTTGACTGTACTCATCGCTGGTTCTCATCCTACCTATCCCACCGCACCTTCAGTGTCACTTACAACTCTACTTCCTCCTCTCCTCTTCCTTTCTCTGTCAGGGTCCCCCAAGGTTCTGTTTTTGGACCTTTCCTTTTCTCAATCTACACCTCCTCCCTGGGCCAGTTGATTGCCTCCCATGGCTTTCAATACCATCTTTACGCTGGTGACACCCAAATCTATCTCTCCACGCCCCAAGCCCACTTCATCTGTCTCCTCACGCATCACCAACTTGCTAACAGACATACCAGCCTGAATGTTACATCACTTTCTCAAACTCAACCTATCAAGCTCATATTATTTCCTCCCCCACGTGCCTCTTTCCCTTATTTCTCTGTCAAAATCAAAAGCTCAACTATCAACCTGTCCCCCATGACAAGGTCCTAGGTGTAATCCTGGACTCTGAATTATCCTTTCAGCCCCACATCCAATCGCTGTTCAAAGCGTTCCGCCTCAAACTCTGCAACACCTCTTCCTAACCAATTACACCACAAAGCTTCTAATCCACTCCCTGGTCATCTCTCGCCTCGAATACTGCAACTCCCTCCTCATTGGCTTACCTTTAAACAGGCTATCCCCCCATCAGTCCATCATGAACGCTGCTGCCAGGCTCATCCACCTTACAAACTGCTCAGCGTCTGCTACCCCTCTCTGCCAATCCCTCCATTGCCTGCCACTCAGCCAACAAATTATATTCAAGATACTAACAATAACTTAAAAAGCCATCCACATACCTGGCCCCTCAAGCTACATCACTAACCTGGTCTCAAAATACCAACCAATACATTTTCTTCACTCCTCTCATGACCTCCTGCTCTTTAGCTCCCTTGTCACATCATCCCATACTTGCCTCCAGGACTTCTCCCGAGCCTCTCCCATCCTCTGGAATGCTCTACCCCAATCTGTCCGACTATCTCTTACTTTGTCCACTTTCAGACGATCCCTGAAAACTCATCACTTCAGAGAAGCCTATCTGTATCCCACCTAACAACTGTACATTTATTTTCTCCATCTCTGATTCCTACTGTATTAAAGTGTATTGTAGCTGTACTGTCCACCCTCAAGTTACAAAAGTGCTGTGCAAACTGATTTACACTATGGAGAGCGCTCTTTTCCTTTCATGGTAACACCTTTACATGGAGCCTCATTACCAAGTATATGTTGCAATATACCTTGATACACACTACTTTGCCGAAATCACAGTGAGTGGATAGGAGGTCCTGTGGAGCCATTACATACTCATAAATGCCTTTTTGACTTCTCTGTAATGAGGGTCACTACAATCTGGTAAGCCCCCATGTTGCATCCACTGAAGTGATTCACATAGTGGCATTAGGAACTGGAAATTGGAAGCCTGTCTCTTTTGGGATACACCTTCACATTGCATTACATAGATCACCAGTCACTTGTGATATTTCCTCGTTTCCGCATTGGACTTTATAACTTCTGTGTTCAGGCATGTTATTGTTTATTTTTATTTCCAGCACAGATATTTTTTTGCCCCGTATATAACTCTTATTATTAGCAAAATGTGTCATATCCACAAATTCTCTAAGATTGGAAAGCAGTGTGAATGTGTCCACATTATCCTGCATAAGATCCACACTAGTCACATTCACGTAAATCCCTTTACGTAAACACCAGTTGGTAAAATCATTTATGGGGAGGAGACAATGGGTCTCATTTATGAAAATGTCTGACCAATGGAAAATTGTTACTAACACTAACTGTAACTTTCTTTTCCTGGCTCTTCCTCATGCCAGCATGTCCTCGGGTCAACTCTGCCCCTTGACCCCCTGTAGGACATCCCTGAATAGACCAAATAAAAGACAGGCAGCATCTGGTGCAGATGTTCTGTAAATAGCTGGACTGAAGATGACGCTTCTGATCCTGGGGGAGAAGGCCAGATTTCCCTGCAGTCACCCGGCGAATTGCTTCTTCCAAAGTCTTGCCAAAGAGCGTTGCCCCTGAAAAACTGATGGAAAATAGGGCCTGCTTTGAGGCCAAGTCCGCAGACCAGTGTTTAAGCCAAAGAGCCCGTCTAGCCGTGACTGAGTGAGCCATGATGCGGGAAGTAAACCTGACCAAGTATACAGCCGCTTCTGCAATAAACTCGGCAGACAACTTTAGACCCTGATGACTTGAAGATAATAATTCTTCTTCTGAACGGGAACCCAAGGTTGATTCCAAAGTCAAAGACCAGACAGCCCCCGCTGTGGTGAAGACTTTTTTCAGGTTCAGTTCAGCCTTTCTCACCATAGCATCTTTAAAGGATACTGTTTCTTCCAACGGCAAAGTGATATATCTTGTAAGGCGCTGTAAGGGTACATCTACCTTTGGAGGGATATCCCAAGGTTCCTCATCTGATTGGCGGAACACATATAGCTTGTTAACTCTATTCTGCACCACAGGCTTCTGGTTTGGTTTGACCCACTTGTCCTCCATTACAGTGCCTTGCAAAAGTATTCACCCCCCTTTGGCTTTTTACCTATTTTGTTACATTATAGCCTTTAGTTTAATGTTTTTTTTAATCTGAATTATATGTGATGGATCAGAACACAATAGTCTAAGCTGGTGAAGTAAAATTACAAAAATATATACATAAAACATTTTTTCTTTAAAAAAAAAACTGATAATTGGCATGTGCGTATGTATTCACCCCCTTTGTTATGAAGCCCATAAAAAGCTCCGGTGCAACCAATTAACTTAAGAAATCACATAATTAGTGAAATGATGTCCACCTGTGTGCAATCTAAGTGTCACATGATCTGTCATTACATATACACACCTTTTTGAAAGGCCCCAGAGGCTGCAACATCTAAGCAAGAGGCACCACTAACCAAACACTGCCATGAAGACCAAGGAACAAGACCAAGGTAAAATGTTGTTGAGAAGTACAAGTCAGGGTTAGGTTATAAAAAATATATCCAAATCTTTGATGATCCCTAGGAGCACCATCAAATCTATCATAACCAAATGGAAAGAACATGGCACAACAGCAAACCTGCCAAGAGACGGCCGCACACCAAAACTCATGGACCGGGCAAAGAGGGCATTGATCAGAGAGGCAGCACAGAGGCCTAAGGTAACCCTGGAGGAGCTGCAGAGTTCCACAGCAGAGACTGGAGTATCTGTTTATAGGACTACAATAAGCCGTACGCTCCATAGAGTTGGGGTTTATGGCAAAGTGGCCAGAAGAAAGCCATAACTTTCAGCAAAAAACAAAATGGCATGTTTTGAGTTTGCGAAAAGGCATGTGGGAGACTCCCAAAATGTATGGAGGAAGGTGCTCTGGTCTGATGAGACTAAAATTGAACTTTTTGGCCATCAAAGAAAATGCTATGTCTGGCGTAAACCCATCACATCACCCAAAGAACACCATCCCCACAGTGAAACATGGTGAAACAAGGTGGTGGAGTTGAGCAAAAGATGGCTGGTGCTAAATACAGGGATAGTCTTGAGAAAAACCTGTACCACTCTGTGTGTGATTTGAGGCTATGACAGAGGTTCACCTTCAAGCAGGACAAGGACCCCAAACACACTGCTAAAGCAACACCTGAGTGGTTTAAGGGGAAACATGTAAATGTGTTGGAACGGCCTAGTCAAAGCTCAGACCTCAATCCAATAGAAAATCTGTGGTCAGACTTAAAGATTGCTGTTTACAAGCGCAAACCATCCAACTTGAAGGAGCTGAAGCAGTTTTGCAAGGAGGAATGGGCAAAAATCCCAGTGTTAAGATGTGGCAAGCTCATAGAGACTTATCCAAAGCGACTTGGAGCTGTGATCGCCGCAAAAGGTGCCTCTACAAAGTATTGACTTTAAAGGGGTGAATAGTTATGCACATTGACTTTTTCTTTTATTTTGTCCTATTTGTTGTTTGCTTCACAAAAAAACACCTTCAAAGTTGTGGGCATGTTCTGTAAATTAAATTATGCAAATTCTCAAACAATCCATGTTAATTCCAGGTTGTGAGGCAACAAAACACAAAAAATGCCAGGGGGGGGGGGGGGGGGAATATACTTTTGCAAGGCACTGTAACTATTATTTCTGCCATGAAAGGAAATTTGGAAAGCTCCCTCTTCAGATTTGGGCAATACTTCTTAAGTTCCTGCGTACTTGATGAATCTTCCTCCCATTCAATGGCCTGTTTGACCACAGATATAAAGAAGGGCACTAGAGAAAAGTTGATAGAATAAGGCTCCAAGTCATCCTGGGCAAACTCTGACTCCATCTCTGAGTTCGAAAGAATAGCTCCAGGCTTTGGCGAACCATCTTCCTGCCTCTTTAGGCGAGTTAGTCCTCTTCAACTAGAGGGGCCCTGTAATAGGTCCTTTACTTCTTCTTTCACCACCTTCTTATTATATAACCTGATATCTTCATTAACAGTTTGGCTGCTCTGAGAAGCCTCACTGAAGCATAGCTTGCAAAGGCGTTTTGATGGTAACGGCACCGCACCGCAAGCCCAGCATGTACTGGTAGCCATGTCTGCAGGAAGAGTCCGTTCTTGGCTAGTGGGTAACCGATGGTGACGCCTAGAAGACAGGTCTGCAAAGGCTGAAGATGGACTGCACTGAACATGGTGTTGTTTTGACTTTGCTTTTGAGTGAGGGGCCAGAGGAGAAGGAGAATGGTGATTGCTTAAAGAGGAAATTGCTCTCTTGCGGCTTCTGAGTGAAGGACCTCTCCCCCTGTAATAAGGAGGAACCATTAGTAATCAGGCGGTTCAGAGAACATCAGGTCCACCAGGATTCCCCTACCTTACAGCAGTTTTCAGTGCCTCCTGTACAGGAACCGGCAAGCTCATCCTGGGCTGACAGCTCATCCAGAAGACAGCCAGCAGACAGCTGCAGGGAATTGGAGAGCATGAGAAAAGAAATAATTCTGGGCAGAGAAAGCAAGGATCTGCACATGAAGGACCTCTTCCCCCAGCAACTTACTGGTCTGGAACTCTGTGTATGGAAACCGGAAGCCGCAGCATCCCCAAGCAGCCCCGGAGCTTTAAAACGGCTCCCTTCTTGACCAACCAGAGCCGAAGGCCCCTGCACCGATCCACAGCTGACAGCCAATCCAAAGGGGTGTGATGATGTCATCAGCCTGCCCTACCACCGCTGGAGTGCAGGAGGAGTGGAAGGAGCCCAGGGAGAGCACGGGGCCTGAGCATGCAGCTGGGCACAATGACATAGACCTGCGCCTAGCCAGCCGGAGCTGCCAGCAGGACAGAGACCTGTCAGAGGGAAAACATTTAGTGTGACAAGGACAGGGAAACAAAGATAGAGAGAGCAATAGAAACCCAGGATGGCTGCCACTGAAGTTACAGCGTATAGCATTTATGCCTGCGCCCTATTCAGGCACCAGGAGCGCCCACTATCAGGGGCATTTACCCCACCAAGGGACCCTCTACTATAGGGACTAACAGCAGGACAACTTGATAAAACTGGAATGTCTAGAGCAAGGACAGAATAAGAACGTCTGCATCAGGTACTGCCTATCTTTTATTTGGTCAATTCAGGGATGTCCTACAGTGGGTCAAGGGGCGGAGTTGACCTGAGGTCATGCTGGCATGAGGCTGAGCCAGGAAAAATAGATGTATCGCTCAAAAGATACAAACCAACAGTAATTAATTTCTATTTCTATTTAAAGTTCAAAAAACAAAACAAACTCTGATTAGCTGTTTTATATAACACAAAAAATATATTTTCAGATGCGTTATAACCTGGGCATAATATGAACATCTGCTCTACACCTCTTATTTTGCTCTCCTACTAACCCAAGTATTTTCTCCCGATGCTACAGAACCTTGTAGCCACTCCTGTAGTGTGCTCGTAAGTACAGCACTTTAGACACCCACTCTAATGCATCATGCATTGCAGTGGAAGGAAAGCCAACCTAAGCCACTTCTCAGTAATGTCAAAGCCAAAGCTTTCCAGCTATTACAAATGTATCATAACATGTTATTTGTCAGTATTGCCTTCCCCAGCACATGGCATGCTAATTCCGGAGCCGTGCCATGAAACCAAACAATGCCAGAACATGCCACCTGCCATAGCCACATTATGAAAACATTCATCAGGTTTAAATTTTAAATAAATAAGTTTTCCCCAGATTATCTCCTTTTTAAACCATTATAGAAATGTACAGAATAAGACTAAAACATGCATTCTTATTTAGCACTACCTATATGTATAAATCTAACAGGGCAGGATGTACACAAACGAGCCTTCTGTAGGTGTCTGCAAGGCACTCACACTGCACTTCAGGGTCATCCATTTTGCCCCTGAAGCAAAGCAGATATTTACTATTTGTAAACTAGCATAGCAGGGTTTGATGTTAACCAGAGTTTGCAAATATTGATCTCTCCTAATAAATGTATTCCTACCCCTTGACATTTTCTACATTTTGTGGAATATATATATATATATATATATACTGTATACAGTGCGTTGAAAAAGTATTTCTACCCCTTGACATTTTCCACATTTTGTCATGTTACAACCAAAAATGTAAATGTATGTTATTGGAATTTTATGTGATAGACCATCACAAAGTGGCACATAATTGTGAAGTGGAAGGAAAATGATAAATAGTTTTCAACATTTTTTACAAATAAATATCTGAAAAGTGTGGCGTGCATTTGTATTCAGCCCCCTGTACTCTGATACCCCTAACTAAAATCTATTGGAACCAATTGCCTTCAGAAGTGACCCAATTAGTAAATAGAGTCCACCTGTGTGTAATTTAATCTTGGTATAAACTCAGCTGAAGCCCTCAGAGGTTTACAGAGAACCTAAGTGAACAAACAGCATCATGAAGGCCAAAGAACACACCAGACAGGCCAGGGTTAAAGTAGTGGAGAAGTTTAAAGTGGGGTTAGGTTATAAAAAATATCCAAAGATTTGAACATCTCACAGAGCACTGATCAATCGATCATCCGTATGGCACAACTGAAAACCTACCAAGACATGGCCGTCCACCTAAACTGACAGGCCGGGCAAGGAGAGCATTAATCAAGGAAACAGCCAAGAGGCCCATGATACCTCTGAAGGAGCTGCAGAGATCTACAGCTCAGGTGGAAGAATCTGTTCACAGGACAACTATTAGTCATGCACTCCACACATCTGGCCTTTATGGAAGAGTGGCAAGAAGAAAGCCATTGTTGAAAGAAAGCCATATGAAGTCTTGTTTGCAGTTTGCGAGAAGTAATGTGGGGACACCACAAACATGGAAGAAGAAGGTGCTCTGGTCAGATTAGACCAAAATTGAAATTTTTGCCCGAAAAAGCAAAACGCTATGTGTGGCGGAAAACTAACACTGCACATCACCCTGAACACACCATCCCCACCGGCAAACATGGTGGTGGCAGCATCATGTAGTGGGGATGCTTTTCTTCAGCAGGGACTCGGAAGTTAGTCAGAGTTGATGGGAAGATGGATTGAGCCAAATACGGGGCAATCTTAGAAGAAAACCTATTAGAGTCTCCAAAAGACTTGAGACTGGGGCGGAGGCTCACCTTCCAGCAGGACAACAACCCTAAACATACAGCCAGAGCTACAATGTAATAGTTTACATCAAACATATTCATGTTAGAATGACCCAGTCAAAGTGCAGACCTAAATCCAATTGAGAATCTGTGACAAAACTTGAAAATTGCTGTTCACAGACGCTCTCCATCCGATCTGACAGAGCTTGAGCTATTTTGCAAAGAAGAATGGGCAAAAATGTCACTCTCTAGATGTGCAAAGCTGGTAGAGACATACCCACAAAAACGTGCAGCTGTAATTGCTGTGGTTCTACAAAGTATTGACTCGGGGGGGCTGAATACAAATGCACGCCACACTTTTCACTATTCACATAAGTAGATCTTTCTCTCTCTCTCTCTCCCTCTCTCTCTCTGTCTCTTTTATGGTTTCCTTAATCCAAGGCCAAGAGCAATTATGTGCTCCCGTCCTGCTTTATTTATCCCACCTATCGGTGGACCACAGAATCTGCTTGGAAACCAACCCTGCCAAGGTGGCTGGTAAAACCCGGACTGGATTCCACCTTAGTTCTCTGCAAATGAACACATGCGAGGTGAAACATAATGTCCATCAATCACCTCGCTTTTCGTAAAGTCACATGCCCCCCCCACCGCTCAAGCCCCTGTGGCTGATCAACTGTCCCAACCAGACAATGGACATGGGAAAGGGCATCTGCATTATTCCGGAGTTTCCCAGCTCTATGCTCCACTGTAAACTTAAAAACTTGAAGGGCAAGGAACCACCTTGTTACCTGACTGTTTTTCTCCTTGATATTACACATCCATTTAAAAGGGGCATGATCAGTGACTAGTTTGTGTAGTCTCCCCAACAGGTAATATTTCAGGGCATCTAAGGCCCATTTGATAGCTAAACATTTCTTCTCAACAATGGCATAGTTTTCCTCATATAAAGACAAATGGGGAAGCACTGATCCAAACTTGAAGAGCAAGGAACCACCTTGTCACCTAACTGTTTTTCTCCTTGATATTACAAATCCATTTAAAAGGGGCATGATCAGTGACTAGTTTGAGTAGTCTCCCCAACAGGTAATATTTCAGGTCATCTAAGGTCCATTTGATAGCTAAACATTTCTTCTCAACAATGGCATAGTTTTCCTCATATAAAGACAAATGGGGAAGCGCTGATCCAAAGGATGATGAATAATAAATTATAAAGGTTCTTTATTGGCAAGAAAACCAAATTGTTATAGCTGCCAGAAGATGCATATAGGTCCAGAACAATGATCAGTAAAAAATTATTAAAAAATAAAAATAAAATACAAGTGACTTTCTTTGCAAACACAAGAACTTACAAGGACTGCAGGAACATCCTGCTCAGGGAAATAACAATGGACAAGAGTTCCAGAGGCAAGGGACTGTCCACCAGCGCCAAGCCTTACAGCACAGGAGAAGGAACGAGGCGGGTCGGCTGAGTAACGCAGGGATCCGTGGCTCGACTTCCAGGTTTCGGAGGCTGTGGTCACCTGACTGGCTGCGTCAATCCTCCATGCAATAACAGGCTCCAGTGGCTTCAACGGGCTCCAAAAACGTCCCACGGTCAAAAACCAAAGGGAGAGATTATCCAGGAGAAGTTGCCGAGATCTTGAACAGT
Organism: Lithobates clamitans; assembly: GCA_037952925.1. Lineage (NCBI taxonomy): Eukaryota > Metazoa > Chordata > Amphibia > Anura > Ranidae > Lithobates > Lithobates clamitans. Next base: position 862,507 of record JBBGZY010001669.1, on the reverse strand, counting down.
GCAGGGACTACTTTTCGGGGATTAACGCCTTCCTCAGGTCAGGTGTTCAAGAGTCAGTGAGAAGCAAACTTATAAATAGCAAGCATGGAAGAGGGAGGGCGGGACAGCCATCCTATCCACCTCCCCAAGGATAAATTTACAACATGAAACAAAGCACCAATAAAAATCTTCATGAAAAATTAATTTTAAAAAATCGATAAATATATATAAATGAATATAATAAGTATGAAGGAGATATTCAACAAGTGTATATACATATAAAAATTACATATACATACTAATAATAAATGTACATGTATATCACACTAATAATTTAATGTAAAAACAAAAATTAATAAATACCAATAAGCTAACATTCAAACATAATAACAATGTAACAAAAACAATAACAACAACAAGAAGCCAACACTCTGTGTGGCAACAGGAACAAGCCCAAGATGCTCCTACCTAAACAAAAAGGCCAACCAAACTGTACACACTCATGAATCGAGGATGGTATGGGTATCTAACTCCTCATTCAATCCATGAGGAGACAAGGAGTTAAAGTGATATATCATCATAGTCTCTCTATTACATAACAACAAGAACCTCTCATTGTCTGTAAGAGACCCCTTGGGGATATATGCAATAGCTAGTACTTTAAGGGTTTTAAAGTCACTTCCATGGAAACGAGTGAAGTGACAAGGCACACTATGTTTGTTGAAGCTTTTATTAATGAATTGTTGATGTTCTCCAACTCTAGCATTCAGTGCATGTATGGTTCTGCCCACATAAAGAAGATTGCACGGGCATTTCAAAACATACACTATGAACTGGGTGGAGCACATGATGAACTGTCATATGGTGTAGGCCTTAGCTAACCTATCTGTTACCGAAGGGAAACAATGAAGGACGGACTAGTAGGTAAGGCAACCTCCCTTCCTGCAATGAAATATAACCACTCGATCATCAAAAAAAAAAATAATGTACGTGGATTTATCATGTAAGGGTTTAGAGATGTTAGGGGCAACCATATTCTTAAGAGTACAAGCCCTTCTGAAAAGCACTTGGGGTGCATTCTGGAGAAGAGGTCTGAAATAAATCTTGAAAATAAATATTACCCGGTGTTTATGGATTCCCTCTATTTATTCCATATATGTATTAACGTGTCTATTCCTATAGTTAGCTAGTCTATTAACGCTCTGATAATGTTACTGTTGATAGTACAATTATATAAGGTTAGCTATGAAAACAGACACACTACTTAGTAAAACTACGGCTTTTTATAATTCCCAAGAAAATAGGAAATGCTAACATAAAAACACTAAATGAAAATATTACAAAGCATATACAATATAAAAACATCAATAATACATTACGTAAGGTCGTTCTCTAGATATTGTCTTGTCAGCTGGGCTCAAAATGGCAAGAGAGGGCCATGAGGCTCAGAGAAGCAAGAGAGCCAGAGAGAGATTTTTCCATTCTGTGTGCAGTTTTAAACCCCATTCGTACACCGCCCAGACACCACCCCATCGCCAGCCCATATAGTCTTCTGTTCAATCCAAAATAGTTAAGAGGCAGTCCTTACAGAGAAGGAGATACCACCACTTCAGGTCGGTCAACTGAGACACAGACTTCTCCTCTGGAGTTAAAGAGCCCCAGGAGCTGGCTAATGCGTACAGCCAATGAAGACAAACGGGAAAACTCTGGACAGCCGCACTCAAAAGAACAAATTCTTGCCTTTATTAAAAAAGTGGGATCACACTGTACAAGCCACAACAAAGCGATACAGAAAGGAGCTGACGTGTTTCACACTACGAAGAGTGCTTACTCATAGAGCCATGAGGTTCAGTGAAGCAAGAGAGCCAGAGAGAGATTTTTCCATTCTTTGTGCAGTTTTAAACCCCATTCGTACACCGCCCAGACACCACCCCATCGCCAGCCCATCTGGTCTTCTGTCAAAGCCAAAATAGTTAAGAGGCAGTCCTTCTTAATATATTATATTTCTGTCCCTCCTGCTGTATTGGCCTCTAGGGGCAGCATTTGTCCATGTATCATCGCTATGTGACCTGGGTCATCTTCAGTGACTGCTGGCCCTTTCATCTTATGGAGCCCACCTTCATCAATCATCTTGGCAGCAATGGCCCTCTTTGAAGCTTGCTTGCATAGTGTTAATCAAGGATTTCAATCTTATCACACCAGTTGGTCAGGAGCCAAGCTTTTGTTCCCATACTCTTCTGCCAGGGGTATGAATCGACACCCTGCTGGGTCAACTTTCAACCTCCAACTTAAGGCACCTGGCTGTATCAACCAGAAAGAAAATTCCAGAAATATAATATTAAACTATGTTGCCTTCCAACAAGGTCCCAAAGTGGGATCCGATTGAAGAATATGTCAATGCTTGTTAATGACCTTAGTGATACATCTGTAGTTATTATTAAACCCTGTAATGTATCTAACCACCTGTTTAGATGAAATACTATTGGACCTATTTTTGGGCTGGTGATCCACACAAGAGTTGAAAGCCTCCATAAGGAGATCTTGGGGGGTATCTCTTTTCCCTTTCGGTCATGATTTGACTCTGAGCTGTAAAATCTTGTGGTTTAGAACAATTCCTTTTGAGCCTAAGAAATTTACCTTTAAGAATATTATTGATCCAAGCCAGATGGTGGCAGCTATCATAATGAAGATATGAGTTCCCTGCAACCAGCTTGGCATGGATAGAACCTGCATCATGGAAAAGTTCAAGGTACAGAAAAACCAGGCGATTAGGGTCATTACATATGTGAAACTCAGACCCAGATCATTGGCATTACAATGATTAACCACTTTCCGACCAGCTGCAGTCATTATACTGTGGCAGGTCGGCACGATCCCGCGAGCCGTCATAGCTGTATGTCGGCTCCTTAAAGTGGGATAGCAGACGCGCCCACTGCAGTGCGGGAGTGTCAATGCTCGTGGCCGGCCATGCGCGATCGCGGGCATGAGAGGCAGAACAGGGATGTGTGTGTGTAAACACACACATTCCTGTTCTGTGAGGAGAGGCAGATCATGAGTTCTTAATAGCTAGGAACCATGATCTGTCATCTCTTATAGTCAGTCCCCTCCCCCCATAGTTAACCCCTTGATCGCCCCCTAGTGTTAACCCCTTTCCTGCCAGTGACATTTACACAGTAATCAGTGAATTTTTATAGCACTGATTGCTGTATAATTGTCAATGGTTTAAAAAATGTGTCAAAAGTGTCCGATGTGTCCGCCATAATGTCACAGTCCCGATAAAAAACGCAGATCGCTGCCATTACTAGTAAAAAAAAATAATAAAAATGCCATAAATCTATCCAGTGGCATAACTAGAACCTTCAGGGCCCCAATGCAAGAAACCATGAAGGGCCCCCCTGACCCCCCAACAAGGCTCTTTTCTCCAAGCCTGATGGTGGAACACCAGGGCCCGGTCACAAGTGGGTGGCTGCATATAAAGGAACCGATTTCTCCATTTCCCCCCTGCTTCTCCTCCTCTCCCTCCCACAGGCATTCAGTGGCTGCAGGAGGAAAATGGAAAGATGGGTTCCTCTATGTCGGTGTTTCTCAATCTTTTTCAAGTCAGGGCACCCTTGAAGTATACCCCTAGGTGAATGGGGCTGCACTGCAACCACCCTGCAACTGTGTGCATTGCATGCAGTTGCAGGATAGTGATGATGCATTTAAGGGGTTAAAACAGGCGGTCAGTAGACAACATTTTGCCTATTTACCGGGTGTCAAATGCCTCTGAAAAGCGAACTGAGCATGGATCGCTTTTTGGAGGAACAGCATTTTTTGCTGGTACTATGAACAAGCAAAAAAAATACAAAAATCAGTTCTGATTGTACACATATAGGGGGTCAGGATTAAAAGCGTATACCTAAAATGTGCATATATACATGTAAACACACACACACATGTATAAACACATACATATATAAAAACACACACATATATATATAAATGCACATATGCACGAACATATAAACCAGTGGCGGCTGGTGCTCAAAATTTTTAGGGAGGCGCAAGCAAACTGAGAAATTTAGAAAAAGAAACATCAATTACAGCCACTGTGCCCATCAATTGCAGCCACTGTGCCCATCAATTGCAGCCACTGTGCCCATCAAACGCCGCCACTGTGCCCATCAAATGCTGCCACTGTGCCCATCAAATGCCGCCACTGTGCCCATTAAATGCCACCAGTGTGCCCATTAAATACTGCCAGTGTGCCATCAAATGCTGCAACTGTCTAATCGAATGCTGCCACTGTGAATCTCCCCCCGCCCACTCGCCGTCTGCCCAACACTTATCCTGTCTCGGTGGGGCAGCAGGCGACGGCCATGAGCGGGGTCCTCCATGCATCTCCTGCTGTCCTCATCTCCAGTCCTCTCCTCCTGATAGGCGTCCAATAACCGCGCCTATCGTTTCAGCCAATCAGGTGACGGGTAACAGACCCGCACACCTGATTGGCGGAAAGGCGGTTCAGTGTTAGGAAAGTGAATATTAATTCGCTTTTCTAACACACCTGGGGGTCTGTGAGCGCCAAGCATGGCACACGCAGTTCAGCTATTTTGAAGCCTATTAGAGCCTATGGCTTTAATCAGGTGCTTAAAAAACATCCCCCGCAGCTGTAATTCAGGCGCTCGGCACCCGAAAAGGGGCCGGACACCTAAATATGGTGGTGGCTATGCATGAATCTATCTATTGGTCATAGAGGGTAGGGGGTTGCTGGAGAGAGGGGGCAGCGCCTGTGCGCCCTTATGGACGCACCGCCAATGATGAACACATGCACATACATGTGAACTCACATACGTACATACATACATGCACACTCACATATGGATACATACATGCACACACACATACATATGCACACACACATGCATACATACACACACATACATGCGCACACACACACACATAGATACACACATATAAACACACATACAGTAGATAGATAGATAGATAGATAGATAGATAGATAGATAGATAGATAGATAGATAGATAGATAGATAGATAGATAGATAGATAGATAGATAGATAGATAGATAGATAAAAAAAGTCAGACCTTTATCTTAGCTCTTCCTGCTGGGTACTGCACTGTAGGGGGAGACAAAGAGCACAGCACACTGTGCTTTCACTTTGATGAACTCCCTGCACAGTCAGTGCCGATTACAGTTCGGCTGACAGGCTCGGTCTCAGCCGTCCTTGCGGGTCCTCCCATCGAAGAGTACGGGGGGCCCTCAAGGGCCCCCTGCAGCAAGGGGCCCGGTCGCCATGGCTATCTTAGCAACCCCTATAATTCCGCCACTGAATCTATCTTGTAGACGCTATAACCAATCAATATACGCTTATTGCGATTTTTATTACCAAAAATATGTAGAAGAATACATATTGGCCTAAACTGAGCAAAAATTAGCTTTCTGAAAAAATGTGTTTTTTTCAAAATTGTCGCTCTTTTTTTGTTTATAGCGCAAAAAATAAAAACCACAGAGATGATCAAATACCACCAAAAGAAAGCTCTATTTGTGGGGAAAAAAAGAATGTCAATTTTGTTTGGGTACAGCATCGCACGATCGCGCAATTTTAGTTAAAGCGATGCAGTGCCAAATCGCAAAAAATGGCCTGGTCATTGAGCAGCCAAATCTGCCAGGGCTGAAGTGGTTAACAAAAGACAAGAAAAGATACTTACTACCATCCCATATTATAAGGATATCGTCAATATAATGTCCATAGAAGACAATGTGCTTACCGAACGGGTTGTTGTGCCAGACAAACTGCTCCCCCCAAAAGCCCATGCTAATATTTGCATAGCATGGGGCAAAACTAGCACCCATTGCTGTACCCTTGGTTTGCAGGTAGAATTTGTCTTGAAACACAAAATAATTGTGTTCTAGACAAAATTTGGTGCTATCCACCAAGAATTCAGCTTGTCAAGTTAGTATCAGATTTGGTACATAAAAAATGATTAAGTAGGCGGTAGCTCGCAAGATGACCGCTGCCCTCTAGAGCTCCGCTCCACCACAGCCCTTTGATCGCCACCGGAGCCCGCTAAACGACCCCACGATCCTGTCACCGGGTGGATCGGGTAGGGGAGACATCAGGGATCCATCCGATGTCCGCGGCACAAGCGAGGAGGAACCTGGGCGAGCGGATGGCCGCGGCGGCCGCTCCCCTCAGCTATGCTAAGATGGCGGCCAGAAGCCTACTCATCGCGGAGGATACTGAGGCATCCATTGCAGATCAGGACTTGCCACCACCACAATCACCAGGTATCTCCTCTCCTCCCCGGAAATGGGCTGCATCCCCTGCCTCCACAGAGTCCCTGTTACACAGACTGAATGACGGTCTCCCCTCCACACCCATGCTTGACCCACACACAGGCATGCTCCTGTCAGTGAGCGAGGAAATGGCTTCCATCCCATCCCCAAATGATTTCCCCTCCATGATGACAGCATTCTCTCTTCTGCTCTCTAAAAGTTTAGCAGCAAATGCAGCCCAAATTACATCATCCATCCATGCTGACCTGCAGCAAATAGGATTGAGAATGGACACTATAGAAAGGAAAGCAGACCAATCAGTTGCAAGGATTAACCAGAATTCAGCCAGAATTCAAGATGTCCAGGACCAGCTAGAAGCGGCGCTGGCAAAGATCGATGACCTTGAGAACAGGTCCAGACGTTATAACTTTAGACTCAGGGGGCTCCCTGAGTCTGAAAAGGATGTGCAGGCTGCTGTAAAATCCCTGCTCCAGGCTCTCATCCCAGGTATCCCTGAACACCGTTTGGAATTAGACAGGGCCCACAGAGCTCTTCAACCCCCACGCTCGGATGGTCTCCCCCGAGATATCATCGTGAAACCACATTTTTATTAGGTGAAGGAGGAGGTCATGAAAAAGTCTAGGCTATCTGACAATCTAATGCTACTTGGCCATAAAATCCAGGTGTTTGCGGATTTATCGCCATACACAGTACAGAAGAGGCGTGCACTGAAACCACTCCTGCAGATTCTGATGGAAAAAGAAATTACATATAGGTGGTCCTTTCCTCTCCGTTTGAATTTCTCCTACAGAAATAAGAGCTATGCCTTCTCATCATTTGCTGAAGGGGAACGCCTGTTTTTGCACCTGGGCCTAATTGTGCAGAAACCCACCAGCTCCAAGTCAGCCAAGGGATCCTCATCATCATCTAAAAGGCCTCCACCAGCTAGTCCGCTGCAACCCGCCTGGCTTCAATCAAGCCACAAGCGATCCAAAGAAAATGCTCCGACATGATTCCTTGGTTGTGTTCATTACCTCTTTTACTGTCTGGAGACTTTCCATTATTCCCCTCAGTCTGGTCACAGATGTCTCTTAGGACTTCCGGGACTCGCCCCTCACTAGTTGGCCCTCTTTGAAACGTGATCTTCACCATCTATATTTAAGAGGGGGGCTTAATCCAAGTTCACATCGGACTGGAAGTTACCTACACCCACTGGGGTCAGACATTGACGTGGGGAAGGGATGGGGGCAGTACACCTTTACAGTCTCCTCTAGTTTCCTTTCAGTTTCTGAAATTTTAGTTTATACATTTATGCCTCTCTAGCACGCTTAGACGCTCTAGGGTGGGTTTCGTAGTTTCACACAGTAAGGGACTCCCAAACAGGTTATGGGAGTTCTAAGTTGGTTTATTTTACCTCTATTTTTCATATCCTTTGATCCTCAGCTCTCCTGTGGTTTCTGGTTCCCCCTTCACGCGACTGGCGAGGGACAATTCGCGGGTGGCGAGAGGGGTGAATAACATGGGATCCAGTCTCCTATGACTTTACGCTCAGAGCTTGGGATATCTTCTAGCTTTATGTAGATCGGCACTCCCGGGTTCCCAGCCTTATGAACTGGGGACCGGGTCGCCGATAGGGCAAGTTGTTTTTTTTTTGTTTTTTTTTCACACTCGGTGACTCAAACATTTTTCAATTGTACTCTATCTGTTCTTGGGTTGTTTAGGGCATTACATAGCACAGGCCTCCGTATGGCCTTTAGTTATACATTTATATTTTAGGCGTCGGGGCTGTGGTGGACCCAGCACGCCTCCAGCGGATTCCAGGTCCACAGCAGGTGCACTTGGTTTCCTTTCCAGATCCCCATAGTAGGGGTTTCTGGTCCTCTCAGGATTAGAGGGTTGAGGTGGCTAGTCCACTTCAACCCAGGGGTGGGAAGGGGTTCAAGGACCCTAAGGTTCATTGTTATCAGGGAATGTATTGGTTTGTCATACATGTACATCTGCCTAATGTAATGTTTTTGTCTCTCTTCTTCTCTTATTTTCTGCCTCCCTTCTCTTTACTTCTCTTTGCTCATCTGAGCTCTTCAAGGTTCCGGATGGATTCGTGCCCTCTCACCGCAGGTCCGAATTATTTGGTCCAAAGGTTCGTTTGGCTGCTTGTCTTGATATCTCTGCCCAAGAATGGTGAGTCAAAAATTCTCATTGTAGAGGCACCTCCTCTGGTTCATGGCTGACTCGCATGGTCCTTCCCCCTCCCTTAACATAATATCCCATAACACACAGGGTCTCAATTCTCCCGTTAAACGTAGGTAATTATTCCAATTATACCACACCATGCATGCAGATGTTCTACTCCTTCAGGAGACCCATTTCCCTTCTACATATAGGCCTTCCTTTCTTCACCAACGCTTCCCACAATTTTTTTTTAGCTTCCGGAGAAAATAAAACTAAAGGGGTAGCTATCTGCTTTGCCAAACACATCAATATCTCACAATCAGAAGTAATAACTGACCCTCAAGGCCGATATATTCTGGTGTCTGGCCATATAGACGGAGAACTCTACACGTTTGTCTCCTACTACTCTCCTAATAAGGGACAAAAAAACTTTTTCGAAACATTACTACACAAATTAAAACCCCACCTGCGAGGCAGGATCATTGTTGGGGGAGACTCGAACACGGCATTTGACTTCTCCATTGATAAGTCTGCTGGGGATAAGCCGACTTCTAGACGCCCCTCCAAACAGAGCGTTAAAATTGCGAGGTTGCTTCATGAGGAGGGACTGATTGATATCTGGAGAGAAACTAACCCACGTAAGAGAGATTATACCCACTTTATAATTCCTACGCCAGGATAGACCACATTTTCACACGCTCAGCATCAATTCCTCTAATCAGGAGATCTAAGATAGTAGATACCCCCTTGTCAGATCATTCGATGGTGACTCTTCTCATGCAGAGATCGGGGGGAGCTGGGGGCCCACCTCGCTGGCGCTTGCAGGAATCCCTACTGAGTGACCTGGTGCAATGCTCCTTATTGGAAGAGGCCATCAAAGAATACTTCCAAATTAATGCGACCTGTGAGGTTTCCCCGGTAACAGTATGGCCCACAAGTCAGTAATTAGAGGGAAGCTGATACAGATGTCTTCTAAACTTAAAGCTGAACACAGAATAGACACAATCAGACTGACAGAGGAATTTCATAAAGCTTCAAAGGCGCATAAACAAAACCCCTCGCCTGATTCCTTGGTAAACTTGGATAAGGCCAGAACCCTCCTAAACCTTCAGTTGATTACAGCTGCTGAAAAACACCTTAGATGGACGGGGGCTAAACTTTACACACAAAAAGACAAAATAGGATCTAAACTAGCAGTCAAACTGAGCCCCAAAACACGCTCTTTGGCATTCCCGAAAATTAAGGTCTCCTCGGGGGACCTGACTCAGAATCCCAAAAAGATCATGACAGCTTTCCATAAATTCTACTCAGAACTTTACAAACCGAAATTCTCCCCCACTCAAAGCTTGCAGCATACTTTCTTGGACTCCCTTACACTACCTACTTTGTCACCCGAACACAGGGACCTCTTGGAGGCTCCCTTCTCCAATCAGGAAATATTAGACACAATCAAATCATTAAAGGTAGGCTCTGCGCCAGGTCCCGATGGCTTTTCAAATGGTTACTATAAGAAGTTTGGCGCTTCTTTAGCTCCTCATCTGATGAAACTCTTTAATACGCTTCGGGAGGGGTCTCTTCTTGACGCTGACCTTAACTCGGCGTACATCTCAGTTATACCAAAACCGGGCAAGGACGCCAGCGAGGTGGGCAACTATTGGCCCATCTCGCTAATAAACAATGATGTCAAAATCATGACTAAGATACTAGCAAATAGAATAGCGAGCTTCATACCACTATATATACATGGGGATCAGGTGGGATTTATCCCTGGGAGACAGGGCCCTGACCAGATCCGCCGCTCCATAGATATTATCTCACTTCTGCGGTCGCAGCGGGACGGGGGACCTCCCCAGAAAGGCTTTCTTCTATCGATTGATTTAAACAAAGCTTTTGACTCGGTGGACTGGGCTTATCTGTCTGGTATCCTACGGAGATGGGGTTTTGGCTCTCATTTTCTAAACTTAATCAATTCACTTTACTCTAACCCTTCAGCACAAGTGCGACTGATGGGCAGGTACTCATCTTCTTTTAATATCAACAGGGGTACCAGACAGGGATGCCCTCTCTCCCCCCTCCTATTCGCTATGGCCATCGAAACGCTGGCCATAGCGATCAGATCGAATCCTGACATAAAGGGGGTGATATGTGGGGATCAGGAGCACAAGTGTGCACTCTATGCAGATGACCTCCTTCTGTATATTACTTCCCCATTAATCTCTACGCCTATGATTTATAAGACGCTGAAAGAGTTCACTGCGATTTCGGGTTTAGAGGTCAATATGACTAAATCCATGGCTCTAAATATAACAGTTCCTAATGACTCTCTCACACTCCTCTCGAATAACTTTGACTTTTCCTGGGCACCAGATGCTCTCCCCTATCTAGGGATTAAACTAACACTGCATATAAACAATCTTTTCAAAGCTAATTACCTGCCTATGATTAATAAATGCCGAGCATAGCTGACAAAGTGGTCTAAGGGTGGTCTATCCTGGCTAGGTAGGGTACATGCGGTTAAGATGACGCTCCTCCCACGCCTCTTATATCTTTTTCGTTCTCTTCCGATTCCCATCCGGAAGTGCTTCCTCAGCAACTTCCAGTCTGACATAACTCACTTTGTTTGGGGGAGCAAGGGTTACAGATGTCCTTCTCGCACTTTAGTACGCTTAAAATCACAGGGTGGACTGGGATTGCCAGACCTGTGGGGTTACTACCAGGCAGCGCAATTAGCACAACTGTCAATCATATACTCCAGAAACTACAAACCGGATTGGGTTTCAATGGAAAGGAAAGCGATCCCTCTTAACACTATTGATTACCTCTTATGGTCAGACACCAGAAGTAGGCCAGCCAAAATGGCTCCCACCCTATCACACTCGATAGCTTTATGTACCAAGCTTTACACAAATCACTCTTTGATTTCCAGTCTGAGACCTTTGGCCCACCTATTTCACAACCCAAAGTTTCCTCCGGGACTTAATATAAAGGCATTCCGCTGGTGGACAGACAAGGGCCTATACCGCATAGGGCACTTCCTATCCTCAAAGGGCCCGCTTACCTTGGCCCAATGTAAGGAGAATCTAGACATGCCAGACTCCAAAAAGTTCAGATTCACACAAATTTCCCACTTCTTACACACTATCTGGTCCACTAGGAAGGACCCTCACTTTATAACTCCTTATGAGCAATGGTGCACTGCCTCTATGAACCAGAGGGGGGGGTATCTCTCTAATTTATGCAGCACTCCAATCGAACTTGGAAAAACCAGCTTATGCTCGGGCCTGGGAAGAGGACACGGGCTGCTCCTGGAACGCCTCTGATTGGTTTAGGGTTTCCTTACGCTCATCCAAAGGTATTTGCAACGTATCATTAATGGAAGCTAGCTTAAAAGTTATGAATAGGTGGTATTATGTTCCCTCTAGACTGGCAATAATATACCCGGGAACGTCCCCAATCTGTTTTAGAGGATGTGAGCTAGAAGGCTCTATGTTTCATATATGGTGGACTTGCCCCCGCATCAGGTCCTTCTGGAAGAAAATTTTCCGCACCATTAGCACCTTGACGGGTGAACTGATCGCCCCTAGTCCAACGATAGCACTGCTTAATCAATACATTCCTAATCTGACTAAACGTTTACAAGTCCTTTCCTTCTTCATACTGGTGGGAGCTAAAATTACCTTGGCAAAAGCCTGGAAGAAGCCTTCGGTCTCCTTTCAGGCTTGCAAAAGGAAAATCTCATGGATTATGGCACAAGAGCTTATAGCTGCAAAACTGACCGATAAGATTGAGAAATTTAATACTACTTGGGAACCATGGGCTACGCATTGTGGTATCTCAATCCTTCCTGGTATGGAGAATACGTCTCGGAACCTCTCCCCTCCTCACTGACCTCTACTTCTCTAACCTCACCCTCTTTTTCACACGTTTCATCTCTCCTCTTTCGGGGCACTCTGCCCGTACCTCAACAGACGAACAGCTTTTTCTGAAAGAGCACTACTGAAGTATTTTTTTTTCTTTTTTGGTGGCTTCTTTTTACTGTGTTTTGATTTTTTCTAAGCAGAGAACGGATAGTCAGGAAGGAGATCTCCCCCTCAGGGATACCCGACTCCTAAAATTCAGGGAGTCGGTACCTAGATTTCTACCTCCTGGGAATACCCCAGATGTCTCCACAGTATGAGCCCATTGGGGTGGGGCTTCTGGGAACCCAGGGGGGATAGAGCGGTCTTAGCACCGGACAGTAATAAGTTAGAGCTTTCGTTGATCACCTTCCGGGGGGGTCGCCTCCCGACTGTCCCGTCTCCCTATTAGTTTGTCACTGCCAAATGACTTACATCTTATTGTTCAAAACAAACGTTGGCAAAACTGGTACTACCACAGTTTATAGGTGCTTTACTATCTGTATAGAAATGGCAATAACTGATACAGGCTACTTTCTATGTTAATTTCCTATGTATATGGAAAATGTTTTCTTACAATGTATGATACTGATCTTCAATAAACCTTTTGAAAATCTAAAAAAAAAAAAAAAAAAAATGATTAAGTACCCATAGTCCAATCTCATGTTGAATCGAGGTGTACAGTGAGCACACATCAAGTGAAGCCCATAGATATTGACTTTCCCAATGATAATCACGCAAAACCTCTATGATTTGACCTGAATCCCTAATATAGGATGGGAGTTGATGTACTATGGGTTGTAGGAACTGGTCAATATATTGGGACAGGCTAGAAATAAAGCTATTGGTCCCGCCACAATAGGCCTCCCCAGGGGGTTGGACAAGGATTTATGCACCTTAGGTAGGTGGTAGAAATAAGGTGTACTACAAACTGCTGATAGTAGAGAATGTCAATTACGCTTAGTTAATAGTCCGTCCTTACTAGCCTCATCAACCAGATCCCTAAGATCAAATTGAAATTCAGGGAGGGGATCTTTAGGTAAAGTTTTATATGTATCGGTATCACTCAGAAGTCTAAGTGATTCATTAAGGTAGTCTTTCCGATCCTGTAACACAAGGCTACCTCCCTTGTCAGCCTGTTTAATGGTCAAACTAGGGTGATTCTCTAGGGAGCGTAAAGCCTGGCGTTCAGCCTGGGCAAGACTAAATTTGGGACGAGAATGATCATTACACATCTTAATCAGATCCCTGTATACGACCTGATAAAATGTATCAATATGAGGACCCTTAGACTGTGTGGGATAAAATATAGACTTCGGCCAAAAATCTGTATGTTGGATCAAAACAGGTTTCAAATTTAACTCCTTGTCTCCTCATGGGTTGAATGAGGAGTTAGATACCCATCAGCGGCGTAACTAGAAATAACAGGGCCCCATAGCAAAATGTTGTATGGGGCCCCCCTGCAAACAGCCCCCCCCCCACAACTGCCCTAGTGTCAATGCAGCATGACCTGTGCCACATACAGCGTGACCTGTGCCCAATGCAGCGTGACCTGTGCCCAATACAGCGTGACCTTTGCCCAATACAGCGTGACCTGTGCCCCATACAGAGTCACCTGTGCCCAATACAGCCTGGTCTGCCTGTGCCCCATACAGCCCCACCTATCCCAGCAGAGAGCGGGATTGCCCGCTGTAATAGCTTTCCTTTGAATTTCCTGTCTCCCTGGGGCTCATCATCACATAGCCCCACCTCTTGGCCCGACGCCTTTGATAACGTCACATGTCCCGCATTGAATCGGCGTTCTGTCTATCAAAGCACTGGGCCAAAAGGTGGAGCTATGTGACGTGAGCCCCGGGAACACTGGAAGTTCTTATGAAAGCTCTTACATCTGGCAATTCAGCTCTCTGCTGATACGGACAGCTCGCCTCTTCCTTTCCTCTCTCTTCCCCTGGCTGGGAGACTGTGGTGGCGGTGCTCTTATCCTCACTGGGCCCCACTCGGCTGCGGGCCCCATAGCGCCCGCATGGGTCGCTATGGTGGTAGTTACGCCCCTGATACCCATACCATCCTTGATTCATGAGTGTGTACAGTTTGGTTGGCCTTTTTGTTTAGGTAGGAGCATCTTGGGCTTGTTCCTGTTGCCACACAGAGTGTTGGCTTGTTGTTGTTATTGTTTTTGTTACATTGTTATTATGTCAGCTTATTAGTATTTATTAATTTACTTTTTTTATAAAAATTATTAGTGTGCTATACATGTACATTTATTATTAGTATGTATATGTAATTTTTTATATGTGTATACACTTGTTGTATATCTCCTTCATACTTATTATATTCATTCATATACATCTATCGATTTTTTTAAATGAATTTTTCATGAAGATTTTTATTGGTGCTTTGTTTCATATTGTAAATGTATCCTTAAGGAGGTTGATAGGATGGCTGCCATGCCCGCCCACCCAATCCATACTTGCTATTAATAAGTTTGGTTCTCGCCGGCTCTTGAACACGTGACCTGAGGAAGGGGTTAATCTTCGAAACGTAGTCCCTGCACTGTTCAAGATCTGGGCAACTTCTCCTGGATATTCTCTCCCCTTTGGTTTTTGACCATGGGACGTTTTTGGAGCCCGTTGGAGCACGCTGGAGCATGTTATTGCATGGAGGATTGACGAGGCCAGTCAGGTGACCACAGCCTCCAGAAGTTGAGAGGTTTTCACCGCTCTTCCTGGTTCACTCTAGCTGTGCCCTGCTGTGGCTCCCCTCTCCTGAATCCTCGGGTTACTCAGCCGGCCCTCCTTGTTCCTTCTCCAGGCGGTTTGTGCTTTGAGGCTTGAGGCTGGTGGACAGTTCCTCGCCCCTGGCACTTTGTTGTCCATTGTTATTACCCTGAGAATCCTACAGGCTCCGCTCCACCACTGGTGGTTTTTCAATCCTTGGAGGTGGGACAGTCTCCTTTCCACCTCTCCTGGCTCCTGAATGTTCCTGCAGTCCTTGTAAGTTCTTGTGTATGCAAAGCAAGTCACTTGTATGCTACTTTTATTTTTCAATAATTTTTTACAGATTATTGTTCTGGACCTATATACATCTTCTGGCAGCTATAACAATTCTGTTTTCGTGCCAATAAAGAACCTTTATCATATATGGGATTTCCATCAGAATTCATCATTCTTTGGATCAGAGGTTCCCCATTTATCTTTATATGTTTTCTTTCATCTGGTCTTTTGAGTTTGGGAGCTGCAGCCTCAGTTTGGTGATCATTATTTTTCCAACAAGACTTCCTTGGTCATCCTTGTTTGCGTCTGGTCTCCTATATCATGTCCAACTCTAACATGTTCTTTATTTCATTTGCAACTGCTTCTCATCTAGCCTCAGGTATTCTATATGGATTTACAATTACGCGGACACCTGGTTCCGTAATTATGTCATGCTGTATAAAACTGGTCTGTCTAGGTAGGTGAGAGAAAAAGTCTCTATTCTTATTCGTACCTCAGTTGTCACGAGGGCCATGTCCGTTTGAGGGGTTGGCATTGCCAGTAAAGTCTCTCTGTCCCTCCAAGGTTTCAAGAGATTAACGTGATATATTTGCTCTGGTTTCCTTTTCCGTGGCTGATAAACGTTGTCGTTTACTTCCCCTACTCTTTCCATAATTTCAAATGGACCTTGCCACTTTGCTAGGAATTCACTCTCAAATGTGGGGACTAGTACCAGCACTCTATTACCAGCGTTAAAGGTTCTGGTCTTGGCACCCCAATTATAAACCCTTCTCTGGGCCTCCTGGGCTTTATCCATATGTTCCCGTACAAGCAGCATGGCAATGGCAATTCTATCTTGCATCAGTGAGATATGCCCGATGACGCTTCTATAAGGCGTGGTCTCTCCCTCCCACACTTCTTTTGCGACATATAGCAATCCCCTGGGATGTCTACCATACAGTAGTTCAAACAAGGAAGAACCTGTAGAGTCCTGAGGTACCTCTCGTATAGCAAACATGAGGTATGGCAGTAAAAAATCCCAATTTCTCCCATCTTTGTCCACCACCTTTTTTAACATGCTTTTGAGCATCTTGTTAAATCTCTTCACAAGACCATCAGTTTGGGAGTGGTAGACAGAGGTACGAAGATGGGAGATTTTGAACAACTTGCACAATTCTTTAATGACTTTGGACATAAATGGTGTGCCTTGATCCGTTAAGACCTCTTTTGGAATACCCACACGACTAAATAACTGGAAAAGCTCTTTGGTAGTAGTCTTAGTTGAGGTATTACGCAAGGGAATGGATTCAGGATACAGTGTAGCATAGCCCAGTATTACCAGTATGTGCTGATGGCTCCAGACAGACATTACTACTGGTCCCACCAGATCCATGCCAATTCTTTCAAAAGGCACTTCAATTATCGGTAACGGTACCAGCAGACTGCGGCAATGGGGCAATGGCGCAGAATACTGACACTCTGAGGATGGCTCACAATAGTCTTTGACATCTGCATGTAACCCAGGCCAAAAGAATCTCTGGGTTATTCTCTCCTTAACTTTCTCTATACCCAGTAGGGATGAGCCGAACACCCCCCGGTTCGGTTCGCAACAGAACATGCGAACATGCAAAAGATTTGTTCCATAACGCAAACACTATGGATTAAAGTCTATGGGCCATGAACGTGAAAAATCAAAAGTGCTAATTTTAAAGGCTTATATGCAAGTTATTGCCATAAAAAGTGTTTGGGGACCCGGGTCCTGCCCCAGGGGACATGTATCAATGCAAAAAAAGTTTAAAAAAATTAAAAATTACATGCTCCTGTTAAACAGGGGCAGAAAAATTGGGCCTTCGGTGGTGGTGCCACAACACTGTAACCCCTCACAGATACTCTTGTTGGACACAGGAACAGGCCCTGCTGTGAAATATTTGATCAAAAATTGTAATTACATGCCCCTGTTAAGCAGGGGCAGAAAAATTGGGCCTTAGTCAGTGGTGGTGGTGGTGCCACAACACTGTAACCCCTCACAGATACTCTTGCTGGGAGCAGGAACGGGCCCTGCTGTTAAATATTATATCAAAAATTTTAATTACATGCCCCTGTTAAACAGGGGCAGAAAAATTGGGCCTTGGGTGGTGGTGGTGGTGCCACAACACTGTAACCCCTCACAGATACTCTTGTTGGGCGCAGGAAGGGGGCCTGCTGTGAAATATTTGATCAAAAATTGTAATTACATACCCCTGTGAAACAGGGGCAGAAAGATTGGGCCTTAGGCAGCGGTGGTGGTGCCCTAAACCAAGAATATTGTTGGAAGTTAGCATCATCAAGATTGAGGAGGAATAGGATAGTCACTCAGCATAGGCTGTCTTCAAGGGATCCCACATCCATAGAAATATCAATCAGTTACATTAGCATCAGTTGCTTGATAGCTGCTGCTGATCCAAGACTGATTCATTTTTATGAATGTGAGCCTATCAACGGAGTCTGTGGACAGGCACACTCTATGATCTGTAACAAACCCTCCAGCAGCACTGAATGTGCATTCAGAAAGAACGCTGGATGCAGGACAGGCCAGTAGCTCAATTTCATATTAAGCAAGTTCTGGCCAGTGGTCCATCCTCAAGACCCAGTGGCCCAGTGGATGGTCTGTTGGAAAGGTCTCCAAGTCTGGATCAGACCTTGGCGCTGAGGACTGAAAAATGTCTAAAGGCATGGGTCACCTGGCCACCTTCTTCACCGCTCTTCCTCTGACTGAACGAAGCCTCAGCAACATGTTGTCCAGCATCAGGAAATTGTAACCTCCCAGGGTCTGGAAATGCATTGCACAAACCTTTCTTCATGGCCTCCTGAAGATGTTTCATCCTCTGCTCCCTCTGCGAAGGTAGGATGAGTTCTGCAACCTTACCCTTGTAACATGGATCAAGAAGGGTTACCAGCCAGTAATGATCCCTCTCCTTGATACCACGAATCCTAGGGTCCCATCGCAGGCTTTGCAGAATCAGGGAGGCCATGCAGCGTAAGTTTGCAGAGGCATTCGATTCTGAGTCCTCTGGGTCACTAAGAATCTGTAACGACCTCCTCCCAGTCACGTACAATTCTTTGGGTTTCTGGGGCCTGAAAACATCCCTTGAAGACTGCTGCTGAGTGTTAACCTCCATGTCCATGCTGACACAATCCTCCTCCTCCTCCTCTTCTTCCTGTGTGTTTGGTGGGCCTGCAGGAATACTATCTGAATAAAGGGGGCCTTGAGAGGTAAGGAAGTCCTCCTCTTTCTCCTGCTGTTCTGCCTCAAGTGCCCTGTCCATTATTCCATGAAGCGTGTGCTCTAACAGGAAGACAAGAGGGACAGTATCACTGATGCATGCATTGTCGCTGCTCACCATCTTTGTGGCCTCCTCAAATGGTGACAGGACACTGCATGCATCCTTTATCAGTAGCCACTGGCGTGGCAAAAAGAAACCAAGCTTCCCTGACCCTGTCCTGGTGCCATACTCACACAGGTACTCATTGATGGCCCTTTGCTGCATGTGCAGCCACTGCAGCATTGCAAACGTTGAGTTCCACCTGGTGGGCATGTCACAAATGAGGCGGTTGGTGGGCAGGTTGCAGTGCCTTTGAATGTCAGCCAGCCGAGCACTGGCATTGTATGACCAGTGGAAATGACCACAGACTTTTATGGCCTGCCTCAGAAGATCCTGTAAGCCTGGGTACCTACTCAAGAATGGCTGCACCACCAAATTCAGTGTGCCAAACATGGGACATGGGTCATGTGTCTCTGTCGGAGGGCGGAGAGAAGGTTGGTGCCATTGTCGCATACAACCATTCCTGGCTGAAGCTGACAGGGCATCAACCACCTCTGAGCTTGCCCCTTCAGAGCTAACAGAATCTCTGCCCCAGTGTGGCTCCTGTCCTCTAAGCAGACCAACTCAAGCACTGCATGGCATCTTTTTGCCTGAGTGCTTGCATAGGCCCTTAAACGCTTACGGAGCGCCGCTAGTTCAGAGGACAAATCTGCAGAAGAGGCCACAGAGGAAGAAGAAGAGGAGGAGAGGGAGGAGAGAACTGTGGCAGAATCAACACTAGCATTTTGGAGGCGTGGTGGCGGAACAAGCTCCAACAATACTGAACCCTGTCCTGCATCCTGCTAGACCATGAGTCAGCGGTAATATGCACCTTACTGCTGACCACCCTGTCCAACAAGGCCAAAACATTGCCTTCCACATGCCAGTAGAGAGTTGGAATGGCCTTCCATGAAAAGAAATGGCGTTTTGGAACCTGCCACTGTGGTACAGCACATTCCACAAATCCACAAAAGGGGGCAGAGTCTACCAGCTGAAAAGGCAGCAGTATCAGTGCTAGCAATTTGGCCAAGCTAGCATTCAGACGCTGAGCATGTGGATGGCTGGGACCGAATTTCTTTTTACGGTTTAGCAACTGGGGTAGGGAAATTTGCCTGCTAAAATCAGATGGAGGTGTACTGATAGCAGATTGGCCCCCCTCTTTTCCTGCGGCCTGCCAGGTTGCGTGCTCGGATAAGGGTCTGGTATGGATTTTGAGGGGGGCCACCACGCCATTTTTTTTTTTAATTTGGTGCGGGGTTCCCATTAATATCCATACCAGACCTGAAGGGCCTGGTGTGGAATTTAGGGGGACCCCCACGCAATTTTTTTTTTTAATATTGGTTCGGGGCTCCCCTTAATATTCATATCAGACCCAAAGGGATTGGTAATGGACTGGGGGAATACCATGCCGTTTTTTTCAATGACTTCTTTTATCTGTATTGCCAGGACCAACAATTCATTATAGCCACGAATAGTTTTAAATTACTTTTTTCCTTTAGAAATTTCATTTTGCTCTCAGACTGTACTAAACAAGGGAAACATGCGCCACTTTACAGGCATACTATAGACACACCCCAGGTACGAAATTTAAAGGAATATTTCACTTTTATTGTTTCACTTTAAGCATTATTAAAATCACTGCTCCCGAAAAAACGTCAGTTTTTAAAACTTTTTTTGCATTGATACATGTCCCCTGGGGCAGGACCCAGGTCCCCAAACACTTTTTATGACAATACC
Organism: Lithobates clamitans; assembly: GCA_037952925.1. NCBI lineage: Eukaryota > Metazoa > Chordata > Amphibia > Anura > Ranidae > Lithobates > Lithobates clamitans. The sequence continues at coordinate 842,131 of JBBGZY010001669.1, read as the reverse complement.
ATACATATAAGCCTTTAAAAATTTGCACTTTTGATCTCTCCCATAGACTTTTAAAGGGTGATCAGTGGCTTTTGAATTTGCCGCGAACACCCCAAATTGTTCGCTATTCGGCGAACACCCGATGTTCGAGTCAAATTTACGTTTGACTCGAACATCGGGCTCATCCCTATTGTGTACTGTGTACACCACCAGAAAAGTAGTAGCAATTGCACTACGGCTGTACTGTATTGTGTAATGTGTACACCACCAGAAAAGTAGTAGCAACTGCGCTACGGTTGCACTGTATTGTGTACTGTGTACACCACCAGAAAAGTAGTAGTGACTGTACTACGGCTGCTTTGTATTGTGTAATGTGTACACCACCAGAAAAGTAGTAGCAGCTGCACTACGGCTGTACTGTATTGTGTAATGTGTACACCACCAGAAAAGTAGTAGCAACTGCACTACGGTTGCACTGTATTGTGTACTGTGTACATAACCAGAAAAGTAGTAGTGACTGTACTACGGCTGCATTGTATTGTGTAATGTGTACACCACCAGAAAAGTAGTAGCAACTGCACTACGGCTGCACTGTATTGTGTACTGTGTACACCACTAGAAGTGTAGTAGCAACTGCACTACGGCTGCATTGTATTGTGCAATGTGTACACCACCAGAAAAGCAGTAGTAACTGCACCACGGCTGCACTGTATTGTGTACTGTGTACACCACCAGAAAAGTAGTAGCAACTGCACTACGACTGCACTGTATTGTGTACTGTGTACACCACCGGAAGTGTAGTAGCAACTGCACTACCGCTGCATTGTATTGTGCAATGTGTACACCACCAGAAAAGTAGTAGTAACTGCACCACGGCTGCACTGTATTGTGTACTGTGTACACCACCAGAAAAGTAGTAGCAACTGCACTATGACTGCACTGTATTGTGTACTGTGTACACCACCAGAAGTGTAGTTGCAAGTGCACTCTGGCTGCACTGTATTGTGTACATCACCAGAAAAGTAGTAGAAACTGCACTATGGCTGCACTGTATTGTGTACCAACAGTAAAGTAGTAGAAACAGTACACCACGGAATGCACTGTAGATATAGGCTACACTGGATGCTGCAGAGTGTATATATACTAGACCAGCCTTTTCTTAACCTTTTTAGCCCAGGGGACCCCTTAGGCCTCATGCACACGGATGTTTTTACAGCCGCTTTTTTTTTTTAGCGTTTTTTGCAGCTTAAAAACGCCTCTCCATGTTAGTCTATGGCCTTATGCCCACCATGGCGTTTTTGAGCCCAGGACCAGTGCGTTCTGAGGCTCCAGCCCTAGAGCTGTAAAAACGTCAGACCCCAGCAAAAGGTGTTAAACGAGAATTAACGAGGCTTAACGCTGTTAAGCCTCGTCCGACTGTGACGTCATAAGGGGCAGGAGTCACCAGATGACATTACCCAGTGACCACGCCCCATGCCTATATAAGTCGTTGCGCACCGCACACATGTCATTACAGCGTCTCAACATCAGAAGAAGAGAGAAGAGGTAAGAAGACGTCGGTGAACACCGGGCCACCGCTAGCAAAAGAGCGGCAAAAGAGTAGAAAATAGCGGAGGAGCCCGGCAGAAGACACCGGAGAGTGGGAGAATAACCGGAGACCGGGAGAAGACAGCGGGAGAAGAGGCCGGAGAGCGTGGAGAAGTCGGAAGAGACCCCCGGAGCTGCCTAATAAACTACTTTAAAAACCTTTGTAGTGTGTTTTTTTTATTGACTTTTCCCCCAGGTGAATGGGTAGGGGTATGATGTACCCCATACTCATTCACATAGGTTGGGGGGCCTGGATCTGGGTGCCCCCTTATTAAAGGGGGCTCCCAGATTCCGACAAGCCCCCTGCCCGCAGACCCCGACAACCAATGGCCAGGGTTGTCGGGAAGAGGCCCTTGTCCTCATCAACATGGGGACAAGGTGCTTTGGGGTGGGGGGCATAGGGCCCCCCTGCCCCAAAGCACCAACCCCCCCACGTTGAGGGCATGTGGTTTGGTATGGTCCAGGAGGTGGGGGGGCATCTCTCAAATACACCGCCTGAAGTATATTAGAAATAGTACACCACGAAATGCACTGTAGAATGTAGATCTAGGCTACACTGACTGGATGTTGCAGAGTGTATATATATATATATATACTGACTGTATATATATATATATATATATATATATATATATATATATATATATATATACTGACTGTATATATATATATATATATATATATATATATACTGACTGTATATATATATATATATATATATATATATATATATATATATACTGACTGTGTATATATATATATATATATATATATATATATATATATATATATATATATATATATCAAATACACTGCCACTAACTAATAACCTGCCTGCTTAAAGCGGAGTTTCGCGAAAAACATTTTTTTAGATGTCAGCAGCTGCAAATACTGCAGCTGCTGACTTTTAAAATAAGGACACTTACCTGTCCCGGGGTCCAGCGATGTCGGCACCGGAGACCGAACCATCCCTCGGTCCTCGGGTGCTGATCCACTTGCTCAAAGTGACAGGGAGCACGCGTAAATAATGGTCCATCGCCACACACTCCACATTCTTAGGGACTGACAAAGACTCTGGCTGCAGCCACTTCTAGGTGAGGTGTATTAGTCCAAACATTTGGAAGTGGGATGGTTTATCCCTACTGTATGACCACTGATGCACCGTTGAGCCCGGACCGCAATGGTGACGCTCAGGCGTGCAAATATCTCAGCCTTCAGCATCTCATAATCCTGGGCAGCATCTGGTTCCAGGTCAAAATAGGCCTTTTGGGGTTCTCCTGTCAGAAAGGGAGCTAGCGGTCCTGCCCATTGATCTTTTTTCCATCCTTCTCGAACAGCGACTCTTTCAAAAGTTGCTAGGTAAGCTTCCACATCATCTGCAGGTGTCATCTTCTGCAGGTAATAGCTGGCACGCACCATTTTCTGCAAAGGACCCCTTCTTTAACTCCACCAGGGCCTCCTCAAACTGGTGGTTGATTTCCGGCTGGGCTGCAATGGCTTCCTGTTGCTGGCGATTGGCTTCCTGCTGAGTTGAAGTGGCCTGCAGCAGGACTTTTAACACATCCTCCATCTTTCCACTTGTTTAGGAAGATGCCCATCGAAAATCCACCATATGTGAGGAGTTAGCTCAATGGGGATCACCTTCCCTGTGAAAAAGGGTAGTCCAAACGGCAGGTTTTCTTAAAATTTGACTTATAGCCAGTTTTATTTTTAAAAGGTTGCACGAAGAACAAATAAACAAAACAGAAAATAAATCCTCGCCATCCAGGGACTAACTAAACAGTTTAGGATCCTAACTCAGAGGTGAAGGGCTTCTCCCAGTCACCCACAAAACAAAGATATTGCAAACCTTTTTTCTGTCTCTCACAAAGCAGATAACACATTAGTAGCTCTCTCTCTCTCTCAGGCATGGCTTCCTTAGTCTCAGGCCAAGAGCAATTCTTTGCTCTAGTGCCTGCTTCATTTATACCACCTGTTGGTGGATACAAGTGGACCGCAAAATTCCACCTTAGTTCTCTGCAAATGAACGCATGCGAGGTGAAACATAACATCCATCAATCACCTCGCCTTTCATAATGTCACAATATATATATATATATATATAATTGTGAGAGAGGATATTAGAGTCTCCCAGCAAGCACGTGCTCTCTTCTTCCCGGGATCCATTAAGTGAGCACCAGCTGTGGCAATTGCAGCCTACCACAGCGCCAGGAGTCGCCGCTGTTTCTGCCCAAGAGGACCTGTCACGCATCGCCATGCTGAAGACCTCCTGCACCACCTGCTGACGATTGGGTGACAGCGCAGCCGGTGACAGCCCAGACCCACCGCATCCAGCTCCCGGCTGAACAGTGTAAAAACCCTGCATTGCTTCCTGTGTGTGAGTGCCTGTTTTCTTCAGGATCTGGTGAGCGGGCTCATGCCCAAATCCTTTTCTGCCTGCCAGTAACATACAACACTGCATGTAATCAACATAACCTGGATTGTCAAGGGATCTGCCACTTTATCCTATCTAGTATTCCTCTGCTGATCATTGAACCCTTTTGTACTCTGAGTCTCTAGTAAACCGTATTAGGAAAGGTCTGAAGGGAAACAGGAAAAGTGACCTGGGGTGTGCCAAAGGTCACATGGTCAGTATGCCTAAAAGGGGGCACACCCAAGTAGAAGTAAAAGAGAAGAAATAGCAAGAAAAAAGGGAAAGGGTGGGTGGAACACGAGAGAAACCTTTGACAGGCAAGGAGGATAGAGGGCGGGTTTAAATACATCCCGACTCCTCCTACAAAATCCGGCTGACCTGCGGTCAGCCTTCCATTTGTACTCGGAGTCTCTAGTAAACTGTATTAGGAAAGGTCTGAAGGGAAACGGGAAAAGTGACCTGGGGTGTGCCAAAGGTCATGTGGTCAGTATGCCTAAAAGGGGGCAAAAATAAGACAATAGGATGAACTAGCAAAAGATTTTATTGAAGGTAACCATATGTGACATGAGCAGCCAAACTCATGAAAGCCACTGACATCTCAACATGTGGATCCGGAATGTATCCGGAAATGCATGCTGAATTCCACCTACCTAACTTCTCCACAACGTGAAACACGGACCCCTTGGTGAGAAGCAGCAAAACTGCACCTATCCTACAAGAATGGCCAAACCTAGGTATGGCAGCAGGGTATGGCGATGTTTCATGCACTGCGCTAGTGAAGAAGGGAGCACTAGGGAAAGGCAAAGTGGCCTATCCCTGAGTACTTCCGCTGTTGCCACCATGATTCGGTCTAGGACAGAGGCCGGGCACCAGCTTGTGGAAAGCTTGAGCTGTGAGTGGCAAAATAGGCAAAGAAAGTAAGTAAATATTGAATGTTTGTGACAATAGAACCTAGGATACCGAGACGGAAAAGCCTGGAAGATATCCCAGGCCGTGTCACCAGCCTACCTAGGCTTAAACTGACAATGACTTGTTGATCAAGCTTCATCTGTAGCAGGAAAAGCCGGGACGCCGGGACGTGTAGCACAGGCGTACAAGACTGGGACCTGCTGGAAAAAGGCAGGTAACTAAAACTGGACAGAGCATCTGCTGAGGTAGACTGATTATCCGTGCAATTAACCGGGCCCCCCATTTCCCTTGCCGTCAGAGGGACGTAAGCACAGAGAAAAGTGACGTCAGTTCCCGTAGATCGGCGGGACCCCGTTTGGAAACTTTGATGAGGAAGAAATCGCCCAGATAGTGGACGACTACCTGACAGCATACTACATGGGAGAGTATACAGCTGAGTGCCAGTGCGAAAGTATCCAATGGCCAACGGCTGCTTTAGGACCCAAAGAATGGTTTAGTAGCAAAATAACCCAGACCCTTCCACCTTAACCTATACCACTGCCAGAGTGACGGCCGAACCAGGAGATTTCAAGGAGGCCATGCTACCATGTTCAGAACTCCTAACCGGAGCAGGATGGATGGAGGCAAAGTCTTCGATATCTGCTGCCTGTGACATAACCTATACAAGCGAGAACAACACTGTCATAAACAAGAGTAACTAAACAAACTCCAACCTACCTTAAGAGAAAGGAAAATCTCTTACTTCCCTTACCGCTACTCATAAAGGTAACCGTGAATAAATGACCAAGTAAACATTGTGCAGGACTGAAAATGTGTCAGTCTCCAGAAACTAGCAAGTCCGAGTTACCTGACGCATGTGAGGCAAATTTCAAAAACCTAAACTCAGGCCTATGCAACCTGAAGACGTGTCAGGCAAGTGACATGAGACGTGTGATGTCATGACGTATGAACTCATGACAAAAGACATGTGAGAAACAGATGAGGAGACTTGCCACTGCACCAGCCAATTAAAACGATTATCTCAATCCTTTGGAACCCATGAACGTGACAGGTAACCCTGCAGAGGAGTGTCGCCGTGAGATCTAAACGTGCAGATATGAACCTAACTCATGTATAAAATGACAATAAAAAGAAATGCACGTTGTGCCAGACTGAAACGTACCAGTCTCAAGAAACTAGCCAAGCTGAGTTACCTGAGGCATATCAGACAAATTGAAAAATTAAACTCAGGCCTTTGCAACCTGAAGACGTGTCAGGCAAGTGTAGTGAGATGTCATGACGTATGAACTCATGACGTGGTCATGTGAGAACTGGATGAGGAGACTTACCACTGTACAAGTCAATTAGAAACGATTATCTCAATCCATCGGCACCCCAAATGTGATAGGTAACCCTACAGTGGAGTGTTGCCGAGAGATCTAACATGTAAATGAACCTGACTCCTGAATGAGATGACAAAGAAATGTACGTTGTGCCGGACTGAAAACGTACCAGTTTTAAGAAACTAGCAAGGCAGAGTTACCTAAGGCACATCAGGCAAATTAAAAACGTAACCTTAGGCCTATGAACCTGAATGTGTCAGGCAAATGATAACTTATGAAACAGAAACCGAGATGTAACGTATGTAACACGGATGAGGAGACTTGCCACTGCCCAAGCCAATTAAAAACGACCAACTCAATCCATGCGAACCTGAAAATGAGACAGGTAACTGCAGTGGAGATGCCATGATTTACCAAGATGTAAACCCAAAATGACAACAACATTTGAACAGTACCCAGCAAAATGAAAAAATAACAACCATAAACTGTTATGGAGTGAAAAACAACACGTAGAACGACAAGCTCTGGTAAAAGCACTTTCCGACAAAATACGTACTCTGGAGTCCCAGCCCAAACACACACTAGCACTTTCAACATCGCAGGAATTGATAGAAACACGTTCCCTTTTACTAGAAGAACTCTTCAAAAGGGCACACCAACGTAATATCTTGACTCAAAAACTGTTCTGTGAACAGAGTAACAAGCCAGGAAGGCTATTGGCTAGAGCCACTCAACAACGCAAACTAGCCTCCACGATCCATCACATTGTAGACTCCTCAGGCAGGACATATACCAAAAACGAAGACACTGCTCGCCAATTCCATTCCTTTTACAGCAAGCTATACAACCTGCGTTCGGGAGACACAGACCAAACCACGCAGTTGAACCGCCAGGAATTGATTAAAGACTTCCTGAGTAAATAAAGCCCCTCTACCATGTCAGCAGATGATTCACAGGCTCTAGATAGAGGCTCCTCTGAATCTAGAGGGATTTCTAAAGGCACTTAAATCCACGAAACCAGGCAAAAGCCCAGGCCTGGACGGCTTTACAGCCCTAATTTCCCCTTTCATTGGAAATCGGATGCCATAACCTACTTGGGCATCCAACTTCCTGCCGATATAACAGAACTTTACAGTAGAAACTTCCAGCAGGAACTACATAATATATGCCAAGATCTCCAAAAATGGGATAAACCGACCATCTCCTGGTTTGGAAGAGCGTCCATTCTTAAAATGACGATCATGCCCCGGATGCTATATAAAATGCAAACAGTACCTGTTCGCTTACCACCCTCCTTTTTTAAACTTTATAAGTCCATATGTAGGACCTTCCTTTGGTGTAAAAAACCCCCACGGATAAGCTGGGAGAAATTGGTGCTTCCCAAAGCGAGTGGAGGAATCGGTCTTCCTGATCTGCAACGCTATTACTGGGTGGTCCATTTAGTGCGAATCGTCGATTGGCATCTTCATAACCGATGTAAAGACTGGGTATCTCTAGAATACCTGGTGACGAATTCAGGTCTATGTCATACCCCTTGGCTCTCTAAAAGACACTTCTCGCCACAAGCCTTAACCCACCCCCTGGTAGGAGCCACCTTACACGAATTTGATAGGGCATGCACGGTACATGCAGTCTCAGCTAAACTTTGCCCCATTACTCCAGTCAGAGGTAACCCAGGCGTTTCCCCAGGATTACCGGGCTCCTTTTTGATAGCTGAATGGCCACACGAGGAAGTGTTGGCCAAAAAATTTCTTTCAATGAGGCTGCTTCTTACGACAAACTGACCTCGCTAAGCCCTCTAATACGGGCACATTCCCGTTCTGGGCTTAAACATTACTTAGCTGACCCGACCCTGAAACAAAGTTTTACAAAACTCCCCACAACCATGGAGTCGCTCTGCACTTGTTCATCCCCCCAATGCCATGTCATCTCCACGCTCTATCCGTCATTATTCGAAGAACCCTCCACACTCCTGCGCTCGGAACGCTCCTACTGGGAATCTGCCCTGGGATCTGAGATAGACGAAGAGAGCTGGGACCGCACTCACCTGTACATTCACAAAGGGTCCCTGAATGTGTCTGTTCAGGAGAATGGATATAAACCCGATGGTACAGAACACTGGAACTGATACACAAATTCTCCCCCTCTGTCTCTGACCTCTGACCTCTGCTGGTGGTGTGGTACATAGACGGGCACATTCCTCCATATTACACGACCTGACAAAACAAGTGTCACTACTCCCACTGGACTTCAGCCCTACGCAATATCTCTTACATCTAACTGAACTTCCTAAAAAACGTTACTATAAGTCAGTTGCCATGCACATGATTAACGCTGCAAGGATGTGTGTACCAACACACTGGCGGCCCACAACTCCGCCTTCCATCTCTGAATGGCTTAACAGAATAAATTGTATCGCTGAGATGGAGGAACTGATATATACTGTCTTGGATAACATCTCCAAATTTACGACCACCTGGACAACCTGGATATCCTTCAAAAGCTCCCAATCATATCAAGATCTTAAGACAGCTTTAAATTAACTCCTAATAGGGGTGTTCCCACCCTTGCTATTGGAACCAAATCTAAATTCAACACAATTGTGTCATACTCAAGGGTAATGACCACTACATGCTTGAGAGGGTAGCTGGTGTAGACCTCACCCCCTCTCCTCATACGCACTTTTTTCTTTTTTGCTCCTACCCCAGAGCCTACCCCCTCTCATCCCCCCCCTACCCATATTCCCCAACCCCCCCTTCTCCCCCTTCCTCTTTTCTCTCCTCCCCTCCCTACCTCCTCCATTCCTTCTTTCTTTATTCTCTCTCTCTCTCCCTCTTTCTCTCTCCTTTTTCCACCTGTTTTCACTTTCTCTTCCTTATCGGTCTTTGAAGACATACACTCCTAAACATCGTAGCCATATCTGACTATCTGTGTACAACCTAGAGATGTTTAGTCCTGTTCCTGCCTGTCTCTTGTTGACAATTTTGTGTGCATTACTAATACAGGCTCAATAAGCCATAAATGTACATGCTAAGTTTGTATTTTCTCAATAAAATGTTTATGCAACAAAAAAAAAAAGAAGAAAAGAAAAACAACACGTAACTGGGTGAGGAACATAAACTGCGTGAGAAACGTGAGCAGACGAAAAATAACCTGCGACAGGAATGTAAGCTGCGTGAAGGAACGTAACTGAACAAGAACCGTGAGTAGCGCAAGCTGATGAGACGTGAGCAGCATGAGAAACACCAACTGCATGAGAAACGCAGGTTGCACGAGAATGTAAATTGTATGAGTAATGTGAGATACATAGGAAACGTGAGTAACACAGGAAAACATGAGAAACATAGGAAAACGTGAGTAAAATGGGAAAAATGTGAGTAACATGGGAAAAACGTGAGTAACATGGGAAACGTGAGAAATACGGGAAACGTGAGTACCATGGGAAACGTGAGTAACATGGGAAAACGTGAGTAATATGGGAAAACGTGAGTAACATGGGAAAACGTGAGTTGGCCTGAGAAATGAAAATTGCATGAGAAACGTAAATTGCATGAGAAACGTACATTGCATGAGAAACGTAAATTGCATGAGAAACGTAAATTGCATGAGAAATGTAAATTGCCTGAGAAACGCAGGCTGCGCAAGAACGTAACTTTTATGAGCAACATGAGATTCATGAGAAACGTAAGTAACACGGGAAAACATGAGAAACATGGGAAACGAGAGAAACATGGGAAACGAGAGAAACGTAGGAAACGGGAGAAACATGGGAAACGAGAAACATGGGAAACGAGAGAAACATGCGAAACGTGAGTAACATGGGAAACGTGAGTAACATGGGAAACGTGAGTAACATGGGGAATGTGAGTTACATGGGAAACGTGAGTAATATGGGAAACATGAATAGGCCTGAGAAATGAAAGTTGCGTGAGAAACAAAAAGATTGCATGAGAAACGTAAATTGCATTAGAAACATAAATAGCATGAGAAACATAAAATTGCATGAGAAACGTAAATTGCATGAGAAACATAAATTCCACGTGAAACGTAAAATTGCATGAGAAACAAAAATTGCATTAGAAGGGAAAATTGCATGAGAAAACGTAAGTACAATGTACGAAAGCTGCGACAGTTGAGAGCTAAGGTTTAAAGCTGATTGTACACTGGCCATTTTTGTCCAGTTCCTAACTACTGACCAAAATGCACTCAAATGGGCCCTGTGGGCATCCTCTCACCTGAAAAACCCGCAGTCAAAACCAAAGGAGCTGGGTGCAAAAAAGCTGGCTGAACCCCAACTGCACTGGGTGCCAGCATAAAATACCCCCAGCAGGGGATTCGTCCATCCACGCTCCTAACACACAGTGCCAGTACCCAGCCACTCTGGTGGACAAAACGAACTGGCTGAGCCGGGGCCATGAGTGCAGTAGTGCCCTCTCCCTGGCTGCCATCTGGGCATCTATGGAGGGTCAAATGTGGCCGTGATGTCATGTGTCTAGGAGGATGACGGGAAATATAGATCCGGATATGCCTTGCTGCATATTCCGAGACACACACGCCCATGTGCCCAGCCCACACTTCTGATTGGTGAGCAGGAATCTATACTCCTCTCAGAATGTACAGTGACTTGCCCGCCCCCCCAGCCATGCCTACAACCACACCCATGTGCCCAACCCACACTTCCCTCGTCCATCCCATTGGCTGGCCGGGAACTCCCTCTCTCTCAGACACGCCCCTAAACATCGTAGCCATATCTGACTATCTGTGTACAACCTAGAGATGTTTAGTCCTGTTCCTGCCTGTCTCTTGTTGACAATTTTGTGTGCATTACTAATACAGGCTCAATAAGCCATAAATGTACATGCTAAGTTTGTATTTTCTCAATAAAATGTTTATGCAACAAAAAAAAAAAGAAGAAAAGAAAAACAACACGTAACTGGGTGAGGAACATAAACTGCGTGAGAAACGTGAGCAGACGAAAAATAACCTGCGACAGGAATGTAAGCTGCGTGAAGGAACGTAACTGAACAAGAACCGTGAGTAGCGCAAGCTGATGAGACGTGAGCAGCATGAGAAACACCAACTGCATGAGAAACGCAGGTTGCACGAGAATGTAAATTGTATGAGTAATGTGAGATACATAGGAAACGTGAGTAACACAGGAAAACATGAGAAACATAGGAAAACGTGAGTAAAATGGGAAAAATGTGAGTAACATGGGAAAAACGTGAGTAACATGGGAAACGTGAGAAATACGGGAAACGTGAGTACCATGGGAAACGTGAGTAACATGGGAAAACGTGAGTAATATGGGAAAACGTGAGTAACATGGGAAAACGTGAGTTGGCCTGAGAAATGAAAATTGCATGAGAAACGTAAATTGCATGAGAAACGTACATTGCATGAGAAACGTAAATTGCATGAGAAACGTAAATTGCATGAGAAATGTAAATTGCCTGAGAAACGCAGGCTGCGCAAGAACGTAACTTTTATGAGCAACATGAGATTCATGAGAAACGTAAGTAACACGGGAAAACATGAGAAACATGGGAAACGAGAGAAACATGGGAAACGAGAGAAACGTAGGAAACGGGAGAAACATGGGAAACGAGAGAAACATGCGAAACGTGAGTAACATGGGAAACGTGAGTAACATGGGAAACGTGAGTAACATGGGGAATGTGAGTTACATGGGAAACGTGAGTAATATGGGAAACATGAATAGGCCTGAGAAATGAAAGTTGCGTGAGAAACAAAAAGATTGCATGAGAAACGTAAATTGCATTAGAAACATAAATAGCATGAGAAACATAAAATTGCATGAGAAACGTAAATTGCATGAGAAACATAAATTCCACGTGAAACGTAAAATTGCATGAGAAACAAAAATTGCATTAGAAGGGAAAATTGCATGAGAAAACGTAAGTACAATGTACGAAAGCTGCGACAGTTGAGAGCTAAGGTTTAAAGCTGATTGTACACTGGCCATTTTTGTCCAGTTCCTAACTACTGACCAAAATGCACTCAAATGGGCCCTGTGGGCATCCTCTCACCTGAAAAACCCGCAGTCAAAACCAAAGGAGCTGGGTGCAAAAAAGCTGGCTGAACCCCAACTGCACTGGGTGCCAGCATAAAATACCCCCAGCAGGGGATTCGTCCATCCACGCTCCTAACACACAGTGCCAGTACCCAGCCACTCTGGTGGACAAAACGAACTGGCTGAGCCGGGGCCATGAGTGCAGTAGTGCCCTCTCCCTGGCTGCCATCTGGGCATCTATGGAGGGTCAAATGTGGCCGTGATGTCATGTGTCTAGGAGGATGACGGGAAATATAGATCCGGATATGCCTTGCTGCATATTCCGAGACACACACGCCCATGTGCCCAGCCCACACTTCTGATTGGTGAGCAGGAATCTATACTCCTCTCAGAATGTACAGTGACTTGCCCGCCCCCCCAGCCATGCCTACAACCACACCCATGTGCCCAACCCACACTTCCCTCGTCCATCCCATTGGCTGGCCGGGAACTCCCTCTCTCTCAGACACGCCCCACTCCTCAGACATTTGGAAGGTCTTCAGACTGAGGGGCCCCACCCCCTCCCCACTCTGAACTGGAGGTACTCTGTCTGGGGATGACAGGTGTGGGGGGTGGGGGAGGATGGAGGGGAATCGAATGATGGAGCAGCGCTCCACAGTGGGGGAACATGACATGAGAAATAAAGACTTTCAGAGGGTGGAGGACCTGGCTCTGGCCCCGGGGCGGGCACTGCCCAACTGATCGTACCAGTCACCGACCTGACCTGTGTGTAGAAATGCAGGCAGCACCCCCCTTGAGACTCCCCCCGCATTTTACCACAGGCGTGAGCGCCTGGAGAAAGAAAATAAACCTGCTGCAGCCCAACACCGAGCTCCCGTCTCGCTGTATGAAAACTGTAAGTGCCGAAACCGGACATGACGATGGAACCAACCAGGAATACGTGAGCAACCTATGAAACATGAGAGAACCCGTCGACAGGCAAGGAGGATAGGGAGTGGGTTTAAATGAGCCGTGCATTTGTTATCCACTGAGGATTTCCTGTTCACATCTTGAGCTCCAACGCTGCCGGTGAAGACAGACCTCAGGCCTAACACTTGGATTACTACTACTACTCTTCTTGTTACTATAGGGAAGTGTGACTGGTTCCTATACAGCTCAATCTCTCATTAGGATTAGAGTCACATTAGGCTGGCTCTTTTCCCTCTTATTAGTAGCATAATCTATCTGAGTCACTTTGATCACTTCATTGCTAAGTGTCTGTTATTGCTTTGTACATTTGAGTACTGTTCGCTATTCGCTGTTTGATTGCTATTTATACATAATCAGCTGAGTGTTCAATGCAACCAATTTTGGGGTGTCTTCCCAGGATTTGGCTGGTTGACGCTCATGTACACCCCTTTTGTTGTCTAGTGAATACAGAACGACTGTTGAACTAAGTTTGCATTGTCTGTGTTTCATTTAACCACTTGCCGACCGGGCCATAGCTGTATGACAGCTACCGCGCAGCCGGCTAGTTCAGAAAGGGCGTACTGTGAACTCGCTTCTCGCCCGCCCCCTGGGGCATGCATCCGGCAATGTCCATGTCTGCCAGGGCCTCGGGACCCCATGTGTCATAGATCGGGGTAAAGGGCCAATCCCACTGTCAACAAACCGGCGTCATGTCCCGTTCTCGCCTCTCCTTACACCGATCATGTGAGATGAGGAGGGAGAAGCTGCAGCATGAGCCTGCTTGTTTTTGTTTCCCAAGTGCCACATCAGTGTCCAGCAGTGCTCTACAGTGCCACATTAGTGCCCAGCAGTGCTTTACAGTGCCCCATTAGTGCTATACAGTGCCACATCTGTGCCCCACAGTGCCACATCTGTGCCCAATTTGTGCTCTACAGTGCCACATCTGTGCCCCATCAGTGCCCAGCAGTGCTCTACAGTGCCACATTTGTGCCCCATCAGCGCACATCTGTGCCACATCAGTGACCAGCAGTGCTCTACAGCGTCCCATCAGTGCACATCTGTGCCCCATCAGTGCCTATCAGTGCTACATCAGTGCCATACAGTGCACATCTGTTCCCCTTCAGTGCCACATCTGTGCTCTACAGTGCCACATCAGTGCCCTCAGTGACATACAGCGCCCATCAGTCCCACATCAGTGCCCCTACAGTTCCCATCAGTGAGTGCTCATCAGTGCCACCCTATCAGTGGATCCTCAGCACCCGTCAGTGCTGTAAAAATGTGTAAAAAATGCATAGAAAAATGCGTTTTCATTTTCTTTCCAGATTTTTCAAATACACATGGAAGAAAATGACATGTTCAAAAGACTCATAATGCCTCATAGAATATATATTGGGGTATTTGCTTTCCAAAATGGGGTAATTTGGTGGGCGTTTCCATTGTCCTGGTGCTCCAGGGCCTTCAAAAGTGTTATAGGTTTTCAGGAAATTATATGTGTAATTTATGCTCCTAGAACGCCTGACGGTGATCCCTGCCTGTTGGGCCTCTGTATGTGGCCAGGCCGGGAAAAAGTCTCACACGTGTGGTATCACCATACTCAGGAGGAGTAGCAGAATGCGTTTTGGGGTGTAGTTACATGTATGCATATGCTGTCTGAGAGAAATAACCTGTTAATAAGACAATTTTGTGTAAGAAAAAAAAATCGTAATTTTGCAAAGAATTGTGGGAAAGAATTACACAGTGAAAAAACTCACAATGTCTCTTACTATATACCTTGGAATGTCTACTTTCCAAAAAGGGGTCATTTGGGGGGGTATTTGTACTATCCTGGCTTGTTATGCCCGGTACACCCGATCAGAAAATAGTATGAAAAATACAGATTTCTGAGCAATTGTACGATAATCTGATCATTAGTACAGAGCTTTCGAGAGCCGATCAGGACAGTTCATCCGATATTATTTGATCGGACATGCACACATTTTTTTTTCGTATGATGCCAGAGCTTACAATTTTCGTTTAATCAGTACAGCTGTCGTTCGAAAATGCAATACAAATGCATTACAACACATGACATCACTTCCAAATTTTTATTCTGTCGTTTGCAAATTTCCGTGACTTTAGTAAACTTAACAGATTCGATCTGAGATTAGCATGCAAAAAAAAAACAGACGATCATTCGTCCGATGATCTCATCATCTGTACCAGCCATTGTTTTGCTTGCGTCTATCTCTGTGGTATAGGCAAGGAAGCTGAGATTTCTGCAGTGTGTAAATGTGCTTTTACTATACAAAGATGCTGTACATGCAAAACTATTACAATTTTAGGAATACAATACAAGACTGACGGATATCTATAACAAGCAAAATGCCTAGCAAATGCAGCCTATGGTCTACAACAGTACAAATACACTTAAAAGTTACTTATCTCCTGTTACTGTATGTTCGTGATCTCAATTGGCAACGATTCTTCTGGAGGATCAGGCACATTTCTTCTATCATGGGTGGCTTCTGATCTTACAACATGATGGTGTGTGTGTCCCTAGCTTATGCCTGAATTTCCCTTTTATGTGTCAGGCTGTTTACCATAGTTACCAAACAACAGAAAACATACCTGTTTACTGTAGCTGTAGAAACAATGGACTGTTGAAAACTGTCAATTGAATACAACAATATGTACCCATTGTCTACTCAAGCCAAAACCCGACAGTAATCTAATGCCCTGTACACATGATTGGACATTAATCGGACATTCCGACAACAAAATCTATGGATTTTTTCCGACGGATGTTGGCTCAAACTTGTCTTGCATACACAAGGTCACACAAAGTTGTCGGAAAATCCGATCGGTCTGAACGCGGTGACGTAAAACACTACGTCGGGACTATAAACGGGGCAGTAGCCAATAGCTTTCGTCTCTTAATTTATTCTGAGCATGCATGGCACTTTGTGCGTCGGATTTGTGTACACACGATCGGAATTTAACTGATCGGATTTTGTTGTCGGAAAATTTTATAGCCTGCTCTCAAACTTTTTTTTTCGGAAATTCCAACGGAAAAAATCCGATGGTGCCCACACACGATCGGAATTTCCGACAACACAATCCGATCGCACTTTTTCCGTCGGAAAATCCAACCGTGTGTACAGGGCATAACAGTCATTCTTTCACTTTGATAGCTTACTTGTTTACTGTAGCTATAGAGACAATAGACTGTTCTCAAACTGCCAAAGGAATACAACAATGATATCTACATTCCCATTGTATCCAACAACATTTGTTTGAGAAAGTCTGTCTTTGTGACACCGGAATGCTATGAGTCTTATAGAAAAATTATATCAGACGCAACACAGCCATTAGTGTCTCAAGAAATGAGATAGGCCATCAGTACATTAGGTGTGATCAATTTTTTTTTTGTTGGTACCATAGCTTGTAGACTCTATAACCTTCACAAAGACCAAATAATATACACTTATTTGGGTTATTTTTACCAAAGATATGTAGCTGTATAGCTTTTGGCCAAAATTTATGAAGAAAAAATACTCATTTGCAATCAGAAACGAAGAAAATGCATTTTTTTTACCAAATTTTCAGTCTTTTTTTATTTATAGTGCAAAAAAATAAAAAAACAAATCTGCAGCAACTGCGTGATGCTGTCATGTCAATATGAGTGTATGTACAGTATATATATATATATATATATATATATATATATATATATATATATATATATATATTTGTACAGGACGGCAAGCATGGGTACTTGATGGTAAATATGTGTCACAATTGCCTTTTTGTTACCCAAATAAGGCTAATTTTGTTCATGTATTGCCGCCGTTGCTAATTTCTTACACGTGTAATACTAGTATTGTCCTTCATTGATTAACTATTGTCACGGCTGCTTTTTGCCACCAATGTATTGTCCCAACTGCCTGTTACCCATACATTGTCTCAACTGCCATTGTTTCGCCATATTTATTTTCTACTTTTTGTCAGATTTCGATTATGTTGGTTATGTTTGTTGCCCCTGTATCAAGATTGCCCCAACAAGATTTCAGACTTTTGCCCTGTACACACGGTCGGACATTGATCGGACATTCCGACAACAAAATCCATGGATTTTTTCAGACAGATGTTGGCTCAAACTTGTCTTGCATACACGCGGTCACACAAAGTTGTCGGAAAATCCAATCATTCTGAACGCGGTGACGTAAAACATGTACGTCGGGACTATAAACAGGGCAGTAGCCAATAGCTTTTGTCTCTTAATTTATTCTGAGCATGCATGGCACTTTGTGCATCGGATTTGTGTACACACGATCGGAATTTCCGGCAACGGATTTTGTTGTCGGAAAATTTTATAGCAAGCTCTCAAACTTTGTGTGTCGGAAATTCCTATGGAAAATGTGTGATGGAGCCTACACATGGTAGGATTTATGACAACAAGGTCCTATCACAAATTTTCCATCGGAAAATAATATCGTGTGTACAGGGCATTAGTGTTCCACCTTCAGGGGAGTCTGGAGCTTAGCCGCAAGGGAAGCCCTCTCTCCATTGGCCTCCAGCATCAGATACATGATACCAAGTATGAGCTGCAGCTTCTCCTGTGATGTTTATTTTCAGCTTCTAAGAACTACATATCCCATGGTACCTTGCTGTCTGCAAGATGTGATTTCTGTACTGACTCTGCCTCCTGAAACTCCTCCTCTTAGCACCTCTGTAGTTTAGAAGGCAGGCTCTGTGAATATTGTGACGCAGAGCATATTCATAGGGCATAGTGAATACATGTCACAGAATTCAAGGAAATAAATTTGTGGGGATCTTCACAATGTAAGTTTACAAACTTCAAGATCATTCAGATTAAAAGACGTAGGCTAGAAATAATTAGCATACAATGTGGAAATTAATTTATTTAATTTACATTTTGACCATAGCTAGGCTTTAGCCACTTAAGGTCTGGAAGAATTTTCCCCTTAATGACCAGGCCATTTTTTGCGATACGGCATTGCTGCGCTTTAACTGACAATTGCGCTGTCGTGCGATGCTGTACCCAAACTAAATTGACTTCCTTTATTTCCCATAAATAGAGCTTTCTTTTGGTGGTATTTGATCACCTCTGTGGTTTTTATTCTTTTATTTATTTATAAACAAAAAAAGAGCGACAATTTTGAAAAAACAAATATTTTATACGTTTTGCTATAATAAATATAAAAAAAAAAAATGTAAAAAAAGAAATTTCTTCATCAGTATAGGCCGATATATATTCTTCTACATATTTTTGATTAAAAAAAATCGCAAAAAGTGTATATTGATTGGTTTGCGCAAAAGTTATAGTGTCTACAAAATAGGGAATAGATTTATTTTATTTTTATTATTTATTTTATTAGTAATGGCGGTGATCTGCGATTTTTAGCGAGACTGCAACATTGCAGCGGACAGATTGGACACTTTTGACACATTTTTGGGACCATTGACATTTATACAGAGATCAGTGCTATAAAAATGCACCGATTACTGTGTAAATGTCACTGGTAGGGAAGGGGTTAACACTAGGGGGCGATCAAGGGGTTAAATGTGTTCCTTCTTGTGTTTTTCTAACCGTATGGGGATGGAACTGACTAGAGGAGGAGACGATCTGTCTATCCACTCCTGATAGAATGGGTATGTATGTGTTTACACACACACATCCCCGTTCTGGCTCTCGTGCCTGCGATCAAGCATGGCCAGCGCCGCACAGTGGGCGCATGCACGCCTGCTAGAACTGTTTAAAGAACCGACATACAGCTACTGAGATTTGCGGGAACGTGCCGACCTGCCACAGTATAACGCGGCTGGTCGGCAAGTGGTTAAGTAATAGACGTTTTTGATAGCTAAATATTAATTTCATGCAGAAAAATAAGTATTTTACCTTAACCACCTCAATACCTCCTCAGTGCATTTTCACCCCCTTCCTGCCTAAGCCATTTTTCAGCTTTCAGCGCTGTCACACTTTGAATGACAATTGCGCGGTCATACAACACTGTACCCAGATGAAATTGTTATAATTTTTTCCTCATAAATAGAGCTTTCCTTTGGTGGTATTTGATCACCTCTGCATTTTTTATTTTTTGCGCTATAAACAAAAGAAGAGTGACAAGTTTGAAAAGAAAACACAATATTTTTTACTTTTTGCTATAATAAATATCCATTTTTTTTTCTTTAAAACAAATTTTTTCCTCAGTTTAGGCCGATATGTATTCTTCTACATATTTTTGGTAAGTTATAGAGTTTACAAAATAGGGGATAGATTTATAGCATTTTTATTATTATTATTTTTTTTTTTTACTAGTAATGGCGGCGATCTGCGATTTTTATCATGACTGCGATATTGCGGCGGACATATCAGACACTTTTGACACATTTTTGGGACCAGTCACATTTATACAGCGATCCGTGCTATAAAAAAGCATTGGTTACTGTATATATGTGACTGGCAGGGAAGGGGTTAACACTAGGGGGTGATGGA
This sequence comes from Lithobates clamitans, assembly GCA_037952925.1. NCBI lineage: Eukaryota > Metazoa > Chordata > Amphibia > Anura > Ranidae > Lithobates > Lithobates clamitans. Next base: position 822,443 of record JBBGZY010001669.1, on the reverse strand, counting down.
GGGGTTAATTATGTTCCTAGGGAGTGCTTCTAATTGTAAGGGGTGGGGACTCACAAGGGGAGTAGACCGATCTGTGTTCCTTTGTACTGGGAACACACCATCGGTCTCCTCTCACCTGACAGGACGTGGATCTGTGTGTTTACACACACAAATCCACAGTCCTGCTGTGTTACCGGGCAATCGCGGGTGCCGGGCACGCGCACCAGGTGCCCAGTGACACGGCGCGTGCCCCCTGGTAGGCCGAGAAAGCAAGGGTGTCATATGACGCCCTCCCGCAACGAGAGCTGCGCCGCCTGGCCGTCAATTGACAGTCAGCAAGCAGTTAAAGTGATATTTTGTAAACTGAACATTTTAATGCAATAAATAAGGGTATAACATATGAAGGCATGTATAGCTTATGTAGTTTTGTGAATTGCACAATGATAAACAGCAGTAAAGCCTCGTACACACGATCAGATTTTCCGCAGACAAAACCTAATGCCGCGTACACACGGTCGGACTTTTCAGCTACAAAAGTCCGACAGCCTGTCCGACATACTTCCGGCGTACCTTCGGCGGACTTGCGGCAGACTTTCTAACGAACGGACTTGCCTACACACGACCACACAAAAGTACGACAGCCTAGTACGCGGTGACGTACACCAAGTCCGACGAGACTATAAAACGGAAGTTCAATAGCCCGTACGACACCCTTTGGGCTCCTTCTGCTAATCTCGTGTTTATCTCGTGTTAGTAGAAGTTTGGTGAGAGACGATTCGCGCTTGTGAGACTCGTATTTTTCAGTTCGTTTTAACTGTTGTTCAGTCTGTGCTTGTGAGGTTTGTATCTGCTTTTCAGTGCGTTTGGTCAGTTGGCATTGAGAAATCTTTGTTTTATTGTCCGCTCGTTCCTGATTTTCAGGTCGCTCTTCACAGGCCTTGCTGTTCTTCAGTGCGTTCTGTTTAGTGCGTTCTGACTAGCCGACCGTTTTGAAACCATGTTACCTGTACGTACTCGTCGTCGAGCTCGTGCATTGTATGTGTTTGGTGCTGTAGTTTATTCTTCAGACCAAGACCAGTCCATGAACAGGGCGAGGAGGAGTTCATGAACCAAGAATTGGTTGCTCCAGCGTGACCAGTTCTGTCACATGCCATTGCTCCGTGAGATCCGTGAGAATAATCCTGAGGATTTCAGGAACTTTCTCCGGATGACGGACCCCGTTTTTGACCGTTTGTTGGCTTTGCTGACCCCCTATATCAGCAGGCAGGATACCTGCATGAGGCAAGCCATCACTCCGGAGCAGAGGCTGGTCGCTACCTTGCGGTATTTGGCCACAGGGAGAAGCCTGCAGGACCTTAAGTTCTCGACAGGCATCTCCCCCCAGGCTCATTATCCCAGAGACCTGTTCTGCCATCATCCAGGTCCTGCAGAAGGACTATATTAAGGTAAGATATTTTTCTTTTATTAGCATCACATGTTCTTTTATGTAATCTTTGATAATGTAATGTATTTCTTGCTTCAAACACTACTTACCATCATTGCAATATAGTGTGAATGTCCCCTTTTTATCCTCACACATGCTGGATTTTTTTCCTGTTTTTTTTTGTCATGCATGTATATTTTCTTTCAATAACCTCCCCAGCATGCAATGATGGGAACATATGGGAACATATCCACCTAGTCTACTCATTTTGAATGTATTTTGTTTGAGTGTATTTAGTGTGCTTATAATTAGCAATTAGCTAGATTTCCAAACCCCCCCCCACCTAAACTCACTCCAAATAGTGTGCTGATAATTAGCAATTAGCTAGATTTCCCAAACCCCCCCCCCACCTAAACTCACTCCAAATAGTGTGCTGATAATTAGCAATTAGCTAGATTTCCCAACCCCCCCACCTAAACTCACTCCAAATAGTGTGCTGATAATTAGCAATTAGCTAGATTTCCAACCCCCCCCCCACCTAAACTCACTCCAAATAGTGTGCTGATAATTAGCAATTAGCTAGATTTCCCAACCCCCCCCCCCCACCTAAACTCACTCCAAATAGTGTGCTAATAATTAGCAATTAGCTAGATTTCCCAACCCCCCCCCACCTAAACTCACTCCAAATAGTGTGCTGATAATTAGCAATTAGCTAGATTTCCCAACCCCCCCCCCCCCAACTAAACTCACTCCAAATAGTGTGCTGATAATTAGCAATTAGCTAGATTTCCCAACCCCCCCCCCCCATCTAAACTCACTCCAAATAGTGTGCTGATAATTAGCAATTAGCTAGATTTCCCAACCCCCCCCCCCCCACCTAAACTCACTCCAAATAGTGTGCTGATAATTAGCAATTAGCTAGATTTCCCAACCCCCCCCCCCCCACCTAAACTCACTCCAAATAGTGTGCTTATAATTAGCAATTAGCTAGATTTCCCAACCCCCCCCCCCACCCTCGTAAAAATTTGCTTGAATGTTCTGTGGTGTTGATTTGTCTAAAGCAAATCTATGTTGCACTTTGCAAAATGCATGTGCACTCTACAAGTGCATTTGTTCCAGTGCTTTAGTAAATGAGCAGAAGCTCTGCTGCTTTCCATCAACAAATCATATGCAAGCCTCAAAGTGTTTTCATTAATTGCCCTTGCATGTGATTGTGTACTCTTTGCAACATGAATGCCTTTTTACATTACCTCATTTACTGTAAGCTGGTTAGCAACTGCACCTGCAGAGTGCGACAACTGCAGTCCTGTAGCCTTTTTAGTCCCTAAATTCCTGCGTGTCCTAAAAGTAATCTTTTTTAGGGATTTCACAACCCCCTAAAATGTAATCAATGCTCCATCAGAGGGGGTGAGCAATCTGATAAGTGTGCCTTTCCATATTAGTTATTCCAGAAGAATTAAATTATTTAATGTTATACTGATGCTGGGGGATAATGTTTTTAATTGTATAATTTTCTTGCAATGTTAGCTTCCAAATTAATTGATTTTGGTTTTCTTGTTTGATTCCCCAGTTTCCTTCAACGCCACAGGAATGGCAGACTGTGGCATCCCATTTTGCCAGCCGTTGGGACTTTCCCAATTGTGGAGGGGCTATAGATGGGAAACATGTCCACATCGTGCCACCACCCCATTCTGGGTCATACTATTTTAATTATAAAGGGTTCCACAGTATTGTTTTAATGGCGGTGGTGTCGGCACACTATGAATTTTTATATGTGGACATGGGGAAGAATGGCCGGATGTCGGATGGAGGAGTATTTGCCCAGACGGAGTTCTGCCAGCGTCTCCAGAGTGGTGGCCTGGGATTGCCACCTGATGCGGATAATGTGGAAGGACTCCCCTTTGTCTTCATTGCCGATGAAGCCTTCGCTCTGAGCAAGCACCTCATAAGGCCATTCCCCCAAAGAACTCTCACCCCGGAGAGGAGGGTTTTTAATTTCCGGCTGGCCAGAGCTAGAAGAGTGGTTGAGAATGCATTTGGAATTCTGGCCAGCCGGTTCCACCTGTTTCAAACAGCCATTAATTTGGCGGAATACAAACTTAATTTTATCATTTTATCGTGCTGCATTCTGCACAACTTTTTAAACAAACATTCTCTGAATTATATAGGAACAGTTGGGCCTGAGGCCGGACTTATAGATGACAACCTTACGGGCCTGGATACTGTCCATACTGGCTTGGCCCCCCAAAGTGCCCGTCAAGTTAGACAGCAATATGTTAATTATTTTATGGGTAGGGGGGCCATTGCAATGGGCCAGGATATTTAATTTTTTACAATAAAAAAAATATTGATGAAATCTTGAATTATATTTATTGCTTGCCTTTCTTTTGGGCTTTCTCCTAGGTTATGGTCGAGCAGTTGTAGTGCCAACTGTATTTTCATTTTAAATGTCTAAATAAGCTCCATTGCCACTGTAAACAACTTTTTGACAATTATAACCAAACTGATACTGAGCATAGAAATAACAAACCACACATTTATTTAATTCCTATAAGGAGATGTTTTTATTAATCGTTGTTATGCATTCAGTTATGCATTTAGTATAAAATGTTCATAGACAAAAATATAATGATATCTTAATAATTTTGAAAAATATAATTATATTTAAATATTTATACATAATCCACAAAAAAATATTTTTGGCTTTTTTGATTTTCGCAAACAGGCTTTTTGTTTTGTTTTTTTTTTGTTTTTTTTTTAAATCAAGTTTTTTTTTTGTTGTTTTTTTTTAAATCAAGTTTTATTTTTTTTTCGTTTTTTGGAAAATCCATTTTTTTTATTTTTTTTGTTTTTTTTTTAAATCAAGTTTTTTATTTTTTTTGTTTTTTTTTAAATCAAGTTTTATTTTTTTTTTTATTTTTTTGGAAAATCAATTTTTTTAATTTTTTTTGTTTTTTTTTAAATCAAGTTTTTTATTTTTTTTGTTTTTTTTTAAATCAAGTTTTATTTTATTTTTTCGTTTTTTGGAAAATCAATTTTTTTTATTTTTTTTGTTTTTTTTTTTAAATCAATTTTTTTAATTTTTTTTGTTTTTTTTTAAAATCAAGTGTTATTTTTTTTTGTTTTTTTTGGAAAAGCAAGTTTTATTTTTTTGTGGATTTTTTATGTATTTTATAGAAACAGCCCTCCTTTTTTAAATTATGTTAAACAGCCAAAAAAATAAAGAGAAGGCCCAGAATGGGGTCAGCAAAACAGGAAATGAAGGACATGATCGATGTTTTGGGGTTTCAAAAAGGGCATTTAGATTCGACCCAAAACATCAATCATGTCCTTCATTTCCTGCTGCATACGATCCAGCCGATTACGCATTTCATCGATGTCCCTATTCCAGGCCATTATTTGACCAATTAGCCGTTGGGCACTTTCTGAGGTGAAATAGTCACTTCTTGTACCTAAAGTGGAATGAAACCAAAAAATGTATTTAGAAATATGCACACATACATAGTTTACCTTACCATAATAAAGCTGTTGTCTCAGACACTGACCTGGTGGGGTGCCCATGTAGCATAATTCCTCCACATCCTCGGGGGTGGCACTGTTGCTTGAATCAAGCACAACCAGATCCCCTAAAATAGAGTAGAAAAATTACATTAAACAAAAGGCAGCCATGCATAGATTACCGTAAGCTGGTGTGTCAGACACTCACCTGGTGGGGTGCCCATGTCGCCCACCTCTCCTTCCTCCACATCCTCAGTGGGGCTTGGGCTGATTTCCCAATCATGTTTGGCTTGGGGTGGACTGTCTTCTTGTTGGCTGAGTGATCTTTCCCCTATGTGAAACAAAAAATTATTTTAATCTACTTAGCACACAGATATTTTAGTACATAGTAATTTTCCAACATTTGTAGAGAAGTGGTTTGTGTAGAGTTCCTATTTTACCTCAATATTTAAAATTATAAAGACATATCAGATAGATAGATATCTAGATATCAATATCTCAAAATATAGTTAATAATCTTTTGATCTCTCTCTCTCTCTCTCTCTCTCTCTCTCTCTCTCTCTCTCTCTCTCTCTCTCTCTCTCTCTCTCTCTCTCTCTCTCTCTCTCTCTCTCTCTATATATATATATATCTGGAACAAAATCTAAATATCTAACTAAATGTAAAGAAAAAAAAAAGATAACTTAAAATATTCCAAAAGAATGTTTTACATTTCTATATCTATCTATCTATCTACCTATCTCTATCTCTCTCTCTCTCTCTCTCTCTCTCTCTCTCTCTCTCTCTCTCTCTCTATATATATATATAGATATATATATATATCTATATATATATATATCTATATATATATATATCTATATATCTATATATATATATATATATATATATATAGATATATATATATATATATATATATAGATAGATATATCTATATATATAGATATAGATATATATAGATATAGATATAGATATAGATATAGATATATATATATATATATATATATATCTATATATATAGATATATATATAGATATATATATATATATATATATATATACATAGATATATATCTATATATATATATATATATATATATACATATATCTCTATATATATATATATATATATATATTAGGGGTGCGCATCTTCACTGGTCCCACGATTCGATTCGATTACGATTATGTGGTCAACGATTCGATTCGATTCGATTCCGCGATGCATCACGATGCATCACGATTACCGACGAGCTCCCACTTCCGCTTGGGCTGCCTAGGCGGCCCTTCCACCCTGCAATCTTCTGGGACACATCACAGTTCCCAGAAGATTGCCCGGCTGTGCAGGACAGTGCAGTGAGACATGCGCACCCGGCTGTGAAGCTGCAAGCTGTCACAAGCGGATGCCCACAGTAGTATTGCCAGCGCCGTGGACAGGTAGGGGAGAGAATGGAGGGTTTGGGTGGCCACGTCGCTGGATTGTGGGACAGGTGAGTGTCTTTTTATTAAAAGTCAGAAGATACACTTTTTTTGTAGCTGCTGACTTTTAATAAACAAAAAATTTACTAGGCGGCCCCTCCCTGCCAGCGATCTTCTGGGTCCCAGAAGATTGGCTGGCCAATGGCAGAGCGCAGTGCGGCTCGTGCAGTCTGCGCCCGGCTGTGAAGCCATAAGCTGTCACAGGCGGGTGTCACTGCCCACAGTAGATCTGACGGCGCAGAGGAGAGGGAGAGGAGCGAGGCTCCGTGCGGCCGCATCGATGGACCGTGGGACAGGTGAATGTCTGATTATTAAAAGTCAGCAGCTACACTTTTTGTAGCTGCTGACTTTTAATGAACTAAAAAAACGGGTGGAACTCCACTTTACGTAGTGCACTAATCCGGTGCACTACAAGGTACAGGAATTCACACACACGGCTGCTGGAAGGTCAGGAGGGATTACAATCCACAACTGACAAACAGCCCCGTGAAGTTCCTCTACTGTCTCTGTGACATTTCTCTGGGCTCCCCTGTTTGCACCTTCCAGCGCACTAGGAGTTAACACAGTGGAATGTGCAAACTGGGAGGGGGGCAGAGAAATAATGTCACACAGCACATGTAGGAGACAGTGTAAGTAGAATACAAACACACTTGTACTCTACATACAGCTGATAAAATACCTGTGTGGTAAAAAAAATGCAGTTAAAATCCATTAAGTGCCCACTGCTGTATCTGCATTTTAAAATTTATGCAGCTTCATATCTTATTTTTCAGTCTGTGTAAATATAAATAACTGTGTTTTTGTCAAAATGGCTTTTGTTAATAAATACAATTGTAATCCATTAAGTGGTGATCGCTGTGTGTGTTTTTTTTTTAAATATATGCATCATACCTCGTTTTTTTAGTCTGTGTGTAAAACTGTATAAGCCGGTCATGTGACTGCTCAGTCCGGTCCGCATCTCTCTCCTCTGTCTCATGTCTCTCTGATTCTCCTGATGTCAGTGAGAGTTCTCAGCCCCGCCCACCAACTGTAGCTATCAGATCAGAAGAGAGGCGGGCGAGGCTGACGTCAGGAGGGACAGAGAGGAGAGGGACGGGCCGGACCGAGCAGTCACATGTACGCCGGATATACAGTTATATACACAACTAAAAACGAGGTATGAAGCTACATATATTTAAAAAAAAACCACATACAGCGATCACCACTGAATGGATTACTATTGAATTTAATAGCAAAAGCCATTTTGACAAAAAACGCTCGGAGTACACTTCCGGGAGGGGCGGGGCAAGTCGGGATGACGTCACACCCGACATCGATGTTTAGGGGGGCTTGCATCGATGCCGCATCGGGGACCCCCGAATCGCGATGCATCGATGCAGCGATTAAATTCCACACCCCTAATATATATACATATATATATATATATATACATATATATATATATATATATACATATATATATATATATATATACATATATATATATATATATATATATATATACATATATAGATAGATAGAGCTATCTATAGATATGTAACGAGGTTTATTAAAAGATCGTTTGAAACGATGAGAAAAAAATCGTATAGGAAGGAAAAGCACATGGAGCAGTATACAAGGTAATAAACACAAGAGAAAAACACGACAAGTACTTACTTTTTTTCAGCACTTTCCGGATCCGTCTGTATTGATCCGGCTCCCTGAGTTTCAGGTCAGACCATCTTTTTCTAAGTTGATCCCTGGAGCGCTGTACCCCAAAAGAAGCCTGCAAAGTGTCCACCACCTTCGCCATTATTTTGGCCTTGCGCAAATTTGGCCGTGCGTACGGCCCATACTTCCCATCATAGTCGTTTTTTTGAAGAATGGCCACCATCTCCACCATCTCTTTGAAACTCATATTGGAGGCCTTAAATCTAGGCCTCACAGATCTGGTTGACGTTCCAGCCTCCGGGCTTTTTTCGCTACCTGAGGTAGTCAACATGTCAGGTGTCTCCGCCATTATTTACCCCACTACGCGCCGTAACTAAAAATGGGCAGAGAACATGAGTTAAAATCGAACGCCAGGGGCGGGCGACGCAGGCGGAGTTTCACACATGCGTAGTGTATAAAGATGGGCCTTGCGCACGTGTCGTACGTACGTTCTGTGCGTCGAATTAGGGGGCGGAGAACGTGAGTTAATTTCGAACGTCAGGGGCTGGCGACGCAGGCGGAGTTTCACACATGCGTAGTGTATAAAGAGGGGCCTTGCGCACGTGTCGTACGTACGTTCTGTGCGTCGAATTAGGGGGCGGAGAACATGAGTTAATTTCGAACGTCAGGGGCGGGCGACGCAGGCGGAGTTTCACACATGCGTAGTGTATAAAGAAGGGCCTTGCGCACGTGTCGTACGTACGTTCTGTGCGTAGGTGATAGTGGACCAGGACGTTACAAAACGAAGGTAATTTTAAATAATTTTTTTTTTTTGGTTTTATGGTCATGACTTTGTAGCAAGCGGCCTATATGGCTTGATAGATTGATGAGGCCTACATAGGGAGAAGATGATGAGGGGTTAGCAGAAACCTATAATAAGTGTTTTTTGTCTTGTGACTTTATCTTTTCCAGATATAATGAATCCCCTATTTAAGGATCCAGAGTTCCTTACAGCTTTTATTTCAAAATATCGAGAGATGAGGAATTTGTGGGAGGTGAAACACCCTCAGTATTATGCAAAGCATGTAAGGAAGTCAACGCTGGAGAGACTTCTGTCCTTTGTCCAGGCGACCATCCCGGAAGCAACAATGGAGACATTGCTCAAGAAAATTGGGGTCTTGAGGAACATGTATAAGAGGGAGCATAAGAAGATCCAGGAATCAAGGAGATCAGGAGCATCAGCAGATGATGTTTATGTACCCAGGCTGTGGTACTACAATCAACTCCGTTTTCTTGATGACCAGAATGAAGCCAGGGCATCACTTTCAACCCTTCCCTCCACCCTTCCCTCCACCCCAGCAGAGGCTGATGAGGAGCAAGCTGGGTCTTCCATCCTGGATTAACCGGATATGACCATCTGGAGTCAGGTAAATTATATTAACAAATATTTACTGTACTAATATTAATGATGTTAACTGGATGTTATAATTGTCTAAAATAATTTTGCCCTCAAAATTGTGTATACATATCAATTGACAGGAGTGGCTAAATATGTTTGGCACCTGCTATAAAAAATTAGGGTGTCTGATTAGACTCTTTTATTAAAGAGATGTATTCACATTGAATTTGCTAGTCATGAGAAGCAAATTGTGTGTCATTGATGAACCCAAAATAAATAAATAAAACTATGTCCTTTTTTTATACACAGGATGAGTCCATCCAGGAGGAATGTGTGGAAAGTGGCAGGCAGGAGGAGACCGGGCCCATGGACAGCCTGGAGGAGGCCGGATTCTCCATCATCCTGGAGGAGGCTGGGCCCAGTGTCAGGCAGGAGGTGGCTGGTCCCAGTGAGGTGGCTGGTCCCAGTGAGGTGGCTGGGCCCAGTGAGGTGGCTGGGCCAAGTGAGGTGTCTGGGCCAAGTGAGGTGGCTGGGCCCAGTAGGAGCATGACCCAATCACAAGTGCTTCCATTCCACCTTCCCAAAAAAAGGGCCAGGAAGGGGACGGTCACACAGGAGGCATCCCTGCGCCTCATGCAAGAGGCCACCCGTTTTTTGAGAAGCCCCCCCGAAGCAGAAGAGTCCTATGGCTGCTACTTAGCCAGCAGGCTTCTTCAAATGGATTGGGAGCAGCGTCTCATTTGCGAGCGCCTATTTGAGGAAACTATCCAGAAGGGGCTGCAGGGCACGCTAACCCGAAACACACAATTACATGAGGCAGCCCCCCCTCCTCCTCCTCCTCCTCCTCCTGCCACAACTGAAACACCACAGCCACAGCCTCCAAAGAAGGCTACAGGGAAGGCTGCAGGGAAGGCTGCAGGGCAGCGTGGAGGAAAGGCTGCAGGGAAGAGAAGAAAGTGATGACCTGGGTTCAGTCTGGTCTGACAGAAGATGCAGGCTGTTGTAGGACCACAGTCTGGGGACATCTAGATCATCTGCTGGTGCTGTTGATCTCTGGGATTCTTGGACCAGATTGTGCTCCCTCTTATATGGACTCCTCAAGATCCCAATTTTCTTGTACACCGACTTTTTCCAGCGTTGACTTCCTCTTTATTTTATTTTGACCATGAATAAATGGATCTTTTTTGAGTTTAGCAAAAGACTTTATGTGTTTTCTTTTAAATCATTGATTTTACACACAATGTTAAATTAACAAGGGACAACAATCTCATTGAGTTTGAAAAAACACACCAAAAATACATTACTAATGTTAATAATGTTCAAGTGGTAAGTCTTGAAAATAAAAAAATCTACATAACCAAAAACGGTGCTTTGGGTTAACTTTATCTAAAAACTAAAAAATAATCACTAGAAAAACAAAACTAGAATAATGGGTTCTTTGTGGTAACTTTACAAACCTAAAAAAATAAAAAAATAAAAATAAAGTAAAAAGTATTATTAGTATGGAAACATTGTTTTTAAAAAGCATACTATATCATTCATGAGATCAAAGAGAAAAAGAATCCAGAAATCAGTTTGGGAGAACTCTGATTATGAACAGCAAAACACCTTTGTTCTTTAGAGCATTCGTAAAGAAGAAATAAAATGCGCTGCATTCAACGATCACAGATTTTGCAGCGTGATGAATGTGCTACCTAAAATACGAACACTAGTTTTACTAGACCGAGTGCTTCCGTTTAGTTTTTGCTTATGAGCATGCGTCGTTTTTTTGTCCCTAGGACTAGCATACAGACGAGCGAACTTCGGGGTCCGTCGTAGTTACGACGTAAAGATTTGAAGCATGTTTCAAATCTAAAGTACGTCGGATTTGAGGCTAAAAAAGTACGTTGAAAGTCCGGAGAAGCCCACACACGATCGGATTACCAGCCAGCTTTAGTCCGTCAGCGTCCGTTGGACTTTTGTAGGTGAAAAGTCCGACCGTGTGTACGCGGCATAAGACTTTTGTCCAAAGGCGTGTGCCTGGATTTTGTCTTGCATACAAACGGTACACCAACATACACAAACATAGTGACGTACTAGACGTAGTACGAGCCGAAAAAGAGGAAGTTCAATTGTAAGGCGCCACCCTTTGTGCTCCTTCTGCTAATTTCATGTTAGTAGAAGTTTGGTGAGTGTTGGTTCGCGCTTTTCATTTTGCACTTTTCATTTTGCACTTTTCAGTTCGTTTCAGAACGGCCATTCGTCAGCCAGCCATGTTGTAGAATTGTGTTATTTATTATTGGCCTTGGAGTTATTGCTTTGACTCAAGTCCACTCCAGGAACAGGAGGGGGAGGATTTCTTGGACCAAAAATTGGTTGCTTTATTAATCGTGACCAATTATGTCATATTCCTTTGCTGCGGGAGCTCCAGGAGTATAATTCAGATAATTTTCGTAATTATCTCCGGATGACAGACCCCTGCTTTCACCAACTCTTTGCATTGTTGACCCCCTATGTTAAGAAGCAGGACACATGCATGAGGCTTTTATTTTATTTTTTGGTTGAATTATTTGATTTGGTATATTTCTATATTTTTGGATGCATGGAATGCACTTTTTGGTTAAGTTCTATTTGCAGATAGCATGTCTAGTTTTATTTTCTTTTTTAATGCACAATAAAAAAATTGTGGAGAATAATACTTGGCTATGTGTTTTACTTCAAATGACAGTTTGGGAGTAGGCAGTTACATTTAAAAAAATACAATGTAAAATGAACAAGGGACACCAACATAGTTATATCTTTGATCTTAAAAACTATGGGATAATGGTGTTGGGGTAACTTGCACCAAAACAAAATAACAAGCATAATAATATTATTCTTGATATCACTAGAAAAAAAAAAGCCTTTGAAAATTAGTTTGCAAAAACTCCATCAGTATCACCAGCAAAGCAGCTTCATTATTATCCCATTAAAAAAGAAGAGAATGTGCGCTGCATTTCGAGATTTCATAATTTGCCACGTCACAAATGTTAATTCTCCATTACGAACGCTAGTTTACAAGACCGACCGCTTACAGGTCATCCTTGCTTCCGAGCATATGTGTTTGTACTTTGGACTTTTGTGCAACAGAATTGTGTACACACGCTCGGAAAATCCGACAACAGACATTTGTCCGCGGAAAATTTTGAAGCCTGCCATCCAACATTTGTCCGCAGGAAAATCCGACAATTGTCTGATGGAGCGTACAAAAGGTCGGATTTTCCGCCAGCAGCCTGTCATCACACATTTCGTGTCGGAAAATCCGATCGTGTGTACGAGGCTTAACAAACAATCTAAACTACAGCTCTACAGTTGTGAGCCATGCAACATAGGGAATCCTATTATGACCGTTCCAAAGAAGATGTTTTGATCAAAATCTATCTGTATTTGTAGCTTCTTGACATATAACACTTACATTTGACAGATGTACTCTGCTTCTGTGTGGGAAGGTCTGACATCTCTTGGAAGGATCTGAGTAACCACAACTTAACATCACCAGAGTACTGCAGCTTACTGGCGCAAAGCAGCATTTTAACAGGATGGGTCATCAGCCGAGTGGTCAGACTTGCAGATTAATAAACATGTGCAAAGTTAGAAGCAATAATGCAAAACAGGTTCAGGATAGCAAAAACATACATACACTGTATAATAATGAAAACTACACAAAAAATGAGAGATGTACAAGCATGGACTCTTCACAGCAATCTATCTGTAACTCAATCAGGGTAACATGCGGATGCATAGCATGGTATTTCTAAGTCTCTAACAACAGAGAGTCAACTTGGGAATCACTACTTAACATGGAAGTCCACCCTAACACTTAAATTCTCCCCTGCAATCATTATTTTGTGAGCTAAGTTCAGCCTTATGTCTCAAAATTAAAAAAAATCGCAGTTTTTTTACCTTTATTTTGCAGTATCCAGTGCCGTCACATGACTTCAATTCTACTTCCTTCTGAGACTAAAAGCAGACAGTGGGTGTGGTTACTGAAAGCTAGTGACATCACTTCCTGGGAGGGACCCTGTTCCTATGTAGCCAGTGGGGGTATACAGGTTGGGAGGAGCTGATCGCAGGTTCCCGCCCAGTGTTCTCTCATCAGCAAGCATGCATTAGTACATCATAATTCATGAAAAAATGAAGAAATAAAAAGAGCCCCATCAACACAGTACACAGGGGGAGGTGCACTGCACACATACAGTGCTGTGCACAGGATAAGGGAGCCGGACAGGAGGGGGGGGGGGGTTTAGTGTAGCTGGAAGCATAGGTGTGAGCAGCCTATTGCATTAGGGTGTGCACCCCAAACCTCAAAGACACGTGCCTTTCTCTGCAGCCTCAGCTGCGTGGGGCAGTAAATGAATGGGAAGTGCTCTGTGCTGAGTGGCTTCCTGTTCAAACACAGTTTACTATGCTTCAGTTATGAATGGACACAGTGAGTGAATGTATTCACTGTGTTCATTTTAAAAGAAATTATTTACTAGCCCCTTCCCCCGCTCTCCATCCTGAAACATCCCCTGCAGCAGCCAGGGGGAGAGGAGGGAAGCCAGCAGCACTGCAGGGCATGGAGGGGCCAACAAAGGGGGGGGGGCCTGGGAAGTAGGCGGAATCGGCAACACACAAAGTGATTAGGGTGTGCCCAGGCACACCCTCTGCGCACGCCTATGGCTGGAAGTGCTCTGAGGTCTCAGCTCACAGTCTACAATGATCATAGTACAGGCAACCACATTAAGGCTCTGTTTCCACTAGCGGGACTTGTCGTGCGACTTTGGAAACATAAAGTTGAATGATAAGTCTCAGCCCATTGATTTCAATGGCATTCATTCCAAAGTCGCATGACAAGTCATACTAGTGGAAACGGAGCCTTAAACTGATTACTCACATGTAGCTCCCTCAGCTGGGCGTGTGTTACACCATGCACACAGTGCCATCACAGTGCCAAGCAGAAACAACCATGTGGTTCTACACTGTAGAAAATCTGCAGCATGTTGCATTGTAATCTATATTACAGTTTCTACCAAACATAGCATACTTCCAGAGCCTGTCCCCCCCCCTCTCAGGAGAAACTGTTATCCAAAACAAGGCTATGAAGATGGAGGGATCCAAGGCCCAAGGACGAAATGCCACCCCACTGGAACTGGAGTATTCTGGAAGCAATCAGGAAGAGGCTCCCCACAGTAGCTGGGTCTTTTGGAAAAGCTGTGTGCTATTAGGCTCAGACCTGACTGCCTGTTTGCTGGTCTGGACAGTGTGCAGGCCTTTCACATGGTTTCAGATCAATTGTCCAGCAACCTCTGTCTCAACCGCTTTCCGACCAGCCGCCGTCATTTTATTGCGGCAGGTCAGCACGATCCCGCGAACCGTCGTAGCTATATGTCAGCTCGCGGGATCGGGATAGCAGGCGCACGCCCGTGCCCGCTGCACAGCGGGGGTGTCGATGCTCCTGGCCGACGGTCACGATGACCGCCGGCCACAAGCGATCGAGAGCACGAATGGGAGCATGGAATGGAAGTGGGTGTGTAAACACAGAAATGCCTGTTCTGTTCTGAGAAGAGTGACAGATCGTGTGTTCCTATTAGCTAGGAACCACGATCCGTCACTTCCTCTAGTCAGTCCCCTCCCCCTTCAGTTAGAATCACCTCCCTGGGAACACAGTTAACCCCTTGATCGCCCCCTGGTGTTAACCCCTTCACTGCCAGTGACATTTTTACAGTAATCAATGCATTTTTATAGCACTGATCGCTGTATAAATGCCAATGGTCCCAAAAATGTGTCAAAATTGTCCGATGTGTCCGCCATAATGTCGCAGTCATGATAAAAATTGCAGATTGCCGACATTACTAGTAAAAAAATAATAATAATAAAAATGCTATAGATCTATTCCCTATTTTGTAGACGCTATAACTTTTGCACAAACCAATCAATATACGCTTATTGCAATTTTTTTACCAAAAATATGTACAAGAATACATACTGGTCTAAACTGAGGAAAAATTTGCTTTTTTAAAAAAAAGGGGGTATTTATTATAGCAAAATGTACAAAATATTGTGTTTTTTTTCAAAATTGTCGCTCTTTTTTGTTTATAGCGCAAAAAATAAAAACCTCAGAGGCAATCAAATACCACCAATAGAAAGCTCTATTTGTGGGGAAAAAAAAGACGTCAATTTTGTTTGGGTACAGCGTTGCACAACCGTGCAATTGTCAGTTAAAGCGATGCAGTGCCGAATTGCAAAAAATGGCCCGGTTATTTAGCAGCCAAATCTTCCGGGGCTGAAGTGGTTAAAGTGGTTGTAAATAGGGATGAGCTCGATGTCCCCCCTTCCCCAAAGCACCCACCCCCCGATGTTGAGGGCATGTGGCCTGGTACTGTTCAGGAGGGGGGGGCTCTCGCTCGTCCCCACCCCCTTTCCTGACCGGCCGGGCTGCATGCTTGGATAGGGGTCTGGGATGGATTTTGGGGGGACCCCCATGCCGTTTTTTTGGCGTAGGGGGTTCCCCTTAAAATTCATACCAGACCTAAGGGCCTGGTATGCTCTGCGCTGGCTCCCGCGACGGGGCTCACAAGGTGTCAATCTCGCCGATAAAGGCGGTGAGATTGACTTCCTTTTCTAGTCCCGTCGTACCTCATCATGTTCAAAATGAATGGACTTTAGTCCGTGTGTGGGCAAGCCCATTCGTTTGGAAGTCCGCCAAAACTCCGCCAAAAGTCCATCGGGAAAACCGTCGGACCTAGTCTGCAGGAAAGTCCCATCCTATGCAGTTATTGTCTAGCTGACAATTTGCTCCATCTGTGACATCCCTGATTCTGTATGTCTATATGTGTCTGTATTCATGTTTTGGACCCAACAGCATTCTTGTTTGACCATCACCCTTAAGGAGTTTTATCTCTGGTTTGTTTTCTGTCACAGCTTTCACTTTGCTGTTTGTTCTAATTGATCTATCGGACACACTATGCCCCATCAGACAGATTAATTAGTTTTATAGTCAGTCTTCCTATATTACTCTTTTAGTGTATTGTCAGTTTGCACTGCGCTGCAGTTGCCATCTGTCCTTTGTATCTATGTTTGTTGTCTGCCTTGGCTCTACTTGATATTCTGGTTGATCTTTGCTGAAGCTCTTCTATGGTGCTCAGTCATTGACTACCCCTTTACCATTCTCTCCAAGCAGTAAACAAGTAGTTCCTAGTCCCAAACCCTCACTCAAGGCTTCTGAACCTCCTACCAAGGCAATCATTATTCCATATTAAAAGAAGACTAAGCCTAGGTCTCTTGTATCAGCAATGTTTTAAGCAGCCTGTCTACAACATCTCTACAGTCTAATGTTTTGGATCCTCTGGATTCTCTTGGACTTATACTGCGGCAGGTTGGCTCAGCTGGGCAACTCGTTGTAGCTGTACGTCGCTCCTTCAAGATGTGACAGCAGGTGCACACGCACATGTGCCCGGCGCGTGTCCCCAGAGCCAATCCACATGGCACCCACGATCGCTCATGACAAAGCGTGAGCCGGGATCTGTGTGTGTAAACACACAAATCCCTGTTCTCTCAGGGGAGAGGAGACAGGTTGTGTGTTCATACTAAGTATGAACACCGATCTGTCTCTTCCCCTAGTCAGTCACACCCCCCCTACAGTTAGAACACACCCAGCGAACACAGTTAACCCCTTGATCGCCCCCTAGTGTTAACCCTTTCCCTGCCAATGACATTTACAAAGTAATCAATAGCTATTTTTTAGCTCTGATCGCTGTATAATTGTCAATGGTCAAAAATAGTGTCAAAAGTATGCGATGTGTCCGCTGCAATGTCGCAGTCCCGATAAAAATTGCAGATCGCCGACATTACTAGTAAAAAAAAAAAAATAACAATAAAAATAACATAAATCTATCCCCTATTTGGTAGACTGCGAGGGACAGTCTCTGTTGCTCTCAGCAGCAAAAAAAATACAACTGCGCTCCCTTCACTAGCTTCTGTATACATTACATTTCTCCTGCCATATCATGCCAATGTGAAGGGTTCCTTAAAGGAGATTGGCAGCAGGTACTGCCAGGATCAAGTTTCCGCATTATTATATTAGATTGAGCAGAGAGCATTGGGAGGATTTACGGGTGTGGGAGATGTTTCTTGACGATTACAATGGGCGACTCTTGTGGATGGAGGCAACAGTTTCGGATTTTGATTTGCATATGGATGTATCAGGTTCAGGGGGGTGTGCAACATTTTTTTTATATTGGAGTGCAGGGAGCTGGCCAGATTTATGAAAGGAAGCGGATTTACTAAACAATTCGGTGCTGCTGGAGTTGTTTCCCATAGTGTTGGCAGTTGAATTCTGGGGTCAGCCGTTTGGGAACAAGAGGGTTAAATTTTACTGTGACAATATGGGAGTAACACAAGCCATTAACAACATCTCAGCTTCCTCCCCACCATTTGCTAAGACATTTGGTCTTAAAGTGTCTGCGTTTGAATCCTCTTTTATATGCTGTGCACATGCCCAGAGTTGATTACACAGTGGCTGATGTGTTATCTCACTTTCAGTGGGAGAGATTCTGTCAGCTGGCACCAGAGGTGGAGCAACGTGGAATTCCTTGCCCAAGCCACTTGTGTAACATCGCCTTCACACGGAAGCTGGTCTCATTCGAAATTCCGTTTGTTTGTCCACATTAACTGCTTATAAGAAAGTTTGCCGTAAATGCCATAGTCTGGTAAATTCAGTGGGTGGTTACCTTTAGCATAAAGATAACGTATACGCATTGCTGTACTTTATTGGTAAGAACTTTGAAGAAGGGGTCTCTGTATCGATGTTTAACTGCAAGCTTGCTAGACAAACCCTTTTATTTCACTTGTCTGGTTTTGCAGATGTTACTAGTCATTTTTGATTCAGAGGGCTCTGCAGGGTTATAGGAGGGGCAGACACGTGCCAGATTTCTGCCACCCTGTTTCCTTTGAGATGCTGGAGACCATCTTGGGTAGTCTGTCTGCAGTTTGTACTTCCAATTATGAAGCTGTACTCTTTTTAAGACAGCATTTGTTGTAGCTTTTTTGGGGGCTCTAAGGGTGAATGAGCTTGTGTGTCGTCGTTCCAGGAGTGGTGGTGGGAGTTTGGCTATTTCACACGTGGTTTTACGCAGAGATGTGGTTTCTTTGCTCATTAGGATATGGAAAACCAACCAGCAGGGACAAGAGTTGCAGGTAGAGCTGGGTAGGGTTCCCAACTCTTTTGCCTGTCCGATGAGTGCGTTTCGGGAATGGTTGCAGATCAGGCCGGCGGAGCCTAGGCCTTCCTGACGCATGCGGATGGTTCCACTTTCTCTAAATTTCAATTCAGTTTGGTTTTTAAGAAATGCCTGTTGACTACAGCTTTTCTAATGCACGCCTATTCCTCTCACTCATTTAGCATTGGGGCTGCCACTGAGGTGGCCGTTTGGGATTGTGGATGATCAGGTGGTACAGAATATAGTTCATTGGGAATCTCAGCGTTGTCAGCTGTACGTTCAACCTCATCTTTTATAATATGTTTTAGGTGGCTATTTGTCTGTTGCCTCCATCTATGTAGGTTTGTCTGCTTAATTGTTCTCTTTTTCCGCTTTGTTTACATACTTTTTATTTTAACTAATATTTACTTTCTGTCCTGTTGAGTTACCTATGTTTGTGCTAGTGTTTGCTTCCTTGCGTTCAGTTGCTTGTTATGTTTACAATTTTTGTTTTTTAGATTCAGAATGTTTGTGTGGATTCTCAACCACTCATACGTTTTTTGGGGGCAAAATGGGCAGCTTTCAGACAGCAAGGCAAGCAGTTGGGCTTTCCTAGGGGCGAGGTCAGGGTGAGGTGGATTGGGGTCCCGGGCGTGTTGTGGTCTAGGGTGTTACTGGAGGTGTACCATTATGCTAGGCTGGATAGACCCCCTGACGTTTTGTTGTTGCTTGTTAGGGGTAATGATTTGGTGCTCCTCCACTCCATGCCTGAATTAATTAGGGATATCAAGTTTGACTTTCTTTGCTTGAAATTCTTTTTTCCAGACACTATTAGGGATGATTCTCCAATCTGTGGCTGAAACTGCTGTTCTGATCCCTGAACTCACTCCTTACCTCTGAAAAGATGTGTTACTTAGGAATCGTTCACATCATAGAGGTGGGTCCAAACACAAGCACTTTTTTGCATGTTTCAGCAGCCCATTTGTTTCATTGGGCTGCCAAACATGCGGAAACATGCAAATAGTACAAAGGACACAATTTTTTAAATTATATTGCACCAAACCGTGTGGTACTGCGGTACTAAGCATTTTGGTGGCCAGGAATGCAGCCGCATTTGATAGATGTGCGGGGTTACTTTGTGCAGTCCTGCACTGCAAGTGATGTGAACAAGCTTTTAATCCTGACCCTTAAATGTTTTTTAATTCTGACCCCTGAACTACATGTGTTACTTAATCCTAACCCCTGAACTACGTGCGTTACTTAATCCTGACCCCTGAACTATGTGTGTTACTTAACCCTGACCCCTGAACTACGTGCGTTACTTAATCCTGACCCCTGAATTATGTGCGTTACTTAACCCTGACCCCTGAACTACGTGTGTTACTTAATCCTGACCCCTGAACTACGTGTGTTACTTAATCCTGACCCCTGAACTACGTGTTACTTAATCCTGACCCCTGAACTACGTGTTACTTAACCCTGACCCCTGAACTACGTGTGTTACTTAATCCTGACCCCTGAACTATGTGTGTTACTTAACCCTGACCCCTGAACTACGTGTGTTACTTAATCCTGACCCCTGAACTACATGTATTACTTAATCCTGACCCCTGAACTACGTGTGTTACTTAATCCTGACCCCTGAACTATGTGTATTACTTAATCCTGACCCCTGAACGATGTGTGTTACTTAATCCTCACCCCTGAACTACGCGTGTTACTTAATCCTGACCCCTGAACTATGTGTGTTACTTAATTCTGACCCCCTGAACTACGCGTGTTACTTAATCCTGACCCCTAAACAATGTGTGTTACTTAATCCTGACCCCTTAACTATGTGCAGTAGTTAACCCTGACCCCTGAACTCTTTCGTTACATAAAGCACTTGTAAAGGCACCTTTGTTTTACTATTAAAATAAACGTATTATACTCACCTGCTCTGTGCAGTGTTATTGCAGAAATCAGCCCCAAACCTCTTCTGGGGTCCCCCAGCGGCAATCTTGGCCCCTCCCCTTCTGTGTCTGCAGACGTGTCGGCTTGATACCGAGCCGGGCTGTGTGAGTCCATTGGCATCTATCTAATTATCTATCTATCTAGGTTAAGAATTAAAAGGTGAACTAGCACCATACAACGATCCATCTATCCCCATCTTGCTACCAGTATGCTGCTTTATACATTAGCATACCTCCTTAGACCCAGTCTGTCCTGACAGTATGGTTATCTTCTGAATTGGCACCATCTTTAGGCAACTTAAAGTGGAATTGAAACTGTCCCACCCTCCAACACCTATGCTTACTAACCAGTATATTTACCTATTTTCAAGCCGTCCAGTCCAGTCACTTGCTCTCTTCTGTGTAAGCCAGTACCGGCTGCAGGGAAAGAAGAGTGCGCTCTGATAATGACTCTGACAATGACTAGTAATGCTTGGAAGCAAGCCATCACCCATAGGCTTTAATGGCCCATCCGTTGTCAGCATTTCCTCCTCTCCCCTTCAGTGGCACTGACTGACAAAGGGGAGCAGGATCATGGGACCGGACCAGCCCAAAAATAGGTAAGCATATACATCCTTCTTTCACGGGTTTTTAAGCATAGGCATTATGAGGGGACAGTTTTAAGAGTAGTATAGGTCTTCAATAAGACACAGAAGTTGAATCCAATGCAATTGTACTTCAGCTAATTGCAGTACAGAGGATGTTTTTTTCAGTCTTCTGTAGTGTAAGAAGACAAAGACTTTCCTAAGCTCTGTCTTTGTATAGTACTAACACTGACTAAGGGAACATGGAAGAAATGGGGCAGTATAGCTAGTACTGAACTAACTAGCACTAAATAGGAGGGAGAAGGGAGAAACCAAAATCACACATGTAAACAAATTGTAGTGGCTCAAAACTGCCACTTGATGTCAGCATACTACAAAACATTAACAACTTCAGCCCCGGAAGATTTTATCCCCTTACTGACCAGAGCACTTTTTACAATTTGGCACTGTGTTGTTTTAACTGACAATTGCGTTGTCGTTTGACGCTGTACCCAAACAAAATTTGCATCCTTTTTTCCCCACAAATAGAGCTTTCTTTTGGTGGTATTTGATCACCTCTGCGGTTTTTATTTTTTGTGCTATAAACAAAAAAAGAGCGACAATTTTGAAAAGAAAACACATTTTGTTATTTTTTGCAATAATAAATATCCCCAAAATTTTTTTTAGAAAACAAATTTCTTCATCAGTTTAGGCCAATATATATTCTACATATTTTTGGTAAAAAAAAATCCCAATAAGTTTATATTGATTGGTTTGCGCAAAAGTTATAGCGCCTGCAAACTACAGGAAAGATTTATGGCATTTTTATTTATTTTTTTAGCGGTACTGCGACATTGTGATGGACAGATCGGAAACTTTTGACACTTTTTGGGACCACTGGCATTTATACAGCGATCAGTGCTATAAAAAATGCACTGATTACTGTGTAAATGTCACTGGCAGGGAAGGGGTTAAGACTAGGGGGCAATCAAGGGGTTAATTGTGTGTTCCCTCAGTGTGTTCCAACTGTATGGGGATAGGATTGACTAGGAGAAGAGACATATCGTTTTTCCTACTTAGTAGGAACAAACGATATGGCTCCTCTCCTCTGACAGCATAGGGATTTGTGTGTTTACACACACAAATCCCTGTGCTGGCGCTCGTGCACTGGATCGCGCATGGCTGGCCGTGTATCTATATATTCACATCTATCTTAATCTGTATTTATCGATTTACATCTATCTATAACTATCCATCTTCATCTAGCTATCAGTATCTATCTATCTACAATACGTATCTTTAACTACTATCCATGTCTATATATCTGTTTTTGTCTAGCTACAAGTATCTATCTTGGGTCTTTTCAAATGCCTCTTTATGCATTGACACACCTCCTTTAACCCAATCTGTCTGGACAGTATGGTCACCTGCTGACTTGGCACCATCTACAGGCAGCTTAACTTTTCAATAAGACACACAATCCCTGAATGAGGAGGTGAATATCGGGGAGATGGGTGTAGAAAGAAGGAGGCTGCTGGGAGTTATACACCCACGTGATCAAGTACGAACGTGGTTGGTGAGGACGCGAACGGGTACGAGGGGAGGAACGGAGGTCGCACAGCACACAATAGGCGAATTGGGCTGCTATACCTACCCGTCCCTAACTGTTGGAATAGCTTTGTGCCGGCTCGAGGGCACATATAAATGTGAGTGCACAGTCTTTATTTGTTTTATACAATAAACAGTTTTAAACGGTATTGCGCGATGATCGTTTTATTCATGTTTTATGAGGAACATTAAGGTCCAATCATAACTGTTGAAGAAGTTCCCTTTGAGTGGAGTGGTTATCCCTATGAATGAACCAAAGGTGTAGTTTTAAAGAAATATCTGGTGAGTGGCCAATCTCACAGGTGGTGGTGGAGCACTAAGTCACTAGTATATTGAATTAGCACAAGAGCACGCCAATCACGGCAATTGACAGAAGATTCGAATACATCACTGGGGGACTTTGCCACATATGTGACACACATCATTGAACTATTGAATTTTTGGATTTTTTGATATATAATTTTTGATATAATTTATTTACCTAATGTGATGATTCTATATGGATTTATGTTGTATATGGAATAAGTTTGCACTTTATAGATAGGATACAAGCGTATTTAGATGGGAGCAGCGCATCCACACACACGGCATCTGTAAGACACACAATTTGACTTCAACTGAATTTACTGCTATTTACTGTACAAAGGATAGTTTTCCAGTTCTGTATCGGTGAATAACTAACACTGACTGAGGAAACATGGAAGAAACTGGAGGGGCTAGGTAGGACTGAACTAACTATCCATAAAAAGGAAGAGAGGACAGAGGGAGAAACCAAAATTACATAAGTAGACAAGTTGTAGTGGCCCAGAACTGCCACTAGATGTCAGCATACTACAAAACAAAAATAACCTGATTCAGTTCAACACATAACAGAAAAAATACATAAAACTGGGGCAGAGCAATATCTATGTATGTATCTACCGTGTTTCCCCGATAGTAAGACACCCCCGATTGTAAGACGTATCGGGAGTTTCAGAGGGGTCAGCTAATATAAGCCGTACCCCGAAAGTAAGACATATGTCTTACTTTCGGGGAAACACGGGGGGATTTGCCTCCAGTGACGTGCGGTACAAAGAGTGGGGCTGGGGGTGCGGGTCTCTGTCCCCCTCCGTTCTCCCCCTCCGTTCCGCTTTCCTCCTCTGTGCCTCCCCGCTGTCCCCTCCGTTCCCCCCTCCTTCTCTGTCCCCCTCCGTTCTCCCCCTCCGTTCCGCTTTCCTCCTCTGTGCCTCCCCGCTGTCCCCTCCGTTCCCCCCTCCTTCTCTGTCCCCCTCCGTTCTCCCCCTCCGTTCCTCCGTCCTCCCCCTCCTTCCTTTGTGAATAGACAGAGTCAGCTGACTCTGTCCATTCACATAACTGAAACATTGTAATCTCCTGTGATTACAATGTGTCAGTTTATGAATGGAGAGAAGCTGCTGTCTTCTCTCCTTTCATTCTCAGTGCAGCTGACGCTGCAGAGAAAGGGACTGGGGAATCTCTATCCTCTGTCTCTTTCTCTGTCTCAAGGGGGAGATATCAGAGGTCTGTTAAGACCCCTGATATCTCACCAAAGCCCCCCAACAGGGCTGATTAAAAAAAAAACAAAAAAAACACATATTGCAATAAAGAATTAAAAAAAAATTTTTTCCCAATATAAGACATACCCCGAAAGTAAGACATAGTGGGGCTTTTAGGGATAAAAAGAAAGTAAGACACTGTCTTACTTTCGGGGAAACACGGTATCTATCTCTCTCTCTGTCTACCTGTATCTATCTATTATCTCTCTGTCTATTTATCAATCTACCAATCAATCTTTATCCACCAGGACCTATCTATCCATCTATCTACTTACATCTATATGCTGTAGACTGATTGATCTAACTATGTATTTACATCTATCTATCTCCATCTATTCACCTGTGTCTATCTACTTATATTTATCGATATCCGTCTAGCTATCTTTCTATCTACCTGTAACTATCTGTCTATTTGAATCTATCTAGATCTATCTTTCTCCATCAATCCACATCTATCGATCTATCTATCCACTTCTATTTATTACATCTATACATGTGTCTATCTATCTATCTATCTATCTATCTATCTATCTATCTATCTATCTATCTATCTATCTATCTATCTATCTATCTATCTATCTATCTTTAACTACTATCCATGTCTATATATCTGTCTTCGTCTTTCTACAAGTATCTATCTTGATTCTTTTCAAATGCCTATTTATGCATTGACACACCTCTATTAACCCAGTCTGTCTGGACTGTATGGTCACCTGCTAACTTGGCACCATCCACAGGCAGCTTAACTCTTCAATAAGACACACTAGTTGACTTCAACAGAATTTACTGCACAGAGGATAGTTTTCCAGTCTTTTGAAGTGTAAAAAGATGTTTTCCTAAGTTCTGTATCTGTGAATAACTAACACTGACTACGGAAACATGGAAGAAACTGGAGGGGCTAGGTAGGACTGAACTAACCATCACTCAATAGGAGGAGAGGACAGAGAGAGAAACCAAAATCACACAAGTAGACAAGTTGTAGTGGCCCAGAACTGTCACTAGATGTCAGCATACTACAAAACAAAAATAACCTGATTCAGTTCAACACATAACAGAAAAAAATACATAGTGGGGCATCTATCTATCTATCTATCTACTTGTCTACCTGTATCTATCTATTATCTCTCGATCTATTTATCAATCTAGAAATCGATCTTTGTCCACCAGTAACTATCTATACATCTATCTACTTGCATCTATCTACTGTAGATTAATTGATCTATCATAATCAATTAACATCTATCTATTTTGATATATCTAACTATGTATTTACATCTATCTATCCCCATCTATTCACCTGTGTCTATCTATTTATATTTATATCTATCTATCTTTCTCCATTCTCCATCTATCCACATCTATCTATCTATCTATCTATCTATCTATCTATCTATCTATCTATCTATCTATCTCTAACCACCTGTAACAATCTATCTATTTGCATCTATCTTTCTCCATCTATCCACATCTATCTGTTTTCATATATCTAACTATCTATCTATTTACATCTATCTATCCCCATCTATCCACCAGTAACTATCTATCTACAGTATTTGCATCTATCTATCAATCATTCCACATCCATCTATCTATCAATCATTCCATATCTATCTATCTATCTATCTATCTATCTATCTATCTATCTATCTATCTATCTATCTATCTATCTATCTATCTATCTATTTATATATATATATATATATCTGTATATCTATCTATCTATCTATCTATCTATCTATCTATCTATCTATCTATCTATCTATCTATCTATGAATCATTCCACATCTATCTATATACATCTATCTCTACATATCTATAGATATTTATATATCTATAAATATATAGATATCTATATATATCTATAGATAGATAGATAGATAGATAGATAGATAGATAGATAGATAGATAGATAGATAGATAGATAGACTTCTATCTCTATTTACATCTATCCATCAGCATTTATCTACCTACCAGTAGTTATGTATATATCTACATCTATCCACATGTATCTATCTATATTTATCTACCTGTATCTATTATCTATCTCCATATATCCATCTTTATCTATTATCTGTCTCTTCTTCTATATCTACCATTAACTTACTAGCTAGCTAGTATCTATCTATATATCTATCAACTTATCTATATCAATCAATTTACATCTATCTATCTATCTACTTATCTATATCAATCAATTTACATCTATCTATCTATCTATCTATCTATCTCTCTCTCTCTCTCTCTCTCTCTCTCTCTCTCTATCTATCTATTTACATCTATCTATCTATCTATCTATCTATCTATCTATCTATCTATCTATCTATCTATTTATCTATTTACATCTATCTATCTATCTATGTATCTATGTATCTATGTATCTATCTATCTATCTATCTATCTATCTATCTATCTATCTATCTATCTATCTATCTATTTACATGTATCTATGTATCTATGTATCTATGTATCTATCTATGTATCTATCTATCTATCTATCTATCTATCTATCTATTTACATATCTATCTATCTATCTATCTATCTATCTATCTATCTATCTATCTATCTATCTATCTATCTATCTATCTATCTATCTATCTATCTATCTATCTATCTATCTATCTATCTATCTATCTATCTATCTATCAACGTATCTATATCAATCAATTTACATCTATCTATCTATCTATCTATCTATCTATCTATCTATCTATCTATCTATCTATCTATCTATCTATCTATCTATCTATCTATCTATCTATCTATCTATCTATCTATCTATCTATCCTCTGTATGTAAAGCTCGGGCTCTGTGTATATATAGAGCAGTGAATGGTGGGCCGGTGTCGGGCGGTGTAGATGATCCAGGTGGTCCACTCCGGGGAGAGATGAATCAGAGAGTCAGCTAAGCATGCACAGCCCGGGCTTGTTCTTCAATCCGTTCATTCAGTGGAGCGAGTGAAAAGCTGCTGATCGCTGCCATTGTGAGTCATCGGCGATGTGGGAAGCGAAGCCTCCGCTGGCTGCCAAGAGATAAATAGCCCCTGACAGCTCTGCCTGCACCGCTCTCCGCACCCACAGGGGGCGCTCTGTACAGGTCCGCTGCGGCTCTCTTTCATGTGTACGATCCTGAGAAATGAGCCGCCCCTCCCCCTCTAATCCTACCGCTGAGCTGATCATGCAAAATACAAATTGCCACAAGGAGGGTTTTTTTTTTTTTACAGAATCCTTCAGGTTTACTATTTCACTGCCAGAAAGAAAACTTTGCATGACTTTAACAAGTTATTATTGATCATAAACTGAAATGACTTTTTGTATAAATCTGTTGATTGTAGAATATTAGACTTTCTATGAAGTATAGGGCTGTAACCTGTGCCCACTCTTATGTGATTTATTATTAGAGCCGATGATGACAATTGGATGAAGTGTCAGCTTGAAGATCTGAAAATGGACATGGATTTCTTCCTCTCCTTCTATTATTGTAAATCGTCACATTCTAAAAAATATGTGTGTGTAATCTGGCGATCCAGGTCCGATGTGAGTTCTCCCGATCCACTTCAGTAAGTCCCGGGAGGTTTGGAATCACCATATGTCACATTCGGTGGAATTCTTCAAGCTATAACGACAATTTTTTTTGGCGATAGATTCATTAACCCCTTCGCACCCAGCCCCAGCGTCACTCCAACCGCGTCTTTATGCCCAGAGGGCCCGCCGGCTCCTGATCATTAGTAGAGACCGACATCTGTCTTTGATAGCCCAGTCCCTGTGCTGGGAGAACTCTCAGCACAGAAAGCTCTGCTGCCCATGGATACATATGTGAAGTGTCTGCGAGTGAAAGCCCACCGTCTTTACCGCCACACATGCATTACATAGACCGCAAGAACTCAACCCCCCTCTAACCTATGCTGACAGTCAGGGCCGCTGCAAGGATTTTTGTCTACACAGGCGAAGGTGCATTTTGAACGGGCTAAAATCATTAATAAAATAAAAGTAATTCTGTATAAGTAAAAAAAGAAAAAAATCGAAAAATAAAAAAAATAAAATTCATTTTGAATGGCTAAAATCACACTGCACCGCACTGCACCGAGAGAAGTGCTTGCACAAAGTACAATGCGATCCGGTGCAGGCAGATGCGGGCAAACAAACTGCGTTTGTGACCTGCGTTTGGGGATTTAATAACTTTGTATTGACACCCGCTGCAGATTGCAAATGGAGTATGTTTTGCATGTGGAGTGAACAGGGCCAGCCCTATGATGGGACCCATTGGGACCGAGCGGCACTTTCGGGGGGGCGGCAAACTGACGCCCGTCAGCCAGCCGTTTTGCCCGCTCCGCTGCCCATGAGGGATCCCGGCCCGCTCCTGTTAGTGGTGACAGGAGCGGGCGGGCAGAACAATCGCTGCCCAGGGGGGAGCAGTCTGCAGGTGAGTGAGTGGGCATGCCAGTCGGCAGGTGAGCGGGCTTGCTGGTCAGTCTGCGTGCCGGCGTGTGGGGGAGCGGAGAGATGACATCATCTCTCACTGCCTGCCCTGCATCACTGCAGTTCCGCCCTCAATGTGCAGCCGCAGGCAGCAGAGGGATTACATCATCTCTCTGCTGCCTGCCTTCACTCTGGGACACAGCAAGTGATAATCCACAAGGTGTGGCAGGTGTCGTGGCAAGGGACTATCCGCAACGTGTGGCAGGTGACGTGGCAAGGGACAATCTGCAACATGTGGCAGGTGACATGGCAAGGGACACTCTGCAACGTGTAGCAGGTGACGTGGCAAGGGACAATCCACAACGTGTGGCAGGTGACAATCCATATCTGGTGGTGGAGTCCAAATCAAAACTGTAAGTACAAACGCACATCACAAGTTGTATGAGACGTGAGAGCCCAAGAGGGACTTGCCTTGCCAAGCCCTGATTAACCACTTACAGACCGAAGACCGAAGAATTTGCCCCCATACTGACCAGGCCATTTTTTGCGATATGGCACTGTGTCACTTTAACTGACAATTGCGTGGTCGTGCGACGTTGTACACAAATAAAATTTACGTATTTTTTTCCCACAAATAGAGCTTTCTCTGCGTTTTTTTTTATTTATAAATAAATAAAAGGCTGACAATTTTGAAAAAAAATTAATATTTTTTACTTTTTGCTATAATAAATATCCAAAAAAACAAACAAACAAAAAAAAGTCTTCATCAGTTTAGGCCAAAATGTATTCTTCTACATATTTTTGGTACAAAAAAAAAAAAAAGCAACTAGCGTACATTAATTAGTTTGTGCAAAAGTTTTAGCATCTACAAAATAGGGGATAGATTAATGGCATTTTTTTTTTTTTATTAAGCCTCATGCACACTGGACGTTAAAATAACGTTATAAAAACGTCAGTAGCTTTGCAGTGAGTTTTTCAACTTTTTTCAACGTTTTTGCAATAGCGTTTTTTAGCATTTTTACACGTTAGTGTTTTAGCATTTTTTTTTTTTCAATGGTGAGTAACGTTTTTGAGCATTTATCAACACTTATCAGCATTAGAGCGTTTTTACAGCTGAAAAACGTCTCTCAGAACCCTAGGCCTCATGCACACTGGACGTTTTTTTATGTTTTTACAGCAGTTGTTTTTGGCTGTAGACTTTTTTTTCTACAGTCTTTAAAATCTCCATCATGTTATCCTATGTGTCCATGCACACATAGGCTGTTATTAGCAGTTTTGGGCAGTGGCATTTTTGAGCAGTAAAAAAAAACAAAACTAGTGGGTTCTGAGAGATATTTTTCAGCTGTAAAAACGCTCTACAAAAAAAACAAAAAACACTAACATATAACAACGCTAAAAAACGCTAATAGATTCTAAAAAACGCTATTGCAAAAACGTTGAACAAAGTTGAAACACTCACTGCAAAGCTACTGACGTTTTGATGCTGTTATTTTAACGTCCAGTGTGCATGAGGCCTAAATGGTGTTGATCTGCAATTTTTAGCGGGACTGCGACATTGCGGTGCACAGATCGGACACTTTTGACACATTTTTGGAACCATTGACATTTATACAGCGATCTGTGCTATAAAATAAAAGTGAAGAGGTTAACACTAGGGGGCGATCAAGGGGTTAAATGTGTTCCCTGGGAGGTGTTTCTAACTTTGGGGGGATAGGACTGACTGGAGGAGGAGAGAGATCATTGTTCCTAATCACTAGGAATAGCAGATCTGTCTCTCCTCCCCTGTCAGAATGGTGATCTGTCTGTTTACATTGACAGATCCCTGTTCTGGCTCTTTGTGGAGCGATCATGTGTGGCTGGCAGACATCGTGTCCATCGGCCACGCACAGGTCCCTTTATACTCCCATATACATGTATAGAGCCAGGACATGTCCTTTTCTACTCCTATATACATGTATAGAGCCATGACAGGTCCTCTTTATAGTCCTTTACATGTATAGAGCTATGACAGGTTCTCTATATACTCCTATATACATTTATAGAGCCATGGCAGGTCCTCTTTATACTCCTATATACATGTATAGAGCCATGATATGTTCTCTTTCTATCCCTATATACATGTATAGAGCCATGACAGGTCCTCTTTATACTCCTATATACATGTATAGAGCCATAACAGGTTCTCTTTCTATCCCTATATACATGTATAGAGTAATGACAGGTCCTCTTTATACTCCTACACATGTATAGAGCCATGACAGGTCCTCTATATACTCCTATATACATGTATAGAGCCATTACAGGTCCTCTTTATACTCCTATATGCATGTATAGTGCCATGACAGGTCCTCTTTATACTCCTATATACATGTATAGAGCCATAACAGGTTCTCTTTCTATCCCTATATACATGTATAGAGTAATGACAGGTCCTCTTTATACTCCTACACATGTATAGAGCCATGACAGGTCCTCTATATACTCCTATATACATGTATAGAGCCATTACAGGTCCTCTTTATACTCCTATATACATGTATAGAGCCGTGACAGGTCCTCTATAAACTCCTATATACATGTATAGTGCCATGACAGGTCCTCTTTATACTCCTATATGCATGTATAGTGCCATGACAGGTCCTCTTTATACTCCTATATACATGTATAGAGCCATGACAGGTCCTCTTTATACTCCTACATACAGGTATAGAGCCATGACAGGCCCTCTATATACTCCTACATACAGGTATAGAGCCATGACAGTTCCTCTTTATACTCCTATATACATGTATAGTGCCATGACAGGTCCTCTATATATTCCTATATACATTTATAGAGCCATGACAGGTCCTCTTTTTACTCCTATATACATGTATAGTGCCATGACAGGTCCTCTATATACTCCTATATACATGTATGGTGCCATGACAGGTCCTCTATATACTCCTATATACATGTATAGTGCCATGACAGGTCCTCTATATACTCCTATATACATGTATGGTGCCATGACAGGTCCTCTTTAGTTATCATGATATAAATTAATAAATGTGGGGGCCTTTTGGTGGGCATGATTTTTTTTTTTGGGGGGGGGGGGGGGCAGCATTTCATTCTTGGTCCCAGGCAGCACAATGTCTTGGGCCGCTCTTGGGTGTGAAGCAAACAGGGAGAGAGAGGGTGAGAAGGGGGGAGAGAGAACAAGAAAGAGAGAGAGAAAGAGAGAGAATGAGGGAGAGAGAACAAGGGAGAGAGTAAGAATGAAAGGGAGAGAGAGAATAAGAGAGGGGGAGAGAGAGAACGTAAGAGGGAGAAAAAGAATGAGGGAATGGGAGAGGGAGAACGAGGGAGAGAACAAAGAAGAGAGAGAGGGAGAAAGAGAATGAGGGTGAGAGAGGGAACAAGAGAGAGGGAACAAGGGGGAGAGAGAAGGAGAGGGGGAGAGAGAATGAGAGAAGGAGAGAGAGAATGAAAGGGAGAGAGAGAGAGAATGAGGAAAGGAGAAGGAGAGAGAGAACAAGGGAGGGATAGAGAGAATGAGAGAGGGAGAGAATGAGGGAAGGAGAGGCAGAGAACGAGAGAGAGAGAGAGAGAATGAGGGAGAGGAAAAAAAAAGAGAATGAGCGAGAGGGGGAGAGAGGGAAGAAGAGAGAGGGGGAGAGAATGAGAGGAAGAGAGAATGAGGGAATGGAGAGAATGAGGGAGGGAGAGAGAGAGAATTAGAGAGGGAGAGAGAGAATGAGGGAAGGAGAGGTAGAGAACGAGAGAGAGAGAGGGAACGAGGGAGAGAACAAGAAAGAGGGAGAAAGAGAATGAAGGTAAGAGAAGGAACAAGAGAGAAGGAACAGGGGGGATAGAGAAGGAGAGGGGGAGAGAGAATGAGAGAAGGAGAGAGAGTATGAAAGGGAGAGAGAGAGAATGAGGAAAGGAGAAGGAGAGAGAGAACAAGGGAGGGATAGAGAGAATGAGAGAGGGAGAGAATGAGGGAAGGAGAGGCAGAGAACGAGAGAGAGAGAGAGAACGAGGGAGAGAAAAAAAAAAGACAATGAGCGAGAGGGGGAGAGAGGGAAGAAGAGAGAGGGGGGGAGAATGAGAGGAAGAGAGAATGAGAGAAGGAGAGAGGGAGTGAAAGGGGGAGAGAGAATGAGGAAAGGAGAAGGAGAGAGAGAACAAGGGAGGGATAGAGAGAATGAGAGAGGGAGGGAGAGAATGAGGGAAGGAGAGGCAGAGAACGAGAGAGAGAGAGAGAACGAGGGAGAGAAAAAATAAAGAGAGAGAATGAGCGAGAGGGGGAGAGAGGGAACAAGAGAGAGAGAGAGAATGAGGGAAGGAGAGAACGAGGGAGGGAAAGAGAACAGAGGAGAGAGAGAACAAGGGAGAGATAAATAAAGAATAAATAAAGAGAGAGAATGAGCGAGAAGGAGAGAGAATGAGAGGGAGAGAGAATGAGAGGGGGAGAGAGAGAATGAGGAGACTGAGAAAGAGAACAAGGGAGAGAGTGAGAATGAGGGGAGGAGAGGGAGAGAGAGAACGAGAGAGAGAGGGAGAGAAAAATAAAGAGAGAGAATGAGCAAGAGGGGGAGAGAGGGAACAAGAGAGAGGGAGAGAGAATGACAGAGGGAGAGAGAGAATGAGGGAAGAAGAGAACGAGGGAGAGAGAGAATGAGGGAAGGAGAGAACGAGGGAGAGAGAGAATGAGGGAAGGCGAGAACGAGGGAGAGAGAGAGAATGAGGGAAGGAGAGAACGACGGAAAGAGAGAGAATGAGGGAAGGAGAGAACGAGAGAGAGAGAGAGAATGAGGGAAGGAGAGAATGAGGGAGAGAGAGAGAATGAGGAAAGGCGAGAACGAGGGAGAGAGAGAGAATGAGGAAAGGCGAGAACGAGGGAGAGAGAGAATGAGGGAAGGAGAGAAGGAGGGAAAGAGAGAGAATGAGGGAAGGAGAGAACGAGGGAGAGAGAGAGAATGAGGGAAGGAGAGAATGAGGGAGAGAGAATGAGGGAAGGAGAGAACGAGGGAGAGAGGGAGAATGAGAGGGAGACAGAATGACAGAGGGAGAGAGAAAATGAGGGAAGGAAAGGGAGAGAGAACGAGGGAGGGAAAGAGAACAAGAGAGAGGGAGAGAATGAGAGAGAGAGAGAGAGAGAGAGAATGAGGGAAGGAGAGGGGTAGGGGAGAGAGGAGGTGAAAAGGAGGAAGAGAGGGAGAAGGAAATGAGGGGGGGGGAGGGGGGAGATGTAGAGGGAGGAAAAAAAAGGGGTCTGTGGCAGGTGGCTGGAATGTAAGCAGGTTTGGGCAGACACTAATGGGAGGCAGAGTGTTGGATTAGACAAGCAATGGAGTGAGGGAGGGGCTAGGAGGACAGTGG
Organism: Lithobates clamitans; assembly: GCA_037952925.1. Taxonomy (NCBI): domain Eukaryota; kingdom Metazoa; phylum Chordata; class Amphibia; order Anura; family Ranidae; genus Lithobates; species Lithobates clamitans. Next base: position 788,390 of record JBBGZY010001669.1, on the reverse strand, counting down.
AAACAGGATGACTGGACAGGAGATGGAGCAGATACAGCCCTACTCCCATGCAAGTTTGCTTTCTCCGCTGTCACTTTGTCACTACGACAGGCTGCTGGCGTCTTCTCCCCCACATTGTCAGACTGGTGTTTGGGGGAGAAGACGCTCCTTGGGCAGCTACACACACAGACTCCACCTCCTGCTCCTCCAGCTCTTGTTTATCCTCATCCTCAGGCTTGCCACCCTGCATCCTTCAATAGAGCTCCATGCTGCTTGGTGTGGCGGGGTGTTTGATAGCAGCGAGCGGTGCAGGGCCACTGTGTCAGTAAAATGACAGGGCCAGCAAGGGGCTCCGGGTTATTTTACTGCCCCTCTATCCTGGCACCCTAGCCCGGCTGCCTATGCCTCCCTATGGTGGCGCTGGCCCTGCTGACAGTCTTTTTTCCACCTTACCTGGTGAAGCTAGTAATACTCAATGCTCGCCTAAGTCCCCCATCCAGGTTCTGGTGCAGAGGACTCCTAATCCAGTGCTGTAATGGCATAGTTGCCAACATTGTAAAAAAATTTATAGGGGCACTTTTTGGCTGTAGGCAGAGTCTTATTATAATTAAGGGATGGGGCATGTGTTCGTAGGCGTGACATAGCAAAAAAGGGCATGGTTTATGTGCAATAGTAGGCGTGGCTTATATGGGCGGGGTTCAAATGGGGGTGTGGTTAGAGTCTGAGATGAATGAGAAATGGAGAAAGAAAGGGGAAAAGAGGGAGGTAGAGAGAAAGAAGGAAAGAAGGAGAGAGAAGGAAGGAAAGGGGGATGGAGGGACAGCAGGCCCAGATCCTACACCACAATAAAAATGTGTATTCCAGAGTTTAACAAATCAGCAGATAAAGATACTCCAAACACTTGGTGTTAGCGCTTCAATCATCTCAGCACCATGGTTGTTGTGGTGTCAGGATGATTGAAGCGCATTATTACTATTATTACATTGTAATATAGAATGAAATAATTCAACTCACCATAATCCAGAATCAGTGGGACCCCTGAGCGTGTCACCTGCCACGTCGCCTGCCATCAGGTGCCCCCAGCAGAGTCCGTCCTTGCATCAGGTGCCCCCAACAGAGTCTGTCCTTACATCAGGTGCCCCCAGCAGAGTCTGTCCTTACATCAGGTGTCCCCAGCGAAGTGCCTCCTTCCATCAGGCATTCCCAACAGGAGTGCCTCCTTACATCAGGTGTCCCCAGTACAGTACCTCTTACATCAGGTATCCCCAGTACAGTACCTCTTACATCAGGTGTCCCCAGCAGAGTGCCTCTTACATCAGGTATCCCGAGTGGAGTTCCTCTTACATCAGGTGTCCCCAGCGGAGTGCCTCTTACATCAGGTGTCCCCAGCAGTCAGTGTCCCCAGCGGAGTGCCTCTTACATCAGGTGTCCCCAGCGGAGTGCCTCAAATCAGTGCCCCGGCAGAGTGTTGGCTGCAGTCTAGCTACATCTCCTCAAGAATGGTGACAAGGGGAGAGAGGTGTGTGGGTAGAGGCATGGTGACTTGGGGTGTTACAGGCTGACTTGGAGAAGGGTGGAGGCATGGTGGTGATTTGGGGGTGCAGGCATGATGTTGACTTGGAGGGTGCAGGCATGGTGGTGACTAGGCAGGAGGGGGTGCAGGCATGGTGGTGACTTGGGGAGGGGGTACAGGCATAGTGTTGACATGGGGGGAGGCGGGTGCAGGCATGGTGTTGACATGGAGGGAGGTGGGTGCAGGCATGGTGTTGACATGAGGGAGGGGAGTGCAGGTATTGTGACATGGTGAGGGGGGTGCAGGCATGGTGTTGACATGGAGAAGGGGGGGCAAGTATTGTCGTGACATAGGGGGGTGCAGGCATGGTGTTGAAATGGGGGAAGGGGTGCAGGTATTGTGGTGACATGGGGGGAGGGGGTGCAGGCATGGCGGTGACATGGGGGGAGGGGCTGCAGGTATGGTGGTGGCATGTGGGGAGGGGGGGTGCAGGCATGGTGGTGACATGGGGGAGGGGGTGCAGGTATGGTGGTGACATGGGGGGTGCAGGCATGGTGTTGAGATGGGGAGAGGGGTTGAAGGTGTGGTGGTGATATGGGGGGAGGGGGCTGCAGGTATGGTGGTGATATGGGGGGAGGGGGTTGCAGGTTATTGTGGTGACATGGGGGGAGGGGGGTGCAGGTATGGTGGTGACACGGGGGAGGGGGGTGCAGGTATGGTGGTGACACGGGGGGAGGGGGGAACAGGTATGGTGGTGACACGGGGGGAGGGGGGAACAGGTATGAAGGTGACACAGGGGAGGGGGGTATGGTGGTGACATGGGGGGAGGGGGTGCAGGTATGGTGGTGACACAGGGGAGGGGGGGTATGGAGGTGACATGGGGGGAGGGGGGTGCAGGTATGGTGGTGACACAGGGGGAGGGGGGAACAGGTATGGTGGTGACATGGGGGGAAGGGGGAAAAGGTATGGTGGTGATATAGGGGGAGGGGGCTGCAGGTATGGTGGTGATATGGGGGGAGAGGGTTGCAGGTTATGGTGGTGACATGGGGGGAGGGGGGTGCAGGTATGGTGGTAACACGGGGGAGGGGGGTGCAGGTATGGTGGTGACACGGGGGGAGGGGGGAACAGGTATGGTGGTGACACGTGTGAGGGGGGAACAGGTATGGTGGTGACATGGGGGGAAGGGGGAACAGGTATGGTGGTGACATGGGGGGAGGGGGTTGCAGGTATGGTGGTGACATGGGGGGAGGGGGTGCAGGTATGGTGGTGACATGGGGGGAGGGGGTGCAGGTATGGTGGTGACATGGGGGGAGGGGATGCAAGGGGGGAGCCAGGACCATCAGTGTCGCCAGCCACCGGAGCCTCTGTCCTTCCATCAGTGTCCCCGCTCGTTGGACACACGGGGCGGAGGGTTGGTGGTGGCGGCGGGCCGCAGGTGGAGGCTGAACATTTCCTTGTGTTCAGTGGAGAGCAGGGAGGGGTCGCCAATCCCTACAGCCAATGGACTTCAGTGTACAATAGAATTTTCTATTTGTACACTGAAGAGAGAAGCCGATTGGCTGCCACTCTCCTCTGCACTGAACAGAAGGCGAAACAACATTTGGCGGTGGTGGCGGCCATTTATGTGTAGCCGTTGCCGTTTTTAGCCAAAACCATTTCCGATTTTCCCGGGACAAAAGCAAAATCCCGGGAAAATAATCGGGACAAGCTTAAATCGGGATGAGGGTCCCAAAATTGGGATTGTCCCAGGAAAATCTGGACTGTTGGCAACTATGTTATGTGATGAATAATAAGTCCACCTCCCCTCCATTTTTAGATCACGTTTCATTCATAGAAGCTGTAGTACTGGTTCTATGATTGGAGGAGCGGAGCGCAAATGGCAGGCATAGTTAGTTGTGTCAGCAAGGTGGCAGGGCCAGCAAGTGTCTGGGACTCCGAATTTTACTGCCCCATCCTAGCGCCCTAAGGTGGCTGCCTATGCCACCTTATGGTGGTGCCGGCCTTGCTGACAGTCTTTTTTCCACCTTACCTAGCGAAGCTAGTAATACTCAATATTCCCTAAGTCCTCCATCCAGGTTTCCAGTGCAGGGGACTGCTAATCCAGTGCTGTAATGGCAATGAATAATAGGTCCACCCCCCTCCATTCATAGATCACATTTCATTCAGAAAAGCTGTAGTACTGCTTCTGTGAATGGAGGAGTGAAGCACAAAGGGCGGGCACAGTTAGGTGCTCTTAATGAGGGCCTGTGATAGCCCCTTAGTTGTATTAAGCCCCACCGCACTGGAAAACTACGGGGGGCGAGGCTGGGAGGGGGGCATAGACAGATGAGGATTTCAACTAAAAGGAGAGGCCTCAGCACAAACGGCACATCCTGACTGTAAGTTATGTCCCTTGTGCTGATTTTTCAGCTGCACTTGGGCTTAAAGAACTACAACTATGTGAGTGAGATGAAAGAGGAATGTGTAGCACCCTGAAGTTTAGGCAGGGTTGCTATTAAATTTAGCTGCCAGGCGATGGTTGCCTTGGCCAATGGTTAGGAGATCAATTGATTTCCCCCTAATTCTGGAATTGCTGCACTTTTCTGTTCTGTCACCAGGTGGCATTGTAGCTTGTGACCATAGGTAAGACAAGGGCATAGCAAGGACAGATTAGGAATGAATGGGGTGTCTCAGCCAATGGGCAGGGATTTTCTTGGGTCCTTTGGCCTGCTGGGAGAGCCTATTTATTTAGGTGGAGTCAGGTGATCGGGGTTCTGTGCCACCTGGATGCCTGTCTGGGTGGACGTGTGTCATACTGCCCCGGGCTGCTAGGCCGTAAGCCTGAGGCCTATCCCGGGGACATCTGGCTGCTAGGCTGTCTGAGGGCCTAGCCAGAAGCAGGAGAGCATTATAGGGTTGGGACTGCAAGCTTGTAGTCCAACCAGAAGTAACAGTTACGCCGGCTGGGGAACCAGTTGTGGTCGGAGGTAGAGGGGAAGCTGTCGCCTCTAAGGAACCATCCACATTGTTACTGGAGACCACTGTGAGTAAGCTGAGGCCAGGACCAGAGCACGCTTCTCACCAGCTGGGGCAAGTGAAGAAGTGGGAAAACTTCAGCAAGTGTCAAGCCAGGTACCCAGCGGGACAGCAAAGTTCGCATTCACTTGCGGAGCATCAGTGAGTGCCAAGCCAGGCACTTAGCGTGTCAGCAGGGGTGACGCTTGAAGAGTATCTGTGAGTGCCAAGCCAGGGACCCAGTGGGGAAGCGGGGGTGGCGCTTGAGCAAAATACTGAGTGCTAGACATGTGCGGTTCATTTAGTTCCGAATTAATATTCGGATAAATTTTTCATTATTCGGAGATTCGGATATATCCAAATACCCGAATTACAATATAAACAAATTTTACCGAATGTTCTGAATAACGTAACAAAAATTTGTCAGAATTTCGGAAATTCGGACGGAAATTCAAATCGAATTTTACATTGAACTCCAGTCGAATTCTCACTACACATATTGCTGAAATCAAAGACTGTGTGTGTTATTAGAGTACCATTTCGAAATAATGTTGTTTTTGTTAAGCCAAAGGTGATTTAACGAGTCATTGTAGTAATTTGATGAAGCTTTTTCATTTGTTTGTTCACTTTGCTGCATTTGAATCTGAAACAATATAACATTTTGGTTTTGACTGATTCAAAAATGTATTGATTTGATCGTTTCTACAAATGTAAACAAAGGGGGCAGGGATACAGGTGATGACATTACCTAAATATGGCAAATGACCTGTCACTGGGTAGGTGGTCGTGTCATGTGTATACCTATGTACCGCTGCCTTTGCAGCTTGGGGAATGGCAGATTGGGGTGGGGCGTTAAAAATAAGGCTCCACCTCCTGTTTTTACTGACCTCCAGCAGCAACTGTAAATTTAGCCTAAGGCAACATTCACAGGAGAGTTTGTGTCTGGCCACTGGCAAGAATCAGATTATTGCAGATGGTTGTAAATGCTATTGCACACAATGTGTGGGAACAGCTGTAGGTGTCAGCGGCGGCTGTCAGATTTGTATTCTGTACAAATCAATGACAGGTCTCGCTGTTGTTCACATACCCGCTCATCCAAGCAGTCAAATGCGAATACCAACCCTGGATGAAGCCAGTGTGCGTCCAGGGTTGGCATTTCCATGGAGTTTTAACTGGACACAAACTGGCTGCAGGTAATTTTGCCAGTTTGTATGCAACCAAAGCAGAGACTGTTGCTGCGTCCAGAGGCGGCATTTATATCTTCTCACCTGCTGAAAAAACCTTTGTTCTAATTCGCTTACTATTGTACAAAGCTTTTCCCCACTCCATATGATCTAATCAATAATAACATTGTTCAGGTACAATACGACCGCCCACAGGGCAGATAATCTGACGAGTGATGCAGAGCGCTCCATAAAGCTGCAAGGTCGGCGTTGACGGCTTCGCTAGTTGATGAGTTGTGTGAATGGAAGTGGAGAGGAGGTCAGCGGTGCAGAAAGGCACTGCTGATGTCTCTTATCTCAGGGGGGACAATGGCAATCAGGACAGAATAGTAGCATCAGCAGGTATCCATTGACACTAGAACGTTCCCCCCTTTTAGCTGAAAGCTACTAAATTCAACAATGCCATCTCATGCCTATAGGTAGCTTGGGCGTAACTAAAAGGCATAGCGTTCCCAACACTGAAATGTGCACTGATCAGCCATAAGTTTATGACCACTGACAGGTTAAGTGAATAACATTGCTTATCTTGTTACAATGACATTTTAAAGTCGTTGGGATATTAGATTAGGCAGCAAGTAAACATGTTGTCAATGAAGTTGATGTGTTGAAAGCAGAAAAAATGGACATGGCATTTTGTTGTGCATGGGGCTGCGTAGCTGCAGACCGGTCAGGGTGCTCATGCTGACTTGTGTCCAAAACCAAAAGCATCTACGATGGGCACGTGAGCATCTGAACTGGACCACAGAGCAATGGAAGAAGATGGCCTGGTCTGATAAATCGTGTTTTTTTTGTTTTTTTTACATCATGCGGATGGCCGGGTGTGTGTGCTTCGCTTAGCTGGGCAATTGATGGCACCATGATGCAATATGTGAAGAAGGCAAGCTGGAAAAGCTTGGGTCCTGCCATTCCTGTGGATGTTACTTGACATGTACCACCTACCCAAACATTGTTGGTGATCAGGTACACCCTTTCATGGAAACGGTATTCCCCAAAGGCAGTGGTCTCTTTCAGGGGGATAATGTGCCCTCTCACACTGCAAAAATGGTTCAAGAATGGTTTCAGGAACACAGCAACGAGGTGTTGACTTGACCTCCAAATTCTCCAGATCTCAATCCAATTGAATATCTTTGGGATGTGCTAGAAAAAGAAGTCTGATCCATGGAGGCCCCAGCTCCAACTTATAGGACTTAAACGATTTACTACTGGTGGCTTAGGTCCAAGATACAGCAGCATACCTACAGATGTTTAGTGGCATCCATAAGGCAACAGGTCAAGGCTGTTTTGGTGGCACAATCAGGATTTACTCAATGTTGGGTAGGTGGTCATAAAGATATGGCTGATCGTTGTAACTAAAAACTATATTGCCCCGTACACACGGTCGGACTTTGTTCGGACATTCCGACAACAAAATCCTAGGATTTTTTCCGACGGATGTTGGCTCAAACTTGTCTTGCATACACACGGTCACACAAAGTTGTCGGAAAATCCGATCAATCTGAACGCGGTGACGTAAAACACGTACGTTGGGACTATAAACGGGGCAGTGACCAATAGCTTTCATCTCTTTATTTATTCTGAGCATGCGTGGCACTTTGTCTGTCGGATTTGTGTACACACGAACGGATTTTGTTGTCGGAAAATTTTATATCCTGCTCTCAAACTTTGTGTGTCGGAAAATCCGATGGAAAATGTGTGATGGAGCCTACACACGGTCGGAATTTCCGACAACAAGGTCCTATCACACATTTTCCGTCGGAAAATCCGACCGTGTGTACGGGGCATAAGTAATATCAAACTTTTTTAAATGATTTACAATAATATGTGAATGAAACTCACATCAGTATTAAAGTATATGTAAACCCTATCAATAAACTTCTTTTATTTGATCCTTTTGGTCTGCTAACTGTATCATTGAATATTAGCCCTCCTTCAAATGTGCATATGTGTATTTTCTGCATGGAATGTACATTCTCACTGGCATACCTCCCAACTTTTTGAGATGGAAATGAGGGACACCTATCATAAGTATGCAGGCATAGGACACACCCCTTGCCAAGCCCCCTTAAAGGAGAATTGTACAAAAAAACAAGATTGGTTAAACCCACAAGTGCTTTTTACACCACTACTATTCCTTTATATTGGCTTTTGGAATATACAAATGCAACAATTTAGAAATCAGATGAAAGGTTTAGCACTAGAAAACACTTTTTGATAGATAAAAGGTGCATTTTATATACAACTATATAGATCAGACCAAAACGAGGGACAAATGAGGAGAAATAAGGGACAGAGGGACATTGCTCCAAATCAGGGACAGTCCTGCAAAATCAGGGAGAGTTGGGAGCTATGCTCACTGGCAGAGCTAGTAGAAGAACCTACATAGAATACACATTTAAATTATCCACTCTTGGATGCATTTACACATGTACAATTCTTCTAATGATTTTACATGTGTATGCGAAAAAACGTTTACATGCACTAACATGCATTTCCATGCATTCGTCTAAATACATACATAACATTTGCATATGTCTTATATGTCTGTGTCTTACTTTTTCAGTACGCAGCTAAACGCAGAGCACATTTTTGTTTGTGGCTGCAGCTGTGTGTATGGCACCATGGATGCCTTTAGTGATTAGATGCATTAAAAACTATACACTGTTCACATTTAAATGTGAACCCTTAAAGTAAACCCTAACATTGAACTTTTCTTATTTGCTCCCTTTTGGTCTGCTAAAGGTACCAATGAAATAGTTTGGTTATATCTGTTGGCTAAGTACAAAAAAATGCCTGTTGATCCTGCCAGAAAGCTTGTAAGCTGATAACTTCTTGTGCTTTCTGCCTCTGTTGACTCTTATCGGTTCCCATCATTCCCAGCTATCTATTTGGCCTACAAAACACCTCCCCCCAGTGGCGGCCTGTCCATACGGAGCGCTGCCCCTTTAATCCATGCGCCTGGCCCCTAGTCTACGTCCTGGGCGCAGGACGCATTGATTTCAACAGTTTTTGGGTTTTTTTAAGCACGTGATTAGAGCCTGGGGCTCTAATTCACTTAAAAAAAGAGCCCACCCAATTGTGTGACAATAGCGAATTAATATTTGCTATTGTCTTCCTGCTGCTCCTCCCGGCCAATCAGGAAGCGGGTCCTAAGACCCAATTGTCCAGGGAGTCTCAGGACCCACTTTCTGTCAGCTGGGAGGAGAAGCAACGGCCCCAGAGCAAGGAGCGAGATCCCTGTAATCGGCCTCCTACGATAAGGAAGCCACTGTCTGTCCAACTCCTACGAGGGGGTGGGGGGTCGATCGCCGCCTTAACGTCCATCTGCCACGGGGGGTTGGGGGATCTCCGTCTTTCCGTCCGTCTCCCGCGGGGAGGAGGGGGGGTTCGCCGTCTTTCTGTCTGTCTCCCGTGGGGGGGGGTGTTGGTTTGCCTCCTCTCCCCCAAAATATTGAGCACCAGCCGCCACTGGCTGCCTCCCCCTATTTTATGAAGAAGACGAGGTTCTTCAGTTAGGGTGAAAACACTGGTACTGCGTGGTGACAATGTGGTACTGGGCGCCACATAGAGAAGAAAAAACTGATAAAGATGACAACCATTTCAGCGGACTACAAAACACCTCTTCCATATGTTATGAAGCAGGGGGAAATGGGTTCTGTAGTTTGGATCTAGAGCGACACCACAGGTACTACAGGGTGACAATGTTTCAAAGAGATTAAAGAGAGCAGTTTTCTCTGGGACTACTAAACACCTCCCCCTCTGTTATGCAGAAGAGGGGAGGAGGAAGGAGTTCTGTATCTTGGTTCAAAGGAAACAATGCCAGTACTGCATGGCGACAATGTTGTACTGGGGGGATCAGAAGGTGAAGAGAAAGGAAACAATGCCTGATAAAACAAAACGAGTGCAACCACCACATCTAAGGACTGCTAAGCTGCAATATAATAAAATAATATTATATATTCTAGTATAGATACATTTTAAACGTAAAAGATTATCGAGCAGATTCCCTCTATCTCTAGCTGAATATAAATGGTCTAAGCCCCTGTCTAACTGGTCCCTAGATTACGGCTCGCATATCCCCTATCATCATCTCCGGCTGCACATATGCTATATTTAGTAGTAATTGACAATCTGAGTATTCTACAGTTGGAGGAGGAAGAGCACTAATTGAACGCGACGCCAATAAAGAGAATCATACAAAGTTCAATCTTGACATATATATATATATGATTTTCTACCCCCTAAAGAACACAAACGAAGAGAATTTTATGGTAAAAACACCCAAATACTACCGAAAGGGAGTCATGCAAAAAACAAAGCAAGCTATCTGAAAATCAAAGCTGGCTAATAATTTCCATCACAAACAGAGATAACCACAGAACGCTCCCTACCCTCCCAACAAAATCATGTACGTATGTTTATCACATCAGGTGCTTCCTGGTCCCTCCGGCTATTTTGAGATTGCTCCAATCTTACGGTAGTAAGAGGAAGAAATTAAAATGTCCTTGCTAACTCAGCACTAATAATGCCAGAATAGAAGTGGGAAGAGGCGCAGGCGGATTCACAACACCCCCATTTCCGCGAGCCGCTCAGGCTGGTAATAGATAGAGAGTTGTTTCCAGTACTTCTTTCTACAGGTCTTTGCATTAGAGATGCATTGGATATCATTAAAACTCCATTATGTTCTGATTGTGGGAAGGAACGTACAAGAAATTTTAAAGCTATTTCTGAATCTCATTTAGGTTACAAAGCACGTAGGTCGCTAAGAATATTTTCGATATGGGCCCGTGTATTATGTATTTATGTAGCCGCTGGATATATTTATGCCTGCTAATAATGAATATGGTGTCCTGCACTACATATATATATATATATATATATATATATATATATATATATATATATAGTATTTTATCACTTTTCTAACAAATCTGATTTAAAAAACAGGGCAGTATGAAATTCATCATTGTAAATAGAACAAAAATAACCAACCTTGCTCACACTGTGTACTACAGCATATGCCCAGGCTGCCGGCAGCAGAACTGAATGCTGCACCTGTGCCCTCTGTCCACAACTAAATGCCCAGTGTGCATGGGGTCTTAGGTCTCATTCACACAGGTATACTATAGCATACAGTTGTGTGAGGGCCTTGTTTACCCATATGGGGATGCACAGGTGTTCTGTACATCCCTGTGAAGGCAGTCCCATTCAGTTGGAATGCAGCAGCTACATGGACACAGCCCCTGTTTCCATCTTGACAGCCCTGTGGATGCACAACCTCGAATGCACATGGTCTGCATATTGGGATGTGCACCTGCCACCACACAACTGTCAAATTGAGAACAGCGGCTATATTCCAATTGAAATTAACAGGATGGACGGCACGGGGATGCACAGAACATCTGTGCGTGCCTGTGCAGGAAAACATGGCCCTCTCAGGGGAGTATGATATAGTATGCCTGAGTGAACAAGGCCTAAGACCCTATGTACACTTAACATTTAGGGATGAATGCTGCACCTGTGCCCTCCATCCGTAGCTAAGGCTGGGTTCACACTGCTCTGACGTGGAAGTCGGACAACTTCCGATTCGGCTTTGCCCTACAACTTCATGTCCGACTTTAATGCGACTTCAATGAATGGGATTCAACTTTGATCTCACAATACCAGGCCTAGTAGTGAGTCTGGTATGAATCTTGAGGGGGGGAACCCTACGCCAAAAAAACTTCATGGGGTCCCCCCCAAAATCCATACCAGACCCTTATCCAATAACACAGCTCAGCAGGTCAGGGATCAAAAAAGCTCCCCCCCTCCTGGGCCATACCAGACCACATCCCCTCAGCATGAGGGGGTGGGTGCTTTGGGACAAGGGAGGCTGTGTGCCCCCCACCCCAAAGCACCTTGTCCCCGTGTTTATGGGGACAAGGGCCTCTTCTCGACAACCATGGGTAGTGGTTGTAGGAGTCTGCGGGCAAGGGGCTTATCGGAATCTGGAAGCCCCCTATAACAAGGGGGCACCCAGATCCCGGCCCCCCACCCTATGTGAATGAGTATGGGGTACATTGTACCCCTACTCATTCACCCAAAAAAGTCTAAAAAATAAATAAAAACAGTACACATGTTTTTGACAAAGTCCTTTAATAAAAATTAAGAATGTACCCCGTAATAGCGCCAACGTGTCTTCTCCCTCCAGTCTTCTACCTCTGGTTATACTCTCTCCAGTGATGTCTTCTTCCTCCAGTTCTTTTCCCTCCACTGATGTCTTCTTCCTTCGGTTCTTCTCCCTCTGGTTCTTCTCCCTCCACTGTCTTCTTCTTCTGGTTCTTCTGCGGGTTCTTCTTCTTCCTGATGTCTTCTACCGTTAGCTCCCGCTGTTGTGTTAACTCCGGCGTGTGCCATTACTGATATAGCCATGGGGCGTTGCCATCCGGTGACATCATCCGGAGACCTTGCCCCCTTGTGACGTCACCTTCCATACATCAGCTATAGCCACCAGGAAAGCCTTTCAACAAATAGCTATGTCCAGGCTTCCAATAGTAAAGCCATGCAAAGCAAACAATAATTGCCTTTCCATAGTGTAAAAAAGCCTTTAAAGCATTTATTATAATAAAGAAGTACACTTACAACTTACTTACTTAAAAATAATGCGCATGTAAAAACATCACCCAGCCAGAAGCAAACATCTGACTTCTAGAATGCGATAATGTCAGTAGGAGGCTCTGGCATTTCGTCATCAAAGGACATCTTCCGGGGCACTATTTTTTTCACCTTTTTGATTTGTCGCCTTTTTGGTTTGTATAGTGGGATTGTTTGTGTTTTTATATTATGTAATGCACTTTGTGATTTTTTAGAAAGTGCAACACTATCTTTTTAATATTGTTTTAGTGCTCGTCCCCCCATCCTGACCTCCAGGCTGCATAGGGTCAGATAAGGGTCTGGTATGGGTTTTAGGGGGGGACCACAAGCTAATTTTTTTAAATTTTGGCATGGAGAACCCCTTAAAATCCATCCAGACCCGAAGGGGGCCGGCAATACATTACAGCGGCGAGCAAGTTTAAATGACATTTTTTTCTTTAGAAATGTCATCATTACTGCGGCACTATCCTACACATCGCACAGATGCGCCACTTTGCAGACAGACTAAGGTGACTCCCCAGGCACGATATTTAAAGGAATATTTAATTTTTATTGTTTCACTTTAAGCATCATTAAAATCACTGCTCCTGAAAAAACGATCATTTTAAAAACTTTGTTTTGCATTGATACATGTCCCCTAGGGCAGTACTCGGGTCCCCACACAATTTTTTATGGCAATAATTTGCATATAAGCCTTTAAAATGAGGACTTTAGATTTTTCATGTTCGTGTCCCATAGACTTTAATAGGGTTCGCTAGAACTTATCGCCTGTTCGAGCTGTTCTGGTGCAAACCGAACCAGGGGGGTGTTCGGTCCATCCCTATGTAGCAGCTACAACATATATCTATAATATAACATATATTGCAGTATTTAAACCTGCTAATAAAAGATCATAATGTCCTGTACTACACATAAGGCTTACAGAATTTGTTACCCCAACAGTTCATATTCCTGGTATGTGTCTTTTCTACCATGTACTTGTGTTAAAAAGTATCCTGTTCTCTTTGTATTACTTCCTTTGTGTGAAATACCTGTTGTTCCTGACAGTCTCTCTGCTGTCCTATTTCAAACTGACCACGCTAGGCAAGAAAGCACATCCATCCCAGTGTGGTCAGTTTTCTGGCTGTGCTGGGCTAACAGCCTGCCTGACCTCCAATAATCAGACTAGTGCTGACATGCCACCCTGCACAGCCATTCACTTGGAAGATCAATGTATTGCTGTTTCTCAATCCCTTGCTCTCTAAGCCCCTTATGCAGCCGAAACAGATTATGTGATCCCTGATAATAAAAGTAAAAAATTATATATAATGTTATATTGAATATTATAAAAAAGTTTTGCCCTTCATTTCTGTTTTAAACGGAATGGGTTGTTTTACAAGGTAAGTTTACTTTGACTTCATCTTTCATCACTTTTCTAATTAATCTGGTTTTACAAGGCAGGGTATTAAAATAATCAATGTTGTAAATAATTGAAAATATACTCCTCCGGATCTTGTCGAGAGGGTTTGATGTGGTTTTAGCAGCCTAAGGGCTCGTTTACATGGGCGTAAAAATTGACAATTGAGCAGACAGATGGGGTGGTACACATTCTGCACTGAGCAACCACAGCAAAAATGATCCCCCCCTGTTGATCTGCTCCCTTCCTCCATTCACTGAAGCTGTACTATAGTTTCCATGGATGAAATGTGATTTCTAAAAGTGCAGCTTCTTTGAGGACCCATTCACACTTCACGTAGAGGAAACTCGCGATCCCGCTCGTAATTTTGTGTGAGTGATTTTTACGCAGTTTCACATGTTACACATAGGGCAGCCCTTCATTTCAATGGGCTTCCCTATGCACGTTTGTCACCTAAAAGAAGCTCCTGCTTCTTTTTGGGAGACAAGCTTCACAAGATTTTTAAAGTGACTTTTTACCACAGCTGCAGCGTGATTCTTTCACGCAACAATTATGTGAAAATCACACCGCGTTTGGGGTGCCATTTAGAGTGCGTTTTGCAGCGATTGCCACGTAATTTGATTTGCACTATGACAGCCAGCTCCGGCAATAAAGACACCTGGCATTAAATGTAAGTAATGTCCCTTGTGCTATGTTTTATTTTTATTTTTTTAATCTTTTACCAAAACATATGTTTTCATGCTACTTTTACTCTTTTCTTTGCCAGGATACTTTTTTTTTTTCATTTTTAATTAAGCAACAAATTCGCTTTATGAGTCTATTTTAGGAGTTATGTTACGGGTAAAATTTAAGTTTAGAAGGTCAAATGTGATAAAACCTCTAAAATAACATTGCAATAAGCCACAAAAAATACAGAATATGTCATTTGCATATTGTGAGCAGTCTTAGAAAAACAATTTAAGGGATGCTTTTTACACCTGCTCATAATGTTCTGGGTGGTCCTCATTTGTGCAGTTACGTTGTAAATCACCAAGTGATCCCCATTTGCTAAGCAGATAATAATTGTACTTAAGACAGCAACTGTCATTAGCATGCTTTGGCAAGTAAATAGCAATTGTTTAACCCATTATCCACCATTTCTTGATAATTCATTTTGTAATAAATTAGCAAGCAGCAAACATGAAGGATTACATTGGTTACATTTATTTGCTAATTTGTGTAATGTACAGAGTGCAGAGTTCAGGAGTGCGTCATGTACAGAGTGCAGAGTTCAGGACTATGCTATGTACAGAGTGCAGAGTTCAGGAGTGCGTCATGTACAGAGTGCAGAGTTCAGGACTATGCTATGTACAGAGTGCAGAGTTCAGAAGTGTGTTATGTACAGAGTTCGGGACTATGCTACATACAGAGTGCAGAGTTCAAGAGTGCGTTATGTACAGACTGCAGAGTTCAGGATTGTGTTATGTACAGAGTGCAGAGTTCAGGAGTGCGTTATGTACAGAGTTCAAGACTACGCTACGTACAGAGTGCAGAGTTCAGAAGTGCTTTATGTACAGAGTGCAGAGTTCAGAAGTGTGTTATCTACAGGGTTTAGAACTACGCTATGTACAGAGTGCAGAGTTCAGGAGTGTGTTATGTACAGAGTGCAGAGTTCAGGAGTGCATTATGTACGGAGTGTAGAGTTCAGGACTACGCTACGTCATATCTCTCAACTTTTTGAGATGGGAATGTGGGACACCTATCAGCAAAAGTATGCAGGCATAGGGCACACCCCTTGCCACGCCCCCTTAAAGGAGAATTGTACAAAAAAACAAGATTGGTTAAACCCAGAAATGCTTTTTTTTACTACTACTATTCCCTAATATTGGCTTCTGGAATTTACAAATGCAACAATTTAGAAATCAGATGAAAGGTTTAGCACTGGAAAACACATTTTGATAGATAAAAAGTGCTTTTTATATACATCTATATAGATCAGACTAAAATGAGGGACAAATGAGGAGGAAAGAGGGACAGAGGGACAGGGACAGTCCCTCTAAATCAGGGACAGTTGGGAGCTATGCTACGTACAGAGTACAAAGTTCCCGGAGTGCATTCTGTACAGAGTGCAGAGTTCAGGAGTGTGTTATGTACAGAGTTCAGGACTACTCTACATACAGAGGGCAGAGTTTAGGCGTGTGTTATGTACAGAGTGCAGATTCAGGAGTAAGTTATGTACAGAATGCAGAGTTCAGGGGTGCAATGTGTAAAGAGTGCAGGGTTTAGGGGTGCGCAATGAACAGTGTGCACCCCCTCCCCCCAAAATTTCCTTGCATCACTACTCTCTCCTACCTGTCCTGGCTCTAATACCTCCCTGTGTAGGTGGCTCTACATCCTGTGTATGCAGCTCTACTACCTGTGTATTCAGATCTAGTACCTCCCTGTGTAGGCGGCCCTGCCTTTCCTTGCAGAGAGATCATTCTCTTTCATATTCTGGAGATCTGTTCCCAATGTTCCCTGCCGTGAGTGCATGCAGGAATCTGTTAGATCCGGGACCCACTAAGAGAAAAGCTGTCACTTGTAAACACAGAAGAGCCAGAGGTCACAGAATGGGGTTCCGTCACGTTCCAGCTGCAAAATTGCTACATAAGAAGGCCTGGTGGGCCAGATTCAGCCTGCAGGCCTTGTGTTTGACTTATGTGATCTAGTGTTCTCTAGAGTTATACATTGTATCTCGTTACAGAGATTTATATATTTCCTGTACTCCTCAGCTCCATCTAGTGGTTATAATGTGGTATTTAATACTAACAATATTAACCACTTCAACCCCAGAAGGATTTGCCCCCTTCCTGACCAGAGCACTTTTTGCGATTCGGTACTGCATCATTTTAACTGACAATTGCGTGGTCGTGCAACATTGTACCCAAACAAAATTGACGTCCTTTTTTTCCCACAAATAGAGCTTTCTTTTGGTGGTATTTGATCGCCTCTGCAGTTTATATTTTTTGCACTATAAACAAAAAAAAGAGAGACCTTTTTTTTTTTTTTTAAATATTTTTTACTTTTTGCTATAATAAATATCCCCCAAAAATATATAAAAAAAACAATTTTTTTCCTCAGTTTAGGTCGATATGTATTCTTCTACATATTTTTGGTAAAAATAAATTGCAATAAGCGTATATTGATTGGTTTGCACAAAATTTATAGCGTCTACAAAATAGGGGATAGTTTTATGGCATTTTTATTATTATTTTTGCGATCTGCAATTTTTATCGTGACTGCAACATTATGGCGGACACATCGGACACCTTTGACACTATTTTTGGACCATTGCCATTTATACAGCGATCAGTGCAATAAAAATGCACTGATTACTATGTAAATGACACTAGCAGTGAAGGGGTTAACCACTAGGGGTGATGAAGGGGTTAAGTGTGTCTAGGGAGTGATTCTAAAAGTGGGGGGATGGGCTTCAACACACATGACAGCGATCACTGCTCCCGATGACAGAGAGCAGTGATCTCTGTCATGTCACTAGGCAGAACGGGGAAATGCTTTGTTTACAAAGGCATCTCCCCGTTCTACCTCTCCTAGACATGATTGCGGGCACCCGGCGGACATCGAGTGTCACGGTCACAGAGAACATGGCGGGCGAGCGCCCACAGTGCTGTTTCTTAAAGGGGACGTACTTGTACGCCCTTTTGCCCACCCGTGCTATTCTGCCAATGTATATCGTTGTGCAGCAGTAGGGAAGCAGTTAAAAGAACTTTCATTCAGAAGAGAAAACGGCCTAAAGAACATTTGTTTTTGCCCAATTTATACAGAATGAATGTGCACGTAGATTCACTGAATGAATGGCTATGCAAATTTTTTTTTCTAAATAAACCTCTTGAAATTAGTCTTAACTCTATAATGTAAACTGCTCCTCTAAACCCTACCCATAAACCTAACCCATAAAATGACCCAAATGCCTAAGGCCCCTTTCACACATACGAACCATTCATTTCATCAGTTCAGTTTATCTGTCTTTCATCAGTTCAGTTCATCTGTTTCTTTTATCAGTTCAGTTCACCTGTTTTTCAGCAGTTCAGTTCATCGGTTTTTCAGCAGTTTTTTTTTTACATCCACTACCAATGCAAAAACAGATGAAAAACTGACCATTTGTCAGTTTATATCAGTTTTTCGTCCGATCCTTTTTTTTTTAGGTATGAAAACCGTGAGCAACCGTTCAAAAAAACAGATCTTGACGGAAGGCGGATGAAAAATGAAAATAGATGATCATCTGTTGTCATCTGTTTTTCAATAGGAATGCATTGATGTCCATTTTTCATCCGTCAACGGATGATTGAAAAACGGACGAACGGTCTGTATGTGTGAAAGGGGCCTTACTCGTGCCTCCTAAATCCAAAAGTTAACATAACCCATAATACAAACTTTAAACACTTAATTTCCCACTTTAAAGTAACCCTTTCCTAACCTGACGGTGATCCTAACACTTAAAATTACCATTAAACCTGAACTCCGGGAAAACGAAAAGTCCTCTGTTGCTGTGGGGTTGCATTTGCACTTTAAGGGTTTACTGCTCAATTATGTTTAGGGGCTCCGGTTACGGCAGTTTTACTTACCTGACCCTCCACAACTTCAGGCTTCTCCGCACTGCTAGTCCAGTCCCTGCAGCCTCTTATTCCCCTACTCGCTGGCGGTCATAGGTCCTCTGGCATCACCAAGACTGATGCAGAGCCCATAGCCCTGCAATTAAATGAGGACATCAAGGGACAGTCCACTGCTGGAACGTAGGGGAGCACTGTCTGCCTGGGGAACAGAGGATCAATAAGTAAGTGCTTTTCCCATCCCCTAGACATAAAAGAGCAGTTAATCCTTGCAGTGAGTGTAGCCTGACGAGTTGGGCTTTACCAGCCTTACCTCCAAAGTAAATGAAATCCCCCAAACCCTAACTTTAACCCTTATACCCTTGAAAACTTACATTTACCTTATTGGCCACCAAGTTCTACTGATTGCATGTCCATGAGTAGCAGACACCCCTAGATAATCTCTTTGGATTGGCCTGTCCTGCCGCCCAAACCCCCACCATCTACTCTATAAAAAAGTGACACTGAACAATATCCTTATTCTCCAAAAATCATCCATACACACCCATTACTTAAAGAGGAGGTATATTGCAGCTGCTGACTTTTAATATATGGACACTTACCTGTCCAGGGAGCCCGCAATGTCGGCACCCTCAGCCGATCTTAGGATCAGCTGTCGGGTGCAGTCACTGCCATTCTTGGTTCCCTACTGTGCATGCACGAAGGGCGCTGCGCTATCAATTTGGCCTGGCAGTAGAGGAAGGAGGGGGGGTGTGAACTTCCAGTGGACCTGGCCACGGCGCAGTCTCCAAAAGTGGAGAACGGTACCTGTCAAAAACAGGTACCTGTTCCTCCCCCCCCCCCTAATAGGTGCCAAATGTGGCACCGGAGGGAGGGAGGAGACGGATGGGAGGAAGTTACACTTTTGAGTGGAACTCCGCTTTAATGTGTTACTAAAGCCGGGACCCTGCATTCACTATATCTGGTCTCCCACAGTACACAGAACATAGAAATGCATTTATTTTAGTAAATATAAACTGCTAAATACCTTTTCTCATCAGCCGTTATAGCAGTCTTCAGCACACTACAGCAGTGTCTGGTTAAAGACTGTAGGTGTTTTCATTCTACTTTGAGTGTCCCATGAGGCTACAGAACCCCTGACCTTCTGTCTGGTCAATGCTGATTGGCCCTGTGCAGATCACATGCACCCTCCTAAAGAAAAAACTCACTATCAATACACACCAAAGTGAGCATGTGCAGAGTGCGCCCAAGGCTCTGTTCTATCAGGAGATGGCCTGAGGATTGTGGAATAAGGGGGGAATCAGAGAAGACAGCCTTTTTACACAATGCGCAGGATTAACACCTTAAGTTCCACAGTTAAATATAACAAGCATGCGTTACTTCATATACAGACTGATTTTACTGTTGTGGGTTTAGTAACACTTTAACGGCCCTGTAGTCTGTTTTTCATGAAGTTATTTGTATTGTCCTTCATGATGCCCTGAACCTCTGCTTTTCCCTTTCGAACAAGCAGTGCATGTTGGTTACATTCATGTGCATTGCTCTATGCACGCTACTACTCATAGTCTATCTCAGGAGCAAGCAAATTAGGGTGACTATATTCCTACAAACAATGGGGCCAACAAAACCTTCCTTTAACTGGAGGTCAGGTCACAGCAACTATAAAAAGCAATTTACAGGTTTGGAGGAGACTGGGAGCAAAAGAAGGTACTTTTCTGAGTTAAGAATACAGACTTGAACACAATTTTTAACCAGAGTTTAGAGACACATGTTTAGGCATAAAGTTAACCCAATGATTGTGCAGATAAATGAATGCCGTGATCGGATTGTGGCAGCACATCCAACCTTCATCTAATGTTTATAGCCAGATTATAACTCTATAGCAACACAAAAGATGAATTGATTGAACAGCTTATGCATTCTTTCCGCAGCTCTCTATAGAAGCACAGCCTGGTCTGTTAAGAAACGCTCCGGCGCAACATCAAAGACATCGTACATCAAAAGGCCCATTTACGAACCCCAAGAGAGGAGGAACGCAGCTGGCGGCTGGAACTGAGAGAGTTAACAAGCCCATATTCCATTATTGTATAGCGTTATCATTCTATATCAGCGTGTCGGAAAGGATTTTGCCTCCAGTTGCCAGGGCTCCCTTTTGTCTTTATCAGTGGCCATGAGAGGAAAAGACCTGCGGTGAATTTCTGGATTAACCCTTTCTTCGTCATTTACAGTAGCTTTCACAGTACAGGCTGCTACAGACACGGCTGTATGTGCTCATTATTATTCTATGGCTTATAATAGGGTAATATAAGTTGAATATGAGTGGTATACGTTCTATATATGTAGTTATTTATCTCTAGGATTTTAAACATCGCCGACAGCAAGAATTGCTATGATGCACAGCTGCACAAAATTGCTTTGTGATTATTGAGGGATTAATCTCATAAGATTAATTTTGCAGGGGTAGGACACAATAGAGAAAAATTACACAACAATATTGTCAAAGTGAGTCTAATTGCCGGGTCTGTTCATGTCTATGGAGGTGCTTCACTGGTGAAGGATGCAACGCTAATAAACTGTGCTATAGTGCAACTGTACTATGCTAAAGATTAACCAAATCCAAAAAATAAAATTGAATAGATTGCCTACCAGTCCTTGGACATGATTTTTTGTTTTATTTTTACCTGGTGAGCCTGCCAATAACACACTGTCCTAAGGTCATAATGCTCATTCACTCTATATTCACCCGTACTGTATCTATGGAGGCAGTCATGGTTGTTGTTACCCTATTATTATTATACAGGATTTATATAGAGCCAACAGTTTACGCAGCGCTTTACAATATAAAAGGGAGACAATACAGTTACAATATAATAAAATACAAAAGGATTAAGAGGGCCCTGCTCAGAAGAGCTTACAATCTAATAGGGTGGGGCAGGTGGTACAAAAGTTTTTAACTGTGGGGAATGAGCTGATGGAAGTGGTAAAAGATTAGTTGGAGGCGTGATAGGCTTCCCTGAAGAGATGAGTTTTCAGGGATTGCCTGAAGGCAGCTAGAGTAGGAGATGGCCGGCCAGGTTGAGGTAGAGAGTTCGAGGGGATGGGAGAGGCTCTGGAAAATTCCTGGAGACGAGCATGGGATGAGGAGACAAGGGATCTTGAAAGTACAAGGTCTTGAGAAGAGTGGAGAGAATGGTTTGGGTGATATTTGGAGACAAGATTGGTGATGTATCTCGGGGGAGAGTTGAGAATGGCTTTGTATGTTGTGGTTAGTATTTTGAATATAATTTGCTGGGCGATCGGGAGCCAGTGTAGAGATTGGTGGAGAGGAGAGGCAGACACTGAGCAGTTGGTAAGGTGGATAAGTCTGGCAGCAGCATTCATGATAGACTGAAGAGGGGATAGCCTATGGAGTGGTAGGCCAATGAGAAGGGAGTTGCAATAGTCAAGGCGAGAGATAACAAGGGAGTGAATGAGTAGCTTGGTGGTTTCATTTACTTAGGACAAGACTAGGAAGACTCCCTCTTGTCCTCCATTACACAGATGGACAAGGTTCTGTAATCCTTAGGGAAGACTAGTGACAATGCAACTAACAAGGTTTCTGGAAAGATCAAAAGGTTCTTTTTGCACTTTTCAAACATATACAGCTATCTTTATGTAGAGCAACAATTCTTTTTTTTCAGATCCTCAGAGAGTTCTTTGCCATGAGGTGCCATGTTAAACTTCCAATGACCAGTGTGAGAGAGTGAGAGTGATAACACCAAATTTAACACACGTGCTCCCCATTCACACCTGAGACCTTCTAACAAGTCATATGACACTGGGGAGGGAAAATGGCTAATTGGGCCCAACTTGGACATTTTCACTTAGGGGTGTACTCACTTTTGTTGCCAGCGGTTTAGACATTGATGACTGTGTGTTGAGTTATTTTGAGGGGGCAGCAAATTTACACTGTTATACAAGCTGTATACTCTCTACTTTACATTGTAGCAAAGTGTATTTTCTTCAGTGTTGTCACATGAAAACATATAATAAAATATTTACAAAAATGTGAAGGGTGTACTCACTTTTGTGAGATACTGTATAACAAAATGCTTTATACAGTATGATATATTCCGTGCATCTGGAAAGTATTCACAGTGCTTCACTTTTTCCACAATTTGTTATGTTACAGCCTTATTCCAAAGTGGATTAATTTAAGTATTTTCCTCAAAATTCTCTAAACAATACCCCATAATGACAACATAATAGAAGTTTGTTTGAAATCTTTGCAAATTTATTAAAAATAAAAAACAAGAAAAATCACATGTACATAAGTATTCACAGCCTTTGCTCAATACTCTGTTGAAGCACCTTTGGCACCAATTACAGACTAAAGTCTTTTTGAGTATGATGCTTGGCACACCTATTTTTGGGCAGTTTCTCCCATTCTTCTTTGCGTGACCTCTCAAGCTCCATCAGGTTGAATGGGGGTGTCGGTGCACAGCCATTTTCAGATCTCTCCAGAGATGTTCAATTGGGCTTAAGTCTGGGCTCTGGCTGGGCCACTCAAGGACATTCACAGAGTTGTCCCGTAGCCACTCCTTTGTTATCTTGACTATATTCTTAGGGTCGTTGTCCTGTTGGAAGATGAACCTTCACCCCTGTCTGAGGTCCAGAGCACCCTGGAGCAGGTTTTCATTGAGGATGTCTCTGTACATTGTTGCATGCATCTTTCCCTCAATCCTGAATAGTCTCCCAGTTCCTGAGGCTGAAAAACATCCCCACAGCACGATTCAGGCCAAACTGTTCAATCTTTGTTTCATCAGACCAGAGAATTTTGTTTTTCATGGTCTGAGAGTCCTTCAGGTGCCTTTTGGCAAATTTCAGGTGGGCTGTCATATGCCATTTACTGAGGAGTGGTTTCTGTCTGGCCACTCTACCATACAGGCCTGCTTGGTGGAGTGATGCATAAATGGTTGTTCTTCTGGAAGGTTCTCCATTCTCCACAGAAAAACGCTGAAGCTCTGTCAGGGTGACCATAAGGTTCTTGGTCCCCTCCCTGACTAAGGCCCTTCTCTCTCAATCGCTCAGTTTGGCTGGGCGGCCCATTCTATGAAGAGTCCTTGTGGTTCCAAACCTCTTCCATTTATGGATGATGAAGGCCACTGTGCTCATTGGGACCTTCAATGCTGCAGAAAATTTCCTGAACCCATCCCCGGATCTGTACCTTGATACAATCCTGTCTCGGTGGTCTACGGACAATTCCTTGGACTTTATGGCTTGCATGGGCATAGTATAAGAGGTTGCAGGGGTCACAATCGCAACACCACCCCTTGCTCCAGGGGGCCACTGCAGCCTCCCTGTCATATTATCATATCTTCCACAAAATCCAGCTCTGATCTGCCCTAGGGCCCCACAGCCATGCTCCACTACTGGGCTTCTACTTTGCCTTCCACAGTCCACACCCCTCTTTTCCATTGGCTGGGGAGAAGCTGTGAGCCATTTCCTGAATGGAGAGGAGCACGAGGTGAGAACAGCCCTGGATGGGGAGGTGTCTGTGCTGTCAACATGGAATGGTGACCGAGCTCAGCAAGGAGGAGAGTGCCGTCCTGTAGCCACGATGGGACCAATGTCACTGGTGAGGTATGACACTGCTCAGTGTCACCAGCTGAGATTCTCTGTACCCCCCCACCTTGATATCTACTTACCCTACTTCCCTGACAACTGGGGAAAAGACACACACCTCCGGGAGGTGTCCTTCCCAATACTGACAGAGAAACCTTCAGAAATTGCTAAAAGAAATCCATTAACACCTCCTCAGGGGGCCCCTGAAGGGCTGCAGGCTCCAGATTTTGTGTAACATGGCTTTTCCCTCCCAGATGTAAGTTGCCCCCCCAAAGCCCCCTGACCACCCCCTCCACCCTGCATGCTATGCCCGGCTGCTGAGCTCCTTTCCCATTACAGCACTCTATACTGTTCCTCCTCCACAGGGCTGAAATCACATTCCTTTACAACACAGCCAGTTAGCCATGATCTGCACAGGGTGTATCTGCCTACTGCAACTACACTGCTGTTCCAACCAGAGAATTTCATGGGTCAGAAGGGCAACATAAAAGCCAGATACACCCTGTGAAGACAGACTGTGTGTAAAGGAATGTGATTTCAGCCCTGCACAGTAAGGGGGGGGGGGGGGGGAGTTGTATACAGTGCTGGGATGGGAAAGGAGCTCTGCCAAGTGACCTGCCAGGGGTCCCTATCCTCTGCTTCTCTAGCGGTAATCCCTGTCCTCTGTTTCTCCAGCGGTAATCCCTGTCCTCTGCTTCTCCAGTGGTAATCTCTGTCCTCTGCTTCTCCAGTGGTAATCCCTGTCCTCTGCTTCTCCAGCGGTAATCCCTGTCCTCTGATGTAAAGAGGAACTCTGGGAACTCAAAACTCTAAAGCCACTTTGAGTATCTTGGCGTGCGGTGGATGTATCTGCACACACGTTGGAAGTAGTGGGGGGGGGGGGGGCAGGTCAACTTTTGCATCGGGGCCCACAAGCTTCAAGCTATGCCTCTACTACAATGATCCCCAGTAGATTATGGGTCTCGTGCCGAGCAGGCTGTCCTGCTGCACTGTGAACACAGAGGGTTGTTTGCTCAGCACTGGTGCACTTCAGGGAAGACTTTATATTTTCTCAATGAATGCAAGGCGTTCCCACAATTTGCACCTCATCCAATCAGAGAACGATTGGCATACATTAAGAATATGGAAAGTGTTCTCTGAATGGTACCTATCCTGAGTAGGCCATCTCCTGCATTCAGTAAGCAGCAGGGCAGACACTCAGCCCAGGACCCGAAAGCTAACAGCAAGCACTGTAGTAGCGGTGCTTACTACAGTGATTTTCAGCTTCCACAGGGATCCCACAGGTATGGAACATACATACTTACATTGGATTGAGGGGAATTTATTAAAAACTGGAGCAGCTGTGCATAGCAACCAATCAACTTCCACCTTTCATTTTGAAAGCTTTACTGAACTAGCTGAAGCTAGAAGCTGATTGGCTGCCATGCACAGCTGCTCCAGGTACTGTCTGCACCAGTTTTATGAAATGTCCCTTATTCCGATCCTACATCTGGCAGTAGTGGTAACTGCAATCCTACAGAGACACAAATTGTAGTATATGTGTTGTTACAGAAGAAATTAACATCATTTAGGACTGGACTTGTTTATACCGGTGTTGCTTACAGCGACCTGTGATGCGACGCGTTTCAGAGGGCATTTGACAGGTAGTGAGGAGTTATGTTGCCACCTGCTTTAACCTCTAAAAACCCACACCCATGTGCTGCAACCACTGCATGTGGCAGTTGTGGAGTGGTTGCAGTGCTACCTACCAAACATGATGGAGGGGTATCATTTTTGTTGCAACATAATGCTTTGTGTGTGTACACCCCTGTCTGCTGCCTTTGCAGCTTTAAGTGGTTGTAAAAGCTCAAGGTGTTTTACCTTCATGCACTATATACATGAAGGTAAAAAACCTTCTGTGTGCAGCAGCACCCCTAATACTTACCTGAGCCCCATCCTGATCCAGTGATGTGCACGAGATTCTTGACTCTCCCCGGTCTCTTCCTCCTCATTGGCTGAAACAGCAGCAGTAGCCATTGGCTCCCACTACTGTCAATCACAGCCAGTGAGCAAATGAAGAGAAACTTGGGGTGGGGCCGAGCCGTGCTTCCTGTGTGAATGGACACATATGGCAGCTGCTTGGGAGTAAGCCTGCACGGGTGACCCATAGCAAGCTGCTTGCTATGGGGGCACTTGGCAGGAGGGAGGGGCCAAGAGCACCAGCGAGGGACCAGAGAAAAGGAGGATTGTGGCTGTTATGTGCAGAACTTTTACACAGAGCAAGTACATAGGTTGGACTTGATGGACTTGTGTCTTTTTTCAACCTCACCTACTATGTAACTAGGTAAGTATACCATGTTTGTTTGTTTTTTTAAACAAAAAAACTAATTTTCCTTTAATAATTCTTTAAGGGGGAGCAGTTGGGGGGGCTTGCTGTAAAAATGTGGCTCAACCTTGTGTTTTACTGACCCCATACATAAGTGTAAGGCTGGGTTCACACTTATGCGAATTAGATGTGGGTTTCCCTGCATCTAATTCGCACGACAGGAGAGTGTGCCCGGATCTCAATGGAGCTGGTTCAGAACATTCCTGGGGCGGCCACAGAAAGGTCTGTGCGTTTTTGGCTCTGTTTCAAGTCCGATCGGACCCAATTTAGACCTGGAACTGTGAATGGGGATGCACCGGACCTCCTGCTGTGCCCCACAGCCACACATAGTGTGAACCCAGCCTCAACGAGGACACCTTACTTGGAAAAGTTGAAAATTTTGAGGCGCTTACCAGGAAATCTTTAGCCCCTGCTTACAAATACTTCCAGCCATTCAAAATCTGAGTATATGGCTTGTAATTGTCCAAATTAAATTGTATCATGAGCGGTTCCATCAACAATTAATACTGATTGTTGCCTAAGAAAGATTGATGGGGTTATGGAAAGTGATTCTTATTTAATGGTCATTATCAGGACGAGATGTAACATAGCTCTTCCGTAGCGTGTTCGGCGCCTCGCACTTTTTCATTTTTTTATGTTTTCTCTCCCCAGTACAACAAGGTGTATCTGTCGGTTTACAAATACACGCACCCTTCCGCTATGCTTCTTTATTCCCAGCCTTGTGGCAATTAACTACCGATTTATGTTCTATGCAGAAAAGATGTGACACATTTATTTTGTTCGCAGTCTTTTTTTTTTTCTTCCTTCTTTTGCTCTACTCTCTGACATTGGTCTGTGCATGCTAATGTGTATTATGTATAGCCGGGAGCCACAGGAGCTTCCAAATGGTACGGCAGATACGTGAATGAAGAGACGAGAAGGCTGGTTTGTTATCAAGCTCTTGACAGCGCTGGCTCCAGCTGGTCAGCTGCGCTTCAGATGGGGATGGGAGGGGATGGTGCTCTTATGGAAGGCTGCAAGCCGTATTTAGCCAACAATGCCGCCGAACCCTCAGGAATCGAAGGCTTTTCGCAAATCTTTTTATTTTTTTTTTGCCATTGCATTGTAGCACAGCAATTCAAAGGGGCCTTGAAGGCAGCAACAAATCATTATGCATCGCATACGAAAGCCTGTTTGCTTTTAATTTGTGTCACGGGGCTGTTTATCGGCGCTGCAAAGGAAAACTTTATCGCCTTCTAGGTATAATAGAAGTGAAGGGTTATATCGTCACAAAACATTGCATCACTTTTTCCTGTCCTTACTCTTTCATAACGCGGAGGCTTTGAAGTGTGTCCATGATTAGAAACAGCGCTGAAAGTCCTTTCAAGGCTCCGTGTACGATCTCGCCGCCGCTGCGGAGACACTTTGGTGTTTGTCATTTCAATGATTTACCATATTCTCTGTGTATTCAGTCCAAAACCATAGCATTTAATTCATGTTTTTTTTTCCGCCCTTTTTTCAATAAAAAGGCAGTTGTTATAGATTCCGTTTAACTACATAATCCAGAGGTGGCGTGGCTTATAAACAGCTGCGAAAATAAATTTGGTGATTACGTATTTTGCTGCTGGTCATCAAATCAAAGATGTTCTCCACTCTGGAGGTAAGGATGGGCTTCTTATCTATGCCAGAGAAGCGCACAGACAATATCCTTCACAGTTATTAATAAAACATGCTTAGAGCTAGACATTATGCTTTATTTTTCTTTTCTTCCTATTTGAATAACCTCGGTCATATAGAGCCAGACAGTGAGCCACTGCTAAATAGCGAAGTCCTTGTAGCTGACCCTACTCGGCAAATTTCCCAAATGGCTTTCCCTGTCTCACACAAGAAGATTCATAAATGCCAGAGCAGAAGAAAGAGACGTTGTTGTTCACAGCAACCAATTACATTTTTTGTTTAATTTTCGCCGTGGCGTTTTGGGAATCAGTTGTGACAGTTGTAGGCAGGCAGCAGGTGGGACCTATAGGGGTAGATATGTTGTTTGTCACGACCTCCATGTTTTTCCATTAACTCCTGGGGCGCCAAGCACTGGGTCACATGAGAGGCCTACCCCATGTGGGTTCTTCTGGGCTACGTTAGGCACTTTTTACAGGGTCACTTTACTACACACATGGGTACCTTTGTTTTGTGTCATCTTCATCAATGCTCTGGAACAAGACTGAGGCTGCTGTGAGGGAATACTCAACCTTATAGTGGGCCTCTACTCTTAAAGATGAACGCATAGCTCCCAACTTTTTGAGATGGGAATGAAGGACACCTTTCAGCAAAAGCAGGCAGGCATAGGACACACCCCTTGCCACACCCCCTTAAAAGGAGAATTGTACAAAAAAACAAGATTGGTTAAACCCACAAGTACTTTTTTTTTACCACTACTATTCCTTTATATTGGCTTTTGGAATTTACAAATGCAGCAATTTAGAAAGCAGATGAAAGGCTTAGCACTGGGAAACACTTTTTGATGGATAAAAAGTGCATTTTATATACAACTTTATAGATCAGACCAAAATGAAATGAGGAACAATGAGAGACAGAGGGATATTGCTCCAAATCAGAGACAGTCCCTCGAAATCAGGGACAGTTGGGAGCTATGTGAATGTACGCCATGTACATTGCACTACAACTGTTCTACAGTTAACTCTAGGTTCCCCATGACAATGTACACCTTCTCTGTAGTCTGCATTTAGGAGGGACATTCTGAGCCTTGTACACATCCACCTGTCCAGCGTTTTCCACTACTACTCTCCAGTAGCGAAGTGGGCCCTGCCGTGCACCCTGCGCAGGCTCCACATGTGCACTTAACTAAACACTTGAACTGCCGTACCTTTGTACAGGATGGGAACCTCTGTGGCATAAATCTGCTCCCTGTGTTCTGGGAAACAGACCGCTGGTGGAAGGAGTGCCGAAAAAATCTCCCTCGCTGCTAGAGGCTGTTCCACCTATAACAGGTACATGCTATCGGCAGGCTGCTTGTTAAACTTTCGTCACTCCAGGTCACCACTTGTATCTTCACACCACTCCACCCTACCCCGATGTGTTTAAGACTCACGCCATGACTAAGTACGTGCCAGTTACTTACATTACACCGCTTTCAGTAGCTTTAAGCCAGGTAAGGACAAAGTTTCAAACGCTTTTCTTAAGAAAGGTGCAAGTAGACATTTCACAATCCAACAGATAAAGGCATTATTATTTCCTATTCCCTAACTAGCTACAGGCTTGAGTGCTGCAACGACATACCTGCTAAGGAGTAGTCCAAGCAAAGATAAGTCAATTATAGGTATCTCCATGTAGGTACAAGTCCTTCCGGGGCACAGACCAGTGCTGGTGTCTTCAGGGTGAATCCCAGGTTCCGATAGTTCTACATCTGGATGGTGATGGACAGCATACTTCTTTTTCTCCTCCCGCTACTACCTCCTTGCTCTCTGCTCCAGACTACAATCCCTTTTATATCACACAAGACCAGTGGGTCGGGCCCAGAGAAATACCCGCCAAAACCAAAGAACCGAGAAAGGCATTAACTCCCACCCTCCCAGCAGGGACAGCAAATAACTACTCAACCTGCCTACAAAGTTGTTATGGGTAACAGCTTAAAACATATGTATGGTGAAAATGTAAAATCTTTTATTTGTTTCCAGGTTATTTCTAGCCTACTCCTATTAATCTAAACAATCTTTACGTTTGTAAACCTTGTGGAGATCCCCACACATTTACTTCCTTGAACTCTGTGACACATATTCACTATTCTCTGTTAGTAGGCACTACTGCCACACATTTCACAGAGCCTGTTTTCTGAACTACAGTGGTGCTGAGAGTAGGAGATTCAGGAGGTGGGGTTAGTACAGGAATCACTGCATGCAGGCAGCAAGGTACCATGGGATATGTAGTCCATAGAAATTGAAAGTAAACAGCAGAGGAGAAGCTGAAGGAAATCCATGGGGTTGTGAAAAGAGAGGGTCAGCAGGCAGTGCTCATTACATAAAAGGAGATTTTAGTAACCTTCCTATGGATTGTCAAATATAAATGTTGTTTGTATTGCTAGTGTAATGCTGATGTTATAAAATGAAGGAATATGCTGTGATCATAGAACTCCTTTAATTTTCCTATGCAGTATTCTGAAATTAGACATGCACAATCCTTTGATATCAGCTCTATAGAACCAAGTACATACCTTTTATAGCCAACAACAAAACTGATCGATTTGCCACACACAGGGAAGAAGATACAATGATAAGTTATGGATTGTATCTCTGTTTCCACATCGCAAGCTCATAATCCAATCGGTTTATATATGATTGAACATATGACTGAATCATCTCAGTGATGCCAAATGATCCAAAACGATCTATGGTTTTACGCCCTGGCCAGTCAGCTCCATTTAAACAAATCTGATTGAAACTGAGTCTTAATCAATAGGGAAGTTATGGCTATTTGTTTGGTTTCTGATTTGATCTATTTGATTGGATAATATTGAAGAGTGTATGCCACCTTACCTCAGTGGTGGCCAACTTGCTAATTAGAGAGAGCCTCAAGTGTGGTTCCTAACACTTTTTGAGGGCTGCATAATAGCGGGTCATTTATTTGTGTTGGTATCCAGCTGTATCACACTTCAGTGCCTGAAGATTTTGGTCCTGCTGTAGTTTTATTCAAACCGAAGAGGAGGTGTTAGTAATATAAGCTCTATTGTCATTGGCAATTTTTCCAGCATTGGTGTCAGTGACTGCAATATTACCCCAGCATTAGTGTTAGTGACTGATATATTAACTCCTAGCATTGGTGTACTTTTCCTCAATATTAACCCATGGCTTTGGTGTTAGTAACCTCAATATAAACCCATAGCATTGGTGTCAGTGACCACAATAATAACCCCCAGCATCAGTATAAGTAATTACAATAATAACCCTCACCATTAGTGTCAGTAACCGCAATAATAACCCCCAGCATTGGTGCCAGTGACTGAAATAATAACCTTTGGCATCAATGTCAATAATAACCCTCAGCTTTGGTGCCAATGACCCCCCATTAGTGGTCAGTGACAGTGCTATTTCAAAGACCCTTTATTGGTGATTAGTACCAATGATAGTAATCCGCCCTTAATCCCCAACCTGCATTGATGGTCAATGGCAGTGCTGTTAAACCCCCCCCCCCCCTTTCCCCATAGGTGGCTAATGGCAGTGTGGCTAACCTCCACACCCTACCCCACATTGGCTTTCGGAGGCAGGGTCTATTTACTACTTCACATGCTCCCATACCACTTTTTCTTTGATGACATTGGGCCAGGAGGAATATACTACTACAGTTAGGCAGAGGCAGGGGCAGACTGACTATTGAGCGACTCGGGCACTGCCCGAGGGCCCTGGGCCACTAGGGGGCCCCATCAGGGTTGCCAGCCTCAGTAAAACCAGGGACAGTATGTATAAATCTGTGTTTTTTTTACATCTGTCTGTGTATACTGTGTGTACATGTATGTGTATACTGTGTGATTGTATACTGTGTGTGTGTATACTGTGTGGCCCCATAATCTCTGATTGCCTGGGGGCCCCATAATCTCCTATTGCCCAGGGGCCCCATGAGTTATCAGTCCGCCCCTGGGCAGAGGTCACTCCATCTGGCAGAACAAACTTAAGGTAAGGTAAGGTAAGGTAAGGTAAGGTAAGGTAAGGTAAGGTAAGGTAAGGTAAGGTAAGGTAAGGTAAGGTAGAAACACAGAGAATACCCCAGCACACAGAATCCTGCTGCCACTCTGTTTCAATAGGTGGACAGGTACAGAAACACCGGTAGAATGTGCCTGTGAATCAAACACAATGAAATTCACCCTTTACTACTCTTCAGTACAGGTAAGTGAATTGAATTCAGTTGGAACCTTGCATATCCAGGAGCCAAGTTATAATTTTCATGCAGACAATGACATTAGGTGCCCTTCAACATGTTACAAGTTAGAACAAATAGGTATTTGTGAGGCATATCCACAGCTGCCACATACAGCCTTGAAATCTCTGCGTCTGTAAAGCAGCATCGCTAGAGTTTTATATTTGCAGCTGCTCTGACAGACGCAACCTTGAGCGATGTCTGTCTGTACCAAGCAGGATCAATGGATTGCACAAATTAAGCAGGTACTGCATTGCTCTTTCTGTCCTTGCAAAGACAGTCATATTCTATAACTCATAGCAACCTACTATAATAGAAGATGATAATCACCCTGTTATTGTAATGATCCATCACAGCTTATCAACAGATATTTGAAATCAGGGCCACCATTAGAAGTCATGGGGCCCCGTACAGCCTACCTTACCTGGTCCTTCATCCCCCAGTGTCCCCCCCCATACACTTTAACCACATACAGTATGTGTATTTGATTATGATCTGTGGACCTGTCATCAGCTATGTACTTTTATGTTAAGTGTAGCATGCTAAGTAATATGTCCGTATGACAGTTATGTATTACCTCTCACAGACATCACAGTAACCCTCCCCTCCTTCCCCAACAATGCCCTTTCTGCTTCTTTCTTCAGAAGTACAGAGTCATTATTGTTCAAACATTATCCAAGGTCATCATCTACCTCCTAGACTGAGATGACACAATTACCTGTGCATTTTTGGCTGTGTTCACAAATGTTTGCCACAGATCAGCCCCTGCTGCTGAATCTCAACTCAAAACTTACACTGGGGGAGAGTTACTAACACTGGTGCAGTCAGAATCTTGTGCAGATGTGCATGGTTGCCAATCAGCTTCTAACTTCACCTTGTGGAATTAAGCTCTGGTAGTAAAACCTGGAAGGTAATTGGTTTCTTTGCATGGTCCAGTTTTATTAAATAACCCCAAACTGTTACAGTGTAATCAGTGGGGAAGGATACTGAGGAAATTCTTCCCTCTGCCTGCAGGAGACTGTCAACATCATCTCTGACCAGGCAAAATCACTGACTGAAGCTCACAGATTTTTTAACTGTATATTTTTTTTTCTTTGGGGGGGGGGGGGGCGGCGGCAATCAATGCACCCACAGCCACCAAAGTGTCAGTTGGGTCACCTCCCCAGTCAGTCGGTTACCACCCCGCACCTACCGCATCATCTACGGCTCTGGGCGACAGGCGGCGTCTCCTCCTCTGCATCACGGCGACATCTCCTCCCTCCTCCTAGGCTAATGGGATCGCTTTCGGCCAATCGGGAAATGGGTTCCATGCCCCGCTTCCTGATTGGCCGAGAGGAGAATCAGTGTAATAATAGCGAATATTCATTCAACAGAGCACTGCGCCCCGAGCCCACCCTTTTTTGAAGCCTATTAGAGCCTCTGGCTCTAATCATATGCTAAAAAAAAAAACCCATTTGAATCCATGCGCTCGGTGCCCCACATGTGGGTTAGGGGGCTGGAGGCATGGATAGGGGGCGGTGCCCCTGCACCCTCCATTACGGGCCGCCACTGCTTTTTAAGAATAAAATATGGATCTTTTCTGAAAAATTATACTGTTACTGTACATTATAACATGTTGGAAGGTTATCCTTCTGAAGAGAGAAGCAGATGAAGACATTGTCAGGGGGGAATACTATGATCTCTGTGAGAGGTAGTAAATAACTAAATGTGTTACACTGACAAATTACTTATGTTGCACTTAACATAAGAAAATCTGATTACTGGTCTACTTTAGGATCCTTGGCAGTTCACTGCCAACAGGAATATGGCTGCAGCTTGTCAATATAAAATGGCAGCCAGTGACATTCTGGTATCTTGCAATGACAGGCGGTTATTAGAGTACATCCTCCAGGTACCATCTTAGTCCATCATGACTGCACTCAGTCATGTCTTCCATAACTAGGCATCTAATACCATTCCATTTTTCGCCTCTGGGCACCACTGTCAATTCCATCATTTTAACCTGCTCCATTGTTGATCACATCTCAAGTGTCAGGGACAGAATACTGCTCAGCATCTCCAGCAGGTCCTCCCTTAGAGCTCTTCATCATGACACTGGTAACAATGAGGAAAAGGCTGTGGGCCTAGCTGACACACCACAGAGCCTAGCACACCAACTACTTGCCAAGACTCACATAAAGGGAGGTAGCGTTGGATCACGTTGGGGAGAAGCACCAGATACATTCATGTTCAAGGGTAGGGTCAGTGGCGTCGCTAGGGGGTGGCTTTTGGGGCTATAGCCCCGAATCTGGGGCCCATAGCCCCGAGTCTGGGGCCCATAGCCCCGAGTCTCTGCAGGGGTCCCCAAGGGGAGGGGAGGCTCTCTGGGGACCCTGATGTAAGTGGGGGGCTCTCTGGGGACCCTGATGCAGGGGGGAGACTCTCTGGGGACCCTGATTTAAGGGATAGGCTCTCTGGGGACCCTGATTTAAGGGGGAGGCTCTCTGAGGACCCTGATTTAAGGGAGAGGCTCTCTGGGAACCCTGATGCAAGGGGGAGGCTCTCTGGAGATCCTAATGTAAGGGGGCTCTCTGGGGACCCTGATGTGAGGGAGGGCTCTCTGGGGATATATACACACACACGTATATTATAAACATGTGTATGCCCGCCCAAGGGTATGACTTTCTTTACTACGTTGCTATGGGCTCTAGCCCCAGATCTTTTGTAGACCTAGCAACACCCCTGGGTAGGGTGATGGGTTAAGTGTTCTCATGGGCATTGCTTTTATCACACATATGGCTGGCCAGGCCCAGATCCCCATGCTGACCTGATGGGGCCTGAGTTTTGTATTGGAATCCTGCCTTTATTCCCCTATAATTGGCCTTGTCTTGAATAATGGAGACCAGGGATGAGCTCAGGTGTGTTCGGACACAAGTCTGAACCTGTCTGAGCTGTCCTGCCAGGAAGCTGTCAAAGCCAACCGCCAATCACAGGCTGGGGGGGGCATGCCCCGCAGCTGTACATATACATGGCTGGGGGGGGGGGGGGCATGCTGCCTATGATATAATGATGTAAACAAGGGTCCTTTATACATAAAGCTGCGGGGCCTACCTCCCCCTCGACTCTGATTGGCTGTCAGCTTTGACAGCTTCCTGGCAGGACAGCTCAGGCCGGTTTAGACTCATGTTTGAACACACCTGAGCTTATCCCTAGTGGAGACCTGCATGCATAGGCGTGCGCACAGGGTGTGCCAGGTGTGCCTGGGCACACCCTAATCATGCTGTGCTGCACAGATTCCCCCTGCTGTTTGGCTGCAGAAGAAGGGACTGGGGAATTTCTGTCTTAAAAGGGAGATATCAGGGGTCTGTTTAGACCTCTGATATCAAACCAAAGCCCCCCAAAAAATTGTAAAAATATTTATGATAAAAAAATAATATAAAAATAATCTAAAAAATAAAAAATATAAATAAAAAAAATGAATAAAATTTTTTTTATGAAATATATATATATATATATATATATATATATATATATATATATATATATATATATATATATATATATACACATACACACGTGTGTTTGAGCTTTGGGTGCACACCCTAATGCCATGGTCTGCGCACGCCTATGCCTGCATGCCTAATTGAATTTTCATTCTACCATCTTGTTTGTTTACCTCAACATTACAAGATAATTTCAAGCGATGTTTAGACTGAGTGAATCTTTGGCTTTCCTGCATGGCACATTGTCCATTCACAAGGTAAACATTGATTATCCTGAAAAGCGATTGCTCATCATGCAGATCAGTGCTGTGACTGCCTGAGCCATAAAGTATATTGAATTTTTAACTAGGAGCTGTGGTGTACCCTCTGAATGTCAGCTGCAACATTCCCAGTGCTGGTGGTTTACCTGGTTTCCTAGGAAACAGATGATTCACCGGATGGGTCTACTCTTCCCTTAGAGGAGGGGTCCATGTGTGGAGGATGAATGCTCACTGGCCTTGTGAACCTCAGCTGTCTGACCTCACACTGCAGCAGACACCCCATCCAGCAGGGGAAATGTTTTATCGGTCTGCCTGGGTTTTCCTGCCTGAACTACTATTGTTCTCCAGAGAGCTCGCCGGTGCTGGTGGCATCTGCTGAGCACACATTCATAATTTAAGGCCTGTTCACACGAGTCTGTTTTCCTGCAGTGAAACGCATATGTACTTTTTACTGCATGAAAATGTATTTCTGTTTCAATGTTTTTATTGAAAATTTTGCAATACAAGTATATCAAGAGCAAAATATACCACTTAATACTCCTCGATGACCAAGGCAGTCAAAAGAGGGCTATACATAGTAGAAACAACATAGCACTTACACAGAAGATGTATCAAGTTAGAGCAAAGTACCTGGCTAGTTTACTGTCTTAGAAAAGAACTGTTAAAGTCCGTGAGAAGAACGGGCAACCTGAGAAGAAATTTAAGCTAGAGGCTCCCCCCAGGAAGGCCCCGAGATCATCACTCCACCCCCATGGGAGCACACTGTGGAGTGCGAGAGCTTCAGGGATCCCACCAAAGGGGGCGTCTCCCCACCTCCTGTCAGATCCTCCGGGAAAGCGCTCGCACTGGAAAGGAACCCAGGCGCAGCAGCTCCCCCGAACGGATCCGACAGACACATCGTCCAGGGTAGTAACCTAAGGGTAACTGGCTGCCATTTAGGCTGGTACTTTAGGTGAGTAGTTTAGGACAACCTAAAAGAGCCAACGAGGAGGTTTTGGCCTAGAAAGACCGTTATTAGCCATTAGCTGGTATAAAAGAGATGAGGTTGGAGCAGGAAAAGAAAGAGTAGAGATGAAAGAAGAAGAGGAGAAAGGGAGCCAAAGGTAAAGCGAGGGAGGGAGGAGGGGTGGGGTCGAAGGAGAGAGGTGGTAATCTTGCCGGACTCTCCCCTACGTTAGCAGATGACCTGGGTAAAGTGAAATACCGACATACCGAGCCCAAGGTTCCCAAATCCCTTCAAAGCGTGGGACTGTGTCACGCAGTTTAGCGACTATTTGTTCCTGTGACATTATCCAAGAGATCTTCCGTTTGGTGGCCGATATGGACACCGAAGGAGTTTTCCAGGCTTTTGCTAGAGTAACTTTGGCTCCCAAGCACATAAAGAATATAAGTTGTTGTGTGTTTTTAGAAGTGTTGGGTATTTTGCAGTTAAATAGAATGTATGTGGGGTCCTGTGGAACCACTGCCCCAGATACTTTCCTTATGATATGGAGGAATTTGTTCCAGAAGCTCCGTATGCGGGGGCAGGTCCACCAGATGTGATGCATCGTGCCAACATGACCGCAACCTCTGTAGCATAGGGGGGAAGAGTCTGGAAATATCCTGGCAAGCCTGGCCGGGACGTAGTACCATTTAGTAAAGAGTTTAATGTTAGCTTCAATTAAGGCTATGTTTAAGATACCTTTTGATGATCTGCTGAAGGCTTGGAACCACTTCGCAGGGTCCCACTGGATGTCCAGGTCTGATTCCCAGGATCGAGCGTAAGCCGGGGTGTCCGTCCTATCCGCCAGGGACGCATAGATAATGGATATCCCACCCCTTTGGGGGGCAGATGAAGAACACCATAGCTCATACATCGTGGCCTTAGGAGTGTTCGTCCTATCAGTACAAAGTGAGTGGAGAAAGTGGCGTATTTGTGAGAGTCGAAACTTTTCCGAGGTAGGCATTTCCAGAGAGCTCAAACAATGGCCTAATGAAATAGGGCCATTGGGGGTAAGGAAGTGTCCTATTCGGAAAAGGCCCTTATTCAGCCACCAATGAAATGCATGAATGTTCATCCCAGGGGGAAAGTCAGGATTGTGAAATAGGTGTGTGAGAGGTCTTAAGGGGGAAATCAAGTTGGCGTGGGTATGCAATTGATCGCAGAGGGCTAGGGAGTGAGATAAAGTGGGGGCTAAGATGGCCGGTCTGTGTTTGGGAGGTCTCCATGTTAAGAAGTCGAGAGTGAAATGTGGTACCGCTTGTCTCTCAATGTAGATCCAATCTGGTCTGCAGGATTTAGTGTAAATGGCTGAGAATTGTGCTAACTGTGCTGCCTGGTAATATAGCCACAAGTTTGGTAGTCCCAGGCCCCCTTGAGACCGAAGTCTGAATAATATTTCTTTAGCAAAGCGATGGCCCCTGTCCCCCCAGACAAACTTAATCACCCCGGACTGAAATTTGGTCAAGACTGATTTTTTAATCGGTATTGGAAGTGATCTGAACAGGTATAATAGGCGTGGCAGGAGAGTCATTTTGACTGCGTTGAGTCTACCTAACCATGACAGGCCCTCCCCCGACCATTTCCGTAGGTCCTGCTCCAGGGAACGGAACATGGGGGGGTAGTTAGCGGCATATAGGTCTCCAATGTTTTTCGTCAGTTTGACACCCAAATAGGGGATGGAGTGGCTAGCCCATGTGAAGGGAAAGTGTGGTCGTATTTGGTCTATGAGAGGTACTGGTACCGAAATATTTAGGGCCACCGTTTTGGTCACATTCACCTGAAGACCAGAGATGAGACCGAAGTCTCTCAAAAGTCTGAGGACATTAGGGGTGGATGTGAGAGGAGCAGTGAGGAACAAGAGCATGTCGTCAGCAAATAGGGCGCATTTGTGAACGTCAGGACCACACTTCACTCCCTGGATATTCTCGTTCGATCTGATGGCTATCGCCAGTGTCTCGATTGCTATAGCGAAAATCAAGGGTGAGAGGGGACAGCCCTGTCTAGTTCCCCTACGAATATTGAAGGGTTCCGAGTAATGGCCCATTAGTCGCACCTGTGCTGATGGTGAAGAATATAACGCGTTAATAATCGTGCGGAAACCGTCGCCAAACCCCCAGCGTTCTAGAATGTCAAAAATGTAGGGCCACGACACGGAGTCGAAGGCCTTCTGCAGGTCCAGCGACAGCAAGAAGCCTTCTTGTGCGGGGCCTCCGTCCCACCGGGACTGCAGAAGGGAAATCAGGTCAATAGCCCTGCGAACCTGGTCCGGTCCCTGTCTCCCCGGGATGAAGCCCACTTGGTCCCTATGTATATAATGAGCAATAAAGTTAGACATCCTGTTTGCCAGGATTTTAGTCATTATTTTGAGATCGTTATTGATTAACGAAATAGGGCGGTAGTTGCCCACCTCGCCTGGGTCCCTACCCTGTTTAGGTATAACCGAGATAAAAGCCGAGTTTAAGTCGCTAGGGATAGGGGCTCCATCCCGGAGGGAGTTGAAGAACCGAGCCATGTAAGGAGCCAGACGAGGGCCAAACTTCTTGTAATAACATACCGAAAAACCGTCTGGACCCGGGGCAGAGTTTATTTTCAAGGATTTAATCGTTTCCAAGATTTCTTCGGAGGAGAAGGGGGCGTCTAGCAGGTCGCGGTGTGTTTGCTGTAGTTGGGGTAGGTTAATGTCTTGGAGAAAACGCTCTCTGGCCGTGGAATGAGTGTGGGGTACTGTCTCATAGAGCTGTGAGTAATAATCGTGGAATGATTTCATAATGATGGTGGGGTTTTGCGTTAGATTACCCGACGAGGCACGAATCTTAGGAAATACCAAGGTACGAATCCTCGGGCTAAGCTTAGTAGCTAGCTTAGCGCCAATCCTATCCGATTGGTAATAAAAACGCGCGCCGGACCACCGTAAGTGTTTCTCCGCGGAAGTAGTGAGCGAGAGATTGAGTTTCACTCTAGCAGAGTCAAGTTTGGCCAGGTTATCCGGAGTAGGGTGTTGTTTGTGGGCTTTACTCAGCAAGCGAAAATCCGCAGTGAGGCGCGAGACCTCCTCCCTGCTTTCTTTTTTAAGTTGTGAGGATAGTTGTAGAATCCTGCCCCTCAACACCGCCTTGTGTGCTGCCCAAAGACATCCCGGGGAGACTGATCCCGTGTCATTCTCACTGAAGTAGTCGGAAAGAGCTTTGTCTAGAAGCGTGCAATGGGTAGGGTTGCTTAGAAGAGTTTCATTAAGGCGCCATTGGAAGGGGCCCTTCACCCCCGACCCACCCCTGAGTGACATAGACATTATCGAGTGGTCGGACAGTGGAGTGTCATAAATTTTAGAGGCGGTCACTCTCGGTATTACGTGTGGTGGGACAAATATGTGGTCAATCCTAGAGAAGGTGTGGTGGGGGACCGAGTAGTGCGTGTAATCTCTAGTTTGGGGGTTCATTTCTCTCCAGATATCAATCAGGCCAAAAGATCGGACTATTTGCGCCACCCGAAGGCTACGTTTGGGAGGCCGTTTTGATTTGGGCCGCAGGGGGTTTGATTTGTCAGAGGAATAGTCAAATGGGGTATTGGAGTCACCCCCCAAAATTACTGTGCCCACGAAATGCGGTTTGAGTACCTTTAGCGTGGTGTCAAAAAAGGTGTCTTGGTGTGTGTTGGGCGTGTAGTATGAGACAAACGTGTAAGCCTCACCATTAATCATACCGGAGACTAGTATGTAACGTCCATCTGGATCTTTGATAGTGTTTGTATGTACGAATTGGGTTCTGTTGGAGAAGCAGACTGCCACGCCTCTCGTTTTGTTGTCCGCATTAGCCAGGTGGAAGTTCATGAAGCTTTTGTGAAGGAATTTGGGCTGATAGGAGGTGGGAAAATGAGTTTCCTGAAGCAGAACTACGTCAGCCTTCAGAGTGTGAAGCTGTTGCAGTATTTTGCGTCTCTTCACAGGGGAGTTAAGGCCTTGTACGTTGTGGGATAGGATCTTAAGTGTCCCAATCAGTGATGTGGAGTCAGTCATGGGGAGGCGAGGTGTGTGGTGCTAAGTGTTTGTGATTCATACCTGATGTCCCAAATGTCCCTGGCAGATAGGAGACATCCCCAGCAGCAAGACGGGCTCGACCTGTGGTACCGCAGACGGGAGATCCAGTGGGAACCTGTAGGTGAGGAGGAGGGGGGAGGAGAGGGGGAGGGAAGGAGAAAGGAGAGGAAAGTAAAGAAAAGAGGTAGAAAGGAGTGAAAAAGAGAACCATTAGATATCGTGACCAAAAGTTTTTACCCATAACCCAACGGTCCAGCGAGGGGCCCTTCCCTGGCTGGACCGACACCCAGAACAAAGAAAAAATTCTGCGACCCAAGGGTCGAGAGAGTCTGGGTCCGATAGGTGAATGAACAAGGGTTCAGCTATCGGAGCCAGAGAGAGGCGCACTACGACCAATCCGGTCAACGCCGCCTCTGATTAAAATCATGTCAGTACATAAACAATGCAATGCAAGCCCTGCTATCATCTGGTATTAGTGAGCAAAAAGCTTCGGATATTGTGGAAGGGAAAGAGAAATAGGTAAACAAAAAAAAAAAAAAAAAAGGAAAACATTATGAGAAACGGAACAGAACAGAACAACCTATTCCCCGGAAAATCTGGACCCATGGGGATCCGAAAGGAAGTCCTGGGGATAACTCAGAAGAGGAAAGTCACCAAAAAGCTGACATCAAGTTTGTCGTCAGCGTCGACCCCGGGGAGGATCAAGAGCGGAGACTGCTGATGCTGCGGGCCCACTCATGGGGGGAAGGACTCTTTCGGTCGCTTGGAGAACTGTTTCTGCCACACCGGCGAGACTGGGCTGGTGGGGGATGTTCTCTTGACTGACGATGCTCCTCGAGATGCAGAAGACTGTGGGACGTCCTGAGTGATCAGACCCAGATGAAGAAGCAGATGTTCCCCTTCTTGAAACGTAGAAAAATTGTATGGTTTGTTGCGGTAAGAGAAGTTTAATCTCAGCGGGAAGGACCATCTGTAGGTGATCTCTTTGTCCGCCAGAACTTGTAGGAGCGGTTTCAGGGCTCTTCTTTTTTGAACGGTATATGGAGATATATCAGCGAAGATTTGGACCTGATGACCTTGGAACATCAGTTTCTCTGCTGACCTGGAGAGCTTCATCACTTCTTCCTTGACTGCATAGAAATGCGGTTTCACGATGATGTCTCGTGGCAGACCGTCTGAGCGAGGTGGTTGTAGCGCCCTGTGGGCTCTGTCAAGCTCCAAGCGATGAGCCGGAATATTGGGGATTAAACTTTTGATGAAGTCCTGAACTGCCGTGTGGGTGTCTTTAATAGATTCGGGGAGCCCCCTGAGGCGAAAATTGTAACGTCTCGACCTGTTCTCGAGGTCATCAATTTTGGAGGTGGCGGATTCCAGTTGATCCTGGAGATCCTGGATTCTGGCAGTGTTTTGGTTAAGTCGCAGTATGGCCTGGTCAGATTTATGTTCGATCGCTTCGATCCTGGCACCAATCTGCTGCAGATCTGCATGTATGGAGGCAGTGATCTGTGTGGCTGTGTGGGATAGGCCTCTAGATAACAT
Source organism: Lithobates clamitans (assembly GCA_037952925.1). Taxonomy (NCBI): domain Eukaryota; kingdom Metazoa; phylum Chordata; class Amphibia; order Anura; family Ranidae; genus Lithobates; species Lithobates clamitans. Next base: position 745,900 of record JBBGZY010001669.1, on the reverse strand, counting down.
CTGGGAGAAAGCAGCTATCATGGAGGGGAAATCAGTGGGGGAGGGAGAGAGATCTCTGGCCTGAAAGTCCCAGGAGTCAGGACTGTGAGGTGAATCCAGCTGGGGGGTGAGGGCTGCCCCTCCAAATGTCCTCCTTAACAAAGAGTCAGTGGATGCTGGAGAGGGGAACCCCGTGAGGATACTCACTGTGGCATCCGAAGTTTGTGAGGATGGTGGGGCCCCTTCATCCTGATCAGCTATAGATTCTGACAGGCTGTGCTGGCTGTGTGAGGAGACGGCCGCCATTTTGGGATGACCAGGCCGCTCCAGGGATCCGTTCATGGCGTCCGTGAGATTCCGCCTGGAGGAAGAAAGGGACATCCAGGTGTTGCTGGAGGTGTCCCCCAGCTGCTGGGATAGAAGCCGGGCCGGAACGAGGGCTTGCACCGCTGCTATAGGCGGCGTTAGATCCGACTGGCGCGGAGCTCCCGGGCTAAGCGGCCATCTTGGACGCTGCCGCGCATGCGCCCTTCATGAAAATGTATTTCAAGTAGAAATCCGATCGTTACGACGTGGCTAGTTTACATCTACGCCCTGCAGCTTAGAAGGTTTGAAAAAATAAAAGTAGCATTTCTACCTATTAAGAAGGCACATTGAAATGAATCATGCAGTTGTGTGCATTTTAAACACCATATAGTTTGTTCTTTTACTCGAGGACTTTTTTTTTTATTCTGATAAACTGAGATAGCTAGACCTCATTAGAGTAATTCACAGCACTTCCCCTGCCCTGGAGATTCTCTGATTGCACAATTACCTTTGGATCTACCATCATCTTAGTAGCCCGTTTGATTTAAAGGATATGTTTACCTTTTAAAAAAATAATAAATGCCATCTTTTTGTAGGTAAAAAAATGTGCATTTATAATTTTTTTTATTAGAAACCTGGCAAGCATTGCACCCGTGATCAGCAGATCGTGGGTGCAATGCAAGGTTCCTGCAGATTATCAATGAAAGCTGTCTGCTCATACCTTGTACGGGAGGGCAGTTACACTCTAATAGGAAGCATCAATTAACTACCTAGAGCGATCAACAGCTCCTTGGTATTTTATGGAGAACTACAAGCCGACAGCCGAAAGGTATGTCGGTACTTTTAGTTTCCCATTCACAGAACTCTGAGAATGAATGACATGGTGGGGTGGGTGCTTTTTCCTTAAATCGTAACAGCAAGTTCAGGGAGAAGAGTCCTGGCTCACTGTCACTAGAGGAAGAAGCTGCTGCAGTGGAAACATGTTACATGTTCCACCCTAAAAACATGTGTAACATGTTCCTAAAGGTGAACTCATCCTTTATTAGATTTGGCAGTTTGTATAGCGTTTGTACAATCAAATTGTATAGCCAGCTTTACTCTTAAAGTGGTTGTACACCCTGTACTACCACTTTTACCCTAAAGAAAGCCTATACTAAGGCTTACCTGTAGGTACCTTGAATGTCTCCTAAACTTGCACCGTTTAGGAGAGATTCACTGTATTCGCATGTGCCGACGTCATCAGCACATGCGCACAGAAGAAACGGCTTGCTCGTGCCATTTCTTCAGTAGCTGTGCCGTGACTGCAAGCGCAGGAGTGACGTCATCGGCCAATCACAGTGCTGGAGCCTGCGAACCCGGAAATAACTCCGGGAGACATGTAGCTGGCCACAGCGGTGTACGGGAACCGCTGCAACAGCTTCAATCTAAGGTAAGTATTTCTTAATGAGCTAGCTCATTATGTCTTTGTCTTGCAGGTTGATTTTTTTGTTTTTCCTGAGAGTTTACTACCATATTAAACACTAATGCCGCGTACACACGACCAGTTTTGCCGTCGGAATAAACTCTGAAGAGTTTTCCGACGGAGTTCTGATGGAATTCCGCTCAAGCTGAACGCGGTGACGTACAACACGTACGACGGGACTGGAAAACGGAAGTTCAATAACCAGTAGCCAATAGCTTCCATCTAGTACTTGCTTCAGAGCATGCGTCGTTTTTGGTGCGTCGGAACAGCATACAGACGAGCGTTTTTTCCGATAGGAATTTGTTCCGTCGGAAAAATATAGAACATGTTCTCTATCTAAGTCCGTCTGAATTTTCGACAGAAAAAGTCAGATGGGGCATACTCGAGTCCACTCGTGTGTTTGTATATGCCACAGGTTACAGGTTATGTGAAATGCCTTGTAATGGAGAAGAGAGATAGGAAAAAATATTATGCTATATTATGCTTTTAGAACTCCCGAAAACCATAAGATATTTATAGATATTCGGGACTGTATACTTGTTTGGACACATATGTAAAGTTCACAAGCCTTAAAGCGGTTCTTCACCCTAGGAACAAAAAAATAAAAGTCAGTAACAAATGCTGTAGCTGCTGACTTTAAAAAAAAGGTAATATACCTGTCCAGAGATCCAGTTCCGTTCTCACCTGAGCCAATAATTCATGAGCCGGGCTGCGCTTTGTGAATGGTCCCTTAGTCTTCTGGGGCTGGTAGATCGACTTCTGTAAAACCAGCCTGACAATACATGGATCGAAATTCATCTGGTCCGGTCCCTGCCAAACTGGCTGAATTTCGATCTATGTATGGCCAGCTTTACTTGTTATTTATCCTCCCTGCACTATATCACGAGTCACTGACCTACAGCAAACATGAGCATACCAGGTAAGCTGATACATACAATCTTGTACTGTATAGAAGGATAAGAAAAACGGCCTAGGAACATACAGCTGTAAAAACTCAGTAGTGGCAGCAACCAATAATTCTCTCTGGACAGATCAGGGTTGTTGGTACAATTCAACTTAGTAGCCAAATAATACTGTATATACCTATAAGATGTGGTGTTTATAATTTTATGCAAAGATATAGCATACAAATAATGAAGAAAGACATGGAGCTTCTCTATGCAGACGGACCTCCAGATCATATTATCGGAAATATTGTGTATGTTGGTGAGCTATTCTTATGAAGGCCCAACAGATGGCAGTACACACTGCGGTCTTTCATGGATGATCAACTCTTTCGATCGCAGGCTTTCGCTGAATCTCCTTTTTTAAGCTGGTTTGTGTTGTTTCCAAGATTCTACTCCAGCTGGGCTGAACAAGTGAAGGAATTAGCGAGGGATGTGGTTCAGGGAATGAAGACTAATAAGATCAGGAGCTGCACAGGGAGCAGGAGGCCTAATAACGATGAAGAAACCCTACATAGAACGCCCTGAATAAGAACAAGGAGAATGGGGACTGCTCGTCCTATCGCTCAGCAATGGGCAAACCATCCACTCATAAATATTTAGTAAGCCTATGATTCCCAAGCTGAAAGACAGGCTATATTATTTAGCAAAGAAGATGATCTTGCCAATGGACGTTCATAGATCAGCTTTTTATTATAATTTGTCTCTAAGATTATGAATTCCCCTCCTTTTAACTAACAGTGCTTGCCTCAGTCTGTAGGGTCTCATTACCCGATATGGTAGTAAGTCAAATGACAGGTGGTAATTGGCTGTCGACACTTTACCTTTTTGATGTTTATATATGTATTATTGAGCCTTTTATGTAATTTGATCTATGCTATTGTGCAGTGCCTTTTTGTCTATCCCTAGCCTTTATTGGCATGGCATGGCTAACACATTGGAGGTACCTGCTCATCGTTATATATCAATTACTAAAACATTTACCTCTTCCAATATCCTTTAGCACCATAGCTGCCAAAGACTAACTTTGTAGGAAACCCAAATTCCTTGTCAACATTTAAAAATGAAGTGTTTGCTTATGTACTAATATCCTATAAAGGAACTGGATTCCCATGTATCTGACCAAAGCCTAGCCAGGAATGGTTAATAGCACACAATCTAGTGTATGCACGTAAGGCATGTTCAGTGCAACTACTAATTAAAATGAGTTCTCAAGCTGACCATACACATAATGATCAACCACAAATCAGAAATTTGTTTCAAATAATATTTGCTTAAAAAAAACAATTGCTTGACCCAAAACACAAAAAGTTTAATTTGGTCAAATTTTACTGGGTTGCCCTGAGTTGCCCTTGTACCTCCACCTCTAGGTATATGGCAGCAAAAAGTAGGTCATTGTGTAAGAGTTTGATATTACCATCTGTTGTTGGAGATGGCGAATTACAGCTAAAATTCGTATACCAATCTCTACTAGAGGCCTATCTCCAATTGTTATCTTTGTAACAAGCAATAAACATGGCGGCACACAGACATAGTGCAGGTATGGATAGATTTAAGACTAAAGTATACTGGAAAAAACATTTACATAATTTACCCACCCCCATTGTCCTTTTTGTCAGCACTATGTTTATTACTACAGTATAGGTGTCCTTCATCTGATGTAGAAGTTGCCTCCAAAACCTAACTGGGTTTCTCTGCTGTATACGCCATCTTTGCCTTGCCTTTCTTGTCTTGTATTTTAAATACCCCATATGCAGCACAGTTTAAAGACCCTTGTATTGGACATGACACATGAATAATTGATTTTGAGCAATAATTACTGACCTTATCACTATAAAAAATATCAAGTCCGTTGGTCCTATGGATGTGATTCACAACAGCTGTTGAGATACATGTTACAGTTTAACAATCTAGACCCCTTTATACTGGACCATGGAGGTAAATACACTTTATGTCTAGTTCTACTGTCTCTGAGTCATGGACTTTTTAGCAGAGAAGGGTTCTGCATGTTGGTACCCTATAAACTGGACTACTTAGTGTAATGAGGCTGTCTGTGTCTTGATGAAACCTAAACAGAGTTATGTGCCATGAAGCAAGCGGAGGAGAGGGATGGGGTGGTTTACCATGTCTTCCTTAGATAACAACGATTGTGTCATGGCAATTCGTTATAAATTGTGAGTGCTTAGGAATACATTTTTTTGATTATTTGTAACAAGCTGCATGCTATACAATATAATAACTGGGCTTTGTTCCCTGTTTACCGCAAGTTACATTTTGCTCCTACCTGCTTAGATTTACAGCAATACGCTTGGCAAATGTGGTGGTGAAACGTTAGGTATTATAAAAATTTCTGCCTGAATAGCTTTTAAAATGTGTTCTGATCACATTAGTCAGGCTAATAAAGACAGTTCTATTTAACAATAGCAGTCATACTAAATGGTTTAACTATATCCTTGATTAAAAAAAAAGATGTGAACTTCTGGGATATTTTAAAACTAGCAGAGGACAGCACATATTAAATGTTTCAAACAATGACTCTGATGACCCACTCATTTTATGTCTAGACTTGTGTTTGCCCACCTTATAAAAAAATGCAAATTTGGCCACCAGCTTAGTGCAGTTGAATTCTGTTGAGGTGCAATATGGTGTGTTTAAAAGAGATTTCAGAAACCATCAAAAGAAGAGTTATGGAAGCTTATAGGACCTCCATAATTAGAAATAAACTGCTAATAATTAATGCAGAAATTAAAATTCTAATATTTGTTGTGTTCAGAACTACTTTCTCACAAGTGTAATATGTACAAAATGCTAGGTGTATGGATATATTTAAAAACTGGTAAAACATTTTTTTTTTTAAACATTTAAACACATTATCATTTTTTTATATACATTATTATTATAAATTAAAAATGATATTTTATGTCCACTTGATCACATTTACATGTTTATCTATTTAATAAAAAAAATCCACATCCTCATTAGAAGAATACGTGCATATACACTGAGTTTGCAAACCTCTCTACAAGTTCATTCAGCTGTCAGCAATGTATCGTGCTACTACGTAATCGGTCTCTGTATGTACCACTGTTTCACTGCCTGTCAACTCTCAGAAGTACAATGGTATCTGCCTGCAGCTTACACAATGAATGGCTTCATATATATATGTATGTATACGCTCAGCCTGGTTCAGGGTTTCTGGCTTCACGAGGAAGCAGAGCAATAACAATACTCTGGAAGGGGAAGGATGGAAGACAGGGAGTCAATTAGTTGGCTCTTGAGGAAAGACAACCTTAGGTTATCAGTCATTCAGGGTGAGTCATTATGTAGGACCCTCTGGGGGTAGTTAGCATATTCAGGTACATCAGTCTGAAGGATGGCTCAGGATTTGTCTTGCAGTAGGAAAAGAAAAGTTAAGCTGCTGCGATCCGGGATGTAGCAGGGTAAACTGTCTGCAACAGGCCCGGAATCTTTTACGAGAACCATCATTTTCTTCCAGACACATTATATAGCGCTGGATGGAGCTTCTTGGCAATGAGTCAACATGCACGCTTGCTCTGTGCTCAGGGGGATTTCATGCACGGGTTTTAAATAGCCTCTCTCCGCCCGCCTTTCATTTGCTAAAAGGTGATTTCCTTCTCTCCTCTCCTTGCCCGCTTGAAAATGAATCTCGTGAATTGCTAATTATGCCTTGCGAGGCACGTTATAAGACAGTTCTATGAAACGCATGAAGGTCGGGTTTCAGGAAGCCGAATGGGACATTAAAAGAACGTTCCGGGGGCTGATGGAAATTGTGGAGAATTTGTAATTCTCAGCAATACCTGCTTGTCATCTCAATGTTAAAATAATTACGAACCGTTAATGAGTGAGGAAATGTTCAAGGAAGGTGGGGACTAATTCATTTGCAAGAAATAGATTTAAAAGTACAGCGTGGCATTTTTGGAAAAGAAAGTATTTGCATATTGCTGCTTCTATATCGGACTTATTTTTCATTCCTTTTGTGGCCAAGGTAGTTATTGGGAACACAGCACAAATACAGCCTGATATACACATTTATCAGGCTTATACAATAAAGCTACGCAAAAGGCGAAGTTCATTTACCCCACAGCAGCCAATCAGATCATGCTATGCCTTTCTAAATAAGCCTGTACACCTCCAAATTGCATGCAATTCTTGCAAGCTCCTTAGTTCTCTTCAATGCCAGATTTGGAGATTATAATTTCTATAGTTAACACCTTTCTGTTTTGTTGCGCTGGGTTAACGCACGCGAGTTATGGCAGCTGTTAACCTGCATTGCATTCATTTAAATGGACTGCTAATGCACCAAAATGGACAAAATATTGCACCAGCACCTTTTTTTTGGACACCATAAAAAGTGTGCCATGCATTGTGCAATGCATTGCAGTGTGCTCCAGTCCAGGTGCATTGTGAAGGTGTGTTGGGGTGCTATTTAAAATAAATGGCATTATAACACAATAACGCATGTAAGCTGCCTTAGCGAGCATTGCGGTACAGCACATGCTACTGCAACACATCACAAAGCCTAAAGAAGACCTTATCTAAGAGAAATAAGAGGCTGCCCTTGCTAATTTCTCATTCTTGGAATGCTAATTCATGGCTACAATGCTGCCCCTCTGGCTTTAATACCCTGAGTCACTCTGAGGCAGCTGATTATGATTACAGCGATTTAGCTCACTACTTGCCATCCAAAGGGCCCATTCAGGCCTATACATTGTGGTTTGTGCTGAGCCTTGCAGTGTCATTTATTTAGAATTGCACCCCAACACACACGTGAGCAATGCACCTGCACTGCAGACACTACAGTGCATATGCCATGCATTGTGGTGTGCTACATTTTAAATAAAAGGGAAATATCCATTTTTTGTTCCATAATGAATGGGCTGCCTTAACACAATGCACGTTAAAGTGGTTGTAAACCTCAGACATGAAATGTGAACAAAGCTTATCCTCCTATAATGAGTACTTGTCTCAATCCAGAACATTAAGTGTGAAAGATTTCTGTCTCGCTGCCTCATTCCTGTTATAAGCATGAGTCACTTCTGACAAGTTTTCCTGACAAAAAGAGAAAAATGGTGACAGGGTAGGGATCTCCAGCTGATTGACAGCCTCAGCTCTGTTTCTGTGTGCTGCGTGAAGGGGGTGTCTCCTCCCTCCAATCAGCTTTCAGAGAGCTCTCCTCACTGATGTAACTTCATCTCTCCGCCCCCTGCTTTTCAGAACTGAGAGATCCTTTGTAAATCCTGCACTGTGAATGGATGTAGGTGACCAACGGTCGTAGATAAACAGGTACAACTTATGTAGGAGGATTTGTGTCATCACTGTGTATCACCTGAGGCCAGTCACTTCACTGGGTTTACAACCACTTTAAGTATGTTTGCTTATACACTGCAACAGAAATCAAAAGTGTGAAGTCAACCTTGTGTTTTATATCTCCTTCTCAATTCTACATACATTTAAAAATGTGATCTATGAACATTTCTCTAATAGTCTTTCAATATTCTAGTGAGGAACGTCAAGGAAGACCATACAGGAGGGCTTCTATGGTGGGTTACAGTATTACAGAAAATTGCCAATAGTCTGTTTGCTAAGAAAAAAAAAAAAGACCCAATCTATCAACACATTTGTACCTGTTTAAAGATTTATATAATTTGTGTACAACTTAGCTCAGATGTAGAGCGCAATCATTTCTATTTGTCAGCGTCTTCCATAAATTTGTGTGTGTGTGCTGATAAAGTACAGCAAACACGGTCAGAGACACACTCGGAATCCAGATATTGGATTTATGGATGGTAGCTGCGTGCATATTATGCTTCTGCCATAGTCAGACCATATGGCAGTGGTTGGAGACATTCGTTAGGGTCTCTAGGCAGACATGAATAGGTTTGTGCTAGTTAAACTGCGCTCATTTAATAAGAGCACCTGGCTGGAACACGTTGCCTGCTATCGTCTTTCATGTCTCCAAGCGCTCAATATTGTTATACGGATTTTCCCTTAGTAGACTAAGCTTCTCCTGTGGGTGTTCGCAAGGTGCTAATTATGCCTTTTTTGCCTTAACAATTGAGCATCATATGGCGGAGCTATTTATGCATTCCTCATCCGCCTCGGTGTCATGTGGTTCATAAGCAGCATCTTCCCAGAGATCTGAGAAGCATTATAAGATTTTTCTCATACAGATGCGAAAGAGTCAAGAGAACGGCTCAGCATCTCACTCTGTTGATGGATGCTATGGTCCAGAAAAGAACTAAAGTAATAAGAGTGACCTGTGTGTCTCCATTCATTTGGTGACATGACATGGGATTTCAGGTAAAATAAAGGGGAGAGAATGGGCTAAAGGGGCAGTTGTACGTGCCTCGGAAGGATAAAGGGAGAAGGGGAGCTTCTCATTCTCTGCTGGTAAAAAACGATGTAGGTTTATAAAATGATTTTAAAAAAAATGCATCGGTGGAAATAGAACGGCCAAGAAAAGGTTAACAATCTCTCGTCTCTGTTAGCCGAGCGGTTTTTCATAAAGAACTCCTGTCACGTTCCAAACGCATTGCCGTAAGAGTAAACCTCCAGGAAAATACAGCGTGCTAGAGCTTCATTGATTCCTATGTTGTACCGCGTACGTACTGTAATTAAATAATCAGCACGTAGATGACCGTGATAAAATGTGTTTCTTCTGCCTCCTAAGGAAAGTCCTCAAGTGAGTGAGCTGCTAGGATGATGAGAGAGACAAGAGGGGATTTTTTATCTTTTTTTTTATGAGTCATGTTCTGATCAGAAAGTAGCAACAAATAAAGCAGAAAATAATCAATGAAAAATGAGAGGATTTTCACAAATTTGCTCCAATCCCGATATGCAGATGTGTGAACCGCTGTGATCTTCTTTTAATCAAGATTCTTTGTTTCTATCATTCATTTCTTCCTCATTCTAAAATAAAGGAAACATGGAATGGATTAGTGTGGAGGCAGCAATTGCTAGTTTTCCTGGCTATCGTGCTAACCGCCTGGCTTAAGTAGAAGCATGCAAATCAAGAGTTTGGAGCTGTCGGGGGTGTCAGGGTGGGCTTTGCCCCTCCAGATTTCAGTGGTGCCCCCCAAGACCAGTGAGATTGGTATCAGGAAGTGAAGGGACTGGGGAGCAACGCGCAGCCAAGGTGGCGTGGCTGCACAGGGCCCTGCCCTTATCCACGCACCACATCATTTGTTTCCACAGTGCAGGGGGCGGACCAGGATCCACGGTATCATGTGTTGCTATTTGTGAAGGCGGGCTATGTAGTGAATGGCGGATTGTGCTGTGATGGTGGGGCGTAGTCTGTTGTGATGGGGGGGGTTATGATGACAGGATTTTATTGTGATGGCTGAGGGGACTCCAATGCAAAGGGGGGATTCTGGTTTTAAAGTTTAAAGAATTGATAGCGTGTTGACATTATCCCCCCCCCCCGAGTTTCTTTTTAGTTCCCCCCCCATACTAAACAGGCTACATCCGGCCCTGGTTTGGATCTACCTGAGTGCTCATGCTACATCAGTAACTTCAAAGTGTTGAAGCCAGGAAGAGCCAAGCAGCTAGCGTTTTTAGAAGGCATTCAGCAGTGGAAATTTTTCCTATAATAAAGATAGTCTGAGGCTGGGTTCACACATATGCAAATAGGTTGCAGTATGGATGCTGGTACAAATCTGTACCTTCCATCGATGAACTCCAGACCATCAGCATTACTTAGGCTAAGATTTTATCAATAGTCTGCTGCAGGCAGTGGGAAGTATTTACTACGAGCCCAGTGACATTTGTGTGGCGCGTTAATGTACATACATTGACATGTTTTATGCCACGTGTTAACATGTGTTGCAATAAGGCAGCCCATTGAAATCAATAGGCTTCTGACGCAACAAAATGTCATAAACTTTTTACCACATTGCAACAAACAATGGTGCATTGCCATGAGTTGCAGTGCATCACAACACATGTATGTTGACTTAGTGTGTTGGTGTGCTATTCAAAATAAAAGGAACTCTGATGCAAATCATCAATGCCTGTAACGTGTTGCAGTAATGCACTTTTTAACATATGCATTTCCACAACACATGGATATAAATCGTCCCTAAAGCTAGATTCTTTTTTTTTTTTGCACGTTTGTACATGAGTGTTTCTGGTTTGAGTGTTTTTGCTTTAGCCAATGGAAATGTAGTTAGCTAAATATAGAGTCTTAGCGATTCTATCATGTACTGCTGCTCTCCTGGGGCTTCTGTGAACCGCATCCAATTTGCATGACATGTGAACTGGCAGCCTTCTCTATGGAGCCGATTCACATTACTGCGGGCCAACTGTGGTGCATTTTTAAAAAGAGTTCTGTGCATTTTTCAGTCTGGTTCAGGTGCGATTTCAAGTAAAAATTTTCACCTGAATCGTACCTGAATCAGTGAACAAAACCACACCGGTTTCCTTTTTAAAATCAAAAAAAGTTAGTAGCCTAAACATTGTGTCTTTTGATATGTAGCCAATAAAGACTTGCAACGGAGAGTACACTGAGTGGCTGGCTTTTTTTACCATGGAATAATTGCATTTCGGATGGAACATGCTAGCCAGAGCACTGGTCTTCAACTGTTGAACTTTAAATGAAGCAGTCCAGCTGGGGTATGGTTTTTGACATACCTACCCGACCCACCGATCCTCCCCACACAAAACAGGTCCCTGCCCTCCACACTCCAGCAGTCTTGAAAATGGACTGTTCCTGACGTCAGCACGCTCAGAGCATGCTCCATAGACAGCAACAGTCCACTGCTGGACCATGGGGTAGCGTGGTTTTCTGGAGGATCGGCGGATCAGGTGATTATAAACTTTCTGTTCACCCATAGAAAACCAAGTAGCTGACCCATGCAGCACAGCCCTACTGCATGGCGTGGGGCGGGGGGTGAATTGCCTGGAGTTGGGCTTTAAATAGTCACCATCTTGTTAATTTGTCTCCACTCAAACCCAGCCTAATCTTTTCCCATATTGCAATAATAAGTCAGGGAAGGAACTGGAATAAAGAACTTTTCACACATCCAATCAAGAAAGGAACTGGGGAAGAGAACACCTCAAAAGGCAGCAATCCAGAAGACAACTGGTTACAATAGTAGAACTTAATGCCTTTCTAATAATGGATTGCTATTGTGCGCCCCCCCTTCCCCCCAGACATGTTAGGGGTTTCCAAACTATGGCCTGCAGGCCACATCTTAATGACTCCAAGATTTTATCCAGCCGTAGCTAGGGTTAATGGTGTATCTTCTGACACCGTGCACAGACAGAGTATTCATCCGCTTCTGATGTGGACCCTGATTTAGGGGGGACGCTGATGGGGACCCTGATGTATGGAGTAACTCTGGGAGGGACCCTGATGTAATGGGGACTTGGCTTTGTAAGAGGGGCTCTGAAGTGATCAGGGGCTTCTGATGTGAAAGGGGGACTCTGATGTGAAGGGGTTCTTTGATGTGTTGGGGGACTTCTGATATGGTCATGTTACCAGATATGTCTTGTGAAGTCCCAAGTAGGACCTAAAAAGAAATTATACTGTACATGTCCTGGTATTTAAGAAACATCACCTTAATGATATAAAACTGTATTTTCAATAAAAGGTCCTAGTGCACTTTACAATTTAACGATTTGCTCAGGCTTGAATACAAACAATAGTGCCAGCAACTCCAAACATCCTTGTTGCTTCTTTATTGGTGCCTAAAAAAAAAGTGAGTAAAAACATACAGGGTCTCACGCGTTCCGCCTTACAAGCCTTGATCACAGCCTTTGCTCGGGCTTTGACTAGAACCTAGCAACGATAGAGTTAATATACTGTAGACCCGTAATATGTGTAAACATTTGTAGTCAGGTTCAGTTCTCAGAGTATCGATTCACTGATGGATTGTGATCGCTGACAGTGTGGTCCAAAGGAAGTCTGTGGGAATCATTGATCTGTGCAAAAAAATTGACAAGCCTGAAATCTAAAGGGGAAGTGCCATGCGGAAACACGAATGGGCTATTTATGTGCATAAATATTTTATATTCAGAAAAATTTAGCTTTCACATAAGCGGCAGAGGTTATAGGTGCGTAATTTATCGAGTCTTTCCTTGTATATGGCTTGCGAGTCTCTCTGACTGCCCATAATCAAGCCCCCAGGGCGATTAGTAGCTGGTAATGAGAAATCCCTCTCCTCCCCCCCTTCTCCCGCTTATGTCTGCTACTTCCACATTACAAGGCTGCGAGGAATCTTAAGTTTCTACTTCTCAAATCGCCTATTGTGAAATGAGCTTGCACCATCATGATTTTCTCTTTTTTTTCTTCTCATATGGCAAACAACAGACTATAGCATTTCCGATTAGTTTGGAAGCTCTTTCATACGGAAGGTTCTTTTTGAATGTGTAAGTAATGCACCACTTCTACGTCATGCTCTAGGGCAGTATGATAAAACATAATGTGCAATGAAATTTTGGGAAAAAAACATCACTTTCTCCTTATGTTACTTTTTCATGTTATAAAGTTTATCTTCGGATAACACAAAAATTGTATAGCAAAAGAGAGTACTCCATTTGCTAGAGGATTAAAATTATACAATGATATCATTAAAATGCGATCACGGTGTTGTCCTTTCTTGAATTAAAAGCCTTAAGAAATGTTCTTTTGAGTGGGGATCTTTCTGACAACTACTGCTTATCCCTGGGGGGAAGGGAATCCTCAAAAGACTCAAATATAAGAATAATTTATGGAGAATCTCTATTCTTTTAGGATAATGTGTTAGGGAGACTTGGATACCCATCTAACCGCTAAGATCTAGATGCCCAGATAGCTGCTTCCACTGCATCAGCGTGCAATACTAATCTATATAATATGTTCAGCAGAAGGGTAATGTTAAAAAAAATAAATAAATAAATCATAATTCCAAGGAATATATTTGTAAGGGACAGAAGAATATGATTTTTTACACATTGCGTTGCATGAGAAAGCTATTGCAGATGCATTTTAAAACTTGAAGCTGAATTTGGGGTTGGAAAAAGTTATCCTTGCAGTGGGGCCCACTCAGCACTGCAAGGGTTATATGTTCGGTTTGAAATATAATAAAAAACTTACATTATTCCTTGCTCCAGGTGGCTTTTTCCTCTGGATAAGACCGGTCCCCTGAATCTGCTCCTCTATAGCAGCTCTCTGATGTCATCACATACAATGCAGGATCAGAGGACAATGTTACGGGCTCATCCACATCTTGGGAATGTCAGAGGAAGAAGGGGAGCAAGGAATAAGGTATTTCACCTTACTCATCACCCCCTAGATCAGTGATGGCAAACCTTGGCACCCCAGATGTTTTGGAACTACATTTCCCATGATGCTCAACTACACTGCAGAGTGCATGAGCATCATGGGAAATGTAGTTCCAAAACATCTGGGGTGCCAAGGTTCGCCATCACTGCCCTAGATTAGGGATGAGCCGAACACCCCCCGGTTCGGTTCGCACCAGAACCCGCGAACGGACCGCAAGTTCGCACGAACGTTAGAACCCCATTGACGTCTATGGGACTCGAACGTTCGAAATCAAAAGTGCTCATTTTAAAGGCTAATTTGCATGGTATTGTCCTAAAAAGGGTTTGGGGACCCGGGTCCTACCCCAGGGGACATGTATCAATGCAAAAAAAACTTTTAAAAACGGCCGTTTTTTCGGGAGCAGTGATTTTAATGATGCTTAAAGTAAAAAAAAAAAAGTGAAATATTCCTTTAAATATCGTACCTGGGGGGTGTCTATAGTATGCCTGTAAAGTGACGCGTGTTTCCCATGTTTAGAACAGTCCCTGCACCAAATGTCATTTTTAAAGGAAAAAATCTCATTTAAAACTGCTTGCGGGTTTAATGTCATGTCGGGTCATGGCAATATGGATGAAAATCAGTGAGACAAACGGCATGGGTACCCCCCAGTCCATTACCAGGCCCTTTGGGTCTTGTATGGATATTAAGGGGAACCCCGCACCCAAATTAAAATAAGGAAAGGTCCCTATATACTCTGAACAGCAGTATACAGGCGGTGCAAACAAGACAGGGACTGTAGGTTTGTTGTTAAGTAGAATCTGTTTGTAATTTTGAACATTTTTAATGTGTTTAGCTCCAGCCAAAAAATCTTTTCTAAGCTTTTTGGAAAACATAGGGAAGGGTTATCACCCCTGTGACATTTGTTTTGCGTCTTTCCTCCTCTTCAGAAGATTTCACCTCACTTTTTTGTCCCAATGAAAAATGTTTTTTGAAAATTTGTGTTTTTTTGTGGAACAAGGATTGGAAAGCATCAGTGGAAAGGAAAAATTGTTTTCCCATATTAACTCTTACAGGAGAGAATTTCCCTTCCTTAGGGGTAGATTTCATCTCACTTCCTGTTGTCTCCTTCCGTTTGCAAGTAGGAGTCGTTTGTAAGTTAGATGTTTGAAAGTAGGGTCCTGCCCTATATACTCAGCAGAAATTTGGGCCTTAGGTGTTGCTGTGGCCAAAACACTGTAAGCCCTCACAGGGCCCTGCTGTGAAATATTAGATCAAGAATTGTAATTACATGCCCCTGTTGAACAGGAGCTGAAAAATTAGGCCTTAGGCACTGGTGCTGGTGCCACAACACTGCAACCCCTCACAGACACTCTAGTTGGAACGCAGGAACGAGCCCTGCTGCAAAGTATTGCATCAAAAATTGTAATTACACGCCCCTGTTAGACAGGGGCAGAAAAATTGGGTCTTAGGCACTGGTGCTGGTGCCACAACACTGCAACCCCTCACAGACACTCTAGTTGAAACGCAGGAACAAGCCCTGCTGCAAAGTATTGCATCAAAAATTGTAATTACACGCCCCTGTTAGACAGGGGCTGAAAAATTGGGTCTTAGGCACTGGTGCTGGTGCCACAACACTGCAACCCCTCACAGACACTCTAGTTGGAATGCAGGAACGAGCCCTGCTGCAAAGTATTACATCAAAAATTGTAATTACACGCCCCTGTTAAACAGGGGCTGAAAAATTGTGCCTTAGGCACTGGTGGTGGCGCCCAGAACCAAAAATGTTCTTACAAGCTATCAGCGTGATGATTGAGGAGGAAGAGGATAATTACTCAGGGATAGTCACTCAGCATCAGCATAGGCAGTCTTTGAAGGGATCTGAGATTTCAAAAAAAATTATTCGGTTACATCTGCATCAGGTGCTTGGTAGCTGGTGGTGATCCAAGACTGATTCATTTTTATGAAGGTCAGCCGATCGACCGAGTCGGTGGACAGACGCACCCTGTGATCGGTTACCACGCCTCCAGCAGCACTGAATGTGCGTTCCGAAAGAACGCTGGATGCAGGACAGGCCAGTAGCTCAATTGCATACTGTGCAAGCTCTGGCCAGTGATCCATCCTCAAGACCCAGTAACCCAGAGGATTTTCGGTGGGAAAGGTGTCCAAGTCTGATCTTGCCCCTAGGTATTCCTGCACCATGTAAAACAGACGCTGGCGATGGTTGCTGGAACCGATCATACCTTGGGGCTGCGGACCAAAAAATTGTCTGAACGCATCGGTCAGACGGCCACCTTCTCCACCGCTCCTTCTTTGACTGACCGAAGCCTCAGCAACACGTTGTCCAGAAACAGGAGTTTGTAACCTCCCAGTCTCTGGGAACGCGTTGCACAGACCTTTCTGCAAGGCCTCCCGAAGATGTTTCATCCTCTGCTCCCTCTGCGATGGCAAGATAAGGTCCGCAACCTTACCCTTGTAACGTGGATCAAGGAGGGTTGCCAGCCAGTATTGGTCCTTCTCCTTGATACCACGAATACGAGGATCCTTACGCAGGCTTTGCAGGATCAGGGAGGCCATGCAGCGTAGGTTTGCTGAGGCATTCGGTCCGGAGTCCTCTGGGTCACTAAGGACAACAACGTCCGCAGCCACCTCCTCCCAGCCACGTACAAGTCCATGTGTTCCTTGGGACTGATCCCTTAAAGACTGCTGATGCTGAGTGCCAGGCTCCACCTCCATACTGACACAATCTTCCTCCTCCTCCTCCTCCTCCTCCTCGTCCTCTTCCTGTGTGATCGGCGGGCACGCAGGAACACTGTCTGGATAAAGGGGGCCTTGAGAGCTAAGGAAGTCCTCCTCTTCCTGCCTCTGTTCTGCCTCAAGTGCCCTGTCCATTATTCCACGCAGCGTGTGCTCCAACAGGTGGACAAGGGGGACAGTGTCACTGATGCATGCACTGTCAGTGCTCACCATCCTCGTGGCCTCCTCGAATGGTGACAGGACAGTGCATGCATCCCTGATCATGGCCCACTGGCGTGGGGAAAAAAAACCAAGGTCCCCTGACCCTGTCCTGGTGCCATAGTCGCACAGGTACTCATTGATGGCCCTCTGCTGCGTGTGCAGCCGCTGCAGCATGGCCAACGTCGAGTTCCACCTGGTGGGCATGTCACAGATTAGGCGGTTCTTGGGCAGGTTAAACTCCTTTTGGAGGTCCGTCAGCCGAGCACTGGCATTATATGACCGGCGGAAATGCACACAGACTTTCCTGGCCTGCCTCAGGACATCCTGTAAGCCCGGGTACCTGCCCAAGAACCGCTGCACCACCAAGTTAAGGACGTGAGCCAAACAGGGCACATGGGTCAGTTGTCCCTGTCGGAGGGCAGAGAGGAGGTTGGTGCCATTGTCGCAAACCACCATTCCTGCCTTAAGTTGGCGTGGCGTCAACCACCTCTGAACCTGCCCCTGCAGAGCTGACAGAACCTCTGCCCCAGTGTGGCTCCTGTCCCCCAAGCACACCAGCTCAAGCACCGCATGGCATCTTTTGGCCTGCGTACTTGCGTAGCCCCTTGAACGCCTACGGAGCACCGCTGGTTCCGAGGAAGAGGCCATGGAGGAAGAAGAAGAGGAGGGGGTGGAGGAGAGAGGTGTGTCACAATCAGCATTTTGGAGGCGTGGTGGCGGAACAACCTCCAACACTACTGCACCTTGTCCTGCATCCTTCCCAGCTGCCAGCAGAGTCACCCAATGCGCCGTGAAACTTAAGTAACGTCCCTGTCCATGCCTGCTGGACCATGAGTCAGCGGTAATATGCACCTTACCGCTGACCGCCCTGTCCAGCGAGGCATGGACATTGCCTTCCACATGCCGGTAGAGAGCCGGAATCGCCTTCCGTGAGAAAAAGTGGCGTTTGGGTACCTGCCACTGAGGAACCGCACATTCCACAAACTCACGGAAGGGGGCAGAGTCTACCAACTGAAAAGGCAGCAGTTGAAGTGCTAGCAATTTTGCCAAGCTAGCATTCAACCGCTGGGCATGTGGATGGCTGGGAGCAAACTTCTTTCGGCGGTGCAGCAGCTGGGGCAGGGAAATTTGCCTGGTACAATCTGACGTCGGTGTACCAAAAGCAGATTGCCCATAAGTACTTGGCTGTGACACACCTAATTCTACACCTTCATTCCTCTCACTGCAGGTCGCAGAGAGGACTGAAGGTCTAGTGGGGTTGGAAATCTCAGCTGATGAGGAGCAAGGAGAGATCGTCTTTGTTCTTTGGTGTGGGTCTTTTAGATACGCTTGCCAACGAACTGCATGGCAGGTCAACATATGTCTGGTCAAGCATGTGGTACCCAAGCGGGAGATGTTTTGGCCACGCGAGATACGCTTGAGACATATATTGCAAATAGCAGCGGTGCGATCTGATGCACTCGTCTCAAAAAAGGCCCACACCAAAGAACTTTTTGAATA
The DNA here is from genome assembly GCA_037952925.1 of Lithobates clamitans. Taxonomy (NCBI): domain Eukaryota; kingdom Metazoa; phylum Chordata; class Amphibia; order Anura; family Ranidae; genus Lithobates; species Lithobates clamitans. Next base: position 727,491 of record JBBGZY010001669.1, on the reverse strand, counting down.
ACGCGCAGAGACTGCAGCGCCCTGCACATGTGGAGCTTTGGGGTGTGATGCAGTCAATGTGCTGCCCTTAGGCTGGCCCCTGGAGGGCATCCTGCCTAGTTGGTGATGTGCCACCTCCTCCTCCTCCTCCTCCTCCTCCTCCTCTCTCCTATCAGGCACCCACGTTGAGTCAGTGACCTCATCATCCCCTCCCTCCTCATCACTGGAGCAAACCTGGCAGTATGCTGCAGCAGGGGGAGCATGACTGCCAGATTGCTGTCCTTCTTGGGCACCCCCTCTGTCCGTGCTCATGTTACTGCCTTCATTGAGCTCAGTATCATCATCAGAGCCTTCCAAACGCTGGGCATCCTCCTGGAGCATGTACCCAACACTGTGGTCAAACAGTTCGAGGGAATCCTCATGAGGACATGGTGGAGCTAGGGAAGGAGTCACTGATGACATTGAGCTGAGGGAAGAGGCCGCTGCTTTGCCAGACAAAGCACCCTGGGCATGGGTGAGAGAGGATGAGGAGGATGAGGACGGCTTGGTCATCCACTCGACCAAGTCTTCCGCATGTTGCGGCTCAACACGGCCAGCTGCCGAAAAAAAGGCCAAGCGTGTCCCATGGCCACGTGCTGATGAGGATGCACCGTCTCCACGACCAGCACTAGACACAGAGCCTGCTTGCCCTCTCTTATTGGCTTGTGACTGTCTGCCTCTCCTTCTTGGCCTTCCAGACATACTAATGGCCTGTAGCTGCACTAAGCTGGGATAGAACACCTGTAATTTTCTTCAGGTAGCTTTATATACTGTAACCAGACAAGCCTGCCTGTCAGTAGGAAGATAACAGGAACGGATCTAGCTGAACACTGTGAGCAGGACGTACTGCACTAAATGTATATAGCAGGAACGGATCTAGCTGAACACTGTGAGCAGGACGCACTGCACTGAATGTAAATAGCAGGAACGGATCTAGCTGAACACTGTGAGCAGGACGCACTGCACTGAATGTAAACAGCAGGAACGGATGTAGCTAAACACTGTGAGCAGGACGCACTGCACTGAATGTAAATAGCAGGAACGGATCTAGCTGAACACTGTGAGCAGGACGCACTGCACTGAATGTAAATAACAGGAACGGATCTAGCTGAACACTGTGAGCAGGACGCACTGCACTGAATGTAAATAGCAGGAACAGATCTAGCTGAACACTGTGAGCAGGACGCACTGCACTGAATGTAAATAACAGGAACGGATCTAGCTGAACACTGTGAGCAGGACACACTGTACTAAATGTAAATAGTCTAGCTGCCTGACCGTGGTACTAATAGGATCAAAAAGAACACCTGTAATTTTCTTCAGGTAGCTTTATATACTGTAACCAGACAAGCCTGCCTGTCAGTAGGAAGATAACAGGAACGGATCTAGCTGAACACTGTGAGCAGGACGTACTGCACTAAATGTATATAGCAGGAACGGATCTAGCTGAACACTGTGAGCAGGACGCACTGCACTGAATGTAAATAGCAGGAACGGATCTAGCTGAACACTGTGAGCAGGACGCACTGCACTGAATGTAAACAGCAGGAACGGATGTAGCTAAACACTGTGAGCAGGACGCACTGCACTGAATGTAAATAGCAGGAACGGATCTAGCTGAACACTGTGAGCAGGACGCACTGCACTGAATGTAAATAACAGGAACGGATCTAGCTGAACACTGTGAGCAGGACGCACTGCACTGAATGTAAATAGCAGGAACGGATCTAGCTGAACACTGTGAGCAGGACGCACTGCACTGAATGTAAATAACAGGAACGGATCTAGCTGAACACTGTGAGCAGGACACACTGTACTAAATGTAAATAGTCTAGCTGCCTGACCGTGGTACTAATAGGATCAAAAAGAACACCTGTAATTTTCTTCAGGTAGCTTTATATACTGTAACCAGACAAGCCTGCCTGTCAGTAGGAAGATAACAGGAACGGATCTAGCTGAACACTGTGAGCAGGACGTACTGCACTAAATGTATATAGCAGGAACGGATCTAGCTGAACACTGTGAGCAGGACGCACTGCACTGAATGTAAATAGCAGGAACGGATCTAGCTGAACACTGTGAGCAGGACGCACTGCACTGAATGTAAATAGCAGGAACGGATCTAGCTGAACACTGTGAGCAGGACGCACTGCACTGAATGTAAATAACAGGAACGGATCTAGCTGAACACTGTGAGCAGGACACACTGTACTAAATGTAAATAGTCTAGCTGCCTGACCGTGGTACTAATAGGATCAAAAAGAACACCTGTAATTTTCTTCAGGTAGCTTTATATACTGTAACCAGACAAGCCTGCCTGTCAGTAGGAAGATAACAGGAACGGATCTAGCTGAACACTGTGAGCAGGACGTACTGCACTAAATGTATATAGCAGGAACGGATCTAGCTGAACACTGTGAGCAGGACGCACTGCACTGAATGTAAATAGCAGGAACGGATCTAGCTGAACACTGTGAGCAGGACGCACTGCACTGAATGTAAATAGCAGGAACGGATCTAGCTGAACACTGTGAGCAGGACGCACTGCACTGAATGTAAACAGCAGGAACGGATGTAGCTAAACACTGTGAGCAGGACGCACTGCACTGAATGTAAATAGCAGGAACGGATCTAGCTGAACACTGTGAGCAGGACGCACTGCACTGAATGTAAATAGCAGGAACGGATCTAGCTGAACACTGTGAGCAGGACGCACTGCACTGAATGTAAATAGCAGGAACGGATCTAGCTGAACACTGTGAGCAGGACGCACTGCACTGAATGTAAATAGCAGGAACGGATCTAGCTGAACACTGTGAGCAGGACGCACTGCACTGAATGTAAACAGCAGGAACGGATGTAGCTAAACACTGTGAGCAGGACGCACTGCACTGAATGTAAATAGCAGGAACGGATCTAGCTGAACACTGTGAGCAGGACGCACTGCACTGAATGTAAACAGCAGGAACGGATGTAGCTAAACACTGTGAGCAGGACGCACTGCACTGAATGTAAATAGCAGGAACGGATCTAGCTGAACACTGTGAGCAGGACGCACTGCACTGAATGTAAATAGCAGGAAAGGATCTAGCTGAACACTGTGAGCAGGACGCACTGCACTGAATGTAAATAGCAGGAACGGATCTAGCTGAACACTGTGAGCAGGACGCACTGCACTGAATGTAAATAGCAGGAACGGATCTAGCTGAACACTGTGAGCAGGACGCACTGCACTGAATGTAAACAGCAGGAACGGATGTAGCTAAACACTGTGAGCAGGACGCACTGCACTGAATGTAAATAGCAGGAACGGATCTAGCTGAACACTGTGAGCAGGACGCACTGCACTGAATGTAAATAGCAGGAACGGATCTAGCTGAACACTGTGAGCAGGACGCACTGCACTGAATGTAAATAGCAGGAACGGATCTAGCTGAACACTGTGAGCAGCACGCACTGCACTGAATGTAAATAGCAGGAACGGATCTAGCTGAACACTGTGAGCAGGACGCACTGCACTAAATGTAAATACCAGGAACGGATCTAGCTGAACACTGTGAGCAGGACGCACTGCACTGAATGTAAATAGCAGGAACGGATCTAGCTGAACACTGTGAGCAGGACGCACTGCACTGAATGTAAATAGCAGGAACGGATCTAGCTGAACACTGTGAGCAGCACGCACTGCACTGAATGTAAATAGCAGGAACGGATCTAGCTGAACACTGTGAGCAGGAAGCACTGTACTGAATGTAAATAGCAGGAACGGATCTAGCTGAACACTGTGAGCAGGACACACTGCACTGAATGTAAATAGCAGGAACGGATCTAGCTGAACACTGTGAGCAGCACGCACTGCACTGAATGTAAATAGCAGGAACGGATCTAGCTGAACACTGTGAGCAGGAAGCACTGTACTGAATGTAAATAGCAGGAACGGATCTAGCTGAACACTGTGAGCAGGACACACTGCACTGAATGTAAATAGTCTAGATAGAAGATAACAGGAACGGATCTAGCTAAACTGAATACAGTGTATATATATATATGCAACACCTGGGATGCATATATATACACAATACACTGTAAGTGCAGCTAACTGACTGACTGTTCTGCCTAATCTATCTAACTCAAATCAAATGACACTGTCTCTCTCTCTCTCTATCGCTCAGCACACCGGAACACACACTACACAGGGCCGCCGTGCAGGCGGCCTTATATAGTGTGGGGTGTGTACTAAATCCCCTGAGCCATAATTGGCCAAAGCCACCCTGGCTTTGGCCAATTACAGCTCTCTCTACTGACGGCGCTGTGATTGGCCAAGCATGCGGGTCATAGTGCATGCTTGGCCAATCATCAGCCAGCAATGCACTGCGATGCCGCAGTGAATTATGGGCCGTGACGCGCCACACGAATTTGGCGCGAACGGCCCATATCGTTCGCAATTCGACGGACGGTCGAACAGCCGATGTTCGAGTCGAACATGGGTTCGACTCGAACACGAAGCTCATCCCTACCCTAGATAAAACAAGCATTTAAGAGGAGGCCCTACTGCAACATACCTCCGAACTTTCTGAGATGGGAATGAGGGACACCTATTAGCAAAAGTATGTAGGCATAGGGCACACCCCCTGCCAAGTCTGCCTTAAAGGACAATTGCACAAAGAAAATGATTGGTTAAACCCACAAATGCTTTTTTACCACTACTATTACTTTATTTTTGCTTTTGAAATTTACAAATGCAACAATTTAGAAACTGGATGAAATGTTTAGCACCGGGAAACACTTTTTGATAGATAAGTAGTGCATTTAATATACAACTATATAGATTATTCCAAAATGAGAGACAAATGAGAAGAAAAGAGTGACAGAGGAACTTTGTTCCGAATGAGGGACAGTCCCTCAAAATCAGGGACAGTTGGGAGCTATGCTGCAATGGGGTGGGCAGCTACATGGCAAATGAGGTTTAATGCTGAAGAATGTAAAGTAATGCATTTGGGTGCCAAAAATACGAACGCAAGTTACTCGCTAGGGGGAGAACCTTTGGGAGAATCTAGGATGGAAAAGGAGCTGGTGGTCCTAGTAGATGACAGGCTCAGCAATGGTATGCAATGTCAGTCTGCTGCAAGCAAAGCCACCAGAATACTGGCATGTATTAAAAAGGGGATTCACTCCAGAGATAAAACGATAATTCTCCCACTCTACAAGACATGGTCAGGTTACAACTTGAGTATGCTGTCCAGTTCTGGGCACCAGTCCTCAGGAAGGATGTACTGGAACTTGAGAGAGTCCAGAGAAGGGCAACACAGCTAATAAAGGGACTGGAGGACCTCAGCTATGAGGAAAGACTACAAGCATTGAACATATTCTCTCTAGAGAGGAGACGCTTGAGAGGGGATATGATATCAATGTACAAATACTGTTCTGGAGACCCTAGCATAGGGAACAAACTTTTCAGCGAAAGGTAATTTAAAAAGACACGCGGCCATTCACTAGGACCCCTTTCACACTGAAGCGTTTTCAGGTGTTTTAGCGCAAAAAATGTAAAGAGCCTGAAAAGCATCTCTCAAGCACTTGGGCTTTCACACTGGGGCGGTGCGCTAGCAGGACGGAAAAAAAAGTCCTGCAAGCACTGCTTCTAAACTGCTCCTGCCATTGAATTCAATAGGCAGCGCTACCGAAGCGCCTGCAAAGCGCTTCAGTAGTGGCACTTTTTGACCGCTTTTAACCCCTTGTTAACCCCTTCTTTGGGGTTAAATGAGCAGCGCTTTACCGCTAGTGCGGGGCAGTCTTCAGTGTGAAAGGGGTCTAAAAGTAGAAGAGAAGTGGTTTGACCTTAAACTTCATAGAGGGTTCTTTAGAGCGGTTCTTTCAGAGTGGTAAGAATGCGGAATTCTCTTCCACAAGCAGTTGTATCAGCAGGGAGCATGGTTAGTTTCAGAAAACTATTAGATGGGCACCTTAACGACCATAACATACAGGGGTATACAATGTACCATGAACATAAACACATACAGACACACATCATAGGTTAAACTGGATATACTTGTGACTTTTTTTAACCTCACCAACTATGTAACTATGTAAGGGTATTTTTTTTCTCCACCATGGAGCTTTAAAACAGAACTATACTGCATCTGAGTACCACAAACCACAATTGCTATTTAATTCATTTTCAATATTCAAAGCAACTCACCCATCAACTCACCCATATTCAGCTCACCCATCCATCAATGCCTCCATGCATTATTTTGCTGAGAAATCATTTTGAAAAACGCCCCTAGCATTTCTGGCCGTGGCCATCTTGTGTAAGGGCAGTTTATTCATGCAGCATTTACTTCCTGGAATCCATCTTTTCTTCACTCAAGCATGAAGGCAGAAGGGTGTGCATAGCTGAGAAAAACCCTCCTCCTCTCCTCCCCTCCTAAGGACTCCTGGGATGTATGACATCAATTGTCTAAGCCTGGAAACCAGAAAGTAACTGAAGAAATTTAAAAAAAAAAAGTTTAAAATGAGTAAATATGATATACTTTCCTATCTATTTACTAATGCTGGAAGCAGAAAGATTACAAATAGTCAGTGTTGATTGAGAAAGTGAAATTCCTCTTTAAATGTAATCAATTCTTTGAAAAAGATTTGTACACAGTTACATCCCCTAAGGAGCCGCAGATAAACTGGGATCCCCCACCCTGCACATCCAGGCACACCAAATTTGCACAGGCACTCCAGAGTCAGAACAATACGTGACTTTGTTTTTTTGTGGTTTATTGAGGGTTGATAACTTTCATGGGGACGGGAAGTTAGGGGATACCCACTCGACTTAAACTTTGGCAACATCTTTAGGGACATCTTCTTTTTCACAATCTATATAGTCAAATACTTCCCAACATTTTGAGATGGGAATGAGGGACACCTACTTGCAAACATATGTAGGCATAGGACACACCCCCTGACACACCCCCTTAAAGGAGAATTAACCCAAAAAAAGGTTAAATAAATCCACAAGGACTTTTTTTTGCCACTCCTATTCCTTTATATTGGCTTTTAACATTTACAAACGCAGCAATTTTGAATTTAGATGAAAGGTTTAGCACTGGGAAACACTTTCTGAAAGATAAAAAGTGTATTTTATATACAACTATATAGATCAGACCAAATGAGTGACAAATAAGAGGGAAAGAGGGACAGAGGGACATTGCTCCAAATCAGGGACAGTTTCTCAAAATCAGGGACAGTTGGGAGCTATGTAGTCTATATACAGCCTCCTTGACACTCCTCCTGCACTTTTTTTCGAAAGAAAATTCTTTTGAAATTCGACCCATGTATGGCCTGCCTTAGTATTACAGCTAACCTGTACTGTAGGCTAAGGACACAGCTAACTCGTCTGGCAGGGGTGTCTGGATGACAACTAGTCTTTTCTGTACACTCAACTCACTTCAGCTCCAAGAAAGACCAGCAAATATCATCCACCAGTTACAGATAGCGAACTCGACTGGTCCCAATGCACAAGATGAATGTCCAAGAAAAAAAAAGGCACACATTGCTCATCTGGTTTATTAACAGCTCAGTAGGCACGAACAGTCAGTCATTAATATAAAAACCTTTTTAACAGCAGCTTGAAAAGCATGTCATAAGCAGATGAGTAGATTCCCAATGACTTCAATGGAGTATTGTAGACGGGGAACCGATTTAGAGGCTGCGTTTGACCTGCTTTGCGTTTTATCAGACACAGCATGTCCTATTGAGTTATATTTGAACTGCAGGTAAAGCAAGTCAAATGTTGTGCATTTTAACGCATACGTTTGAGCAGTGCTGCGTTCCAATAAAAAAGTCTGCATTTGACAAGAACGCCCATCTACATGAGCCCATACAGTGGTTCTAGTCTGCCATGTGAGATTGCCAAATCTTAATGAACTGTGAGCTGTATATCATTACACTCAATCCCTTCTCCCTCAGGAGCAAGTAGATCAGGTTTAACTCCTTGCTCTAAAACCTTTTTAACGAACAACCAATATATCCAGTTTCTAACAACTTAAAAAAAAAAATTAAGTCTGAAAATTCCTGTGTACTTAATCAGAAGCACAATAGAATGTCCAAGGAGACCATGAAGACTGAAGTATTTTATAATAATCAGTCAACTGAAATGTGATTTCTGTGGATTACTGCACCTTTGCATGCCATCGTTGCTCTTTGCATTGCATAACTTTAAAACAGGTCATGTTGCACAGAGCCTGGGGGTTATTTACGAAAGGCAAATCCACTTTGCACTACAAGTGCACTTGGAAGTGCAGTCACTTCAAATCACTTCAAATCTAAGGGGTAGATCTGAAATCAGTGGAAGCTCTGTGGATTTTATCATCCAATCATGTGCAAGCTAAAATGCAGTTTTTTATTTTCCTTGCATGTCCCCCTCGGATCTACAGCGACTGCACTTCCAAGTGCACTTTCAGTGCAAAGTGGATTTGCCTTTAGTAAATAACCCCCATTTTTTCTCCATGTTTTATCAGTGCATGTCAAACAATTTATAGATGCAGTCTTTACTTCCTGCTTTGCACTGCCACAGAATAACTGTCCATTACTGCGTATTCTTATACCACAAGTCTAGGAATTAGCTAACTTAAAGTGTAAGTCCCCTTTATAGCCCGTCCTCTCAGCGGGGAAGAAGACGCATGAATGCCGAGGGGATTTCTAAGCCCCAGAGCCGGGGGGCGTCTATAGCAGGGCTCAGAACGGGAGATCGCCGTGCTGCAGGTCAGCAGGACTGGGGAGAGGAGGGGGTCCTGTGTAAGTTCACCTTACAGATTTTTCTGTAAAGGTGAACTTACACTTTAAAGTGGCTGTAAAATCACTGACCATAATTGCTTGTTTCCCCTCTGTTAGAGCAAGCTATACAGTACAGTGTGTGTTTTTCTAAAATTATAAAGCTAAATACCTGATTTCACAGTACCGCTGTGGGGTCATGTGATCTCCCGATACTCGTCTTCCCCAATCTAAGGACTACTGTGGGAGGGGCTGAGATTCCCCTCTGACGTCAACCGGGAGGTCCCATGACCACACTGCAGCGCTGTAAAATAAGGTGTAGCACTGCCCCTTTGGGGATTGCTTAGAATTGCATGTTCATCTGTGCCACCTTGACCCAATGAACTTTCCAGCCCTCCTGACACTCTAGGTTCAAACATGGTGTATATACCTTTAAATAACACACTGACACAAGGTAGATTGATTAGCTCTCTCGGATTTTACTTAAAGGGGTTGTAAGGGTTAGTTTTTTGTTTTTTTTAGATGACAAACATGTTATACTTACCTCCTCTGTGCAAGGGTTTTGCACAGAGTGGTCCCGATCCTCTTCTCCTAGGCCCCCCCCACGGCGCTTCTGGATCCTCCTCTTCTCAAGTGCCCCCATGGAGAGCCACTTTCCATGGGGGCACTTGTGTGGGTGCGCTCCCGAGTCCTGCAGCTGCATCCATTGACGGAGAAAGCAGGACTCGGCTCCGCCCCCTGTAGCGTTGTTGTGTGGTCACATAATCCCTCCCCATTCTTTGTCATCTGCAGGGAAAGATCTTTGGGAGGGGCTTCTATCACTCTGCTGATGTATGCTCTCTACAGTATGTGTATAGAGTCTGTGTCTGGCCAGCCCTAATTGGTGCTGTCAGTCACATGACTTAAAAAAAACAGTTTCAGAAGAGCAATTCAAATTAGATTATACATTTCAAATAACTGTTTTATAGCTTCCTTTAAACCTTTATTGAACATCAAATGTATATTGTTTGTGCATTAATATGCTGTAGGGAGAGTCAGAGATGATTGACATTAACCTTCATTTTGTTCAGATGGCATCTGCATCCAAGGCTCTTTTTTTACTTTACAGGTATTAGCAATTACATTTGATATATTTACTACTGATTTATATTACAACTAAGCTTTCTTGTGTGTCACTTCTTAGTGAATGCAATCAATCAGCATACTATATCTCTCCCCCCCCCCCCCCTTAGTGTTTACATAGGTGTGCACAGCCTATTGCATTAGGATGTGCACCCCAAAGCTCAAACACACACCCCTGGCTTCCTGTTTATTCACAAACTGAAGCACAGTAAACAGTTTTTACTATGCTGCCGTTATGAATGAACGCAGTGAGCGAGTGTGTTTATTCACAAATGGAAGAGGCCCGATAAATTACATATTTAATAGCCCCTTCCCCCATATTCCATACTGAAACATCCCCTGCAGCAGCTGGGGGGAGAGGAGAAGAGGGAAGCCAACAACACTGTGGGGCCAACACAGGGGAAGCTCGGGCAGTAGGGGGAATTGGCACTACACGTAGTGAATAGGGTGTGCCCAGCATACCTGGCACGCCTCCTACGCACGCCTATGAGTGTTTAGCAACAGGAGGACATTGAGAAGGAAGGGTTGAAGGGAGTGTCATTTACCACTGTGTATATGCCCACATGTGTGACTCTATAGTCACATGGTCTGCACAGATAAGAAAAAGCAGGGAATGAAGAGCTTGGAAGGAAACTGAAATTGAACATGCTCCGTAGAGGTCATCAGCTGGTCTACACGATCTCAGCCTGCAGTGGGGACACAGAGAAGATGGGAGGGACAGCTGGAGGCAGGATCAACCAGGTATTTTTCACTCTACACAAAACAATAGCTTTATGAGTTATTCATAGTCTGGGTTTATGATACTTTAAGTAGTGAATGTGTATGGATTATGGAGAATAGGAAGACCATTTGGTGTCATAAAATAACAAAATTATAGACGCAAAGCATGTAAAATGAGAAAGACACATCATAGATTCTTTTAAGGTAAACACTGCTCTAATAACTTACAAAAAATATCTACCCTTTAAAGAGGAAGTAAACCCTGATGGGTTTACTTCCTCTTTGTTTCCCTGCAAAGGTAAAGCATAATGGGCTACTATGCATCGCATAGTATCCCATTATGTGTCGCTTACCTGACACAGGAGCCTGCGATGTCACCGCTGTCCCCTCTGCTATGGAGCGTCCATCTTCTTTCTGGGTATCGTGGCCCCGGCGCTGTGAATGGCCGGAGCCGCAATGACGTCACTCCCGCGCATGCCCACGGGAGCCGCCACTAACGCCGTTAGCAGCGACATGATCAGTGAGCCGCTGTCTACGGCGCATGTGCCATAGACAGCGGTGCCTGTCTTTTTGCAAATACCTCCTAAACCGTGTAGGTTTTGGAGATATTTCTTGGACCTACAGGTAAGCCTTAATCTAGGCTTACCTGTAGGTCAAAGTGGTCTGTAAGGGTTTACAACCACTTTAAATGAGCATTAAATGTGCATCCATACTGATTCATGTTGCAATATACATTTACTAACAGACTTAATATCTTATGTCTCTTCAAAGAAGAAAGAAAAAAACAACCATTAACACAGGTCAATGAATCAGCCATTGTAGCGTTGTGCCATTGTGCTATACTGTTGTATCTAAACTATGCTATGATTTGGCTGTTGGTAATTCAATATATTATCCCTGCACATATCTCATACCAGCTGGCTCGACGAATGCCATATTTGCATATACCACACCCACTTTGCCTTATTTGCATGTATTAGAGGGAAATGGCACAGTGTCACGCAGTTTGCGAAATGACGTGTGAAAAATGACGAGGGGTAATTGCACTTGACAAATGCGAGGAAAATTTCACGCTGATTATGTGACTTCTGCTGCTAGTGCCCTTTCCTTTCAGTTGATAAGCATTCCCGTATGTCACCAGCTTGTACTGCAAATTTGGCACATCTTTATCCTGGTCTGAGAAAATAGATCCAATGGAAAAAAAAAAAAGAATCTTACTGGAATATTTTTTTTTTTTTAAGCTTTTCACATCCTTCTTCATCTGTATTAAGTCAGATTACTGAATCTCAACCCGGTTGCTGCAAGCCTCTATCTGTGATTTCTGTGACATGTGACATTTTGAGCAGCTCGTAAAAAACATGTGACTGTTGCCGTGGATAATGTGCAAATTGTGCCACAGTGTGGCTCTTAAGGGGTGAAGGGTTAAGTCTGGTTAATGAGGCCCTGGTAAGGCTTGACAATGGTCTTCTTTATAATCTTTGTTTCCTCGCCATGCTGACTGTTTCTTTCTATTCCGGGACACGCATCTCGCATGGAGCAATAGTAGCTTTGTCCAATGGCTTCTGTGAATAGGAAGAAAGACAGGCATTTTTATTTAACCTAAATGTGACAGGTCGATAGGTGCACTGCAGCTTAGCAACATATGGTAGCGTTAAAACTGAACAGAGGCACTCAGCCACATAACAACTTTCCTAATTATTTTAATGGCTGCACCGTAAATCAAGATAAACTAGTTAAAAAAAAAAAAAAAAAACACATACAACTTTTACAGATGAAGATTGAATTAAATATATTTTTAAATATATTGTGTACTGGTTTGGTGCAGATGGAAAATCATAATTTTTCATTCTCAGCAATTTAGAGTTATGTTAACTTCCGCTTCATTGAAGTTCCAAAGTTAATTATAGTAGAAGGACACTTACCCAATCTCTTACCAACACCCGAGGATTGTACTAAGAGGAAGGCAAACTAGAACTGCCAATGCAGCTGCGACCACTTGTGCCTCAAAAGGGGGGAAAAAAAATTCCATGATCCCACAAAAGCAGTCTGATCGGTCCATGGATTTAAAACATTCCTGTGCTCTTTTCTAGTAATTATTACCATGGTCCAGTCTATCATTAATGTCCATTATAAATGTTGCCATGGCTACCACATGTGATAGGGCATTCCAAAACCCAGGGCTGTAGTGACCATAATGAAGGCCTACATGAGCAGTGTAAGGGACCAAGCCTAAGAATTCGCAATGTGAAGTTTTCCAAATTTAGATTTTCTGTTCTGTCCCCCTATGGCTATATTCAAATAAAAAAAAGAAAAACATAAAAAACATATTCAGTATCGTTAGCCCTTCCTTCATCGTCCCCTGCTGGACTACAGACAACCTTTCCCTTTCCTCACATCCATAACATAAAGGGGGGGGTGTTGTCAGCTCACTACAGTATATAAAGAGCTCAATAGATTTCTGGCAGGATCAACAGGTATTTTTCTCTTTTGTACCATTTTTAAAGAGACAAAACTTGGAAAAATGTACTTGCATTGCAGAGATGCACTGTATATTTTTCTTCATTTTGCAGATACATATATATTAGACTGTATTTATCAAAAATGTGCATGGCTGTTCATCAAAACTGCATTTAAATACATTCTGTGCAAATGGGGCAAAACACCACATTATGGCCACTAGATTAGATTAAATTAGATTATGCAGCACCCTGATGTTTAGGCAGGGCTGCTATTACATTTAGTTGCCAGGCGATAGTTGCCTTGGCCAATTGTTTCCCCCTAAGTCTGGAATTGCTGCACTTCTCTCTTCTGTCACTGGGTGGCCAGGTATCTGGTGCCAGGCATCTGGTGACATTGGATAAGACAAGGGCATAGCAAGGACAGATTATGAATGAATGGGGTGTCGCAGCCAATGGGCAGGGATTTTCTTGGGTCCCTTGGCCTCCTGGGAGAGCCTATTTATTTGGGTGGAGTCAGGTGATCGGGTTCTGTGCCACCTGGACAGCTGTCTGGGTGGATGTGTATCGTATTGCCCCGGGCTGCTAGGTCAGAAACCTAAGGCCTATCCCAGGGACATCTGACTGCTAGGCTGTCTGAGGGCCTATCCAGAAGCAGGAGAGCAGTGTAGGGTTGGGACTGTGGGCTTGTAGTACAACCAGAAGTAACAGTTCCGCTGGCCGGGGAATCAGTTGTGGTCAAAGGTAGAGGGGAAGCTGTCGCCATGAAGGGACCATCCACCTTGTTATCATAGACCCCTGTGAGTATGCTGAGGCAAGTACCAGAGCATACTTCTCGCCAACCGGGGATGGTGAAGAAGTGGGAAAACGTCAGCAAGTGCCAAGTCAGGGACCCAGCAGGACAGCAGAGGTGACGCTTGTGGAGCATCAGTGAGTGCCAAGCCAGGGACCTAGTGTGTCCACAGGGCTGAAGTTTGAAGAGTATCTGTGAGTGCCAAGCCAGGGACCCAGCAGGGAAGCAGGGGTGACGCTTGAGGAAGATACTGAGTGCTAACAGTGAAAGCTCAGGGGATGCAGTGGCTATTGGATCCGAAGTCTAGCGAGAGAGACTGGGAGCTCGTTGAGTGAAGACCCACAATGAGTGATGGTGGGGCAAACTAAAAACTGTTCATGTTGCAAATAGTTGACTCCAATTGCCGTTAGTAACTGTTACAAGATTGTTACCATAGGAGACAGCAGTGCTACCTATACAGAAATGGTATTCGGCTGGAGGCCTTCACCTGTATAGCTGTCTACCTATAGAAATCTCTGAGTCTGCCAATTATCTGTGCATCTGCCGAAGGGTGTTTTGGCCCTAACCCTCTCTCCCACTTCTGTTTAAGACACAATAAATCTCTTTGCATTCAAATAGTGTCTGGCGCCCACCTGTTCATATTGCATTACACCCACCATACCTTGTAACCCACTCTACACAGAAGGATGTCAGCTGTCCCTAACTCTGGAAGTCACCATTGGGCTTTAGGGGCCCCGGGACTTTGCTATAATTAGATTAGAGCATACTTATTTCCTGTGATAGTCGGCACCATCTAGTGGCCACAATGTGGTATTTTCCAGATTTACACATTCGATCTGCAAAAAATATAAACTTTAGCCCCATATGCATTTTTAATAGACAAACAGCTATGCAGTTTTTTTTACACCTACACCTCTTTAAGTTAAAGAATAAAAGGGGGGAGGTGATGTAGGGGGTGTTGAGAAGTGTCAGGAAGTAATATATAGTTCATGGAACATCTCTTCTTTCTATTGTATGGTGATCTGTATAAGTAACAAGCAGCCTCCAATAAAATATTTTGGCTGTAGTTTTTACTAAAAAGATCACATGATTCAAAGGTGGAACTGAAAAAAAGGTATTTAGGGAATTTATAAAGAATGTCTACAACATTCTTCAGAATTTTATCATGCCTCTCATGACAAATGTCGGCTATAGATTTATGTACCTGTGAACAGGCAAATTAATTTGGAGCAAACCACATGTGGTGGTACACTGAGACCTGGGTGCCCATACAGACACTCCATGGACCCTTAACCTCCTTGGCGGTTTTCCCGAGTGTGGCTCGGGGTTAAAATTCAGGACCATTAGCGGTAACCCCGAGCCACACTCGGGATTACATCGCAGGATCCTGGTGCCTCCTTACTTACCTTGTCCCCGGGATCCTGCGATGTCCCCCACAGTGTCCGAGGGCTCCGTCCTCCTCCGAAGCCTCTCTGTGCCAGGCTCCGTTCCCTGCGAGCGTCGCGACGCACGGGGGCGGAGCCTGGCAGCAAATTAAAAAAAAAGTCAAAATCATAACACATACAGTACTGTAATCTTACAGATTACAGTACTGTATGAAATTATTTCACATCCCTTTTGTCCCCAGTGCTTTGGCCCATGCCCTGCATGCAGTTTTATGTGATATACACTATTCTTACTGCCTGGAAACTGGAGATTGTCCATAGCAACCAAAAAGTGACCCTTTACGTCAAAAGTGGCTTTAGACCAGCTAGAAAACAGCGATAGTAAATTAGAACACTTGCAGAATTGAGCGATAGTGAATTGTGGGGAAATTTATTTTATTACTATTTATTTTTATTTTTTTTTAATTATTTATTTTTATTTATTATATTATAATGTATGTTTTTGTGTTTCAAACTTTATCATACCCGGAATATCTACTAGACTCTGGTTTGGACAGATTTCAGTGTGTTATTGTTAAGATTTACAGACCTACAATATAAAACGCCAAATTTCCATGCAAAATAATTGTACCGCTTTCAGCACCTAAAATCCGAAATAATCATACCGCCAGGGAGGTTAATGATGCTGAGCTCCCTCCAGAAGCTGTAATTGTCAGACAGCGCAGAAGCCAAGGATCATTGAACCTTGGTGGGCGAAGACTAATAGGGATACCAGTTCCCCATCAGATCCACTCCCCGTGTGATTGACAACAGGCAGTGGAGTGGATCTAAAGGGGATCTAGTCGCTTAGCTTTCCCATCAAACTACACCCAACGTCAGCATCGCTGGTTGCCATAAGCCTGTTAGCTGTGAAGTCGACAGTGTCCTTGATAACCAGTGACAGGTTGAGATGGGAGGAGAGCAAACATACCGCCCTGTTACAAAGCAGCATACAGAGACAGGCATTCTGCTTTTCTGTGTACTCCAAGTTAATATTGGTCTTAATTACCTCCAGTTTTGTTATCTACAAACTGAAGGTAATTCTTTTGGAATTTAGTGCAACCATTTGTAAAAGTGGTCCTATTAGGAACTACCTGAATCTGAATTAAATTTCAGTAAAGCACAGGTACAAGCCATTTTAAAGGGCCATACCACTAGAATTTTTTTTTCCTTAGCTCTGTTTTACCAAATAGTTTTTCACATGAAGCTGAATTCGAGGCAGATATTTTGTAGAAGCATAAATTAAGGCAGCTCTGTGATTATTAATACATCATTAAAAATGTTTTTTTTTTTACATGCAAACAGTGTTAGTAAAAAGAAGGGACGAGAGGCTAACCTAGGTTATTAAAATAGTGCCACATCCAATATAAAAGATAAATATAGAAAAGAGTTCCCCTAGGCGGACTTTAAAGGCACTTAATGTTTGACTTGAATGGAAATGTATATACAACAGTATAAAAATAAACACATTTTATTTAGAAAATACATTTTTTTTTATTTCTAAATAAAATTTGTTTATTTTTATACTGTTGTATATACATTTCCAAACATTAAGTGCCTTTAATGTCCGTCTAGGGGAACTCTTTCCTATATTTATGCAAACAGTGTTAGTGCCCTAATTTCTATTGGTATTAGCCCCTCGCAGTCCTCTGTCCAGCAGGGCTCCAAGAGGAGAAGGAGGAAGCAGCCCAAGGAGAAAGGCCTGGAAATGCAATGCTGGTAGGGCCAGATTAATATCTTGGGGGGCCCGGGGCACTTCAGGTTCTGGGGGCCCCACAGACGCTGAGTTGGTTTACATTCTCAATGACAGTCACTCATTTTTTAATAGTCATGCATGCACACACATACATGCAGTCGTAGCATTCTATGTGTGGTTCGCTTGAGCTGCCAAAATTCATTATTAAAAACGATACAATATACCAGTCCGGAGTAAAAACTTTCACAGATGATGGTGGGAAAAATATTACAAGATACATTTAATAAAAGAAAGCATTTTATTATTATTATATATGTTAATATTATTTTGTATTATTATTATTTTATTTTTTTATATTGTTTTATATTATGTTTGTATAGAGGGGGCTTTCTGTCAGGGGACCCAGGGCAGTTGCCCCTTTATAAATTTGACACCAAATGCTGGATCATTGGTCATCATACCAGAAAGCAACACTGGAAAGAGACAAGAATAGTGGACTTGGATGGGCAAAAACAAGCTTTGGAAGTTTTTTGTTTAATTAAAACATTGGGAGTTATTTACGAAAGGCAAATACACTTGGAAGTGCAGTCGCTGTAAATCTGAGCAGTAGATCTGAAATGAGGGGAAGCTCTGCTGATTTTAAAATGCTGTTTTTAATTTTCCTTCCATGTCCCTCTTGGATCTACACTGACTGCACTTCCAAGTGCACTTTCAGTGCAATTTCATGTGCACTTTGCACTTGTAGTTTGCACCTGTAGTGCAAAGTGGACTTGCCTTTCGTAAATAACCCCCATTGTGAATTAGTGGGAGAGGCTACTGTGATGTTCAGAGATGGGCTTTAAGGTACCGTATTTCAATGCTATTGGCTATAGCATATAAACAAAATATATTCCTTTCGCTGCTTTTTTATCCTATGTCTATCCCTGCTCAGTTTATGAAAATTCAGCATGAATCGTTACACAAATTAACAGATTAGAGGAAAAACCTGCCAAAAACTGAAGAAAAACAATGACATCATCTTGAGGAAAATTCCTTCTTCAGCTTCCTTCCATAAAAAATTATGGATTATGCCAGATTAAAAGTGGTCTAAACTCCTGGCAAAAACTTGTATGAATAAAATGGTGGAAAGTATTTATACACTAGAGAAATCTATCTTCACTTGAAATATTTGCACCCCAGAAAAAATATGGAAATGGAAACAATGGATGGAAATTGTGTGGAGTGGCTGTATTAATTGGAGAAACTCTCTCAAACAACATCTCTCGTTAAAAAACACCACTCAGACTCCATAAACACTAGCATTTTTTTTAAGCTAAAAAAAATGCTGGATAAAACGCTGGTAATTCCTTTTTGTAGCAGTGTTTCAATAGTGTTTTAGAAGCATTTATTAGTGTTTACAAGCGTTAGTGTTTTATTAGCATTTTTGCAGTTCCTTGAAAAAAAAAAGGAAGACAAAAGCATTTAGGAGCATTTAGCAGCATTTAGGAACGTTTCTGCTGGAAAACACTACAGGAAACTCTACAAAAACATTTTTTTTTCTGCTCTTAGACGCTGAAGCTCAAAAAATGCTAATAGTCTAAAGTAGTTTGCATGGACACAGAGGATAACACTATTTAGCTTTTAGGAGCTTAAAGGAGTTGTAAAGGCAGAAGGTTTTTTGCATATGCATTAAGATAAAAAGCCTTTTGTGTGTAGCAGCCGACCCCTGCACCCCCTAATACTTAACTGAGCCCCATCTCTATCCAGCAATGTTAAGTCCCGTGGCTGATCCCTCCTGATTGGCTGAGACACAGCAGCGGCACCATTGGCTCCTGCTGCTCCCAATCAAAATCAGTTAGCCAATCAGGAAATAGAGGGGGCGGGGCGAACCGTAGCTCTGTGTCTGAATGGACACACAGAGCTGCAGCAATAGCAAGTTGCTTGCTGTGGGTGCAACCAACAAAAGGGAGGGGCCAGGAGCAGCAAAGAGGGGCCCAGGAAGAGGAGGATCCAGGCTGCCCTGTGCAAAACCACTGCAGAGAGGAGGTAAGTATGACATGTTTGTTATTTTAAAAAAAAGAGACTTTACAATCATTTTACAAAAATGCTACTGTGCATGGAGCCTAAAGAAGGCCACTAAATGTCACATGTTGTTCACAGGGAATCTATCACTTTGCCCATTCAGAGCAAAATTACAAATTATTTTTGTAAGAAATGCTCCAACTGCTGATACTCACCTTTGCAAGTTTCCCTTCTTTATCGTCGGAGTCTTCAGTATCTCCTCTGTGCTTTTGAGTATGGGGAATTATCATGTGACCTCTTCCCGGGTTGGGGGAGAGGTGGTTTCTTACAAGACAACCGGTCACTTTGCCCTGAGTGCTCTCTCTTTTAATACCCTCATTGACATTTTGTTTCAGATATTTACTAAGTCTATATCACTTTATCATCTGCAACAAAAATGGCAACACTATCTCCTATGCTATCCAAGAGGTCATTAGGGTCTTCAACACCTGCCAAGCACCCCACAAAAGCCAGACTTGTAAGAGTGTGCTGAGCAGAGCAGTTCAGTACACACTTTTGCAAAAGACAGGCACCTTGTCACTCTGTGCTGACCCAAACATGAAATGTTTAGCCATTCACTTTAATTGCTTTCCCTGCTGGCCTCCAAGCTGAGTTAGCGAATGAAGTGTGAACTGACCAAGGTTGAATCAATACAAGCCCTGGATGTCCTCCTGCATCCACTACCCCAGTGAATGTACACTAATAAAAAAAAAGAAAAGAATATATTCCAATAGCAATACCAGTGCTTACCCACTCTGAATATGGTTACATTACAATGCTAACATACGTTATCTTTTTACTTAGAAAATACTACAGGATTATCTTTGTTACCCAATGACACAGCTAGAGGCAAATTCAAATTATAAGCAAAAGTAACAAGTAGCAAAAAATGACATTTCTAAAGGAAAACATGTAATTTAAAATTGCTTGCGACCGTAATGTATTGTTGGCTTCTGGCAATATAAATAAAAATCAAGGAAAAAATTTGGTGTGGGTCCCCCCCCCCCCTCCTGAACCATACCAGGCCACATGCCCTCAACATGTGGAGGGTACTTGTTGGGGTGCTTGTGGGGGTCTGCGGGCGAGGGGCTTATTGGAATCTGGAAGCCCACTTTAACAATTGTACAATGCACCCCTACCCAATCACCAAAAAAAGTGTCAAAAATTAAAAACCACAAAAGACAATTTTTGACAATTCCTTTATTATTTTTATTTTTTAATAAAGGAATTGTCAAAAAAAAATGATTGTGTTTTTTTTCTTTTTGACACTTTTTTTGGTGAATGGGTAGGGGTACCTATCCATTCACATGGGGGGCGGGATCTGGGGGCCCCCTTGTTAAAGGGGGCTTCCGGATTCTGATAAGCCCCGCACCTGCCAACCCCCACAACCACCAAGCAAGGGTTGTGGGGACAAGGCCCTTGTCCCCATCAACATGGGGACAAGGTGCTTTGGGGGGGACCCCAAAGAACCCTCCTAATGTTGAGGGCAAGCGACCTGGTATGGTTCAAGAGGGGGGGGCACTCGCCCGTCCCCCCCTTCCTGGCCTACCAGGCTACTTGCTCAGATAAGGGTCTGATATGGATTTTGGGGGGAACCCCACGCCATTTTTTTTTTCAATTTTGGCATGGAGTTCCCCTTAAAACCTATGACAGACCCAAAGGGCCTGGTATTGATTTGGGGGGACCCCACGCTGTTTTTTTAATTTTGGCGTGGAGTTTCCTTTAACCACTTAACAACTGGGCACTTAAACCTCCTTCCTAACCAGACCAATTTTCAGCTTTCGGCGCTCTCACATTTTGAATGACAATTACTCAGTCATGCAACACTGTACCCATATGAAATTTTTGTCCTTTTTTCACACAAATAGAGCTTTCTTTTGGTGGTATTTAAGCACCGCTGGTTTTTTTATTTTTTGCGCTATAAATCAAAAAAGACTGAAAATTCTGTAAAAAAAAGAAAAAAATTGTTTCTGTTAAAATTTATTGCAGAGTATTGGTGAGTATTAGCAGAGTATTGGCGAGTATTGGCAGAGTATTGTCAGAATATTGGCGAGTATTGGTAGAGTATTGCAGGGTATTGGCAGAGTATTGGCAGAGTATTGCACAGTATTGCAGAGTATTGGCAGAGTATTGCACTTTATTGCAGAGTATTGGCAGAGTATTGCGCATTATTTCAGAGTGGTGTGAAAAACAGAAGTAGGTATGGCGCTGCCCTTATGGGGAAAAAAGAGAAAAAAAGAGAAAAAAAGGGAAAAAGCTATTTTCTTTTTGTTGGTGACCCTTACGTTAGTTAATTAGTGATATTGCTGAGCCTCTTAAAAAATGATGATAATTCTTGTGTGTCTAAAATAAATGAATGATGATCTCATTTAATTGTGTACGTAATTTCGTTTCATACTATTGTGTGATCTCTTTGTACTGTGAGAGAGAGACCCAATATAAAGTGCATCAGTCCTCGAATACAAACCAAAATATAAACTATACAAAATATTATAAACAAAATGCTATAAATAAAATGCCAGCATGCAATATTGTGCATCAAAGAGTGCTAGAAGTGACTTGTGCTAAATTATACAATAAAGTGACATATGTGTATAAAGCCTGTAGTCATTGGATAAGAAAATTTCCATTAATTTAAAACAAGTTCTTTTTGGGAAAACTCTGAGGGAAACCCCTCTCTTGGAAACAGATTGATAAGGGAAGCTTCTTGTCCAGGTGTTGGCTAGTTAGTGGTGCCTCTGTGGCGTGCTCTTATTTTGTTTGCACTCACCAGATAAATTTCCCCCTACAGGGGTGCAGGCAGTCACAGTATTTGCCACTGTGTAGCATCCCTGGATGTTCCCGATCCGTGCTTTATATGTTGTACCGATTACATGTGAAAGGAAGGAGGAATGCCCATAGTGTAAAACCGCATAAAGAGCTTTATTGTATCTGATAAATAGTTGTACTCACATTTACAAGGTAAAAATCAGGCATAAGAAAGAGTGTGTTGTCGGCTTGTCTAGAGGTGCTACAAGACGTCCGTAAGTCCCGCCCTACGTACGTTTCGTCGTCAGACTTCTACTGGGGCTGACGACGAAACGTACGTAGGGCGGGACTTACGGACGTCTTGTAGCACCTCTAGACAAGCCGACAACACGCTCTTTCTTTCTGCCAGTAAATACCTTATACAGCCCACTTCCTGTTTCTTGTCTGGTAAAAAGTCTAGGCGTATGACATCATGCACAGCTCTCTCTCTCTCACACTCGTGAGAATTTGCCAGGAAGGGAATGGGGATGAGTCAAAGAGAGCCAATGAGAGCTGCAGGGCTGCAGAGTTGGAGGTGTGGATCTCATAGTTGCCAATTGTCCCAGATTTCCCGGGACATTCCCGGGATTTAGACTCCATTCCTGAATTTGTTGTGTCCCGGTAAATGTACAGAGAAATGCAGTTCTTCACGGATTTTCGCCGCCGCCGCTAGAGGTCCGCGGTCGGTGGAGACATTGTCTCCGCCGGCCGCCATTTTAAAGAAGATCAGGAAGACGGCTGGGGGGGCTAGACGGAGCTCCTGCGTCGCCGCCCACCCTCCGCCTCGCCTACCCCCCGCCCCACTGCCAGTCTGTTATCGAAAGGGGCGGGGGTTCTAGCCATGCGGCCGGCGGAGGGAGACGGTATACACTGTCTACTACACTAGGACACCTGAGGTAGGGGGGGCGCACCGCTGTGGGAATCTGATGTAAGGGGGGCTCCACTGGGGACACCTGATGTGAGGGTGGGCTCCACTGGGGACTCCTGATGTGAGGGGGGGCTCCGCCGGGGACACCTGATGTGAGGGGGGGCTCCGCCGGGAACACCTGATGTGAGGGGGGCTCCGCCGGGGACTCCTGATGTGAGGGGGGACTCCGCCGGGGACTCCTGATGTGAGGGGGGCTCCGCTGAGGACTCCTGATGTGAGGGGGGGCTTCGCTGGGGACACCTGATGTGAGGGGGGCTCCGCTGGGGACTCCTGATGTGAGGGGGCTGCGCTGGGGACTCCTGATGTGAGGGGGGGCTCCGCTGGGGACACCTGATGTGAAGGGGGGCTACGCTGGGGACTCCTGGTGTGAGGGGGGGCTCCGCTGGGGACTCCTGGTGTGAGCGGGGGCTCCGCTGGGGACTCCTGGTGTGAGGGGGCTCCGCTGGGGACTCCTGGTGTGAGGGGGGGCTCCGCTGGGGACTCCTGGTGTGAGGGGGGCTCCGCTGGGGACATCTGATGTAAGGGGGGCTCCGCTGGGGACATCTGATGTAAGGGGGGCTCCGCTGGGGGCACCTGATGCAAGGACAGATTCTGCTGGGACACCTGATGCAAGGACGGACTCTGCTGGGACATCTGACGCAAGGACGGACGGCTGGTGGCAGGCGACGTGGCTAGTGACACGCTCAGGGATCCCACTGATTCTGCATTATGGTGAGTTGAATGATTTCATTTTATATTACAATGTAATAATAGAAATACTGCACTTCAATCATCCTGACATCATAACAACCATGGTGCCGGGATGATTGAAGTGATAACACCAGGTGTTTGGAGTATCTTTATCTGCTGATTGTTAAACTTTCTAGAATACACATATTTCCATTGTTGTGTAGGATCTGGGGATGCTGTCCCTTCATCCCTCTCCCCCCCTTTCCCTCTCCACCCCTCATTCATCTCAGACTCTAACCACACCCCTTTGAGCCACGCCCATTTAAGACACGCCCACTATTCCGCGTAAACCACGCCCATTTTTCGCCGCGGCGCACTTCGCACGACGCATTTTTACTTTTTCCCTTTGCCACACCCACAAATGCATGCCCCCCCCCCCTAATTAAAACAAGACTCTGCCTACGGCCAAAAAAGTGTCCCTAAAATTTTTTTTTCAATGTTGGCAACTATGGGATCTGTGTGTCTGTGTAAATGCAGGAAGTGAACAGGCAGCAGCTTCAGCTGTCCACAGTTAAAATGGATGCAGCCAGACTCAGTGGAGGGAGATTTCGGCAGCATATTTGGCAAGTAAATAATCACAGTATCTATAAAATATTATGCAAAGTGGTCGGAGGGAACCTTCAGAATGGCAAAGATGTTTTTATTACAAATTATGTGAGCAGACTACAGTTCCTCTTTAAACTAGGTGACAGAGTCCTAACTAGTTACACAGGATTTTTCTACCCTTGAGGTCAGTGTCAAATTATATTTTCTAAATATTTCACACCAAATGTGTTGACGTGTAATTGGTATTTATTACTATATTTTATGTAAGAGCTGTTGGGTTACTGCATTTTAAATAGACTGTACAGACTAGAATAGCTAGAAAAAAACTTACATAATTTTATTGATGAACTATACTGCACCTTCTTGGTTGTGTTTCTGCATTTGTTGCAATAAATCATCCAATGCCAGGTGGAAATCTTATCAAAAGTGCTGCAGGTATAACTTTAAGCCACACCCATATGGTCACACCCACTTTTCATTGGCCACATGCAATTTTTTTCCAGTTCTGTCCCTTTAAGTTCATCTGACAATTTTTCCACCCGGCTCCTTTAATTTTTCAAGCATTGGCTGAAATTTGAGCAATGTAAGGGAGCTTTACTTTCAGTTCTCCTTGTTTTTAGGCTTCAACTAAAATGCAAATCTACAGCTTTAGGTTGTGAACCCGAGCTAGACTGAGCTTGGGCCGCAATCCTAAACCAGATCCCTTATTTCCCTAAATTTTTCTGCATAGCCGCCTTATGCCTTGTACACACAATGAGATTTTCAGGCGAATGACCGTCCGTGCATGCTAGTCTCCATATCGAAAATGAAGAGTCTACTAAATTTGCGAAAATTCTCATATGACAGAAAAAAAAAAAATCAGAAGTGATGTCATGTATTGTATTGTATTTTCAGATGAAGACTGTACCAATTAAAGGAAAATCGTATCTTTGCCCGTTGTGGGTGTTAATAAAAGTTATATTTGAAAGAAAAAGGAATGTTGTATTGACCTGACTTTGCCCGTTGTGGGTGTTAATAAAAGTTATATTTGAAAGGAAAATCGTATGATCTGGTATCGTCCGAGAAAAATTTTCATGTTTGTCCCTAAGGATAATATCAGATGAACTGTGGTGATCGGCTCATGAAAGCTGTGTACTAACCATCAGATTATCATCTGATTTTCTGATTGTGTGTACGGGCCTTTAGACAACCGCATTTTTTGCGCATAAAAGAATACGTGTAAGGATAAACATCCCTACCTGCCCCTTGTGTTTTTGCCTGCATAAGATGTACTTTAAGGCTCGGTTCACATTGGTGCGCTGTGCGACATCGCCTGTGATTCGCACCGCACTGCTGTGCAGATCACATGCGATGTCTGAGTGATGTAAATTCAGCCATACAGATTGTACGGCTGAATTCGCATCACATTCGGGCCAAGGTTGCACGGGACCCTTTTTTTGGTCCGCACTAGAAACGGATCGCATGTGCGTTCACACCCATGCGATCCGATTCCTGTCTGAATTTACAGTTCGCACTGTGATATGCGAACCGATATGGGGGTGTCATTAACTTTGTATTGACACCCGCAGTAGATCGCATAGGGCAGTGTGAACTGCCTGCGAGTTGTATGTGATGCACTAACCCACACTTGATTTGTATGGGTTCTCGCATCACAGCAGTGTGAACTGAGCCTTAAAGTGATTGTAAAGGCTTGTTTTTTTAAATAACAAACATGTTATACTTACCTGCTCTGTGCAGTGGTTTTGCACAGAGCGGCCCAGATCCTCCTCTTCTCGGGTCCCGCTTTGCTGCTCCTAGTCCCTTCCTCCTTTGAGTGCCCCTCGCTCAGCAGCTTGCTACAGGGGTCACCCAAGCTGAGTCAGAGCTCCGTGTATTTATTCAGACACGGAGCCCTGACCTGGCCCCGCCCCTTCTCTCCCCTGATTGGCTAACTGACTTTAATCAACAGCTGCGGGAGCCAATAGCGCCGCTGCCCTGTCTCAGCCAATTAGGAGTGTACTGAATGGCTGAGGGGATCGTGGACATCGCTGGAGAGAGACGGAGCTCAGGTAGGTAATTGGGGGGTGCTGGGGGGGCTGCTAAACACAGAAGGTTTTTCATCTTAATCCATAAATGCATTAGGATAAAAAAACCTTCTGCCTTTACAACTCCTTTAACCGCTTCAGCCCCGGAAGAATTTACCCCCTTCCTGCTCAGAGCACTTTTTGAGATTCGGCACTGCGTCGCTTTAACTGACAATTGTGCGGTCGTGTGACGTTGCACCCAAACAAAATTGACATCCTCTTGTTCCCACAAATAGAGCTTTCTTTTGGTGGTATTTGATCGCCTCTGCAGTTTTTATTTTTTGTGCTATAAACAAAAAATAGAGACTATTTTGAAAAAAACGCATTATTTTTTACTTTTTGCTATAATAAATATCCCCCAAAAATATATAAAAAAACATTTTTTTTCCTCAGTTTAGGCCGATATGTATTCATATTTTTGGTAAAAAAAATTGTAATAAGCGTATATTGATTGGTTTGCGCAAAAGTTATAGTGTCTACAAAATAGGGGATAGATTTATAGCATTTTTATTATTAGTTTTTTTTTTTACTAGTAATGGCGGCGATCTGCGATTTTTATCATGACGACATTATGGCGGACACATCAGACAATTTTGACACATTTTTGGAACCATTGGCATTAATACAGCGATCAGTGCAATTAAAAAATGCATTGATTAGTGTAAAAATGTCACTGGCAGTGAAGGGGTTAACAATACGGGGTGGTGAAGGGGTTAACTATGTTCCCTGGGAGATGATTCTAACTGAAGGGGGAGGGACTAACTACACGAAGAGACAGATTGTGGTTCCTAGATAATAGGAACACACAATCTGTCACTCCTGTCAGAACAGAACAGGGAAGTGTGTGTTTACACACTCTCGTCCTTGTTTTGTGTTTCCTGGTCACGATTGCTGGTGGCCGGCAGTCATCGCGACCGTCGGCCATGAGCATCAGCACCCACCCCGCCGTGCAGCAGGCACACGCACTTGCTATCCGGACCTCGCAAGATCACGTACAGTAACGTAATTTTGCGCAGGGGAGCCAGCCTGCCCATTAAAACTGCGGCGGCTGGTCAGGCAGCGGTTAAGCAGAGTTCCAGTCTTTTTTGTTTATTAAGTCAGCATCTACATAAACTGTAGCTGCTAACTTTTAATAAGCACAAACTCACCTGTCCCATGATCCAGCGATCCAGTCTCCCGACACCAGCATTACAACTGTGGGCACCCGGCTGTGACAGCTTGTGGCTTCACAGCTGGGTCCTTAATGGTTGGGCAATCTTCTGGGACCTGTGACATATCCCAGAAGATTTCAGGAAGGGAGGGGGAGAGGAGGACTTCTGATCGGATCGCCTAGGTGGTATCCACTCCCCTCCAAAAAAATGACATGCCAAATGTGGCATTGGGTGGGGGGATGTTTTGAGTGGAACTTCCCCTTTTGGGTGGAGCTCTGTTTTAATCAAGTAGTTTCATGTTGTCATTTGTTGCCCTGCACACACAGCCTCTGGTAGAGTACATCTTCAAGTTCCTACTTTAGACGTTTCTGTTTGTATTCAAACATGAGGCATGTGGCATGACACTGCACAGGTTAATGCGTGACCTCTGTCTGTAATGTGAGAACTAACATTTCCAGTGAAGTAACAACGATACTAAGCTAAGCAGGGCAATAACTTCTCCGCAGGATGTGGAAACCTTGCAAAAAGATCTGAACAAATTAGTGGGTTGGGCAACTACATGAGGTTTAATGTAAAAATGTAAAATAATGCATTTGGGTGGCAAATATATGAATGCAAGCTATACACGGGGGGGGGGGGGGGAGAACCTCTGGGGGAATCTAGGATGGAAAAGGACCTGGGGGTCCTAGTAGATGATAGGCTAAGCAATGGCATGCAATGCCAAGCTGTTGCTAACAAAGCAAACAGAACATTGCATGCATTAAAAAGGGGATCAACTCCAGAGATAAAACGATAATTCTCCCGTTCTACAAGACTCTGGTCCAGCCGCACCTAGAGTATGCTTTCCAGTTCTGGGCACCAGTCCTCAGGAAGGATGTGCTGGAAATGGAGCGAGTACAAAGAAGGGCAACATAGCTAATAAAGGGTCTGGAGGAAAGGTTGCGAGTGCTGAACTTATTCTCTCTGGAGAAAAGACGCTTGAGAGGGTACATGATTTTAATTTACATATACTGTGACCCCATAATAGGGATAAAACTTTTTTGCGGAAGGGAGTTTAACAAGACATGTGGCCACTCATTAAAATTAGAAGAAAAGAGGTTTAACCTTAAACTACGTAGAAGGTTATTTACTGTAATGCCCCGTACACACGGTCGGATTTTCCGATGGACAATGTCCGATCGGAGCGTGTTGTCGGAAATTCCGACCGTGTGTGGGCGCCATCGGACATTTTCCATCGGATTTTCCGACACACAAAGTTGGACAGCAGGAGATAAAATTTTCCGACAACAAAATCCGATCGCGTCAATTCCGACCGTGTGTGGCCTGTTCCGACGCACAAAGTGCCACGCATGCTCAGAAGAAATTCCGACACGGGACAGCTCGTTCTGGTAAACTTAGCGTTCGTAATGGATAAAGCTCTTTCGTCACGCTGCAATGTAAAAAATGGTTTAATACAGCGCACATAATGTGACAAGAATTAAGTCGTTTTGATGCTCATATTCACACACACTTCTCACAAAGTTTGATTTGTGTTTTTTTAGTGGGATTCCCTCAATATATTGTTATTAGTTGTCACATCTGACAGTTTTATATTTTTTTTATATTTTTTTTTTGGTTTTTAAGCCTTTTTTTTTCTTTAATGTTTGGATTTTTTCCAAGGCTGATCTTTGTTCAAAGTTATTTTTATTTTTACTCCAGAATATTTTTGTGTGTGTTTTGTGTGGCAAGTTACCCCAACACCATTGATATCTTTTATTATTTAATCTCCAGGAGATTTTTTGTTGTCCCTTGTTCATTTCACATTGTATATTTGAAATGTACCTGAATCCTCACAAACAAACCATCATTTTTGAAGTAAAACACATAGGAGAGTATAATTCAAAACAAAAATCCTTTATTAAGGGCTCAAAACCAAACAAAGAGGAAGGCAACACTGGATCAACAGCAGAAATTAGTGAAGCCTGGGACCCCCACGGCAGACATTAATTCTTAAACCTCAAAATTGGTGGCCTGAGGAGTCCATATATAAGGGAGGGCAGTCTGGTCCAGGATTCACAGAGACTCGGATAGCAGCAGATGACATCAGTGTCCCCAGGCTGTGGTACCACAAGAGGCTGCATCTTTTGGCCGACCAGACTGGATCCAGGGCAATCACTCTCTGGTCTTCCTTTCACACTTCCTTCCCGGCTGTGGCTGTGCAGTAGGAGATGTGGCAGGAGGAGGAGTAGGACCTGGAGGAGGAGGAGGACTGGGAGGACCTGGAGGAGGAGGAGGACTGGGAGGACCTGGAGGAGGACTGGGAGGACCTGGAGGAGGACTGGGAGGACCTGGAGGAGAGGGAGGAGGAGGAGGAGGACCATCCCAAAGCTGTGTGTGAGTTGTAAGTTGTCCCCTCACACCTTTCTCCAGAGCCTCTGAAATGAGGGCCTGACACATGGCTTGTTGGCCCTCCTCCATCCTCTGCATTCTATAGGCAATGAATGCCGCAAGGTTCTCCTGCCTGGTGTGGGGTGCTCCCAGGACCTCTGTAGCCCTCCAAAAAAATCTGATAGCCGCCTCCTCTAGGCTACTCCTCCTGCTGCCACTTTCTGTTTTCAGGGTGGGTGGAGGGACCTGCAGATCAGCCACCTCCTGGCTGAGACTTCCCTGTGTATGAAAAAGGGACATGGTTTTAGTTTTTGCATCATCAATCACAATCATAAATTAGTACTCCCAAATAACATCTAGTTAACATCATTGATTGGACAAGCAGAAATATTTAGAGGAATGCTATACCTGGCTCAATCTGGGCTCCTCCACATATGGCCTGGAAGGCCCAGGTTGGGCATCAGAAGCCTCAGCCGGGGGGGAAGGAAGCGTGGAAGGAAGACTGGAGAGGGATGGCCTGGGCTCAGTCTGGCCTGCCAGAAAGTGCAGCCTGTCGTAGTACAACATCCTGGGGACATAGATGTCATCTGCTGCTCTGGATCTCTGTGAATCCAGGACTTTCTTGCGCTCCCTCAGATATGTGCTCCTCAGGCAACCAATTAAGATCTTTAAATAAGCGATGTCTGCCGTGGGGATCACCTGCTTCACAATTTCACACAATTGCTCCAGTGCTGCCTTCCTCTTTGCTTGGTTTTTGAAATGGGGGTGGGTAAGCTCCCACAGACAGGGCAGCTCCCTTAGCATATCAATGAATAGTGACATGAAGTCAGTATCTCTCATTAAGATATCCATGTTCACTGCAAGACACAACACAAGACAAAGCCTAATGTCACACCAAACTCTCCTAATCTTGTTACAATATAGTCCTCAATCTAGAAGCAGTATAGGCCCAAGTTTGTTCTTTACCTTCGTTCTTACGATCGGCGCGTCCAATGCTCCTTCCTCCGCTCACAGATCGTACGTAATACGCACGCGTGTTACGCTTTATAGACACTGCGCATGTGTGTAACTCTGCCCGCCCCTGACGTTCTTTCTATTCTATTCCCCGCCCCTTTTCGTTCGGCGCAGTGGGGGAAGAGCATGATGGCGGAGTCACACCAGGTGCGTGCTAATTGTAGCAACGAGGAGGAGGAGGAAAGCCCGGATCCAGGCACGTCCCGATCCAGAAGGAGACGTTTTAAGGCCACAAATATGTCGTTTGCGGAGATGTTGGAGATGGTCGACATCATGAAGAAGTCCGACTATGATGGCAAATATGGGCCTTACCCCAACCCGAACATCCGAAAGGCCAAGATCATGGCGAAAGTGGTCAGGAGTCTCGAGCGGAATTTCGGGGTCCGAAGATCAAAAGATCAGCTCAGGAAGCGGTGGTCGGACCTGAAGTTGAGAGAGCCGGAGCAGTACCGAAAGATCCGGAGAGTGCTGCAAAAAAGTAAGTAGTTGTGCTGTGTTTCTATTCTTTCTGGCTTTATTCCGTTCGTTCTGCTCCATATGCTTTTATTAATTGTAACGTTTAAAAAGGTCAACTTTAATGTTCATGGGCCCATTATTCGTTCGTATCAAACATTTTTCGTTCGGCCTCTAGAACACCATTGTTTAGGCCATATGCATTTTCCCACATTTTTTTGGGGCCTACTTGGATGCCAAATATTTGTTTAGGTAGATGGGTTTGTTACTAGAATGAAATGCAAACTAGATTGTGTGTAAGGAGAGGACACTGAGCAGCTGTTTTCACATCTGGACACTGGAGCACTAGTGTGGGACACAAGAACACCATTTTTATTAGGGGGGGCACACAGGTGCTCCAGTGTATACTATAGGGGGGGTTACATGTGTGAAGCTTGTACCAAACAGGTAAAGTATTGCAGCTTGACAAAGGGCAATAAAAAAAAGACATCTTTAAACTCGGCTAAAATAGACAATTGTACCCCACTTCCAAGCAATGTTTCCTATTTCTATAGTTCTGCCATCAAATATCTGTGTGCTAAGTATACCATTTTTGTTTTACATAGGGGAGAAAAGACTCGGACACTCCTCATCCCAGGAGAACACAGACCCCCCCCTCTGGAAGAAGGGGAACTACCCCAAACCCAAGATGCTGAGCAGGAGGAAGAAGAAGATGTAGTGGAGATTGGCACCACAAGAGGTGAGTGTCTGCGACCACAGACTCAGGTAAAAGAGATGGCTGGTGGCAGATTTTTGAGACCTTTTTTTTTGTTCTTTATCTCTTTTTAGGTGATCGTGATGTTGTGGATCCAGAACGCTTTACTTCTGAAAGTGCCCAGATACTGATAGGGGAGATCATGGGATGTAATCTCCAATTGCAAAACATCCAGCAACAAATACGTGATGTTATTACAAAAAATAATAACATCATTGATGTTTTGGGGCGAATTTAAACCCCACAAAATGACCGGTTTTCAGTAATTTCAATTTTTACAATGTTTTGAAAAGCCAAATTTGGAGGATGCACACAGTGTGCCAACATGTGCTATCTGCCATCACGGGAGATCAATGGACGCGTTTTGGGGGGGCAACCCCTTCCTCAATTATAAAGTAGCGTTGAGGAAGGGCTTGCTCCCCCAAAACACGTCCCTTGATCCCCCCTGATGGCAGATAGCACATGTGGACATTTGTAAATTGGTGTGCATCTTCCAAATTTGGCTTTTCCAGGGGTGAGTTCCCCCCATCTGAACGCTATATCAAACCCAGTTCCTAAATACTGATGTCTGATATAGCCTTCAGGTTTTACCATATGTGAACTTTGTAAGTTCTAGTTTTTTGGCTTTCTTGTTGGTTTTACACAGGCCTGTTTTATCTGAAATGGATATTTTGATTATTCATAATGCTACTGCAAACATTTTATACTACAAACATGTTGGTTTGTTTTAAAAACCTTTGGTAAATGCACATTTTGATTGTGCAGGTATAAAAAAGTGCCTTACTCAAGAATGTGTGGATTATTGTCTCAACACTACAACAACACTTTTGGGGTGATGTAATTGTTGTTTTATGCACAAATAGGGGTTATTTCCTAAGGGCAAATACACTTTGCACTACAAGTGCAGGTTCAGTGCAGTTGCAAGTGCACTTGAAGTGAAATGTGTTTTTGCATTTAGGAAGTACCAGCCAACACTGTTTTTTATAAGGTTACCCAATCACGACATTTTCTGCACTCAACACATTTCTGTCAGGGTCAGCTAAAACAAACACAAGCAGTAAATGTCCACCAAGAATTGCTTTTGGTTGTTTTTTATTTAAAAAAGGTGTCACATATTGTCTGGCATATTGATAGCCCCCCTACCGGCAAAGAACTCCAGGTATCGTAACCGGACATCACGGGCATTCAGGGAGGGCAAGCCAGGACGGCCGCTTTCAAGTGCCGTCATTGTGGAAGTATTTGGGATTCCGGCCTCAGGCCCAACTGAGCCAGCATAGTTGGCTGAATGTTTTCTTAAAAAATTATGGAGAACACAGCACGCCAGTATAATATGGTTCAGTTTATACTCCGCCATATGGATGGGTGTCAGAAATAGTCGGAACCGGCTGGCCAGGATTCCAAATGTGTTCTCCACCACTCTTCGGGCTCTGGCCAGCCGGTAATTAAAAACCCTCTGTTCCGGGGTGAGGGTCCTCATCGGGAATGGCCGCATCAGGTGGTCCCCCAGCGCAAATGCTTCATCAGCAACGAACACAAATGGGAGACCTTCAACATTGTCCTCTGGAGGTGGCAAGTCCAAACTGCCATTCTGGAGACGCCTGTAGAACTCCGTCTGGGCGATGACTCCACCATCGGACATCCGGCCATTCTTCCCCACGTCCACATACAAGAACTCGTAATTAGCCGACACCACCGCCAACATCACTATACTATTAAACCCCTTGTAGTTATAATAGTACGACCCCGAGTTGGGTGGTGGGACGATGTGGACGTGTTTCCCATCAATTGCCCCTCCGCAGTTAGGAAAGTCCCACCGCTGGGCAAAGTGGGAGGCCACAGTCTGCCATTCCTGTGGCGTGGAAGGAAACTGTTGAGGAAAAAAAAAAAAACATTACTATTTTTTCACAGAAATATGGCAAGCAGATTAGGCACAAACATTATGGGTCAACCTCCAGATAGCATTTATTAAGGGGAATTTAACAACAACAAAGTATAAGGTACACCTATCATATTCCCCCTCCCCCCCTCTCATGGGCCATTTCTAACATTACAGGGGGGGGGGACTCTTGGACAGGTAACCCTCTTCACTTCATTGAGAGATGAATGCCTAAATACAGGGTATTACTTGGAACAGCCCCTCCTTTGTTACACTATTGGCAGCCCACTGGACAGGTAAGAAGTGTCATAATACAAAGATATAAATGCACACTGTACACATTTGAGCACATTTGGACATTCTGCTATTACCTATCAAGATAATAATAGGATACAAAAACTTTAAACAGTACCATTGGAAAGTATACAGGCAGGCCCTTGCACTACATGCTTTGGGGAATTCATCCATAAATCTGAGCACTAAAGAGATGGGTATAGTGTGTATGGGTTTGGCAAAGTCAGCAGATAGATGATTGAGGATAGAGAATTGGGATCAGCTGACTTAGCAGTTGGGGGGAGGGAGGGTTACCAAAAATTTGGGGACACCACAAAAAAAAGCCTCTGGCCCTCTGCCTGAATTTAAATCCAAAATAACATTTCCAAACATTTTAGGGGGTGTTTGGGGTAAAGCACTACTATGGAGCTGATAAAATACATTGTTAAGTGACTACATGAGGTGAATATAGGGCAGGAGACACCATGCTGGAGAGGTTATTGAAGGGCAAATATGTATGAAGGACATCAAATAATAATTACATAAAAATCCAGCATGCATGAGAACAAAGGGGACATTCACAGCATAATACAATCATGGTAATTAGGGAATGAGGAAAGAAATACAATATATTATCAAACATTCAATACAATAAAATGTGATATAAAAGGATAAAAATCTTACCTTCATATACTCCTTCTGCAGGACCTGGATGATGGCAGAACAGGTCTCTGGGATAATGATCCCCAGAGCCTGGGGGGAGATGCCTGTCGAGAACTTGAGGTCCTGCAGGCTTCTCCCTGTGGCCAAATACCGCAAGGTAGCGACCAACCTCTGCTCCGGAGTGATGGCTTGCCTCATGCAGGTATCCTGCCTGCTGATATAGGGGGTCAGCGAAGCCAACAAACGGTGAAACACGGGGTCCGTCATCCTGAGAAAGTTCCTGAAATCATCAGGATTATTCTCACGGATCTCACGGAGCAAAGGCATATGACAGAACTGGTCACGCTGAAGCAACCAATTCTTGGTCCATGAACTCCTCCCCACCCTGTTCATGGACTGGACTTGTGTCAAGGTCAGGACCCCAACACCAAGCCCCCGCACAGCACGAACTCTACGAGGAGTACGCATACGAAACATGGCTATAAAACGGTCGGCTGCTCAGAACGAAGTAACAGAACGCACTGAAGAACAGCAAGGCCTGTGAAGAGCGACCTGAAAACCAGTAACGAACGAACAAGAATACAGTGACTAAAGTCACGCGGAACTTGCTTGCACGCACTGAAGAGCAGATACAAACCCACAAGCACAAACTGAACGGCAGAAAACGATCTGAAAGCCACGAGTCTGAAAAAGCGCGAATCGTCTCTCACCAAACTTTTACTAACACGAGATTAGCAAAAGGAGCCCAAAGGGTGCTGCGCTTGGTTCTGAACCGGCCTTTTCTAGTCTCGTCGTACGTGCTTGACGTCACCGCGTTCTTGGCGATCGGAAATTCCGACAACTTTGTGCGACCGTGTGTAGGCAAAACAAGTTTGAGCCAACATCCGTAGGAAAAAATCCGAGGATTTTGTTGTCGGAATGTCCGATCAATGTCCGACCGTGTGTACGGGGCATAAGAGTGGCAAGGATGTGGAATTTCCTTCCACAGGCGGTGGTCTCAGCGGGGGGCATCGATAGCTTCAAAATCTATTAGATAAGCACCTGAACGACCACAACATACAGGGATATACAATGTAATACTGACATATAATCACACACATAGGTTGGAGTTGATGGACTTGTGTCTTTTTTTCTACCTCACCTACTATGTAGCTATGTAACTACAGTATGTAACAATATATCCCACAATCCCTGGGTTTCTCAGTCTACTGCTCTGCGGGTTAAAACTAAACATTAAAGCGTTTGTTAACCCAAAAAAAAAAAAATCATATTGTGGTTCCTTAAAGCAGATTAAACAGCACAGCGCTTGTTCTGTGTAATCTGCCCCCCTCTAAACTAAAAAAAAACACCTGAATCTGACACTTCCTGTATGCCCTCACTAAACAGACCACGATAACCAGGGCTGCTCCTCCCTGATCGCTGTGGTCAAAGTGCCTCCCCCTGTAATAGGCTGCCTGCTCTCCTCTCTCCCCCCTCACCCCCCTCCTTCCTGCCTGTCATTCCCCTCTCTGTCTCTGCTCAGCCCCACCCCCCGCTGCTATTATTGAGAAAAAAAAACTACAATTGTCACTGCCAGCCCCTCTATTAGAGGCTGTCATACCACACTGTGTTAAGCATTTATAAAAACAAGCACTGTAAATACGTATTTTCAGCTGACTTCAGGCCGGTCACGTGACTCGCGGCCGCTTTACAGCTGAGACAGAGCTTCTGCGGGTGGAGCCGAGCTGCCACGTTATCTCCCCAGCTGATGTCAGAGGGAAATCACGGCTCCTCCCGCAGAAGCCATCTGTCAGAGCTGGAAAGCGGCTGCGAGTCACATGACTGGACTGAAGACAGCTGAAAATCGGTATTTACACTGCTTGTTTTAAAGAATGCTTCACACAGTGTGCTATGCCAGCCTCTAATAGAAGGGCTGGCATAGACTGTTACAAATGGGTTCACAAACCCTTTAATTATATCTAATATAGACACAAAAAGGCAGACCAGTTAAAAGAGAGATCACCATGGGGTTTCATATCATTAGCAATCCCACATTTCTGATGCAGCACAGGGAAATGGCAAGGCATAGATTGAGCGCTGTGTCCCCCAAAACAAGAAGTTGCCTAAAACTTTAGCAAAAAGGGACAAGCTATGTTAATGAATATATGGACATTAGGGAATTGATCAGCTATGACACTACAAATTTCACATCATTACATGGTAAGGCAAACAAACAGCACAGGCAATATAACTACACATAAATACAGTTTTAAAAAGCAATAAAAAAGTGAAATTGTATAATGCCTTTATAGTGCTGTGACAGTCTATTTGGTCAAAACAGTTTTGAGAATAGAACACTATTGTACTGGTAAGTTTATTTTAAGAGCAAATACAGTGCCTTGCAAAAGTATTCACCCCCCTTGGCATTTTCCGTGTTTTGTTGCCTCACAACCTGAAATTAACCTGGATTGTTTGAGGATTTGCCTCATTTAATTTACAGAACATGCCCACAATTTTAAAGATTTTTTTTAATTTATTGTGACGCAAACAACAAATAGGAAATAATAACAGAAAAGGTAAATGTGCATAACTATTCACCCCCCTAAAGTCAATACTTTGTAGAGCCACCTTTTGCGGCTATCACAGCTCCAAGTTGCTTTGGATAAGTCTCTATGAGCTTGCCACATCTTACCCCTGCGATTTTTGCCCATTCCTCCTTGCAATACTGCTCCAGCTCTTTCAAGTTGGATGGTTTGCTTTTGTGAACAGCAATCTTTAAGTCTGACCACAGATTTTCTATTGGATTGAGGTCTGGGCTTTGACTAGGCCATTCCAACACATTTACATGTTTCCCCTTAAACCACTCAAGTGTTGCTTTAGCAGTGTGTTTGGGGTCATTGTCCTGCTGGAAGGTGAACCTCCGTCCTAGCCTCACATCACACACAGAATGGTACAGGTTTTGCTCAAGAATATCCCTGTATTTAGCGCCATCTATCTTTCCCTCAACTCTGACAAGTTTCCCAGTCCCGACTGCTAAAAAACATCCCCACAGCATGATGCTGCCACCACCATGATTCACTGCGGGGATGGTGTTCTTTGGGTGATGTGATGTGTTGGGTTTGCGCCAGACATAGCATTTTCTTTGATGGCCAAAAAGTTCAGTTTTAGTCTCATCAGATCAGAGCACCTTTCTCCATAAATTTTGGGAGTCTCTCACATGCCTTTTCACAAATTCAAAACGTGCCATTTTGTTTTTTGCTGAAAGTAATGGCTTTCTTCTGGCCACTCTGCCATAAAGCCCAACTCTATGAAGGGTACGGCTTATTGTCGTCATATGTACAGATACTCCAGTCTCTGCTGTGGAACTCTGCAGCTCTTCCAGGGTTACCTTAGGTCTCTGTGCTGCCTCTCTGATTAATGCCCTCCTTGCCCGGTCCGTGAGTTTTGGTGTGCGGCCGTTTCTTGGCAGGTTTGCTGTTGTGCCATGTTCTTTCTATTTGGTTATGATAGATTTGACGGTGCTCCTAGGGATCATCAAAGATTTAGATTTTTTTTATAACCTAACCCTGACTTGTACTTCACAACAACATTGTCCCTTACTTGTTTGGAGAGTTCCTTGGTCTTCATGGCAGTGTTTGGTTAGAGGTGCCTCTTTGCGAGGCCTTTTAAAAATGTGTGTATATATAATGACAGATCATGTGACACTTAGATTGCACACAGGTGGACATCATTTCACTAATTATGTGACTTCTGAAGGTAATTGGTTGCACCAGAGCTTTTTATGGGCTTCATAACAGAGGGGGTGAATAC
Organism: Lithobates clamitans; assembly: GCA_037952925.1. NCBI lineage: Eukaryota > Metazoa > Chordata > Amphibia > Anura > Ranidae > Lithobates > Lithobates clamitans. The sequence goes on along the minus strand of JBBGZY010001669.1, from coordinate 689,069 downwards.
ATACGCACATGCCAATTATCAGTTTTTTATTTGTGAAAAATAGTTTTATGTATATATTTTTCTATTTTTACTTCACCAACTTAGACTATTGTGTTCTGATTCATCACACATAATTCAGATTAAAAAAACTAAAAAAAAGAACTAAAGGCTGTAATGTAAGAACTAAAGGCTGTAACATACACCTATGTTCAATGCATTCGATACCTTTATGATTTGTATTTTCAATAGGAGTCAGGGGGCCTGTAAAGGATGGGAAATCCACCCAGTGAAGACACATACAGCAATACATAGAAAAAGTTTTGGTTGGAGCAGGGCTTCACCTTGCAGCACAGTCTTCATGCATTTGTATGGCTTTTTCTACGTTCTTTATTGCCCTCTACACACGGTCGGATTTTCCGACAGAAAATGTGCAATCAGAGCTTGTTGTCGAAAATTCCGACCGTGTGTGGGTTCCATTGGACTTTTTCAATCGGAATTTCCGACACACAAAGTTTGAGAGCAGGCTATAAAATTTTCCGACAACAAAATCCGTTCGCGTCAATTCCAACCCTGTGTGGACAATTCCGAAGCACAAAGTGCCACACATGCTCAGAATAAATTCCGAGACGGAACTGCTCGGTCTGGTAAAATTAACGTTTGGAATGGATATAGCACTTTCGTCACACTGCAATGTTTTAAATTGTTTAATGCAGCGCACTCTCTTCTTTTTTATAATGCTAGAAGAATGAAGTTGTTTTGCTGCTCATATTCACACAGAGTTCTCACAAACTTCTTTCTTTATTATTTATGGTGATTTAATCAATATATTTTTATTTGTCACATCTACCGTAAAAAAAAAAAAAATTTTGATGTTTTCAGATTAAAGTTTTTTATTTTGGATTTTTTAAAATCCTGATCTTGTGTTTTTTTTTCATTTTTTTTTTAACTCCAGAATAGTTTTGGTGTGTTTTGTGTGTCAAGTTACCACAACACGATTATTATCTTGTATTATTTAATCTCAAGGAGGTTGGTTGGTGTTGGTGTCTCTTGTTAATTTCACATTGTAGTTTTGAAATGTACCTGCCTCTTCACAAACAAACTGTCCTTTTTGAACGAAAACACACATAGGCGAGTATAATCAAACAAACCAAAAATTTACAAAGGGGTCATAACCAAAGAAAGAGGGAGGCTACGCTGGAGAAACAGCAAAAATTGGCGAAGCCTTTGGTCCCCAGGGCACACATCAACTATTTTACTGCAAAATTGGTGGCCTGAGGAGTCCATATATAAGGGAGTACAATCTGGTCCAGAAGTCCAAGAGATCATGAACAGCAGCAGATGACATACATGTCCCCAGGCTGTGGTCATACAAGAGCCTGAATCTTTTGTCAGACCAGACTGAACCCAGGCCATCACTTTCTTGTCTTCCTTCCACTCTTCCTTCCACGTTGTGTCTGTAGTAGTGGAGTTGTGGCAGGAGGAGGAGGATGATGCAACTCACACAGGTAGGTATTGGGTGTGATTTCGCCCCTCACCCCCTTAGTTAATGTTTTATAAAGGATGTCCTCACACATGAGGCGTTGGCCCTCCTGCATGTCCTGCAGTTTGGTGACAGCCATGCAGGCAAAGGCCTCTTCACGAGTGGGGATGGTTCTGAGGGAGGCAGAAGCCTCCTGAATCAGCCTGAGTGCTGAATCCTCCACGTTAATCCCTTCCTGGGTCTTTTGTTTGGAAGGCAGAGGGGAGGAACCTGGGATTCTGTGAGGCTCCTACTGGGCCCGGCCACCTCCTGGCTGCCACTAACGCCCGCCTCCTCCTGGCTGCCACTAACCCCCGTCTCCTCCTGGCTGCCACATTCCACAGCCTCCTCCTGGCTGCCACATTCCACAGCCTCCTCCTGGCTGAGGTCTTCCTGTGTATGAAAAAGGGACATAGTTTTATTTTTTTCTTCATCAATCACATACAATTTTCATCCCGTGACTGTTGCAAATTGAATGTTAACAAATATAACAGACTATCATTCTGAGCCCAGCATTTTTCATTCTTGTCCCAATTATTTTTGCCCACTACTGTCTATTGATATGTAAAACACTTTGTTAAGTCAGCAATTAGTGATCAATAATAACATCTAGTAAACATCATTTATTTATTGACCAGAAATCTGGAGAACAATGCTATACCTGGCTCAAGCTGGGCTCCTCCACTTCTTCCTGGCTGGAAGGCCCAGGTTGGACATCGGAAGCCTCAGCTGGGGTGGAGGATAGGGTGGAAGGAAGAGTGGAAGGAAGGGTTGAGAGTGATTCCCTGACTTCAGTCTGGTCTGTCAGAAATCACAGTCTCTCATAGTACCACAGCCTGGGGACATAAATGTCATCTGCTGCAGCTCCTGATCTCTGGGAATCCTGGACCTTCTTGCGCTCCCTAAGATAAGTGCTCCTCAGGCCACCAATTTTGGCTTTTAAATAGGAGATGGTTGCTGTGGGGACCATTGGCTTCACCAACTCCAGCAGTTTCTCCAGCGCTGCCTGTCTCTTTTGTTTATTATTATAATGCGGGTGTTTGACCTGCCACAGACAGGGCAGCTCCCTGTACTTGTGTATGAACAGGGGAAGGAAGTTGTGTTTATTGAAGCCATCCATTTTATCTGCAATACATAAGACAAACCCTAATGTCAGGCTAAAGTCTCCTAATCTTGTCCCAATATAGGCCTCAGTCTCTAAGCAGTATAGGCCCAAGTTTAAATGTTACCTTCATTATCATGATCGGCGCTTCCTATATGCCTTTCCTCCGCTCACAGATCGTACGTACTACGCAAGCAAAACATCAATGATGTTCAAAACAAAATGAAGAACATCATTGATGTTTTAGGGAGAATTTAAAAACCCCTATAAATCCCTAACTTATTTGTGCTTTGTTTTTTTGTTTTTCTGAGAATTTTGTGAATATTTTATTATACATATTATAGAAAAGCCAAATTTTGAAAATGCACACAGTGTGTCAACATGTGCTATCTGCCATCACGGGAGATCAATGTATGCATTTTGTGGGTGCATGTCAGACTTACCCGTACCAGACTGACGAACCCGATGTAGCAGAGGATGGCCTCCCGTACGTATCTGGTTCCCGGCCCCTGATAGAGTACACAGAAGGCACAGGAGCACAGAATGGTATGAGAGCCTGGCGGGTGGTTTGCAGGAATAAGGCCCAGGATCCTGACACAAGCAGGCAGTTGGTAATAGGTAGGCTGGAGATCAGCTAACAGGTACAGAGCAGGCAGATCCGGTCACTAGGCAAAGTTGGCAGCAGGCGGTCAGCACGGTACAAAGGGAGCAGGCAGGTACAAGGTCCAGGTCACAGGCAGGTTTTGGCAACAGGCAATCAGCACGGTACAAGGGGTCAGGCAGGTTCAACATCAGAGGCAGGCCGGGGTCAATTTGCAGGCGGATAGCAGAGAGAGAGAATCCAGTAAACAAGCCGGGTCACAGGGAGATCAGAGCAATACACAGGAAACAGGAAGTTCGGAAACAGGAAGCTGATGATCGGACAGCACTGAGCACAGCATCCCATCAGCTTAAATAGGCAACCGGCGCCCTCTAGAGTGCCCAGCAAGTATCCTGAACCGAGAACCTCTCTGACAATGCCCCCTCCTTAAGGGCAGCCTCCGGATGCCCAGCCGGGCCAGTCTATGCGCATGGGTGTTCCGAAAACCCCTCAAGAGTTCTTCAGCGTGTAAGTTACTCTCCGGCTCCCAAGAATTATCTTCTGGTCCGTACCCCCTCCACTTGATTAAATATTGGATTTGGTTTTGTCTCTTCCTGCAATCCAAAATTGCCTCCACCTCAAACTCTTCCTCGTTGTCGATAATTACGGGTTCAGGCGGGCCAGTATTGCGACCCAAGAAGGAATTGGGGGTAACGGGTTTAAGTAGAGACACATGAAAGACCGGATGGATCTTCAGTGAGTTAGGTAAGTCCAGCTCATAGGTCACATCATTGATCTTCCTTTTGACTGAAAAGGGACCCATGAACCTGGGACCTAACTTCCTCGAGGGACAGGCCATCCTTACATTACTGGTAGACAGCCAGACCTGGTTGCCAGGTTCCAACAACAATTGTCCTCGCTTCTTCTTGTCATACATCTTCTTATTGTACTCTTGGGTTTTAGCCATGGTTTCCTGCAATAATTTGTTGTTACTGATGAAGAAGTTCATAGTTTCAGAGACTGCAGGAATCGTACATTCAGGTAATTAGCTGGTTAAAAAGGATGGGTGAAAACCATAGTTTGCAAAAAATGGTGTTTGCTTGATGGCCGAATGCACTGAGTTATTGTAGGCAAACTCGGCAATAGGCAGAAGAGAGACCCAGTCATTTTGTGAGAAAGCAGAAAAACATCGGAGATACTGTTCTAGAGTCTGATTAGTTCTCTCCGTCTGCCCATTTGTCTGGGGGTGGTAGGCCGATGAGAATGCCAATTCTATCTCAAGAGATCTGCAGAGAGCTTTCCAAAACCTGGAAGTAAACTGTACCCCCCGATCAGATACTATACTTGAGGGGACTCCGTGTAGACGTACAATTTCCTTAATGAATATTTTTGCAGTTTCCAAAGCTGATGGGGTACCCTTCATGGGTAGGAAGTGGGCCATTTTGGAGAGTCTGTCTACAATGACAAAGATGGTGGAGTAGCCTTCTGCCGGCGGGAGCTCAACGATGAAGTCCATCACGATCATTTTCCATGGCCTTTCCGGCACAGGTAAGGGTCTTAATAGACCCCAGGCCTTCGCTCGACTGCTCTTGCTCCGAGCACAGGTGATACAAGACTCCACAAAACTCTTGCAGTCGCTTACCAGCTGGGGCCACCAAAAGGTACGTTGTACCAGCTCTGTTGTCTTCAACACACCGAAATGCCCAGCCAATTTGTGGTCGTGACAGAGTTCCAGTACAGCAATCCTCAGATCCTCTGGGACCATGATTTTGTCCTTGTATCGGAACAGGCCAACTTGTGAGCTTACATCAACTTCCACGGGAGGGGACCAATTCCTTGAGGCCTGTTTAATTTGTGATATGAGATCTCCTTGAAGAAGCAGGAAGTTTCCAGCCGGAAGAATGGTGTCTGGAGGCAAAGGTTCCCTGGAGTCATGGAACATACGAGATAATGCATCTGGTTTGGTGTTTTTGGTACCTGGTCTGTACGTTATGTGGAATTGGAATCTAGAGAAGAACAGAGCCCACCTTGCCTGCCGTGGTCTCAATCTCTTGGCTGACCTCAAGTACTCTAGATTCTTATGGTCCGTGTAGACCAAAATGGGGTGAGCAGCCCCCTCCAATAAGTAGCGCCACTCTTCAAGTGCGGCTTTAATGGCCAGCAACTCCCGATCTCCTACATCATAATTTTTCTCTGCATCGGAGAGTTTTCGCGAGAAGAAGGCCACGGGATGAAGAAGAGCCTTGGCACCTTGCCGCTGAGAAAGCACTGCCCCCACCGCGACCTCCGATGCGTCCACTTCAAGGACAAACGGTAAAGCAGGGTCTGGGTGCTTCAGGATAGAAGCGGACGTAAAGAGTTCCTTGAGCCTTCCAAAGGCCGATTGTGCCTGAGGTGACCAACAGAATTGATTTCCCTGTTTCGTCAGTTCCGTGATGGGGGCGATTATAGCAGAAAAGCCCCTTATAAATTTCTGATAAAAATTGGCGAAGCCGATAAAGCGTTGGACCCCTTTTCTATCGGAGGGAGCGGGCCAGTCCAGGATAGCTGCAACCTTTTGAGGGTCCATCTTAACACCATCGGTAGAGATGATTAAGCCGAGGAACTGAATGCTCTGGAGCTCAAATTCACATTTCTCCAATTTGGCATAAAGTCCATGCTGCCTGAGCCGGGTTAACACATTCCTGACATGCCTGCGGTGTTCATCAACTGAGGGGGAGAAGATCAGGATGTCATCCAGGTATACTATAACGTATAAATCTAGAAGGTCACGAAAAATGTCATTGACAAAATGTTGAAAAGTCGCCGGTGCATTGCACAGGCCGAAGGGCATGACGAGGTATTCAAAATGTCCGAACCTGGTACGGAAGGCCGTTTTCCATTCGTCTCCCTCTCTAATGCGAATTAAGTTGTAGGCCCCACGGAGATCGAGTTTGGTAAAGATTTTGGCTGAACCCAATCTTTGAAACAGCTCTGGCACGAGAGGTAAGGGATAGCGATTTTTAATGGTCACTTTATTGAGTTCCCTATAATCGATGCAGGGTCGTAGCGAGTGGTCTTTTTTTTCAACAAAAAAGATGCCGGCTCCTGCTGGTGAGGTAGAAGGGCGGATAAAGCCTCTCTCAAGATTTTCATCGATATACTTTTTGAGGGTAACCAACTCCTGCTCAGTTAAAAGGAATATTCTCCCAAAGGGAACTTCAGATCCCGGCAACAACTCTATGGGACAGTCGTAGGGTCTATGGGGCGGAAGGGTTTCTGCCCCTTTCTTACTAAAAACATCGGAGAAGTCTCGGTAAGCGTCAGGAATCGCCTGCTGCGATTCCATGTCGGTGTTCAGACACAAGAGTTGACTGGGTTCCGCAAGAGTTCTGTATAAACAGTGCTGTTGGCAGTAACTGGACGGGAACTTGATTTTTCCAGAAACCCAATCAATGCTGGGGTTATGAGCCTGCAACCAAGGCATTCCGAGAATAATAGGGAAGAGTGGTGAAGAAATGGCGTCCAGCCGGAGAAACTCCTGATGACAGTTGTTCAGGATAGCCAGCAGTGGGATGGTTTCCTGAGTGACCAGACCAGAGCTAAGAGTGGACCCATCAGCGAGGTGGACAGCAAGTCCCTGCGACTTTGATTGAAGAGGGATGCGATGATGGGCCGCAAAGGCGAGATCAATGAAGCAACTGCAGGCTCCTGAGTCAATGATGGCCGAGGTAAGCAGATCCTGTCCTGGAAGCTGGAGGATAACGGAGAGAGCCAGATGGTTAGCAAGATTAGGCAAGGCAGGTGCAAACTTAGAAGTAGCTGAATGAGACTTACGTGTCTTATTTGGGCAAGATTTCACGTAATGACCTGGTTCTCCGCAATACATACATAAGTTATTGACTCGTCGGCGCTGTCGTTCTTCAGAAGTGAGGGACTGACGGAGAACCCCCAGTTGCATCGGTTCAGAAGTATCAAGGGCTGAGGCAGCTGGTGCATGAAGACTTTGGCTTACAGAGCTGGTAGCACTTGGGACCTTGGGGAGGACCCAAGTGGGACGGAACTGGCTAACAGACCTCTCGGAACGGCGCTCTCTCAAGCGCCGATCAATCTGCACCGACAGGTTAATGAGATCTTCCAGGGTTTGGGGTATGCCAACCCGCGCTAGTTCGTCCTTGAGTGCATCGGATAACCCCAAACGGAATTGGTAACGGAGGGCCGCGTCGTTCCATTCCGTGTCTGAACTCCACCGCCTAAATTCCAGAACGTAGTCTTCCGCAGGCCTGCGCCCTTGTTGTAGGGCGTGTAAGGCGGATTCAGCGGTGGCTTTTAACTGAGGGTCCTCATATAATTGAGACATGGCGGTAAAGAAAGTATCCAGGTTATCCAGACAGATTGATTTTTGCTCCAAAAGGCGGTGGGCCCAGGACTGTGGTTCTCCAGATAGCAGGGAGATGACAAAACCCACCTTGGTTGCTTCCAAAGAAAAGGTGCGTGGTTGCAATGCGAAGTACAATTCGCAAGCGTTGCGAAACGCTCGATACTTATTGCGCTCACCGGTAAATCTTTCGGGAGTAGGGACCCTGGGTTCAGGGGGTAACATAGCCACTGAGGGTGCAGGTGAGAGTCCAGCAGAGGAAGCAACTTGTGGGTTCGCAGGTGAGGACAACACCTGAACTCGTTCCTCCAGTCTGGTATAGCCCTCTTGAAGGCTTTTTACCGCCTGTGTGAGACCCGCCAGGTGTCTGCATAATTCATCCATGGGAGAGGTCCCCTGCTCGGGCTCGGACATGGCTGTCCGATACTGTCAGACTTACCCGTACCAGACTGACGAACCCGATGTAGCAGAGGATGGCCTCCCGTACGTATCTGGTTCCCGGCCCCTGATAGAGTACACAGAAGGCACAGGAGCACAGAATGGTATGAGAGCCTGGCGGGTGGTTTGCAGGAATAAGGCCCAGGATCCTGACACAAGCAGGCAGTTGGTAATAGGTAGGCTGGAGATCAGCTAACAGGTACAGAGCAGGCAGATCCGGTCACTAGGCAAAGTTGGCAGCAGGCGGTCAGCACGGTACAAAGGGAGCAGGCAGGTACAAGGTCCAGGTCACAGGCAGGTTTTGGCAACAGGCAATCAGCACGGTACAAGGGGTCAGGCAGGTTCAACATCAGAGGCAGGCCGGGGTCAATTTGCAGGCGGATAGCAGAGAGAGAATCCAGTAAACAAGCCGGGTCACAGGGAGATCAGAGCAATACACAGGAAACAGGAAGTTCGGAAACAGGAAGCTGATGATCGGACAGCACTGAGCACAGCATCCCATCAGCTTAAATAGGCAACCGGCGCCCTCTAGAGTGCCCAGCAAGTATCCTGAACCGAGAACCTCTCTGACAGTGCAACCCCTTCCTCAATAATAAAGTAGCTGAGAGGAAGGGGTTGCACCCACAAAACATGTCCCTTGATCCCCCATGATGGAAGCTAGCACATGTTGACATTCGGCAATTTATAGTTTAACAGTTTATAATTACTCATGTCTGATATTGCCTTCACTTTCTATAAAAGTTGAACTTTGTAAGTTCCAGAGTTGTGTATTTCTTGTTGGTTTTAAACATGCCTGTTTTACCTTAAAGGGCAATTTCGACTTTTTAATGTGTCCTAAAAAATTGTTATACCACAAACATGTTGGTTTGTTTTAAAAACCTTTTAGAAATGCACATGTGATTGTGCTTTGATTAAAAAGATTGAGAATCAACAATGTGTGGCTTCTTCTTTCAATGCTCAAAAGCATTTTTTGTTGTAAAGTTAGTGTTTTCAGTGACAATGGGGGTTATTTACTAAAGGCAAATCCACTTTGCACTACAAGTGCAGTTTCAGTGCAGTCTCAAGTGCACTTGTGATGCAAAGTGTATTTTCCTTCAGTAAATAACACCCAACAGTGCTTTCTAATTTTACACAATCACGCCATTTTCAGGACTCCCCAAATTTTAATCATGGTCAGCTAAAAGAAAGCTAAACAGTAAATCTAAGCAAATATTTGTTTAGTTTAAAATATATTTTTATTTAAAAAATGTTTCAGACATTGTCTGGCATATTGATGGCCCCCCTACCCGCAAAGTATTCCATGCATCTTAGACAGACCTCGCGGGCACTCTGGGGTGGGCAAGCCAGGATGGCCAGCTTCAAGTTCCGTCATGTTTGGTTTATTTATATTACTTCCGGCTTCAGGCCCAACTGAGCCAGCATAAGTCACAGAATTTCTCCTTAAAAAGTTGTGGAGAACACAGCAAGTCAGGATGATGTGATTGAGTTTATATTCCGCCATGTGTATCAGTGTAAGAAATAGGCGGAACCGGCTGGCCATTATTCCAAACATGTTCTCCACCACTCTTCTGGCTCTGGCCAGCCGGTAATTAAAAACCCTCTGGTCCGGGGTGAGGGTCCTCATAGGGAATGGCCGCATAAGATGGTCCCCCAGCGCAAACGCTTCATCCGCAAAGAAGACGAATGGGAGTCCTTCCGCATTGTCTTTTGGAGGTGGCAAGCCCAAGCTGCCATTCTGGAGACGCCTGTAGAACTCTGTGTGGGCGATGACTCCACCATCTGACATCCGGCCATTCTTCCCCACATCCACATACAGGAACTCGTAAGCAGCCGACACCACCGCCAACATCACAATACTATTAAACCCCTTGTAGTTGTAATAGTATGACACCGAGTTGGGTGGTGGGATGATGTGGACGTGTTTCCCATCAATTGCCCCTCCGCAGTTAGGAAAGTCCCACTGCTGGGCAAAGTGGGAGGCCATAGTCTGCCATTCCTGTGGGTTGGAAGGAAACTGTGGAGTCAAACAAGAAAAATAAATTAATCATTTTGCACATAAACATGGAAAGCAGATTAGACACAAACATTCTTGGCCAACATCAGTATAACATTTATTTTAGGTAGTATTTAAAGACAAAGGTATAAGGTCCATCAGATTCCCCCCCCCCCCCTCTCATGGGCCATTTTATACATTTTAGGGGGGGAGATGTTTTGGCCAGGTAACCCTCTCCACTTCGTTGAGAGATGAATGCCTAAATAATGTGTATTACTTTGGCCAGCCCCTCCTTACTTACACTATTGGCAGCCCACTGGACAGGTAAGAAGTGTCATAATACAAAGATATAAATACACACTGTACACATTTTAGCACATTTTTACATTCTGCTATTACCTATCAAGATAATAATAGGATACAAAAACTTTTAACATTACCATTTGTAAGTATTCAGGCAGGCCCTTGCACTACATGCTTTGGGGAATTCATACATAAATATGACCACAAAAGAGGTGGGTATAGTGTGTATGGGTTTGGCAAAGTCAGCAGATAGAGGATTGAGGATAGATAGAGGATTGGTATCAGCTGAGTTAGCAGTTGGGGGGGAGGGAGGGTTGCAAATTATTTTGGGACCCCCAAAAAAACCTCTGGCACTCTGCCTGAATTTAAAGCACAAATCACAATTTTACACATTTTAGGGGGTGTTTAGGGTAAAGCACTACTATGGAGCTGACAAAATACATTGTATAATTGAGTAGACGAGGCGGATATAGACCCAGGAGAGCATGCTAGGGAGGTTAGTGAAGGCAAATATGTATGAAGGACAAAAAAATTAAAAAAAAAAATTCCAGCATGCATGAGGACAAAGGGGACATTCACAGCATATTACAATCATGGTAATTAGGGAATGAGGAAAGAAATACAATACATTAGCAAACATTAAATACAATAAAATGTGATGTTAAAGGATAAAAATCTTACATTAATACTATACTATATTATATATTATTATAATATTATACTCCTTCTGCAGGACCTGGATGATGGCAGAACAGGTCTCTGGGATAACGATCCCCAGAGCCTGGGGGGAGATGCCTGTCGAGAACTTGAGGTCCTGCAGGCTTCTTCCCGTCGCCAAGTACTGCAGGGTGGTGACAAGCCTCTGCTCCGGAGTGATGGCTTGCCTCATGCAGGTATCCTGCCTGCTGATATAAGGGGTCAGCAAAGCCAACAAACGGTGAAATACGGGGTCCGTCATCCTGAGAAAGTTCCTGAAATCGTCAGGATTATTCTCACGGATCACACGGAGCAAAGGCATGTGACAGAATTGGTCGCGCTGGAGCAACCAATTCTTGTTCCATGAACTCCTCCTCGCCCTGTTCATGGACTGGGCTTGTGTCAAAGTAAGAACCCCAACACCAAGCCCATGCACAGCATGAACTCTACATGAACTCTACAATGAGTACGTTCACGCAACATGGCTTTGTTGGCCATACTTCTCTTATCTATGCATCACAGGACCCGTTTTCAGCCAAAGCTTACTGTCTGCTGAAGTCACAGAGTCTGTCAAGGCTCCCACAGTTGATTTCTTCACACCAAGCTGTTTGCCTATTGCAGTTTCAGTCTTCCCAGCCTGGTGCAGGTCTATAATTTTGTTTCTGGTGTCCTTCGACAGCTCTTTGGTCTTCACCATAGTGGAGTTTGGAGTGTGACTGAGGTTGTGGGCAGGTGTCTTTTATACCGATAACAAGTTCAAACAGGTGCCATTAATACAGGTAATGAGTGGAGGACAGATGAGCCTCTTAAAGAAGAAGATACAGGTCTGTGAGAGCCAAAAATCTTGCTTGTTTGTAGGTGACCAAATACTTATTTTCCACCATAATTTGCAAATAAATTCTTTCAAAAATCAGACAATGTGATTGTCTGGATTTGTTCCCACATTTTGTCTCTCATAGTTGAGGTATACCTATAATGACAATTGCATGCCTCTCTCATCTTTTTAAGTGGGAGAACTTGCACAATTGGTGGCTGACTAAATACTTTTTTGCCCCACTGTATATACTGTATATATTGGCGTATAACACACACTTTTTCATCCTGAAAATCGGGTGCAAATAGCATGTGCAATACTTCAATTTTAGCTGCCTCGGAGGGGACAGGGAGGGGGGCAGGACGAGCACCGTCAGATTACATACAGTAAGAATCTCTGTTTACTTGGCAGCCTCTGTAATAGGAAGTCCTGTCTCCCGGGCCGCCATTGGACCACTGTTCTGTCTATCATAGGAGATTCTCACTGTATGTAATCTATCGGCGCTCGTCCTGCCCCCCTCCCTGTCCCCTCTAGGCTACAGATGGGCATTGATCAGGCCGCACTGATGGCAATGTTGAGGCTGCTGCATTGAAAGCAATGGTGAGGCTGCTGCATTGAAGGCAATGGTAAGGCTGCTGCATTAAAGGCAATGGTGAGGCTGCTGTATTGATGGCAATGGTGAGGCTACTGCATCTATGGCAATGGTGAGGCTGCTGCATTGATGGCACTTGTGAAGCTACATTGATGTGGACATTGATCAGGCTGCATTGAAGGCAATGGTAAGGCTGCTGCATTGAAGGCAATGGTGAGGCTGCTGCATTGATGGCAATGGTGAGGCTACTGCATTTATGGCAATGGTGAGGCTGCTGCATTGATGGCACTTGTGAGGCTACATTGATGTGGACATTGATCAGGCTGCACTGATGGCAATGGTGAGGCTGCAGATGGGCACTGAGCCTTATTTTGCTTCAAAGTTCCTTATTTAAAATGTACGTTTTTTTCCTGAAACTTTCCACTTAAAATGAATGTGCGTGTTATATGCTGATAAATACGGTATATATTTTTATTTTTAGTAAAACTCATATTTTTCTTTTAATGTATTAATATGATGCCACAGTATTTTCCAGCAAGCTGCAGAATGCTCCAAAAATGTACATTTTGTGGCAATATTTACAGATCTTTAGTTGACACAGCCAGACATTAAACAATGGATACTGAAAAGCTCTTTAGCTGGAACAAGTAAATGTGCAGCTAGACAATACTCCTGATTAGTTATTATACAGTATCTCACAAAAGTGAGTACACCCCTCACATTTTTGTAAATATTTTATTATATGTTCTCATGTGACAACATTAGGGATGAGCCGAACACCCCCAAATTTGTGCGAACATGCAAACAACGTTAAAGTCTATGGGACAGGAACATGAAAAACCAAAAGTGCTAATTTTAAAGGCTTATATGCAAGTTATTGCCATAAAAAGTGTATGGGGACCGGGGTAATGCCCCAGGGGATTTGTATCAACGCAAAAAAAAGTTTTAACAACGGCTGTTTTTTTGGGAGCAGTGATTTTAAGAATGCTTAAAGTGAAACAATAAAAATGAAATATTCCTTTAAATATTGTGCATGGGTGGGGGTGGGGGGTCCCCTTAGTCTACCTGTAAAGTACTGCATCTGTGTGAAAAATTAAATTTCTAAAGGAAAAAATGGAATTTAAACTTGCTCTCGGCTGTAATGCATTGCCGGCTTCCGGTAATATAGATAAACATCAAATAAAGAAACAGCATGGGTCCCCCCCCATCCATACCAGGGCCCTTCGGGTATGGTATGGATATTAAGGGGAACTCGGGGTCCCCCCCAAAATCCATACCAGACCCTTAACCATACCATACCAAACCCGTAACTGAGTGACCCTGCCCCTTCTTACTCCATGTGCCATCACACAACGTCAGAAGGGGCGGGGTCACGCGGTTACATCACTGGGCCCCGCCCTTGCCTACATAACAGCTGTCACCACGAAAAGACAGCAGTCGGCGAGGCGCCTCCTATCGAGGCAGAGCTTTTTTCTTTCTATTTTTTGGGTCCGTCGGCGCCGTGATTGAAGAAGGATGGACAGCGCGAGGCACAGTTTTTTGTTTGTTTTAATAAAGGAATTGTAAAAAAACTGTCTTTTGTGGTTTTTACTTTTTGACACTTTTTTTGGTGAATAGGTAGGGCTAGATTCTGATAAGCCCCCCGCCCTCAGACCCCCACAACCACAGGGCAAGGGTTGTGGGGATGAGGCCTGGTATGGTTCGGGGGGGGGGGAGCTCTCTTCGGACTTGCCAGGTTGCTTGCTCAGAAAAGGGTCTGGTATGGATTTTGGAGAGGACCCCACAACATTTTTTTTATTTTGGCGCGGGGTTCCCCTTAAAATCCATACCACACCTAAAGTGCCTGGTATGGATTTTGGGGGGACCCCCACTCCACTTTTATTTTAAATTTGGTGCGGGGTTCCCCTTCAAATCCATACCAGACCTGAAGGGCCTGGCATGGATTTTGGGGGGCCCCATGCCATTTTTTTTATTTTGGCGTGGGGTTCCCCTTAACAACTTCAATACACTGTGTTATATATTACACTGCCTGCACTGACTGAATATAGAGTCTACACTGAATATCTAGTCTACACTAAATGCAGAGTATATATATATATATATATATATATATATATATATATATATATATATATATATATTAGACTGTATATATATATATTAAGTACATTGCCTGTACGATACTAACTAACCTGCCTGCCTAATCTAGCTCAATCTATCTCCATCCATACACTATACACGGCCGCTATGTAAGCAGTCTTATATAGTGCGGGGTGTGGACTTAGTTCTCCTGAGCCATGATTGGCCCAAGACACCCTGCCTTTGGCCAATTATGTCTCTTGCAGCAGAGCGTGCTGTGATTGGCCAAAGCATGCAGGTCAGGTACATACTTTGGCCAATCATCAGACGTCAATGCACTGCGATCTCGCAGTGCATTATGGGGCGTTCTGCGGCGCCCCATATGTTCAGTTCGTTTGCGAGCAAACGAACACCCGATGTTCGAGTCGAAAGTAGGCTCATCCCTAGACAACACTGAAGAAATGACATTTTGCTACAATGTGCCAGCAGTGATGTCACATGAAAAGAAATAATAAAATATTTACAAAAATGTGAGGGGTGTACTCACTTTTGTGAGATACTGTATATAAGTCTATATGTAAAATAGGTAGCTTTCTGTGCATAGTTTTCTTCAATTTCTCAGTATTAACAACCAAATGAAGAATGTAATGACATTGAAGGAGAAGTAAAGCCAAAGCTTTGTTGGCCATACTAATTGTGTCTATGGATCACAAGAGTGCAGTTCGTTCTGCACCCTTGTGACCCGTTTTCAGCAAAAGCTTACTGTCAGCTGACGTCACAGAGCTTTCCAGGCTCTGAAAAAATCCTGACCATATGGTCAGGATCCATCCAGATGCTTGGTCCAGCCCCTCCAGGCCCCTCCACAATCTAGTGAGAGCTGGAGGTGCAGAGTAGAGAGCACCAGCTTTCTGCAGCCTGATGAACAAAAGCCGAGCGATCAGCGATGTTTGATCGCTCATTTCTATGTCTTAGAGCCAGTGGGGGACAGCTGCAGCAGCGGACAGATGCATCCATCTAGGCGAGTGTGTATATATATATATATATATATTTTTTTTTTTTTTTTTTTTTTTAAACCCATACTTCTCTTTTCTGCAGCAAGCTGCAGAATGTTCTTGTGCAAAATTCCAAAAATTTACATTTTGTGGCAGTATTTACAGATCTTTAATTGACACAGCCAGACATTAAACAATGGATATTGAAAGGCTCTTTAGCTGGAACAAGAGGAATGTGCAACTAGACAATACTCCTGATTAGTTATTATATCGTCTGTATTAATCAGTCCAAGTCAATATACTGTATAGAGGGACATAAGTTGTCGTATTTGTGGTGGTCTCAGATCATCCTGTGCCTATATCTGGTTCACTTTTGACATTATACTCTTGTGCTACATGTTTAGAGGGTACAGTTTCATGATCACAGCTTCAAGCGTGTACACAAACATCAATCCGTAAGTATCTGATCTCATTTTCTATTCTTTGATACAACAGATTTGGACAGTACAGAAGCTTTGTGGCGAGTCCTGTGGTCTTGCACTGGGATCCTGGCTTCAGTTCCCACCAGGGGCACAACGTTTGTATGTTTTTAATGTGTTTGGTTGAGTTTCCTCCCACAATACAAACCATATGTCAGGATAATTGGCCTTTGACCAAATTGGCCCCAGTGCGTGTGCATATGTGCTTTTGTAGACTGTGGTAGCGACATTAAATTGCAAGCTCCTTCAGGGCAGAGACTGATGTGAGTGCTCAATGGTCTCTCTAAACTGCTATTTTGGTGCTAATAAAATGAATAAAATAAATCACGCTGTATGCCCTCTACCAATACATTTTAACTGTTCCAACAACATAGATTTACTCAGTCTGCAAATGTTTCCAAATCTTGTCACTTTTCTCTAAACTCTACCTCTAATTTATTCAGTTAAAAGAGCCTTTCAGTATCACATTACAGTAAAAATATCATACATCCTCTTTAAAAGGCTTTGCTGAGCACTTTGATTGGTGATCTAGTGCAGGACTGTTATGCAGACATATATGTAAAATAAGATCATCATCAGAAATGAAACTCTCTCTTCGGTTTGCTTATAGTCTACACTACGTCTTTGAAGCTGGTGAACCTGTTTTTTATCGAATGTCATTGTTTTTTTACTTCATGGATGTATAATTCTTTACAGTAGAAAAAGAGGTAAAACCACCAACTTGGATATTTCAAAGACTCTTTTATGTTAGCAAAATTTTAGGCTTACAATAAAATTAAAGTATTAAACCTTTTTTTCAGTTTTAGATTAGTTAGGAAGAGTAATAGGGCGTACACACGGTCGGACTTTGTTCGGACATTCCGACAACAAAATCCTAGGATTTTTTCCGGTGGATGTTGGCTCAAACTTGACTTGCATACACACGGTCACACAAAGTTGTCGGAAAATCCGATCGTTTTGAACGCGGTGACGTAAAACACGTACGTCGGGACTATAAACGGGGCAGTGGCCAATAGCTTTCATCTCTTTATTTATTCTGAGCATGCGTGGCACTTTGTCCGTCGGATTTGTGTACACACGATCAGAATTTCCGACAACGGATTTTGTTGTCGGAAAATTTTATATCCTGCTCTCAAACTTTGTGTGTCGGAAAATCCGATGGAAAATGTCCGATGGAGCCCACACGGTCGGAATTTCTGACAACACGCTCCGATCGGACATTTTCCATCGGAAAATCCGACCGTGTGTACGGGGCATTAGACTGATCATTTAGGATTTCTTTTCTTTCGTCCAACTATTGGGTTGAACGAAAGAAAATTAATCGATTCCTCCATGCACACATACGACATGGATGGGGGATTCCCTCCTGCGGAGTTATTCTATTCTGACAGCAGAAATCATAATACACTCAGCACCAGCGTTAGCTGGCTCCGATCTCTTAACGGATCAGCAACACAGTCACTGTAAGGAGCACTTGGTCGCCTTTAAATTAACCTGTTCAGACCCCAGCTAGAAACTGCCCATCCATCTGGTTGTCTCAGAGAGTATCCCAGAGCAAGGGATTCTAAAACAGACTTGTACTTTTATCACTGTCCCAAGGAGAACTGGTTGGGTATGGCACCAAGCAGCCCTCTCCCTTGTAGGCCCTGGGGGTGTTGAGGTACCCACACTCTCCTTGTCCTTCAGCTGTAGGTGAAAATGTTTTCAGGCCTTTTGCTGGGCTAGTTTCTTTCCTGGCTATGCAGGCTGTCTTTCCCCAGTGGACTGCAGGGCTGTGGCGATCCCTCTTTCAGCTTCCTTCTTTCAACCTCCAGCCTCAAGCCTGAAGGCAGACTCCCGTTCTCCGGGGCCCCCTCCCAGGCTACACACAGCACCACTTCAACACTCCATCTTCCACCCAACTCCCCTACTATTCAGGCTCCACAATATTTATGGGCTGGTTCAGCCACCCTGCCAGGCCCCCTGCCTGGGGATAGGCCATATTCCCATAAATGTTCAGATCAGCATCTTCTGGCCTCTGCCCACTAGGCTCTAGAAACTTCTCCAAGCTTCTAGAACCAGGGGGAGGTATCAGAGTCCTGACCGGTAGATCCCTCCAGCCTGACCTAAAGTAAACCCTCTGACTCACACCCAAACTTCTAACAAGCCTCTATCTACCCTACACAACAATGTACACAAGAGGGAGCTACAAGTGTATGCTAAAGGCAGCGGGAACAATTGTCAGAATACAATGCCTGGTGAGGATAGGTGGGATTCCTTCATCCTCCTTGTTTGTATGGATGGAGGAATCCGTTAATTTTTTTTCATTCAGCCTGATGATTGAATGGAAAAAAAATGACCCATCTATAGCCAGTTTTAGGATATCTCAAAGATCATTTGTGAGCACAGATGTATATCAGCTGTCATAGTTGTCTTGATTTTAAAGGCACAGGCATTAGGGCTGTCAATCCTGATTCTGGCTTCTATATATGGTCAGTTATTTAGAATGAGATTTCTGAATGTGACAATGCATGTATAAATGTTTTTTTTTTATCCAGGTATCTTCTTTCTAGTGTGGTGACACAGGTCCTCTTCTCCTGCTAGTCGTGGGCAGATCCTAATTTTACTAGAAAGTGGGTCTGTGGGGGACATTACTGGAGAGGAGGTGGGTATTGCACCAGAGCTGCTATTTTATTTTTAAAAACATGTTTGGTGTGCTATATTATTATTTTGTCCCAGTCGTCTACATATGGATCTAGAAAACTCATGCCCTAAAGTATAGAATAAAATGGACAGAACTGAATGCAATTGTACATGTAGCAGCATATGAGTTGTTTGGTAATGTTTGGCTGCTGTAAAATGTTATTTACCATTTACCTTTACTTACCCCTCCCTATCCAATTTTTGCCTAGATACCAACTCTCAGGCCTGGGAGCCTATTTTTCTGTTATTACAGAGGTTGAGGCGGGTGGGAGCAGCAACCTCAAGTGGTCTCAAGGGCTATTGCCTACATTTTTTTGCCTGGGTGGTAATTAGCCCAGACCGATTTATAATTTTTCACTTGGTCCTTCCCTAAGCTCAGTTTCGTTGTGATTTTTTACTGCTGCCAGTATGTGTTACTTGTACTACTGGCAATAGTATGAGATTTCATAACAAGACAGATTATGTTTATTACCTTCGGCCAACCCAGTAGGAGGTTCAGGCCACTGGCGCATGCTGGAGGAGGATATACATATTTGAGACATGCTCTGTGATCCCCCCCTCCAACTGAGGTCTGGGGCTTCTGGACTAAGCTGTGCTATTAGGCCCCATAGCCTGTAAGGGACCTAACTTGAGTTGAATGTGGACCTAGGCCTGAAGTGGTCCTGGAGTTGTCCCGTCTGTTGATGGGGGAAGCTGTGCCAAGAATGAGACCCTGGGGAGAACCCTTATTTTTGCATAGGCCTGGTGAGTTGCTTGGAGGAGGACACTTAGCCTAGGAAACAGACAGAGAAATCTGTGATCCAGCTAAGATACAGTGTTTTGGGGTCAGTGTAAAGATTCTGATACTGTGAAGCTGGACATGGATTTAGATCTGGAGAGTCTGTAAGTGATCTGCTTGGTAGCTGGGACCATTAATCCCTCACCTTCTTGATTGTTCTACATTAAATCTTCAAAAGGCAAAAGTTCCTGGCACCCATTGTTCTTTCTCCTTCCTCCATCTTAGCCATTGAAATGCTGGCTCACCCCTGTCTCCACCAGAAGTGCCACCGTGCCTCTGAGATGTTAGGGGGGTGTTACATACAGTGACACTCTATAACAGCATATGTATCCACCATGTGACTTTTGCTGTCATCTCAAACCCAGTCTCCATAATGAAATATACAATTCTACACCGGAGAATAGCCAAAATTAGTTATGTACTTTTAGATTTCAATCAGATTCTATGGCTTACATTTGTCGCCTTATACGTGAAGTATGAGACCCAGACTGCACCACTTATGTAAAAAGTAAAGCTGGCTTCGGCTAAGGGCAAGTCTCTAATGATAGTAGTTCTGCTTTTACAAACATTATCTGGTTAGATGCTTTCTTTATTCCAGTTGGCATACCTCCCAACATTTTGAGATGGGAATGAGGAACACCTACTACCAAAGGTATGTAGGCATAGGACACGCTGCCACACCTCCTTAAAGGTGACTTAACCAAAAAAAGGTTAATTAAATCCACAAGGGTTTTTTTTTACCACTACTATTCCTTTATATTGACTTTTAAAATTTATAAATGCAGCAATTTAGAATTTGGATGAAAGGATTAGCACTGGGAGACACTTTTTGAAAGATAACAAGTGTATTTTATATACAACTATACAGATCAGACCAAAATGAGGGACAAATGAGGTGGAGTGAGGGACATTGCTCCAAATAAGGGACAGTCCCTCAAAATCAGGGACAGTTGGGAGCTATGCAGTTGGGATTATTATTCGTTATTCACAAAAAAACACATTGAAGACTTTGGAGTGGGCATACATTTTGCTGTTACAAAAGTATTTAGTTATTGGGGCAGTGCTACATCAAGACAGGTGGCAGTGATTCAAGACTACAGTCTGCTGATCTGCTGCAGGGGGACTATGCCCAAAAGACAATATCAGTTTGATTTGCTATAACAGTGGCTAAACAAAATCATGCTTCTTTAACTGAAATAGTGTGCAATGCTGCAATTTATGTAAATGTTAACGAGCAACAGCAACAGTCGCATAGTAGATGGAGCTGACAGCAGTAACAGGGAGATGCTAAAGACTATCAGCAACTTCAGCAGGGAAATGACATGGCAGCAACAGAGGAAAGAAAAAACCAACAAAGCTATAGAAGAGTAATCAGAAATCTTTAATGCAATGGATGGAGATGAAGGCACTAATAAATTAGGCAGAAGCTCAGGTAATCCAGCAAGGCAACAAACACAACTGAGAAATGCTGAAGAGCAACATAGACTCAGAGATCACAACAGATAGCCGAGACCCCAGTTACTTAAAAAGGGACTAAGATGAAAGAAGAATTAATACCCAGGATATTGTTGAAAGAAGGTACGTGTGATGGAGTGGGACAGACAGTTAATAATAGAATATGCACTGAATACCGGTATATTATTGGCTAGTCACAACTATGGAAGACTTATTACTGAATGTGCTGGACAGAGTATATCTCAACCCGTGGAAAAGTCTTTAGTTCAAAATTAGGTTGGAGCACATACACAAGGCCTCATTTATGGGAAGTAAATTCCAGGTGTAGGAATCTGCTGCCCTATACTGTTAGCTGTTAGTATCACAATGTTATGTATAATTATGTATTAGCACATTCTGTCTCTGGGAGGCTGTCTTTGAAACCCCATGGAAAAGCACAGAGAGAGAGAGAGAAAATCTCAGCCACATGTTCTGTCCATGCTGCAAAATCCAGGCCAGGAGGGATTAATAGGCAAGTGCTCCTAGCTCCTATGTTTAGTATAGTATACTATAGTTGCCCATAGCTTCTTTGTCTATATATCTATATATATAGATATATAGATATATATGTATATATATCTATATATATATACATCCTTGTGAGCTGTATCTCTTTCCTGTTGTCACACATGCAGAGGGGTTGATTTACTAAGACTGGAGAGTGCAAAACCTGGTGCAGCTGTGCATGGTAGCCGATCGGCTTCAAACTTCAGCTTGTTCAATTAAGCTGACAATAAAACATGAAAGCTGATTGATTTCTATGCAGAGCTGCACCACATTTTGCACTCTCCAGTTTTAGTAAATCAACCCCACAGTGCCAAATAGCTAGGTCTATGCTACTGTATCTATGCAGCGGACACCTTCCAGTTTACTAGGTGAACCTGTTTATTGCAATAGAGTTTATATGCAGCTCTTGTTATTTTAGTTAACCCTGTCCCTTCGGGTCTGTGATTCTACCCTGTTTCCCCAAAAATAAGACCTAGTGTGATTGTCGGTGATGGCTGCAATATAAGCCCTACCCCCCAAATAAGCCCTACACTGTTTCCCCGAAAATAAGCCCTACCCTGAAAATAAGACCTACAAGGACTTTAACTAGGGCTTATTTGGGGGGTAGGGCTTATATTGCAGCCCTCACCGACAATCACGCTAGGTCTTATTTTTGGGGAAACAGGGTATAGCTAGTTTTAGCTTAGGGCTCAATAACCAGCATAGGCTAGAGCCAGGTTAGGCATCGGTTAGGGACTAAAGCACAGTAGATAGGCTGATTCTGAGTTCCAGTGCCAAACTACAGTTTCTGTACGTGGGAATCTGCATTCCAGGCTTGTTGGCCAACAGCTGGAGGGTTTCCCTATCACTGCAAATGTCGTCTTCAGGTCTCCGACACAAAGATGGATGTTGCGTCCTCACTTGGGCCTCTGCAACTGAACTTTACAATCCTCAAGAGGTGTCGCTATTTATAACTTTATACTTTTTACACTGGATGTATGCACTGTTTCTAATCTTTTCTTAAATACATTTGTATTATTTCCATACTGGTGTGCATTTATATACTTATGGTTAATGTTATATGCTGTTGCAGTAGTTCTTCTACTCCCAATTACTTTGATAAGATAAGTAGTTAATATAGGAAGGTTTTTACCCGATGGGGCTTTAAAACAGCAATATACAAGATCAAGGATATTTTTAGATCTATTAAATATATAGAGAATGGTTTATTTAAAAAATGTCCAATATCATGGTTTAGTTAATTACAATATGTACAATAAAAAAACTAGTCCAATAACACAATTCATATTCCACAATGCAATAAAAAACACATTTGTGCATATCATTACATTACATCATGTTGTATAATATACGAGCCCTGATGCTTTTCGACCTTAGTGCGGTCTCTTCAGGGGGACAATTAGATCTAAAAAATATTACATATATTCAGAATTAAAGAAATATATCATCATTCATCACGTTAAATAAACCATGATGGTATGTTTTTACCGCTCAGGAGTGGAATAGATGTTGTGTAATCTGAGATAGTAGGAGCCGTTGGAGAATCTGGAGGGCCTATGAGCCACCACCACCACCTCAGGAAAGAAGAGCCAACACCAAGGGGCTTGCAAGGAGCCACACTATACGCGCCCCCTGAGGGAAGGAGGAGCACACACCTGCAATGAACACCCAATAGTGGCCATTTGTTAATGAATTGAATTAGTATTAATAATATAAATATTTCTAGATGTATATATTGAGACTGACGGAAGATTGAGTTGTCCATGTGTGAGTACATCACACGTGGAAGTAACTAACCAAAGTTAAATAGTAATTTATTAAAGCGATATAGTGGTGTAAGGATGTAAAAGAAGTGTTTGTAGTTCATTAACAGTAATATTGAATAGTATTACAAATTATTATGTATAGTGCAAAAAAACTGCAAAGTGTGTATGTAAAAAACTGATAGTTAGCGCAGTCAAAAACGTGCGCTGTGTGCGGAATGATAGTATAACTTAATGGTGCATAGAGTGATTGAAAACATTACGTGGTGTCTGCCAACTTAGCACTGGCACGATGTGAAAAAATGACAACAACTAAGAAGTGAAAAATAATAAAGAATGAAAAATTAGATGAAAACCAACCAAAGTGTTTAAGTGTATGTGTGTGGTGGTGTGAGGTGATGGGGAATAATGTAGTTCGTAGGAGGATATAGTTTACCTTATACAGTGGTGTAGTTCGTGTAGACTATAGGTTGTAGTGGGCTTGTGAGGCTTATTTGATGTTAAGGGCCTGACTGCAGTTATGCAAGAAAGGTGGGGACTTAAATAAAAGAGAGAAGGTGAGTGCAGTGCCATACATCCTGGCCTGCATGGAATCATAGATTGATTCCCGGACATCCTGTCTTGTATATACCTAAAGTGAGGCAGATGGGGTAATCGTGTGCAGGTGCGGGTCCCCCCCCCCAAAAAAAAAGACATGGCGTAAGGGCCACTGGGAAAGCAGCCCACGTGTGGCTCCCTCAGCGTCCCAGAAGACCGAAAGGCCCCGACTGCTGTCGTCAGCTCTGCCACAATGCGCGTGACGCCATGACGTCGTGCGCACGCCGAAGTCTCGCGCATGAACTACAAACACTTCTTTTACATCCTTACACCACTATATTGCTTTAATAAATTACTATTTAACTTTGGTTAGTTACTTCCATGGGATGCAAGTAATACCGTGATGTATTCACACATGGATAACTCAATCTTCCGTCAGTCTCAATATATACATCTAGAAACATTTATATTATTAATACTAATTCAATTACTTAAAAAAAAATTCTAATTAACAAATGGCCACTATTGGGTGTTCGTTGCAGGTGTGTGCTCCTCCTTCCCTCAGGGGGCGCGTATATTGTGGCTCCTTGCAAGCCCCTTGGGGTTGGCTCTTCTTTCCTGAGGAGGTGGTGGTGGCTCACAGGCCCTCCAGATTCTCCAACGGCTCCTACTATCTCAGATTACAAAACATCTATTCCACTCCTGAGCAGTAAAAACATACCATCATGGTTAATTTAATGTGATGAATGATGATATATTTCTTTAATTCTGAATATATGTAATATTTTTTAGATCTAATTGTCCCCCTGAAGAGACCGCACTAAAGTTGAAAACGCGTCGGGCCTCGTATATTATACAACATGATGTAATGTAATGATATGCACAAATGTGTTTTTTATTGCATTGTGGAATATGAATTGTGTTATTGGACCAGATTTTTTATTGTACATATTGTAGTTAACTAAACCATGATATTGGACATTATTTAAATAAACCATTCTCTATATATTTCCTTGATCTTGTACATTGCTGTTTTAAAGCCCCATCGGGGAAAAACCTTCCTATATAATCCATTTTCTGGGGGTGCAGCTCCTTCCATCTCTCCTACATGTGTCTTTTCCCTATTAGATAAGTAGTTAATTTCCCAGGAAGGGAACACCCTTTGTTACCAGAGGCCCTGTCCTGTGGGTTGGTACAGCCAACTTTATTATCAAGCCTACTCTACCACTTAGCAAAGGTTGTGATTCTATCTTTTACCTACAGGTTTAACTTAATATTCTGTTTTGGGAGGGTCATTTTTTAGACCCCCCCCCCAAAAAAAGGAGGGCTACGCAGGGCATTTATTATTCTATCTCTTTTATCTCTTTTAGGTAGGTAGGTAGGTGGAAGTCTCAAGGTTACACAATCTCGATACTGCTAGCCATAGGTACTGCAAAACTGCAATAGAGGGACATATATAAAGCCCACATGGCATAAAAGAATCATACCAATCAATTATACCAAATAGAGAGGACAACTACTATACAAATTTAAATATGTACTTGGAGGATGGCTACTGTTGGTTGGTCTGTGATTGTATCCACTTTTCTCCTGCATTGGCAGACTGCACTGTCAGTTTTGCCACATGCAGACAGCTTGACTACGTACTTATTTTTAGTTGCATGCCTATATATTTTAGCAATATGCTAGCCAAATACAATGAGACAATTTCATAAATATGAACAAGGTTCCTAGAGCATACAGTGCCTTTCAAAAGTATTCAGACCCCTTCAAATTTTCCCCATTTTGTCATGTTAAAAACTAAAAACGTAAATGTATTATATTGGGATTTTATGTGATAGACCAGCACAAAGTGGCACATAATTGTGAAGTGGAAGGAAAATTATAAATGGTTTTCATTTTTTTTTTACAAATAAATATCTGAAAAGTGTGGCTAAAATCTAGTGGAACCAACTGCCTTCAGAAGTCACCTAATTAGTAAATAGAGTCCACCTGTGTGTCATTTAATCTCAGTATAAATACAGCTGCTCTGTGAAGCCCTCAGAGGTTTGTTAGAGAACCTTAGTGAACCAACAGCATCACGAAGGCCAAGGAACACACCAGACAGGTCAGTGATAAAGTTGTGGAGAAGTTTAACCTCCCTGGCGGTATTCCAGAGTCTGGCTCAGGGTGGATTTTCAGTACCAAAAGCAGTAACCCCGAGCCAGACTTGGGATCGCATTGCAGGATCCATGTAGAGGTTACTTACCTTGTCCCCTGGATCCTGCAATGTTTCCCCGCTGTGATCTGCAAGCTGCCGTGTCTTGCTCGATTCACAGTGCCGAGCTTCGTTCCCTGTGAGCGTTGCGACGCACGGGGATGGAGTTCGGCGCCAAATTTAAAAAGTAAAAAACACAGTATAGATACAGTATACTGTAATCTTACAGATTACAGTACTGTATCAAATAATTACACATCCCCTTTGTCCCTAGTGGTTTGTCCAGTGTCCTGCATGCAGTTTTATATTATAAAAACTATTCTTTCTGCCAGGAAACTGGAGATTGTCCATAGCAACCAAAAAGTGTCCATCTACAGTAAAAGTGCTTTTAGACCAGCTAGAAAACAGCGATATTAAATTAGAATCACTTGCAGAATTGAGCGATAGTGATTTGTGGGGAAATTCATCATCTAACACTGAAAGTAACAAAAGCGACAATTCTGCAACTGAGCAAATTTCAGTGTTTTTGATGTGATTACATTATTGAATATTTTTTATTATTATTATTTGTTATAATTATTTATAGCTATTTATTAAATTATAATTTTTGATTTTGTTTATTAAACTTTATCATACCCGGGATGTCTACTAGACTCTTGTTTGGACATATTTAAGTGAGTTATTCCTAAGAATTACAGGCCTACAATATAAAACGCCAAATTTCTGTGCAAAATAATTGTACCGCTTTCAGCATAAAAAATCTGAAATAATCATACCGCCAGGGAGATTAAAGAAGGGTTAGGTTATAAAAAATATCCCAAGCATTGGACATCTCACGAAGCACTGTTCAATCCATCATCCGAAAATGGAAAGCGTATGGCACAACTGCAAACCTACCAAGACATGGCCGTCCACCTGAACTCACAGGCTGGGCAAGGAGAGCATTAATCAGAGAAGCTGCCAAGAGGCCCATGGTAACTCTGGAGGAGCTGCAGAGATCGACAGCTCAGGTAAGAGAATCTGTCCACAGGACAACTATTAGTCGTGCACTACACAAATCAGGCCTTTATGGAAGAGTGGCAAGAAGAAAGCCATTGTTTAAAGAAAGCCATAAGAAGTCCCTTAGCAGTTTGCGAGAAACCATGTGGGGAGCAAAGCAAACATGGGGAAGAAGGTGCTCTGGTCATATAAGACCAAAATTGAACTTTTTGGCCTAAAAGCAAAACGCTATGTTTGGTGGAAACTAACACTTCACAGCACCCTGAAAACACCATCCCCACTCTGAATCATGTTGTGGGGATGCTTTTCTTCAGCAGGGACAGGGAAGCTGGTCAGAGTTGATGGGAAGATGGATAGAGCCAAATACAGGGCAATCTAAGGTAAAAACCTCTTATGCCCCGTACACACGGTCGGATTTACCGATGGAAAATGTTCGATGGGAGCTTGTTGTCAAAAATTCCGACCGTGTATAGGCTCCATCGGACATTCTCCATCGGAATTTCCATCACACAAAATCTGAGATCTGGATCTCACATTTTCCGACAAGAAAATTTGTAAATTCCGATCGTGTGTACACAATTCCGATGCACAAAGTTTCACGCATGCTCGGAATCAAGCAGAAGAGCCGCACTGGCTATTGAACTTCATTTTTCTCGGCTCGTCGTACGTGTTGTACGTCAACGCGTTCTTGACGTTCGGAATTTCCAACAAGATTTGTGTGACCGTGTGTATGCAAGACAAGTTTGAGCCAACATCCGTCGGAAAAAATCTATGGGTTTTGTTGTCGGAATGTCCGATCGTGTGTACGGGGCAGTAGAGTCTGCAAAAGACTTGAGACCGGGGCGGAGGTTCACTTTCCAGCAGGACAACGACCCTAAACATAAAGCCAGAGCTACAATGAAATGGTTTAGATCTAAGCATTTTCATGTGTTATAGGGCGTACACACGGTCGGACTTTGTTCGGACATTCCGACAACAAAATCCTAGGATTTTTTCCGACGGATGTTGGCTCAAACTTGTCTTGCATACACACGGTCACACAAAGTTGTCGGAAAATCCAATCGTTCTAAACGCGGTGACGTAAAACACGTACGTCGGGACTATAAACGGGGCAGTGGCCAATAGCTTTCATCTCTTTATTTATTCTGAGCATGCGTGGCACTTTGTCCATCGGATTTGTGTACACACGATCGGAATTTCCGACAACGGATTTTGTTGTCGGAAAATTTTATCTCCTGCTCTCCAACTTTGTGTGTCGGAAAATCCGAGGGAAAATGTCTGATGGAGCCCACACACGGTCGGAATTTTCGACAACACGCTCCGATCTGACATTTTCCATCGGAAAATCCGACCGTGTGTACAGGGCATTAGAATGGCCCAGTCAAAGTCCAGACCTAAATCGAATTGAGAATCTGTGGTAAGACTTGAAAATTGCTGTTCACATATGCTTCCCATCCAACCTGACAGAGCTTGAGCTATTTTGCAAAGAAGAATGGGTAAAAATGTCACTATCTAGATGTACAAAGCTGGTAGAGACATACCCAAAAAAAGACCCTGAGCTGTAATTGCTGTGAAAGGTGGTTCTACAAAGTATTAACTCAAGGGGGTTGAATACAAATGTACACCACACTTTTCACATATTTATTTGAAAAAAAAATTGAAAACCATTTATCATTTTCCTTCCACTTCACAATTATGTGCCACTTTGTGTTGGTCTATCACTTAAAAATCCCAATAAAATAAATTTGCGTTTTTGGTTGTAACATGACAAAATTTGGAAAATTTCAATGGGGTATGAATACTTTTTCAAGGCATTGTATATAGAACTTCCATGACTGTTCCCATTGAAAATAACTGTAATTTCTCTGACTTGTTGAAAAACTTAGGCAGAAGATGACTGGCGTTTGTCAGTATGCGCACTCATCTTCAAACTAAAGCTGGCCATACACCAATAGAATTACAGAAATTCTGAAAAATGGTTAATCATTCTTGCCATCATTGAAATATCTAATTTCATTCAAAAGCCCTTAAAAGTTTGTCCAGACCTGCTACTTGAATGAGATCCCAAATGTATTAAACAAGTTTCTTTTGTGCCTAGTAATGATCATTACAATATATATATATGATTTTTTTTTCCCAAACAAAAACCACATTCACATTTATAAATTCAGCCATTTGAGAAAAAATTTCCATCAGCTCCTTCAAATTTTCTCTTCACTACAGTTGAAATCGATCATCGATTTGACCCCACTAACCATGAGAAAAGCGAACCTAAGTTCTCATAACAAAAAGTTTCAAACAACATTTTACTGGATTTACTGTACAAACATGCTCCGTAGAGGCAACATTGATTTTTCTAATCAACCGAGGGAGTGAGTGAAGGGATCCCATCTGTACATTGCAGCACAACAAAGATGAACCAACACTAAATTCACTGTAAAATATATTTTGTACAAAGATGGTGTTATGGTACTTTCATTTAAAACCCATGATAATCCCTCTTACTGTAGATGCGGATTTTTTGTGGTAAGTGTCACAAAATCAAGATGTGTATGCAAAAAAGCTGCTTATCATTGAATAATTATTAAATTGTCAGAAAAATAGGCATGCATCTCTATGACTTTAAATAGCTGGCATGACACCTGCATTAAAAATGAATGTGCCTTCACAATAAAGTGGCAGTGCACGCAGTTGTGCTGTAGAGCAGGGCTGACATGCAGAGACGGAGAGAGAGGTTTCGGGAACTGAGCACGCAGAAGCTGTTGACATGGGGAGCTACGTTATAATGCATGCTAGAAACCATCAGCGGGGCCAAGGCTTCGCCTTTTCTGCGCACAGATGTAGGAAGAAAATAAGGAGAAAGGCTATGGGACCATGAAGAGGAGAAGCTGCTAAATTGTATTCATTCCAGATGAATTTTAACCTTTTACAGACAAAAGGGATTTTGTTTAGTACGTTCTGTAGCAATCTTTCTCTGCTTAGAATCAGTCCACATGAATATTTTCACTCTGCTCTCCAGTCAATGGAAACCTCATGTCATCACAGCATTTTAGACACAAGTACTTGTGAACATTTGCCAGCAATACATTTGTAGACCCCATCATTATAAGAGGTTTAGCATAAGAATGAAGATCATGTAAAACAACAGAGAACCTGAGATCTCACAATTGGTCATATGCTATTGAGATTTTCAAATAAATGTATATATTTAAGGCAGGGCAAAAGGGGTAGCTGCCCTGGGCCCTGTCATTGTTTTGGGGCCCAAAGCAGCTACCTCATATTTGCCAACTATCCCGGTTTAAATTCCCTTGTCCCTTGAAGTTTTAGTCCCGTGCTGTGTCCTGATATCTCAGTGTGAAGTGCTGCTACTAATGCTGCCCAGCTCTGCCCTATTGCTGTGTACAGATGACTCACCTGCAGACCCTGTGTTTACATGTAAATAACCATCATTGATATATAAATAGCGGGTGCATTCATATGTAAATAGCCATGAACAGGCGGCATTCATACCTAAATAGAGGCGGCATTCATATGTATATCATGTCCCCCTGAGGTCCTTTCCACCATCACCTATACTGAATGCTGCCCACTGGGGAGATAAAGGGGCATGCTTGGAAGTCCTGCCTGCAACTGTGGTCATATAGCGTAACATCAGCCTGTTCTGCAAAGGTAAGCAAATTAGTGGGGGGGAGGGTAGTTGCAGTTTGGGTGCACAGGTGAGCAAGGAGGGGATGTATGGAGGTAAGGAAGGTGGGTGCAAAGATGAGCAGAGAAGGTAGATATAGTTAAAGGTATGGAGGGTTAGAGTGGAGAGAATGGGGGAGGTTTGGGGTGCAGAGGTTAGCAGGGGTTTTAGGATGCAAAGGTGTACTGACAGGGTGGATAAAGATGTAGGTTGCATGTAGGGCAGCCCAATTATTTCAATTTAGAAATGCGGAAGAAAATCCCTAATGCTTTTTCAAATTCACACGGTTGCACAGCGCATGTCAGCAGATGTGTGAGGATGTCATTAACAATTAATGGCACTACTGCATATCTGCTAAAAGGCAGCACATTTCTGTGGTGTCAGGAAAGCGATTTTGCATGTGTTCCCGACACACACAAATGTGAACGCAGGCTAAATGTCTCAGTTACATTGGTGTTCAGTGTAAATCTTCTCATTACATTGGGGCTTGGTGTAGAATCCTTTCATTCACACTAGTGGCCAGTGTGAAGGTCCCCCTTACATTGGTGGTCAGTGTAAATCCCTCCTTACATGGTGGTTACTGTGAATGCTCCTTTTACATTAGTGGTCAGTGTAAATCCCTTTGACATTGGTGGACATTGTAAATCTTCTCATTACATTGGTGACTGGAGTACAATCATTTTATTTACACTAGTGGCCTGTGTGAAGGTCCCCCTCCTTACATTGGTGGTTACTGTGAATGCTTCTATTACATTAGTGGTCAGTGTAAACCCCTATTATCCCCATTACATTGGTGGCCAGTGTTGAAACTCCTCTTTATATTGGTAGTCGGTAAAAAAAAATCAGCATTGCCATTGATCACACCCTCCCCTCCCCTCCAGCACTGCCACCGCTCAGAGGAGTTCTAGGATCCCTAGGGGTTTTCTGTCTATTGATGGGTCCCCTCACCACCCCAGTCCGTGGTATGCAGGCAAGTGGAGAGTGAAATTGCATGGAGGGGGGTCCAAGAAAATGTTTGCCCAGGGTCCAATTAGTATTAAAGACGGCCCTGTCCCTGCTAGGCACACATGTGTCCCTCTGTTTGTCCTGGTGGCCATTGTCAGTCAGCAAGACAAAGAATACAAAATTGTGGGGTTTTCACCAGAACAATAGTTGACATTTTGGCTATATATACACTTTAAATATTGCTCCATTATTGTTAATCATTTTGCATGTTTCAAATGTTTTTTCCAATAAGAAAATATAACACCTGGCTGCTTAGTGGATATCAGCTACTAGCAACTTTCTCTTGTCTCTAATAAAAATAGGACTTTGCAAATAGAAAAATGTCATAGCAAAGTATACATTAAAAAGGTAAAAAAGGCATAAAAAGTGGCTGCAATAACTGACCTAGTATGTAGATCCAGTAGATTCTATACTTTCCAACTCATTTATTAAGAACAGAGATGAATTAAGGCAAGATATGGCCCTAGGCAAGGTAGCAATCTTTATGGCATGGTTACGGACTGCAGTGAGCTTACCAAATACACTAAGTGCAAAGTCTGCGCTGGCATAGCTTACTTCCTCTGACACAAGTGTACTTTTCCCTGTGCTGGTGACATGAATGAACAGTGTCATTTTGTACAGTTCAAATAAAGTGAGTAAAAAAAAAAAAATACAATAAAACATGCACCACACAACCCTCTGCCGCAAGGCTCTGTAGCCCAAACAGTGTGCGCGCAACAGCAGTTTGGGCTGCAGTACAGTGTGAATCTGCCCTAAAGGATTGTCCACACCATGTCCAATGTGCTGCATTTTTCTACACACCAACACACATGTATGGTGTAAACAGGGTGTTGTAATATAGGGGGCACATAGAAAATACTTTCTTTTTGCCCTGTTTACGCCATACATGTGCGGTGATGTGCAGAAATACGCAGCTGAACAGACATCGTGTGAACAAGCACTAATGCCAGGATCTTAGTCTAGGCAAGTTTACTGGGCTAGAGCTCAAGGATGACTTTTTAAAGTAATCACATAGGTAAATGCGAAACTCCTCTCTTTTTGGTCCCCTGCTGGCGCTCCTGGCTCCTCCCTTCTGTCCAGTGCCCCCATGGGAAGCCGCTTTTCATGGAGGCACTCGTGCGTGCTCGCAACCGAGCCCCGCTACTGCTTCTATTGACATGGACAGCGGGACTCAGCCCCATCCCGTGCTCCCTCCTCACTGGCTTTGATTGACAGCACTGGGAGCCAATGGCTCCTGGTGCCCCAGAAAAGCCAGCAAGACCCATAAGTGAGGGGAGAGAAGAACTTAAGATGTGCACGGTGCTGGATCGAATGAGGGCTCAGGTAAGTAAAAGAGGGGGTGAGGGGGGATGCTGACACCTTAATATTTTTTTACCTTAATTATAAAAGATACTTTTTTTTTATTATAATTTTATATATTGCGGTATGTCAGGAACATTTGCAGTTTTTTTTTTTTAATTATTGAAAGATTCACTTTTCATTTGGCACCAAAGCTGTTACATTTTTGGCTTTTATTATTTAGAAAAAATGACAGTGGCAATCTGTAATGTAGGATTCACTGCCAATGCATTTACCAGCAAGGACTTTGCCATCGAAGATGAGCTAACCAATCAAAATTCATTCCAAATCCAATTTTAATGCATTGGATTCAACACACACTGTGCCAGTCTATCCCACAAATCAGCTAACAGAACAAGGTATTATAGGGGTGATGGCTAAGGTTCCATTTTTGATTTGTCAATGTTCTACACCCTTTCTGCACTTGGAAATGTGCCTAGCAAAGGTAGAAAAACAAAAATGATGATAATTTAGAGGGGTAAATGTATCTTTGCTAATGGGGCATTTTTTATTGTTGGCCAAAGAAAATAAAGGAAGCAGGTGATAGTAACAGTAGGGTGGATAGTCCCTATTGTTGACCTCTATCTGTTTTTTTTATCAAGTTAGACAATTCTCTTGGTGGAGGTTGAAAACTGTAATGAATCAGAACGATTTACAAGGAGAGTGATAAAAAAAATAGAATGTTTATTTTTCTGTTGCATCAGAGAATAGTAGCCCCAGAAGCAGTTATTTCTTTTGCTCGGAAATGTAGACATATATTCCTTTAACACGACAATGTGTGAGTGTGTGTATATATAAAATACAAAAATTAAACATTTCCACCTCATCTCAGTGGTTTTTGTTGTATACATTTGCAAATAAATGCCATAGTGTCTTGTCAAGGCCCTTCTGAAAAGTGTGGTCCCTAACTCAAAACTATCTGAGCCACCAGACATGGGACATAGTTAGCATTGCATAAGCTGAAATCAGATATACCTGAAGGCATCCCTCCCCTCCTTGTAGGTACAGCTACATGCTAAATGCTGAACATTGCTCAGAAAAGGAGATAAGTGAACCGGCCTGGGTATGGATGGCGGACTGTTCATCAAACCCATCCTAAAGTCTGAAAATTGCATACTTTAATCCAAACCTCATTGAAGTATACGGAAAGTGAATCTTGAAAATGAATTCTGGTAATTTTCAAGCGTAATGGGCAAGCAAGGAAATGGTCCTTCTTTTTTTATGTGACTTTTAGGGAAAAATGGGGAAAATCCCATCCCTTTCTATTAAATGATTAAGAGATGCCTTTAAGCTCTAGGTCAGGAATATACAATTAGCGGACCTCCAGCTGTTACAAAACTACAAGTCCCATCATGCCTCCACCTCTGGGTGTCATGCTTGTGGCTGTCAGATTCTTGCTATGCCTCATGGGACTTGTAGTTCTGCAACAGCTGGAGGTCCGTTAATTGCATATCCCTGCTCTAAGTGCTCTTACAGAACAGTGGAATTCTCGGGGACAGTAGCAATAACACCATATTTTGGCATTTTTTTTTTAAATCTACATTTAGCTTTGCATAAATACAACAGTATCATCCCCATTGGATTACTTTCAACTGGAAAACTTTTTTTTTAAGTTGTTTTTAGCTGCAACACCTGATTTTTTTCAGCAGTAATAAGCTTGAATTGACAAGTGGGAGTAGCAGCCACAAAAGATCTAAAAACTATAGGAAAGTTTACTTTCAAGAAAAAATATGCTAAAGTTCTCATTATTGTACCAATTTGCCAGTGGGAAAAGAATTTCAAAGTATAGTCTTGTGATCCTCTTATTTTTAGTATCACACTGTAAAGTTTTAAAAGTTTAATAAAATTTCAAAACAGAGTCCACAAAGACACTTCAAAACCACATCCCCACATTTCAAGGCCACTCAGGCAGTTTTTATCCTGACATTAAACTTAGAATTCCATATATCAGAGGCAATAGCCATACAGTGGTTGAAGAATATATAATCAGACTGATTTGGCTGCAGTGTAAGAGGGGGAGACCAGCCAGCGTCTTTATTGAAATAAAATTAGGGTGTTTTAGAGAAAACATCCAGAAATATTGTACAGACTCGCTACACATTATATAAGCGGTTTTACTAGACTATAATTGAAGAGGGATGGAGGAGGCAGGTTTTATCATGAAATACAATTTAGAGTGTATTGTTTCTCATACAGAAGTCAGAAATATTGTTTAGTTTCCATATACACTATATGAGGCTTTTTACTAGACCTCAATTTCAAAAGCAGAGACCGAGCAGATGTATAATGAAATAAAAACTAGAGTGTATTGTTTTAGAGACAACAGTCAGAAATATTGTACAGACTCCATGCACACTAGAGCAGGCTTTTTAATAGCCTGCAACTTCAGAGACAGAAACCAGGCAGGTTTTATCATGATATAAAAAATAGAATGTGTTACTTCAGAGACAACAGTAGGCCTCAGTTTCAACAGGAGACAGCAGGCAGCTGTCACGGCTGATCACAGATGGTACTGCCCCACTTTGCATGGTGCATGCGTGCGATCATGATCGTACTATGCGTGCACAGCGCTGGCGGCGTGTTCCCGGAGTCACTGCTCATCACCGATGCTGGTAAACAGTGTTTGGCTGGCGGCTGCTTACCACGTGATCGGCTGTGATCCTTTCACAGCTGATCACTAAATGTAAACATAGAGCGGTAACGAGATGTTACCGGGTTCTCCTCCTCACACACCGATCGTGTGTGAGAAGGAGATTGTGGTAACATCTCGTTACCGCTTACAGTGTACACCAACCAAACTGATTGCCCCCCCAATAAAGAGGACCTGTCACCACCAATCAAAGTACCTGTCACCACCCATCAAAGTACCTGTCATAGTTCATCTGAGTACCTGTCACCACCCATCAAAGTACCTGTCACCACCCATCAAAGTACCTGTCCCAGTCCATCTGAGTACCCGAGTACCTGTCACAGTACATCTGAGTACCCGAGTATTTGTCACAGTCCATCTGAATACCCGAGTACCTGTCATAGTCCATCTGAGTACCCGTCACAGTTTATCTGAGTACCCGAGTACCTGTCACAGTTCATCTGAGTACCCGAGGACCTGAGTACCTGTCACAGTTCATCTGAGTACCTGAGTAGCTGTCACAGTCCATACGAGTACCAGAGTACCTGAGTACCTGTCACAGTCCATCTGAGTACCAGAGTACCTGAGTACCTGTCACAGTCCATCTGAGTACCTGAGTACCTGTCACAGTCCATCTGAGTACCCGAGTACCTGTCACAGGTCATCTGAGTACCCAAGTACCTATCACAGTCCATCTGAGTACCTGAGTACCTGTCACAGTTCATATGAGTACCTGTCACTGCCCTTCAGAGTATCCGAATACCAGTCACCAGGCCATCAGAGTACCCAAGTACCTGTCACCAGACCATCAGAGTACCCGAGTACCTGTCACCAGGCCATC
The DNA here is from genome assembly GCA_037952925.1 of Lithobates clamitans. Taxonomy (NCBI): domain Eukaryota; kingdom Metazoa; phylum Chordata; class Amphibia; order Anura; family Ranidae; genus Lithobates; species Lithobates clamitans. Next base: position 652,691 of record JBBGZY010001669.1, on the reverse strand, counting down.
AGAGTACTCGAGTACCTATCTGCAGCCCATGCCTCATAGAATATACATTGGGGCGTTTGCTTTCCAAAATGGGATCATTTTGTGGGTAATTCCACTGTCCTGGTGCTCAAGTACCTTCAAAAGTGTGATAGGTAGGAATAAAATGACATGTCCAAGGCCTTCAAAAGTCTAATAGGTGGTTGAGAAATGAGATGTGTTGTTTATGCTCCTAGAACGCCTGAAGGTACTACTTCAATGTTGGGCCTCTGTATGTGGCCAGGCTGTGTAAAAGTCTCACACATGTGGTATCGCCATACTCGGAAAGAGTAGCAGAATGTATTTTGGGGTGTAGTTTTTGTAAACATAGAGTGGTAACGAGATGTTACCGGGTTCTCCTCCTCACACACCGATCGTGTGTGAGAAGGAGATTGTGGTAACATCTCGTTACCGCTTACAGTGTACACCAACCAAACTGATTGCCCCCCCAATAAAGAGGACCTGTCACCACCGATCAAAGTACCTGTCACCACCCATCAAAGTACCTGTCATAGTTCATCTGAGTACCTGTCACCACCCATTAAAGTACCTGTCACCACCCATCAAAGTACCTGTCCCAGTCCATCTGAGTACCCGAGTACCTGTCACAGTACATCTGAGTACCCGAGTATTTGTCACAGTCCATCTGAATACCCGAGTACCTGTCATAGTCCATCTGAGTACCCGAGTACCTGTCACAGTTTCTCTGAGTACCCGAGTACCTGTCAAGTTCATCTGAGTACCCGAGGACCTGAGTACCTGTCACAGTTCATCTGAGTACCTGAGTACCTGTCACAGTCCATACGAGTACCAGAGTACCTGAGTACCTGTCACAGTCCATCTGAGTACCAGAGTACCTGAGTACCTGTCACAGTCCATCTGAGTACCTGAGTACCTGTCACAGTCCATCTGAGTACCCGAGTACCTGTCACAGGTCATCTGAGTACCCGAGTACCTGTCACAGGTTATCTGAGTACCCGAGTACCTGTCAAGTTCATCTGAGTACCCGAGGACCTGAGTACCTGTCACAGTTCATCTGAGTACCTGAGTACCTGTCACAGTCCATACGAGTACCAGAGTACCTGAGTACCTGTCACAGTCCATCTGAGTACCAGAGTACCTGAGTACCTGTCACAGTCCATCTGAGTACCAGAGTACCTGTCACAGTCCATCTGAGTACCCGAGTACCTGTCACAGGTCATCTGAGTACCCGAGTACCTATCACAGTCCATCTGAGTACCTGAGTACCTGTCACAGTTCATATGAGTACCTGAGTACCTGTCACTGCCCTTCAGAGTATCCGAATACCAGTCACCAGGCCATCAGAGTACCCAAGTACCTGTCACCAGACCATCAGAGTACCCGAGTACCTGTCACCAGGCCATCAGAGTACTCAAGTACCTATCTGCAGCCCATGCCTCATAGAATATACATTGGGGCGTTTGCTTTCCAAAATGGGATCATTTTGTGGGTAATTCCACTGTCCTGGTGCTCAAGTACCTTCAAAAGTGTGATAGGTAGGAATGAAATGACATGTTCAAGGCCTTCAAAAGTCTAATAGGTGGTTGAGAAATGAGATGTGTTGTTTATGCTCCTAGAACGCCTGAAGGTACTACTTCAATGTTGGGCCTCTGTATGTGGCCAGGCTGTGTAAAAGTCTCACACATGTGGTATCGCCATACTCGGAAAGAGTAGCAGAATGTATTTTGGGGTGTAGTTTTTGCTATATACATGCTATGTGTTAGAAATATCTTATAAATTGACAACTTTGTGTAAAAAAAATGCGTTTTCAATTATCTTACACATTTTCCAAAAACTTCTGGAAAAAATGAACCATTCAAAAGACTCAAATATGCCTCATAGATTATATGTCGGGGTGTTAGCTTTCCAAAATGGGGTCATTTTGTGGGCAATTCCATTGTCCTGGTGCTTCAAGGCCTTCAAAATTGTAATAGGTGGTTGAGAAATGAGATGTGTCGTTTATGCTCGTAGAATGCCTGAAGGTTCTACTTCAATGTTGGGCCTTTGTATGTGGCCAGGCTGTGTAAAAGTCTCACATGTGGTATCGCCATATTCGGGAAGAGTAGCAGAATTTATTTTGGGGTGTAATTTGTTGTATGCATATGCTGTGTGTGAGAAATAACCTGATAATATGTAAATTTTGTAAAAAAAAAATAAAAATCTTCATTTTGCAAAGAACTGTGGGAAAAAAAATACAACTTAAAAAACTCACCATGCTACTTACTTAATACCTTGGAATGTCTACTTTCTAAAAAGGGGTCATTTTGGTTTTATTTGTACTTTCTTGACTTGTTAGTGTCTCAAGAAATGAAATACACCTGATGTACTGAAGGCCTGATCAGATGTGATCAATTTTCAGTGATTGACACCACAGTTTGTAGACTCTATAACTTTCACAAAGACCAAATAATATACACTAATTTCGGTTATTTTTATCAAAGCTATGTAGCAGTATAAATTTTGGCCACAATTTATGAAGAAAAATTACTAATTTGCAAAATTTTATGACAGAAACAAAGAAAAAGACATTTTTTTCACAAAATGTACAGTCTTTTTTTATTTATAGCACAAAACTTTAAAAACCCACTAGTGATTAAATACCACCAAAAGAAAGCTCTATTTGTGTGAAAAAAGGGCGCAAATTTCATATGGGCACATTGTTGCATGACTGAGTAATTGTCATTCAAATTGTGAGAGTGCTGAAAGCTGAAAATTGGTCTGGGCAGAAAGGGGGTGTAAGTGCCCTGTATTGAGGTGGTTAAACACTTTAACTAAGCCACATTTTGAAAGGGAGACACCAGGCAGCTTTTAATCATGAAATCCACATTAGAATGTAATTATTTCACAGAAAAAAATCCTGCCAAATATTGTACTGATCTCATACACAGTATGTAAGCAGCATTTACTAGCCTGCGGTTTTACAGAAAAAAGCCTAAAATATTGTACAAGTCCCATGCACAGTATGTGAGCATGGTTACTATGAGTGACTAGGAAAGTTTTATTCAAGAACTCAAATATTTCAGAGAGACAATATCTGCTAATATATATGATTGCTCTCTCAGTGGAATTGGCCACATACTAGGAGACACAGAGCATGATTTACCCTGCCACCAACATTACAAATTTTGCAGCTGAGGTCCAGCTGCAGAAACATTATGGGGTTAATTTACTAAAGGCAACTAGATTGTTGCACTCTGCAATGGCATTTGCACCAGAGCTTAGTCAATGAGGTAAAGCTTCATTTTGCAAATAATACCCAATTGCATGCAAGGGTAAAAAAAAAAAAACAGCATTTTTGTTTGCACATGATTTAATGGTGGAAGTCAACAGAGCTTCCCCACATTTACCAGACTCTGAAGAAAATGCCCTTGAGAGTTCAAATGCACTTTCAAAATTCACAGTCTATTTGCCTTTACTAATTCAACCCCTATGTGTAATTCAACCCCTTTACCGTGCCTGATCACTGGAATAGGCCACAAATTTTGACAAAGCAGTATTTATCCTGCAAAAAAATTTAAATTTTGCAGCTGAGACCTATCTGTGGAAAAATTATATGTGGCATCTTTACAGTGTTTTATGGACACACAGAGCATGCACAAGTGCCCCCATAGCAAGCAGGGAGGTCCCCAGATACCGCCCTCCCTTGTAAATGAGGAAGTGTTACCCCTACCCATTCACAGAAAAAGTGTAACCTAGAAATAAAGACACCCAAAAATTATTAATTAAAGAAAATAAAAATCCCCCCCCCCCAAAAGTACCTCATTATAAATCCATTATCAATCACAATACACCCCACTTGCCTCTTTACCAAAATTTAAAAACTGATAGACCCGGTGCAAAAGACCAACCCTGACGGCACTCATAGTTTAAATGACAGCGTACACGGTCAGATTTTCCGATGGGAAATATTGGATGTGAGCTTGTTGGCGTCTGACTGTGTGTATGCTCCATCGAACATTTATTGTCGGACTTTCCGCAAACAAATGTTGGTTAGCAGGTTCTCACAAGTCCATCGCAAGTTCACGCATGCTCAGAAGCAGCCGGTCTTGTAAACTAGCGTTCTTGAAGGAGAATTAACATTCGTGACGTGGCAAATTAGGAAATCTCCAAACGCAACGCACAATTCTCTTCTTCTTTAATGGGATAATAATGAAGCTGCTTTGCTGGTGATACTAATGGAGTTATTGCAAACAAATTTTCAAAGGCTTTTTTTTTTTCAAGTGATAATAAGAATAATAATAATAATAGCACTAAATGAAAAACGCAAAAAGAAAAGCGCAAATCAATGCTCGCCAAACTTCTGCTAACAGGAAATTAGCAGAAGGAGCCCAAAGGGTGGCGCTAAAGAGCTGAAAAACCACTTAGTATGTCTAGTACGTCACTACGTTCATAATTGTTGGCCAACATTTGTGTGACCGTGTGTATGCAAGACAAGTTGGAGCCAACAACCTTCGAACAAAATTCCACGGTTTTGTTGTCGGAAAGTCTGATCGTGTGTACGGGGCATTAGTCTTAAGGACACTGCTCTCTAAAGGTTATTGCACTGAATGATGTTCATACATTATACACTCAATTAATGTATTTGGCTAGTTTAAGGTTTGTCATGAAAGCTTGCATTTGCCTTAGGCCCCTTTCACACTGGGGAGGGGGCGGTGTCGGCGGTAAAGCGCCGCTATTGTTAGCGGCGCTTTACCGACGGTATTCGGCCGCTAGCGGGGCGGTTTTACCCCCTGCTAGCGGCCGAGAAAGGGTTAAGAACCACCGCAAAGCGCCTCTGCAGAGGCGCTTTGCCGGCGGTATAGCCGCGCTGTCCCATTGATTTCAATGGGCAGGAGCAGGAATAGAGCGGTGAATACACCGCTCCTTCCCCGCTCCAAAGATGCTGCTGGCAGGACTTTTTTTCCCGTCCTGCCAGCCCTCAGGGCTTTCACACTGGATACAAAGCAGCGGCACTTTCGGGTCGGTTGCAGGCGCTATTATTAGCGCAATAATGCCTGCAAACCGCCCCAGTGTGAAATGGCCCTTAAAGCGTTTGTTATCCCAACACTTCATATTCCTGATGTGCCTGCTGTATTATGTACTTGTATGAGAAAGTATCCTGTTATCTTTGTATTGCTTAATTTATGTGAAATCCATGGTGTTTTTACCAGTGCCCTTGCTTTCCTGTTAAAAACTGACCACACTAGGCAGGAGAACACACCGTTGTCAGTTCTCTAGCTATACTGGGAACTCAGGCTGTTTCTCCAAAGATCAGACTTGCCCTGACATGCCCCCGCTGCAGAGCCATTCACTAGCAAGCTCAGTGTACTGCTGCTTCTCCTCCCCCCCAGTTCTTATGCAGCTGATAACAGAAGCAATGTGATCATTTATCAAAAAGGGAAAAAAGTATTTAGAATGTTTTTTATATATGTAGCACCCTGATAGTAGGCAGGGTTGCTAACAAATTTATCTTTCTAGGTGGTAATTAGCCTGGCTAATTAATAGGGGATTCACTGGCTTTCTCCCTAACTCTGGATTTGATGCACCTCTCTCTTCTGCCACTAGGTGGCATTGTTGCCTGTGGCAGTAGAATGATAAGGTCATAGGGCAGTGATGGCGAACACGTGGCACGCATGTCGCTGCCGGCATGCCGAGCCCTCTCTGTGGGCACTCCAGGAAAAATGGAGAAAAGCACACACTTAAACACTAAAATCGCCCGCACCACGAACTACATTTTCCACAGATCTCTAGGCTAGCGGTGACACCGCCAGAGGTGATGTGTATGCGCAAGCAAATCCAATCACAGAATCTGTCTCGTCCACAACACTGAAATCGGCCACACCGCACCGTGAACTACATTTCCCACAGGTCTCTAGGCTAGCGGTGACGTGGCATGGGGTGACGTGCATGCGCATGCAAATACAATAACAGAATCTGTCTCGTCCACACCGCACCCCCATCAAACTACATCTCCCACAAATCTCTGGGGCCAGCGGTGACGTGTCTGGGGTGGGCGTGCCTGAGAGAACAGGGCTCCCACATGGCTGGGATAGATCAGGGGTGATGTGTGGACGGGAATGAGCTGCCAGATCCGGAAACACTGGAAACAGGTGAGATGTTTATATGGACAAAAAATAGAAAACTGGGAACCACACTGGAATACAAATATTACTGAGAGCTCATCCACTCACTATGCAAAGGAAGTGGAGCTCAGAGTCCAAAAAGCTCTCCCGAACTCTGGAGGTCACCATTAGGCTTTTGGAGGTTGGGGATGCCGCTATATATATCTATACAAAAATGTTTTGCCTTTCATTTCTATTTTAAACTGAATGGGTTGTTTTACAAGGTGATCGCTTATGTTTACAATAATTTAACTCTCAGGGGTTTATTTACTAAAGACAAATAGACTGTTCACTTTGAAAGGGAATTTCCACTTTGTAAGGGAATTTCCCCAGGGCTTAGTGAATGGGGTGAAGCTCTGCTGATTTCCATCGTACAATCCAATGCAAGCAAACATACTGTTGACTTTTTTTTTCTTGTAGATGATTAGGTATTCTTTGCAAAGTGAAAATTTCACTTGCACAGTGAACAGCTTATTTGCTGATCCCCGAGTCTGTAATCTATATTTTGTGTGAAATTAAGGGCCGGTTCACATCACAGAAACACAAACTGGATGCTTTCCGGATGCGTTTCTTCATGTGTGTTTTTGACGCTTTTTTATGCATTCCAGTGCATTTTCTATGCATTCTAAATGCATTATTTCCTCTCTTTTTTTTCTTTTTTACATTTTTTTTCTTTTTCTTTTTTGATATAATGTGTTCCGGTGCATATTTGATGCATATTGCCGCTTTCAAGTACAGTTCCTTGCAGAAAGAATGCAACATGTTCTGCTTTTGTTGACTGTTAGACCTGTAGGGTTCATTCGTTCCAAAATTGAAATTGGGATGAATTTTAGTTTTTTGGAAATTTGGATGTATCCGAATTTCTGAATTACAATAATACCAAATTTAAACAAATCCCAAATAACGAAAAAAAATTCGGACGAAATTTGAATTTTAATAGTTTTCAAATTGTTTTTGAATACTTTCCAAATAGTTTTCAAATTCGAATCGTTTTCAAATTCGAATTTGTAAAGTTTTCGAATTCGAATAGTTTTCCAATTTCCAAAGAGAATAAAATAGAATAGGAAATAAAGGAATGAATACATAGAAAAAAAATAGCATAGAAAATAATATAACAGAAAATAAAAGAATAGAATATAATAGAGTAAAACAGAACAAAATAGAATAGAAAATAAAAGAACAGAATAGACTAGAATATAATGGAGACAAATAGAATACAATAACATAGAATATAACCATCTTCTGAAATTGGAATTTCAAACAAAATACATTTTAAATTCGAATACATAAGAAAAGAATAGAATAGAAAAGAATAGAATAGAAAAAAAGAATATAATAAACTATAATAGAATAAAAAACAATAGAATTAAAAAAAATAGAATAGAATATAAAGAATATAACCATTTCCCACAATTCAAATAGATTCAATTCGAATTTGAACAGAATAGAAAAGAATAGATTAGACTAGAAAATAACAGAATAGTATAGAAAAAAACAGCAGAATAGAATAGAAAGAATATAACCATCTTCTAAAATTTGAATTTCGAATAGAATAAATTTGAATTTGAATAGAAAGGAATAGAATAGATCTACTCGCTCCGCGCCGTCAGAACCTAAACCCTGGCAGATAAGGCACACATGCCGCTCCCTGACACAGCAACAGCAGCTCCCGAGGCTGCGGACATCACAGGGCTCACGGTGGGCATGTATAATACGCCCAAAAACTGGCAGTGGTACCGCTCAGGCCAAAAAGCTTCTCCAGCCACAGGGAAGGGGAAGGGGAGAGGCAAGATGGCGCCCGAGCCCCCGGAGCCAGACGATACCACCAACTCTCAGAGGACAGCCTGCATCAGTTCCCGTCTGACCTGGTAAGTCCTGTGACAATGGACTCTGACACCCTACTCCTTAAATTCCGCTCCATAGTGCGGGACGAAAATCACTGCGGCCTCCGGCAAGCTCTCTGCAGACGTTGTGAAGGGTCTTAAAGAGCTAGGCCACCGCACTAATCAGTTGGAACAACACATGGACCTGACAACTACGTTTCTAGAAGGACATAAAGAGGAAGTTGATAAGCTACACGCTGAATTAGTGAGCTTGCAGGATAAATTAGAAGATGCAGAAAATAGGGCCCGCAGAGACAATCTCCGCACCTGCGGACTCCCTGAGACCCTCACTGATCTTCAAGGAACAGCTACTGCTTTCTTTCAAGAACCTGCATCTGATATCCCTCACGAACGCCTAGAATTTGATCGCATTCACAGGTCCCTGGCCCCAAAACCATCCAAAGGCCCCCCTAGGGATGTTATTATCAAATTCAATTACTACCGCACTAGGGAGAGACTATTGCGAGCTGCACGAGACCTTCAAGATCTCTCTTTTCAGGGTATTTCCCTGCAACTTTTTGCGGATCTTTCCCCGGTCACTATTGCAAAGCGGAGAAGCTTGAAGCCCTATCTGCAAGTTTTGGAAGCCGAGGGAATCAGGTACAGATGGGGGTTCCCCTTTAAACTTTCATTCTCACACCAAGGCCATCAGTTCCATGCTTCTACCCTGCCGGATCTGCAGCGCCACTTTCAGGAGCTGCAGCTCGACATTCCCTAGTCACAAGGGGGGTCACCATCCACATCATCTCGCCCGGGACCCTCACGACCTTCCCGCAAGCCCTCCCAGATGTCTCAGTCCGCCTCTCATACCCTTCGCTCTCTTCAAGAACATTTCCAGAATATGCCCACCGGCTGACGAAGCTACCGTGACTTGCTTGATGCGCTCTGGAGGCTTCGGAGAACCCCCCCACTTTGAGCCTTAGTACTTGAGACGACCATTGGCTCCCACCGTTTAATGTAAACACAAGCCCACACTGAACTTAGGCATTTTTTTTTTGCCTACTACCTTTCACCCGCTGACTATCACGTACTGAATTTGACTTTTTATTTTTATTTTTTCCCTCGCTTTTTTGTTTTTGTTTTGTCTTGCAGGTCTACTACCCTGATTTGCACCACCTGCGAGATGGCAGCACTGGGTTATGATAATCTGGAACTACATTTCGTACTTTGACCTCCTATGTACTATGTTTTTGTCCCCCCCCCTTTTTTATTAATTAACTAATTTATTTTTCTTTTCTTCTTCTTCCCCAACTCCTCAAATGTTATAGCGGGTGTGCTATACTGACTGTTCACAGATGATGGTCCCCCCCCTGTGGCGAGTTGGTTGCTCCCGACTGGTTACCGGGGGCCCCATGCTCACTGCAGGCTGAGGGGGACGACCCTTTGTACTTGGGCTGTGGCCCAGGGCCCCGGGCTCTGGAGTTTGGTTTTGCTGTCAACCCAAGACAACTACTTTACGGTTATGTTTGCTTTTACAACACTTGGCCACCATTGACGGCCTACCTGTGGCTCTTTGGCCGCCCGCCTTGGGTCCCCTTGCTTGTTAGGGAATGTCCATGGGCATTGGCGTCCAAACCCAGCAGCACAGTTACACCTTTCTTTGCTGTTTGTGTTTTGATTGTGTCATTTAAAAAGTTTTTACATGCAATGTGTCTACCTTTTTATATTCCATTTGATAATTTTGTTTTAGAAAAATTGCCAAGTGGTTCCGATGGATCACTGCTCCCACAAACGTGCCGGAACTTGACCGGGACAGCAGTCCTGGCCAACTTTCAACCCATCAGTGGGCCTTTTGTCCCACTAACCAATGCTATTATGTTACAAGGATCTTCACAGCTCCGAGTATTACTCGGTCTTGTTATGCTGATTTCTGTAAGCTTCTCTTCTAGTCTACTGTCTGACCTTTTCTGCTTCTACCCCCTCTTTTCTCAACTTGAGTCCACGGGGTCTGCATTTAGGGGTATGAAATTGGGCTCCTTTTTATTTTTTCTTTGACGCTTAATTGGTTGTCCCTGAATGTTCAGGGTATGAACTCCCCCCAAAAGCGTGTAAAAATGTTTAAATACCTTAAAATAGTACGAGTAGACATAGCGTGCTTGCAGGAGACTCATTTTTCAACCGCCTCTTGCCCGAAACATTTTGATGCACAATATCCTCAAGTTTTTTTTGCCAATGGCCCAACTAAACAAAAAGGGGTGCTCATTGCTTTCCGGAAGTCAGTCCCTTTTAGTTGCACTAGTCAGATAGCAGATCCGGATGGTAGATACTTGTTACTACAGGGCACTATCCAGGACACGGAGGTTACAATCATGACTTAGTATGCTCCTAATTCTACCCCGGGGCCCTTTCTGACCCATCTCTGCTACCTTCTGGCATCTCACCACAGAGGCACCCTCCTTCTTGCGGGCGACTCGTATCTGGCTCTAAACCCCCTTTTAGATAAATATCCCTCGGAACGTGTAGCTCCCTCCCTTGATGCTAGAAAATGTACCTGCACTCTACAATTACTTAGTTGACCTTTGGAGGGAACTGCATCCCCAAGGCAAGGATTATACGCACTATTCTCACCCTCATCACTCCCACTCTAGAATAGATCATATGTTTATGTTAAGGAAATATCTCCCCCTGGTAGTATCTGCTTCAATTCTAGCTGCCTCATGATCAGACGATGACCCTGTCCTGGTAATATGTCATTATATTCTTAGTAGACCACCTTGTTCCCCCTGGGTGATGAAAAACTCGCTTCTATCTATTAAGGAGATCAGGGAGGATATCCAAAAAGCTTCTGAGGATTATTTCCGTACCAACATAGGCTCGGTTTCTTCCCCTGTAACCCTGTGGGAGGTGTACAAAGCGGTTCTTAGGGGCCATATCATTTAGATAGCATCAAAACGTAAACGTGAACGTGGTTTGCGGCAGCGTGATTTAGAGGCCCGCCTGGACACACTCTCTACTGCATTCAAACAATCTCCTACTTCCGCTAACCGCAAACTCCTGGATCAGGTCCGCTCTGAGTTAGACCTATGCCTTACGGACGGAGCAGAATGTGTTCTGCGCTGGTCCCGTCAGAAGTGGTACGTTAGAGCGAACAGACCAAATAAAATGCTGACCCATAGGCTTCGTACCTTTACCCCTAAATTTACCCCTATCATGCTGCGCACCAGACATAACGTACTCTCGGGCAACCCAGTTAAGGTTCTGGAGGAATTTCGCTACCGCGTAACCAAATTGTACTCAGCTTCCGTTCATATGGGTGGTCGAGATACAGACAGCTTCCTCGACTGCCTCTCACTCCCCACATTAACAGAGGCCCACAAGGCTCTCATGGACCAGGACATTCAAATCTCGTAAGTCCTCCAAAGTATCAAAGATTTGAAAGTGGGTAAAAGACCAGGACCGGGCGGTTACACGGCACTTTACTATAGGAAACTAGCTGACGTTATAGCCCCACACCTGACAGCTATGAACAATTCTGTTAAAAAGGACCAGAACTTTACCTAGGACCTGCTAACAGCTAATATTGTCATGATCCGCAAACCCGACCATGACCATTCCTCTTGGGCTAATTTCCGACCCATTTCGCTGATTAACATAGATATGAAGGTTCTAACCAAGATCCTGGCTAACCATCTGAACTCTTTCCTCCCTCGCCTGATAAAGAAAGATCAGGTTGGCTTTGTGCCTCAGAAACAGGCAGGGGATGCAAGTTGGTGGATTTTGCAATTGCAACACATAGCCCACGAACATTCGCTAGAAACTATGCTGTTAACTTTAAACATGAATAAGGCCTTTGACACGTTGTCCTGGCCTTATCTCATGTCTGTGCTTCACCATTACGGATTTGGCGCCTCCTTTCTGCGGTGGATGGCAGTCCTCTACGACTCCCCTAGAGCTAATCTTAATTATTAACGATTTGAGTCACCTTTGTTTGGCATTGGGAGGGGCACGCGTCAAGGGTGCCCACTCTCGCCTCTGCTGTTCATATTGGCTTTAGAGCCTTTGGCGGAGGCGATTCGTACTCATCCCGATATTGGCGGCATCGAGGTTGCGGGCTCTACCCACAAAATATCTTTATTCGCCGACGATATTTTGCTGACCTTAACCTCCCCCAGAATCAGGGGGAATGTTTCGGGCCAACTACCCATCCCTGCTCAAACGTCTGTCTGACATGCTAACCACTTGGTCCCACTTACCACTGTCTTGGTTTGGTAGGATAACTGCTATCCAAACGTCTTACCTCCCTAAATTACTTTACTATTTTTGGGTCTTGCCTGTCCCCTTGTATATTTTAGGCATTCATCAACGTAAACTCTCACAATTTATTTAGGGATCTACCCGTCCCCGAATTAACAAGCAGTTCCTGTACGCCCGACGGTTAACGGTGGCCTCTCAGTCCCTAACCTACAAGCTTATTAAACGGCAGCAGGCATAGCCCCGCTTTCCCACCTCCATGACACGTACCAGATGCCACTATGGGTCACATTGGATCTTGTCGACGCTAACCCACTACTTGTCTCCTCTCTACCATGGCTCCCTCCTACCCACCGTCCAAAACCATTGGGACCATGTTTGACCCATTCCCTACAACTATGGGACTCAGTCAAATACTCTCCCCCCATCTCCCACTATTGAAACTCCTTCATTGCCCATTGTTCCTTCCTGTATGTGAAAATCCGGCGCAATTTACCTGGTGGACCACAAATGGATTCACAGATGTTCATTCTTTGCTTACCCCCACATTTGATGCTTTACACTCTTCTCATGATATCCCATTGAGAGAACATTAAAGTTACTTATAACTGAGACATCTCCTTCAACAACTTATTAGGTTCCGTCCCACTCCATACACCCTGACTCCTCTTGAGAGCTTATGTAGAGCCAAACCCCACTCCACAGGTATGATATCACTAATTTACTCCTCCATAATTTCTACAAAACAACCTCCGCTGAGGCCCTATCACCTCCAATGGGAGAAGGAACTGGGGAGACAGTTAGACCCAAAGGACTGGCGGACGATGACCGTGGCCCTCTCCAAGTGCTCTAGGAATGTCCTTATATTGGAGAATGCCTATAAAGTATTATATCGGTGGTACTATACACCAGCTAGATTGGCCCGATTTATTCCAACCTATTCTCCACTTTGCTTTCGAGGATGCTCGCAGGAAGGTTCTATGGCACATATATAGTGGTTATGCCCGAGGGTGTGCAGGATATGGGTCAGAGTTTACACTATTCTTCGAAACATGTTTCACATAAACCTTAAAAGGGACCCCTACAAAGCCCTCTTTGGGAAACCAATTGTAGAATTATTACGTCCGGACCGGCAATTAGCCCAACATCTCTTTACTGCAATTAAACTGACCATTGCAAAGGCCTGAAAATCTCCCATGCTTAGTTTCGAAGCAGTAAAGAACCGTATGAATGAGGTCATGGTAAACAAAAAACTGACTTCCATCCTATTGGATACGCATGACAAATTTTTAAGAGTCTGGCAGCCATGGATCATTTTCTCTCAGCCCTCTCGATTTAAGGGCATACTTCTTCTGATCTGAAACTTCCCTATGCACATCCCATGGACTCTCCCCCTTCCCTCCCTCCTCCCATCTTCTCTTCTTACTTTTCTTCTTTATACTGGACTTTCCCTTTTTTTTTTTTTTCCCTTCAACATTTCCTTCCTCTTTTACTACGTTCTACGCATTTAATCCATATTTTTATTAGGCTGCCAGGTATGGATCGGGCCGAGATGGTTATTATTAAAACATCATACCTTTCACATTACCCTCTATTATTGCTAGCTTTACATAACATACCCTGTCTGATGGGGAAACCCCTGGCCATGAAATCTATCTGATATATATTCAGGCAACATGATTGGGACATTCAGACCATAGTTACCCTGCCCGCGTAGGGTCGTTTTGAAGGGCAAACTTTGGTCATCCGTTTCTCCATTTAATTTTAGGGGACATTGGGTTGGTTATATGCTTGATTGTACGATAGATGCCTCTACATATTGCAATGCATTTTTTGTTTACTTTTTGCCTTATTTTCTTGTTTGCCTACCATGCAATGTAACCATCTGAAGGAAGATGTTGTTATATGTTGAATTACCTGCCAATAAAGTTTTTTGTAAAAAAATCAATAGAATAGAATAGAAAGAATATAACCATTTCCCAAAATTCAAATAGAATAGATTCAAATTTGAATAGAAAAGAATAGATTAGAATAGGAAGATGGTTATATTCTATTCTATTCTGTTGTTTTTTTACTATACTACTGTATTGTGTTATTTTCTATTTTATTCTACTCTATTCTTTTAATTCATATTAATTCTATTTGAATTTTGGAAAATGGTTATATTATTTCTATTCTATTCTATTTTTTTTAATTCTATCCTTTTCTATTCTATTCAAATTTCAGAAGACAGTTATAATCTTTCTATTTAATTCTATTCTTTTTTTTTTCATTCTATTCTATTCCATTCTATTCTAATCCATTCTATTCAGTTCTTTTATTTTCTATCCTATCTTGTTCTGTTTTACTCAAATCTATTCTATTCTTATATTTTCTGTTATATTCTTTTCTATTCTAATATATATTTTTTTCTATTCTATTCCTTTATTTTCTATTCTATTGTATTCCCTTTGGAAATTCGAAAACCATTCAAATTTAAAAACTATTTTAAATTTATTCAAAAAAATTTCAATTTGATTTGAATAAGAATAAACAAAACCAATTCCAAAAATGAATTAAACAGATTAAACAAATTTAACTAAACAATTTTATGTAAATAACAAATCTATACGAAACAAATGGTGCAATGGTGTGATGTAAAAGTAAGTGGTAGTTGCGCTGTGACAAGGGGAAGGGGAAGTGGAAGTGGAGGGGGCTAGGTGAAATAAATGGAGAGGTGAAAACGGCCGAAGTGGATGTGGGCACAAAAGCACTAAACAAACATACAATAAAAAGACATAAGTACTAACAAGGGTTAAATAACTAAAATGAATAGCAAAAAAACAATTATAAATAACAGTGATAAGCACTCAAAACAGTCCAGGTGAATAAGGGCTAGTATCAAAACTAGCACATAGTGACAACTCAAAAGGCTGAATGTGATAAGTCCAAATGGGTAAGCATATGACAGTCCCACCACCAAATAAAAAAAATTCCAAAAGAAGGGAGAGATCTTCAGTGGAAACACCTCTGTGTTCGCGAGCAGCTCACCTTACTGCTGTAAGGTATACAGCTTGTGCTTAATTGCAAAACACTATCAAGCAAGGGTATCCCATCCAGTTGTTTAGGCGATTCCAATGGTGGATATGCAGGACAGTATATGAAAAAAATGACATGAACAAAAAATAGTATAACTCCGTGAAGACCAAAGTAGGAGGGGGGCAAGACACAGAAAGGGGGTGCACTCACTTTTTTAAAATGAGTGTGGGCATCAATCCACGAACGCCGAGTTCGTATGCCTCAGTGGATGTCTTCAGTCAGTCCCCGCTCCTCAATACTCGTCAAATAGGGTGAGTGTATGTGGGGTATAGGGAGAAAGCGCACATAGCATAATCCCGTATAAAAACCAATTTATTGATTTAAAACGATATGGTAGACTCATATTTAGAAGTAAAATATGGTACAAATCATCCACAAGCGCCGAGCTCATCTCCTGCCGTCAGTTTGTGACAGTATCCCGTGCTCCAATCCTCACGCGTATCATCACGTCACGTGACTTCATCAAATGTGTGAACTTTGCCATTGGAATCCATGTATCCTACTCTCCATGCATTTTTAGTGGAGAAAAAAAAACGCACTGGACTGCATGTCATGTGAACCAGCCCTAAAAGTGAAGCGTAGAATATAATTGCTCTAGGCTATGACACACTAGAACATGAAAAATGCTGTATTTCTGGTTACCTTGAGCGATTACGTCATTTTTGCCTCAGTTGTATCTGTTCCTGGGAGTTGCTACCCCTGCACTTGCACCCAATGAGCTCCTGAAAACAAGAGAGCAGTAGAATGTAGGTATAAACAGATGGAAAATATTAGTGGGTGGATAGCTAAGGATAAATGAAACTATGCAGAAAGAAAGCAGCATTTAGATATAGTATAGCTCCCAGAAAATGGGAGGTTTCTGCTTACAAATCCTGCTTGTTAAATTTCTGTCCTGCCCTTGAACTAACATTGGCCTAGAGATTAGAGTATGAATCCATCCAATATTTTGAGATGGGAATGAGGGACACCTACTAGCAAAAGTATGTAGGCATAGGACACACCCCCTGTCACAACCCCTTAAAGGAGAATTAACCAAAAAAAGGTTAATTAAATCCACAAGGGATTTTTTTTACTACTACTATTCCTTTATATTGGCTTTTAAAATTTACAAATGCATCAATTTAGAATTTGAATGAAAGGTTTAGCACTGGGAAACACATTTTAAAAGATAAATAGTGCATTTTCTATCCAACTATATAGATCAGACCAAAATGAGGGACAAACGAGGAGGAAAGAAGGACAGAGAGACATTGCTCCAAATCAGGCACAGTCCCTCCAAATCAGGGACATTTGGGAGCTATGTGAATCAAATGTAAGAAACTAAAAATAATACAAGATGAAACAGGGACTGGTAATGTTAGATAGAATGGTGAATCTTTTATTATGAAAAATATGTGAAAATATATTTTGACATTGCAGAATAATGGTTGATCACAATATGTCTTTGCTTGTGTCCCAAGGTTGTAGGTTGTCTGCTGTTAATAAACCTGCTGACCTTCCAGATACTGAATGATTGGTGTCATGTGCACACCCAAAAGCTATGATGTTGGAGGAAAAGTTATGTCTACTTTGTTTTTAAAGCTACTCGTTAACTGTGCCAAGCAATTAAAAAAAAAAAAATGTTATATGTCAAATGTGTCATTTTTTGGGAGCCAAGGGTTGTGTGCCTACAGTTCTGTAGTGACAGAAATCTGGCCCTGGTCTCCTCTATTTGCAGTGTCGCTAAGTCTGAGGACATCTCCCCTATGGCAGCCATAGAAACATACCACCCAGGGTTCCACTACTACTTCCCACTTCCACCTTGTGGGCACGTGCATGGTTGAGCAGGACTGAGCAGGGCACAGAAGGAGGGGCTATACTGGGCTGGGGGAGATGGAGGGGGGGGCTGTGCAGAGAGTTTACCACTGGGGGAAATAAATTAACTAGTAAGGTCTAAATCGTAAGGAAAACGTAGAAAAATATAATAAGACAAATGTCACTGTAAAATTATAAGCTTAGCCTACCTTATAAGTGGACAGTGTCAGTCAGTAGTGCAGTTGGCAATGTCAGTAGGGCAGAGGATGATGTCAGTAGAGCAGTGGACAGTATCAGTAGGGAAGTGGACAATGTTAGTAGGGCAAAGGATGGTGTCCGTAGAGCAGTGGACAGTATCAGTAGGGAAGTGGACAATGTCAGTAGGGCAAAGGATGGTGTCAGTAGAGCAGTGGACAGTATCAGTAGGGAAGTGGACAATGTTAGTAGGGCAAAGGATGGTGTCCGTAGAGCAGTGGACAGTATCAGTAGGGAAATGGACAATGTCAGTAGGGCAAAGGATGGTGTCAGTAGAGCAGTAGACAGTATCAGTAGGGAAGTGGACAATGTCAGTAGGGCAAAGGATGGTGTCAGTAGAGCAGTGGACAATATCAGTAGGGAAGTGGACAATGTCAGTAGGGCAAAGGATGGTGTCAGTAGAGCAGTGGACAGTATCAGTAGGGAAGTGGACAATGTCAGTAGTGCAAAGGATGGTGTCAGTAGAGCAGTGGACAGTATCAGTAGGGAAGTGGACAATGTTAGTAGGGCAAAGGATGGTGTCCGTAGAGCAGTGGACAGTATCAGTAGGGAAGTGGACAATGTCAGTAAGGCAAAGGATGGTGTCAGTAGAGCAGTGGACCGTATCAGTAGGGAAGTGGACAATGTCAGTAGGGCAAAGGATGGTGTCAGTAGAGCAGTGGACAGTATCAGTAGGGAAGTGGACAATGTCAGTAGGGCAGAGGATGATGTCAGTAGAGCAGTGGACAGTATCAGTAGGGAAGTGGACAATGTTAGTAGGAGAGAGGATAGTGTCAGTGAAGCAATGGATGGTGTGAGTAGGGCAGAGGTTGGTATCAATAGGACAGATGTTGGTGTCAGTAAGGCAGTAGGTGGTGTGAGTAGTTTTTCTTTATTTAATATTATATTTATTTTTTTTACAATTTTATTTTTTATTATTGTTTAATACAACTTTTTTTTTTTTTAGCAACCTTGTTGAGGGGCTTTGGTGAAATATCAGGGGTTTAAACCTCCAATGCCTCACTTTTGAGAAAGAGAAAGGACATTGAGAACACAGTTCTTAAAGTGATTGTAAAGGAAACATTTTTATTTAAAATAACAACAAACATGTCATACTTACCTGCTCTGTGCAGTGGTTTTGCACAGAGCAGCCCGATCCTTCTCTTCTTGGGTCCCCCGCCGGCGCTCTGGGTCCCTTCCCCTTGCCGAGTGCCCCATAGCAAGCTGGTGGTCACTGTCTGTGATTGACAGCAGCGGGAGACAATGGCTCCTGCTGCTGCATCCAAGCCAATCAGGAGGGAAAGACCTGGCAGAGCCTCAGGTCTAGTGCACATCGCTGGATCGAGATCGGGCTTAGGTAAGTATTTAGGAGGGCTGAGAGGGGAGATGTACACTGAAGGTTTTTTACCTTCATGCAGTCTATGCATTACCTTTAACCTTTAAAACCACTTTAATGTTCATCTCTGCAGCCTTATCTTCACAGAATGAATGAACAGGAAGAGATCGGCACGGTCTCCCTGTTCATTTACAAACTTAAGCACAGTACAGATAGTAAACACATTTTACTATGCTTGAATAAACACAACTAATGATGGGTACTGATCACTCACTGTGTTTATTCAGAAAAGAAAGGGGCCAGTAAATTACATATTTAATGACCCCCTACCCCGCTCTCCATCCTAAAGGGATTCCCATGTTCTGGAGCATGCCCAGTCGCTCCTTCTTCAAACCAATGGTTTTGAATGGTTTGAAGAAGGAGGGACTGGGCATGCTCCGAAAAATGTTCTGCTTACTCTGACGTCACTTCCGGTTGCCTGGATTCCATGCTGGTCCTGAAAGCACGGCTCTCCGTCTTGGATCAGCGATACAGTGTTTCACACCACTGGTTGGCTGGAACTTTCACCTGCAGCTGTCTTTACTTCCAGGAGGCATCCCACTGGACATTATGGATTCATTGATATACATGTTTTTCACTTCCAACTTGTAAGTGTTTTTAACCTTTCCTTGTCAATAAAGTGTTTTATTACTGCACTTAGAAGTGCCTTCTTCTCTGCACTGTTTTTCCTATAGAGTGTGCTTCCCTCTTCTGAAGTGCTGCTATGGTGCATTAATCACATTTCAAGAGCCAGTCATGTACTCTTTGTCATAGTCTCCTTGTTATCCAGAGTGCCCTATTCTCCACACTCCTTGAAAGGGTAGATCAAGATTGATGGGTTGCCCTGGTGTAAAACCTAAAGTGACAGGGAGGCCACATGGGCCTTATGGAGCATATTGTATATGGTCTCCAGAACTTGATATGGTATTTTAAAGAGGTTTAAAATGGTTGTTAAAGTGCGCAGTTTAGGAGATATCCCCTATATCAGCATGGGACAACATCATCGGCACATGCGCACTGAAGCAATGGCTCGTTCGTGCCGTTGCTTCAGCTCAGCTGACGTACCTTTACCAGCAGCTCCACGTCATTGCGGCTCTGGCCAATCACAGCGCCGGATACCCAGAAATAACTCCAGGAGAAATGTCGCCAGGCAGAGCAGTGTGCTGGGACTGCTGCGGGAGCTTCGATCTAAGTTGCATACTAGCTCATTATGCCTTTGTCTTGCAGGTTTTTTTTTTTTTGTGGGTTTACAACCACTATAACTCAAGATCTATATAATGGAATCAGAACTTCCTTCATCCTGCTGGTGATCCCTCTAGTAATACACTCTAAAATTCTATTCACTTTTGCATCTGCCACACTGTTTGCAGATGTTGCAATCATTTGAAGTTTGTTCACCTGTACCAAATTCCCGGGTCATAAGACACTTGCACTTTCAGAATTTGGCCCCAGTAAGGAGATAACCCAATGATTGAATGCCTACATGCAACAGAAGGGACTCTGTATAGTACCAGTGCATAATAGGACTGGCAGTAATTCTCCCTTTTTGCACAAAATCTTGGAAATGGAAGGATCACAGAAAGTTTCTTAATATTTAAAAATGTATTAAGGCTTGAAGACTTCCTTAACTGGAGGCAATGTCATGGGATTCTTATATAACTCATGTACTACAGTTCTACTAGGGATTCTGAGTCGCTTCACTGCTATAATCTCAAACAAGGAGAAGTTCAGTACTCCTGTACCATTCTCTGTAAATTAACCACTTCAGCTCCCTCGGCTGCTTACCCCAGAGCAAGTAACTCATTTCAGTTGTTTAGTGTTGGCAGTAACATCATAATTACCTTATGACAGGGGTAGGCAACCCGCACACAAAGCCTATTTTGCCGGCACTTGACTCCCTCCCCATCAGCAGAGCAGCACAGGGAAGTGTCAGTGAGACACTAATGCATTCCAATTTCAGAGTTCCCCACTCTGCACCTGCACTGATGGGGAGGCACTGTGCCCCCACATATTGTAAAAGATGGGAAACATTGTTTGGTTCTCTAACTTTGCTTTAGCTTCGATTGTCAGCTTTTGTGATGGGGAAAAGTTTGGGTGCAGTTCTGTTAGGGGGGCGGTCCCTGTTTCCAGGAGGAGGACTGTCATTGGCCACTGCTAAAGCCAATTACAGTCCTGCTAGCCCCACCCATCTGGAGGAAAATTACTCGCTTGTTTGCCACTAACAATCTCAGAAAGAAGGGATTTCACTGTGATTGAGAAAACCACAATCAGGTGACAGTTTGTGTAATTACTGTTGAGCTTCTGGGAACTTTGTTAAAATTATTCCTGAACCTTTGCATCACTTACTACTGAACCCCTCTGCACCCTGTGTCCCTTTAAACCACAGCCAGTATTCAGCGCAATGAAAATCACACCAACCACTTTTTCTCAGCTGCGGGGGCCCAACTTATGATCCTGCACACAGGCCCACTGCTTTCAGAAAATGCCCCTGACCTGAGCTCCTCATTGCGCATCCATTCCAGGTGCTTGTATGTAACATCACATACATCACATAAAAGCACGTGGGCTGGATGCAAGAGTTGGATCAGCAGGATGAGTGTGCCAGGACAGGTAGATGTGACTTATCTCCGCTTCCTTTTACCACTCTGCAAATAACGCATATCATAGAAGAGAAGAGGGTACAGCGGTGGGGAAAATGAGCAGGAGGGGTTCAGAGGTGGGACAGATGAGCAGGGAGGTACAGTGGTGGAAGAGATGAAGAGGGGGTCCAGCACAGGGAACAGAAGGGCAGGGGGGTTCAGTGTTGGGCCAAATGAGCAGGGGGTTCAGTGTTGGGCCAGATGAGCAGGGGGGTTCAGTGTTGGGCCAGATGAGCAGGGGCGTTAAGTGTTGGGGCAGATGAGAAGGGGGTTCAGTGGTGGGACAGTAAAGCAGGGGGGTAGAGCAGTTGTGTAGATGTGAAAGGAGGTGTATTGGTGGGACATATGAGCAGGGGGTTACAGTGGTGGGGCAGGAGAGCAGGGGGAACAGAGGTGGGACAGAAGAGCAGGGGGGTGCAGAGGTGAGACAGATGTGCAGAGGGTACATTGATGGGGCAGATGAGAAAGCAAGTTACAGTGGTGGGGCCGATGAGCAGATGGGTTATGTGTTAGGAGAGATGAGAAGGTGATTCAGTAGTGAGACAGAAGAGCATGGGTATACGGCAGTGGAACAGATATGCAGGGAGGTACAGTGGTGGGACAGATGAGAAAATGGGGTACATTGATGGGGCAGATGAGCAGGGGGGTTACAGTGGTGGGGCAGATGTGCAGGTACAGTGGTGGGAGGGATGAAGGGGGTTCAGTGGTGGGACAGAAAAGCGGGGGGGGTACAGTGATGGGGCAGATGAGCAGGGGGTTACAGTGGTGGGACAGATGAGCAGGGGGGGTTCAGTGTTGGGCCAGATGAGAAGGGGGTTACAGTGGTGGGAAAGATGAGCAGGGGGAGTTCAGTGTTGGGGCAGAGGAGAAAGGAGGTACATTGGTGGAACAGATGAGCAGGGGGTTACAGCGGTGGGGCAGAGGAGCAGGGGGGGTACAGAGGTGGGGTAGATGTGCAGAGTGGTGCAGAGGAGAAAGGAGGTACATCTGTGGAACACATGAGCAGGGGGTTACAGTGGTGGGGCAGAAGAGTAGGGGGTACAGTGGTGGGGCAGATGAGCAGATAAGTTCAGTGTTAGGACAGATGAGAAGATGGTTCAGCGGTGAGAGAGAAGAGCATGGGGGTACGGCGGTGGAGCAGATGTGCAGGGAGGAACAGTAGTGGGGCAGATGAGAAAGGGGGAACATTGGTGGGGCAGATGAGCAGGGGCATACAGTGGGGGAACAGAAGAACAGGGGGTACAGTGGTGGGACAGATGAGCAGGGGGGTACAGTGGTGGGGCAGATGTGCAGGGGGTTACAGTGGTGGGGCAGATGAGAAAGGGGGTACATTGGTGGGGCAGATGAGAAAGGGGGAACATTGGTGTGGCAGATGAGCAGGGTGGTACAGTGGTGGGGCAGATGAGCAGGGGGTTACAGTGGTGGGGCAGATGAGCAGGGGGTTACAGTGGTGGGGCAGATGAGCAGGAGGGGTACAGTGGTGGGGCAGACGAGCTGGGGGTTACAGTGGTGGGACAGATGAGCAGGGGGTTACAGTGGTGGGGCAGATGAGCAGGGGGTTACAGTGGTGGGGCAGATGAGCATGGTAGTACAGTAGTGGGGCAGATGTGCATGGTAGTACAGTAGTGGGGCAGATTGTGCATGGTAGTACAGTAGTGGGGCAGATGTGCATGGTAGTACAGTGGTAGGGCAGATGTTCAGGGTTGTACAGTGGTGGGGCAGATGTGCATAGGGTTACAGTGGTGAAACAGATTAGTGGGGGACAGTGATCTGAGGTGTGGAGTTGCAGGAATTGGGGCTGATCTGAGGTGTGAGAGTGCAGGATGTTAATTTATCACCACTAAAGTAGTTTACAGCATTCACTTTGTAAAAAATCCTTTTCGTGATTGAGAGTGTGAAGTTGACATTTTTTTGTTATAAAATCGGCACGCTCAATTTCTTTGAAAATATTTTTCGGCACACTGTGCACAAAAGGTTGCCTACCCCTGACCTATGATATGAAAGTGATACATATACTGTATCTTTTTGTTGTTCATTGGTAAACAGGGCTTTGTTTTTGTTTTTTGCAGTAATGTCTTTTAAAAAATTAATTGATCTTCCATGCATTTTAAAGGGGATTGTATTAGAAAATTGTATAGAAAATAGAGTTGATCAGTGATAGTTTTAGGGCAACTAATGTTACTGCAGATGAAAAGTTCAAATTGTATTCCACTTTATGACAATAAAATTATCTTCCTTGTACAATATACAGTGAAGTTTTCTACAAATGCTATAAAAGTGATTTTTTTTCTGTTTCTATATGATTCCACATTATATCTGTATGTTTTTGTAACAAGGAAAAAAGCAAAATGAAAGAAAATGTAAGCAATGTTTGTCACAACAATAAAAAAAAAACCAAAAAAAAAAAAAACTGGAGAGCAGAGGAAGTAGAAATTAATTAGGGTTAATGAGGGATTTAACTGGAAGGAAGCTTTTCACTTTGCAAGTTTTCTGCAGCTGAATTTAGGAGAAGGTGACAGCTGCCTGTCTGTACATCAGGGGTCACACTGACAGTGGGCCCTTGGGAATGTGCACACGGGGAGGGGTATAAAATTTTACTACTTATTAAGTGCACCTTGGAGGATTTAGATGAAGTGGGAAAGGCGTAGAACTTACAGTATGTCAGTTTTTTGGCTGACAGCAGTATAAATTTGCCCAGCAGAAGGACAGGTGTAATCAGGGATAATAGATCAAAATGTACTAGAGACAAACTGTACAAGCAGTTTTTGTTTTTTTTTACTGCAAGAATTAAGAGACTGCAGATAATACAGCAGTGTAAAATTGACCAGCAGCAGGGCAGTTTTAATTAGGAATAGTTGGCCTAACTGGTGTATACCTAACGTCTATTTTATCTAGGCAGATGGGGGTAATGTGAATCTGAGTGATATAATGTGAAGTGGTTTAGTTGAACACTTGCTCTTTTTTTCTCTTTTAAATACTACATCAGTGTGCCGCTAACAAAAAGCAACTCTAATAGTCCGCAAAAAAATGCGCCACTTTAAGCACTCCAAACTTAAAAAAAAACAGATGGGCCAGGTTTTATCCTGAAATAATACCGAGAGTGTTTTATTTCAGAAACAGTAGCCATACATATTGTACTGTGGTTGGACAGTATGTAGCGAACTCCCTAAGGATCCGCAAGTAAAATGGGATCCCCCACTCTGCACAGCCAGGCACAGCAAATTTCCACAGTCACTCCAGTCAGAGAACAGTCCGTGACTTATTTATTTATTTTTTATTGTGGGTAATAACTTGGATAGGGATGGGAGTTTATGGGATGCCCATTTGACTTCAATCAAACTTCAGGGACAACGCCTCCTATATACAGTTTATATACACTCCACTGCTTCCTCTAGCACTTGCTTTCAGAACTCCAGATGCATCACCTTGTTGCAATTTGGTAGCAAAGGTCCATTACAGGCAGGGACTTGCAGACCCTATACTTGAAGATAGGATGACACAACTCACACTTCCAATCACTTCCTCTCTGTGGTCACTGATTCCAGCACCACCTATTCATGGAACTGCCAACCTGCCTGGCTGCAACTGCCCCTTTCACTAGCCCTTCAGGCTAACTTCTCCACAGTCCTCCCAGACTGACACTCTCGCCACAGTCCTCCCAGACTGAACACTCACCAGCCCACACGGCTGACTCCTCGAGAGGTCTCCTGGATGTGCTGACCTTCTCCTGCTGTCATCTCACTTGCTCCCATGCCTCCAGGAATGGTTTCCTTCATGTGTTGTGTGGAATCCTTCCAGCACCTGAGCCCCAGACCCCAGGTCACTCTCCCAGACTAGGGGGCACCCTGCGAGAACCTTAGACAGCCTCCTTAGCACTCCAGCTCTATCTTCCACCCGACTGGCCCTGTTGGCATGGCCCATGTCTATTTATGAGGTAGGCTCTGCCCCTGCCTTCCCATTGCTGGGGACTGACCGAGGCCTCATAAATATGCATGACATGCAAACAGCTAAACTATGTACACTAGCACACTAGCTAGAGGGTGCTACAAGTATATACTATGGGCCACTTTCTAAAACTGCAATGTAAGAAGGAGAGACAAGGCAGCTTTGTTCTTGGAATAAATAAAAATATTAAAGTGTATTATTTTAAAGATAAGAGTCACATACATTGTACATTGGCTGGACAGTATGTAGGCAGCCTGGTCAGACTGCATAGTAAGATATAAAGACGAGACAAGTTTTATCTTGAAATAAACATTGTGTATTACCGCATATACTCGAGTATAAGTCAACCCAAATATAAGCCGAGGCACCTAATTTTACCACATAAAAACTGGGAAAACATATTGACTCGAGTATAAGCCGAGGGTGGGAAAATGCAGCAACTACCGGTAAACAATGCCCATCTGCAGCCTCACTGTGCCCATCTGCAGCCTCACTGTGCCCATCTGCAGCCTCACTGTGCCCAGTTGCAGCCTCACTGTGCCCCGTTGCAGCCATACCTTTTATTACTAAAACAGCGTGTGTCTCCCGGTGTGTAATGCATTCTGTTTAGCCGTCCATTGAAACAAAGCCCACCCCGCCTCCTCCTCGTCTGTGATAGGCGGAAAAATGATACAGTTTCCCAGCATCGTATCATCGTATCATCTATTCTCCACTGTTCGAATCTACAAACACTTCGAACAGTGGAGAATGGCCCCTGATACTGGAATCTCATGAGACATAACGAGATTACAGCACCAGAAATATGGACATTCCCGGAGGAGACCGCCCACCTAGTAATAAAATACCTGTCCCGCTAATGGACTGTGTCACCGGTGAAAAATTAGAGTGTATTATTTCATAGACAATAGCCACATATATTGTACAGTGGCTGGTCAGTATGTAAACAGCTTGGCAATGCCACAGTGTAAAAGGAATAGCATAGGCAGGTTTTGTCTTTAAATAAATATTACAGTGTATTAGCTAACTATTTACAAATGCAACAATTTAGAAATAAGATGAAAGGTTTAGCGCTGGAAAATCCTTTTTGATAGATAGAAAGTGCATTTTATATACATCTATATAGATTAGACCAAAATGAGGGAATAATGAGGAGGAATGAGGGACAGAGGGACATTGCTCCAAATCAGGGATAGTCCCTTGAAATCAGGGACAGTTGGCAGCTATGTGTATAGCACCTGTGCCGAAGGACTGGCATAAGCAGCAAATTGGAGACACAAAGATTATTTACAGTGCAGCAAATATTAGAAATTTGGCAGAGGTCCAGCTTAACAGTGACAAAGCACTGAAATAGGCTGCAAACTTGGAGATACAGTGCATGTTACCCTGCTGGAAATATTTGAAATTTGTCAGTTCAGGTCCAGCCGTGGAAACAATGTGTGGCACCGTTAAAGTGTGAGATTACATAAATAAGCTGCAAACATTGAGGTGCAACACAAGATTTACCCTGCAGCAAAAAATTACACATTTTGCTGATTTAGAACTGGTTCATTTCTATCAAAGTGAGCCAGTCCACAGTATCAGGAGACATAAGGATTAATTTCTCAATGATAAAACCTCCTGCATTGAAATATGCACTGAAGGTCACATACCACAGTATGCGCTGAAGGCCTTTGCAGACAGCATACTGACTGCAGGGCAAGCCAGAAGCTTTGCGTGAACTTTGCAAGCTCTGGCCAATGATCCAGCCTAGACACCCAATAGTCCAAAGGGTGCTCACTCTTAAGATTGTCTGCATCAGTACAGGACCTCAAGTAGTCGGCAGTCAGTCATGTGGTCGAGTGCTGCCTGCAGCCAAACTTAATTGTAGATGAAAATTCATCTTAAAAACATTGCAGTGGCAGTCACCACCAGCACTAATCTTTCATCAATGCCTGGGGATTGGAGGCACATTGGGCATAAGAAAGGATTCTGCCACCATAAAGAAATGCTGCACCTCCTCAAAGCTGCCCATTTTGGGCTCCCTCTGGGATTGTGCATTTTGCCTTTTTAGAGGGGTTTCAAAAGGGTGGCCATCCGATAATGGTCCCTATACTTCATGCCCTGAATCCCTCTAGTGCCCGGTCTAAGATACAACACAGTATGTAATCCAGAAGAAACATAACAGCGATTATGTTTCTAATCCCCACTTCATTCAAGATAATGCAAGTGTCATGAATCATGAGCCACTGTCGCAGTGGAAGGAACCCCAGCTCCCCAGAGCCCGTTCTGGTACTGTACTCACACAGATACTTACTGATGTCTCACTGCTGTTGGTTCAGCCTCAGTAGAATGTGCATTGTTGAGTTCCAGCATGTGAGGGTCTTGCATCAGGGGGCTAGGCAGCTTGTTTTGCCGCAGCATTTCTGCCAGGCAAACACTTGCAGGGTATGATTGCCTAAAATGGCCACACATTCTTCTGACCTGACACAGGACCACTTGGAAGCCAGAGTATTTAACCAGATGCAACACCAAGTTTAGAACATGTGCCAGGCTACGTGTGTGAACTTTCCTTGCTGAAGGGCAGCCAGCAGGTTAGTCATACACAACCTTTCCTGGCACGAGACTGGGTAGGATCAGCTGGCTCTAGAATCTCTGGCCCAGTATGTCTCCTGTACCCTAGACATACCAACTGAAAAACAGTGATCAGCATTTTGCCTGGGCCTATGCATATGCCCAGTGGTGCTTGGGCAAGACTGATTCAAAGGAGTAACCAGATGAAGCCAATGAGGAGGATAAAAGTGACTGTGCCAAAACCAAGATCAAATTGACCCTGTATACTGTGAATGAGATGTAGCATGCCTGGTCATGCTTGCTGGGCCACTTGTCAATGGCCATTACATTTCACATGCTAGTGGAGGCAGGGATGACTTTGTAAGGAAAAATAATAGCAGCTGAATAAAAGTGGAACTTCTGCTCATTTGTCTCCTCTTCCTCTCCAGTGCCACAATTGGCACCTTTTCGAGGGGGAGGGGGGACAGGATACCTGTCTTTGCCACGACCCATGACGTCACCGCGGGGCTCCCTCCTCCTCACCCTGTCGCCAGGCCAGTAGGAAAGAGGAGTGGGGCCTCGCGCATGCCCAGTAGGGTTCCGTAAGGCTACACTGCCGGGTTCACTTACCCGAAATGGTGGCGGCAGCACCCGACAGCTGATGGAAACATCAGCTGCGGTGCCGACATCGCTGGACACCAGGACAGGGAAGTGTCCTATTATTAAAAGCCAGCAGCTGCAGTATGTGTAGCTGCTGCCTTTTAATTGTTTTTTTTTGGGGCAGACCTCCGCTTTTAGGAAATATACAGTGACTTGCAAAAGTTTTCACCCCCCCTTGGCTTTTTACCTATTTTGTTACAGTACAGCCTTTAGCTCAATGTTTTTTTAATCTGACTTATATGTGATCGATCAGAACACAATAGTCTAAGTTGGTGAAGTAAAATTAGAGAAATATATACATAAAACTATTTTTCAGAAATAAAAAACTGATAATTGGCATGTGCGTATGTATTCACCCCCTTTGTTATGAAGCCCATAAAAAGCTCTGGTGTAACCAATTACCTTCAGAAGTCACATAATTAATGAAATGATGTCCGCCTGTGTGCAATTTAAGTGTCACATGATCTATCATTACATATACACACCTTTTTGAAAGGCCCCAGAGGTTGCAACACCTAAGCAAGAGTTACCACTAACTAAACATTGCCATGAAGACCAAGGAACCCTCCAAACAAGGGACAATGTTGTTGAGAAGTACAAATCAGGGTTAGGTTATAAAAAAATATCCAAATCTTTGCTGATCCCTAGGAGCACCATCAAATCTATCATAACCAAATGGAAAGAACATGGCACAACAGCAAGCCTGCCAAGAGACAGCCGCACACCAAACCTCACGGACCAGGCAAGGAGGGCATTAATCAGAGAGGCAGCACAGAGACCTAAGGTAACCCTGGAGGAGCTGCAGAGTTCCACAGCAGAGACTGGAGTATCTGTACACAGGATGACAATAAGCCGTACGCTCCATAGAGTTGGGCTTTATGGCAGAGTGGCCAGAAGAAAGCCATTACTTTCAGCAAAAAACAAAATGGCACATTTCAAGTTTGCGAAAAGGCATGTGGGAGACTCCCAAAATGTATGGAGGAAGGTGCTCTGGTCTGATGAGACTAAAATTGAACTTTTTGGCCATCAAAGAAAACGCTATGTCTGGCGCAAACCCAACACATCACATCACCCAAAGAACACCATCCCCACAGTGAAACATGGTGGTGGCAGCATCATGCTGTGGGAATGTTTTTCAGTAGTCGGGACTGGGAAACTGGTCAGAGTTGAGGGAAAGATGGATGGTGCTAAACACAGGGATATTCTTGAACAAAACCTGTACCAATCTGTGTGTAATTTGAGGCTGGGACGGAGGTTCACCTTCCAGCAGGACAATGACCCCAAACACACTGCTAAAGCAACACTTGAGTGGTTTAAGGGGAAACATGTAAATGTGTTGGAATGGCCTAGTTAAAGCCCAGACCCCAATTCAATAAAAAAGATCTGTGGTCAGACTTAAAGATTGCTGTTCACAAGTGCAAACCATCCAACTTGAAGGAGCTGGAGCAGTTTTGCAAGGAGGAATGGGCAAAAATTCCAGTGGTAAGATGTGGCAAGCTCAAAGAGACTTATCCAAAGCGACTTGGAGCTGCGATAGCTGCAAAAGGTGGCTCTACAAAGTATTGACTTTAGGGGGGTAAATAGTTATGCACATTGACTTTTTCTGTTATTTTGTCCTATTTGTTGTTTGCATCACAATAAATAAAAAAAAAACATCTTCAAAGTTGTGGGCATGTTCTGTAAATAAAATGATGAGAGCCTCTTGAGCCCATCGGGAGAGAGAGCCCTGACTGATGGGGGCATGGCCAGGGAGGAGTTGCAGAAAGTTGTTATAGTTCAAGATTGGTACAAAAGGGGAAAAGGGTTGGGCCTGAGCTCAGGAGTTTGGCACCCCAGGGGATTATGGTCCTTTTCGGACGGAAGCATGGAAGAGCTCGGACCTGACCCTGCGGCTCCAGCTATGGACACGGATCACCTCCTGGCTAAGGTCCGTGAGCTGGCCCTCAGGGGTCAGACTGACTGGCTCTTTGCCCTCTTATCCCCTGGGGTGCCCTCTCCTGCCCCTTCCCCTGCCCCTTCCCCTGTTCCTCCTCCCGAGTCGAATGGACGCAGGGCCCGCAGACGTGCCCGTCCACCTTCTCGCTTCAGTCCCAGCCCCTCTGCGGCCTCTCACTGCTCCCCCCCTCCTCCCCCCCTCCATCCCCCTCCGGTTCGGGTTCCCAGGGCTCCAGCAGCCAGGAAACGGGGATCGGCCGCCCGCTCTCGGCGTGCCCCCCTCGTCGGTCGCCTTCCCCAGCCACCGGGACGAACGCGCGGCCCCCCCCTCGGTGTCCCCGTTCTCGCAGCCCCCGCTCAGCGCCCCCCCCCTCGCCCCCCTCCCCTTCCCTGAATATGGCGCGAGGCCTGGACGGAGCTGGAGCGCTCCAGCCCACGGCCTCGCGTTATGAAGTACCTGCTTCCGCCCCTGCAGACAGCGGGGGGGCGGCGGGCGTGCGGCCGCTCCGCTCCTCGGCCAGGCTGTCCTCTCGTAGGGCGGCTGGAGGGGGCCGGAGCTGCTCGCCTGCTCCGGCGGCTTTCGTTCCCTCAGATGGCGGCGTCTGCAGCGTCGGCGGCGCCTCGGCTCGGGACCGGCTCCCCCTAGCGGCCAGTTCACTCCCTGCGCCTAGCCAGGCGGGAGCATTTGAACTGGCCGTGCACTATGCACCAAATGCACATAATGCACATGCCCAGCACCCCTCTGCGCCCGGCTGGGCGGGGGGCGACTTTGGGGGCAATCATAGGGGAGCATTTGGGTGCGGGCTGCCTCATCCTGCGCCCTCCTGGGCGGGGTCGCAGCTGGCCCCAGAATCATATGGCCAGGGCGCCTGGCAAAACGCGGCCCTTTCAGCACCCGACTGGGTGGGGGGTAGTTCATCCCGGGACAGAATTCACACAAACGCTGCCAGGTCGCAAGGTCCCCCTGCGCCTTCATGGGCGGGGCCCTCGGCGGCTTCTGGGCAATCAGGAACAGGCTTATCACAGGGCAGGACTCCCATTGCGCCCGGACGGGTGGGGGACAGGTCCCAGACCCAGGCCGCGCCATGCCATGTAGCTTCCCGGATGGGATGTGCCCCCTCTGCGCCTGGCAGGGCGGGTGCGGGTGTTTCGTCCCTCACGGATACCATCCCCCCCCGTGCTCTCAGACGCCCTCCAGCGCCCGGGCGGGCGGAGGTCTCGCGAACCCCCTTCTTACAGTCACCGGGGTTTAACCCCCCCTACGCGATCAACTTGGCGGGTAACGCCAGTCTCCCTGCGCCCGGCTGGGCGGGAGATTCCGGATCCGGGCTGGCGGCAGCTTCCGCCCCGGATCAGCCGGACAGAAGCCATAGACATTCCTGTACCTGCACAGTCGCTGCCCTCGGCCAGGGGGCCCCTTCAGTGTCCATGGCAGGACCCCCGCCTCTGGATCTCTCAGTCGGCCGAGACGGCCCGAACATACACGGCCCCGTTGCTCCTCACGGTGCTGGCCGTTCCAGCCTGCAGTCTTCCGGAGTCGAACGGGACACCGCCTCGCCCCTTGATCGCCCGTCATCGGTGATGCCCCCAAGGATCAGTGAGTATGATTGTGAATTGATTTGGGGGAGGTCAGTTGATGATTCCGTATCGGGCCCTGAAGACCGCATAGCGTCGGTGGTCAGGTCGGTTCTCTCTAGTATGGGCGTTTCGGGCGCGGCAGCAAATCTTTCCCCTCCTTCCGAAGGGGCCTTGTGGGCGGTAGCTCCCACGGGTGCCCACATACCGGAGGAGACGAAGGAAAGAATATGGCGTCGGGATTTCGTTGATTTCCTCGCTCTAGTTCCGTCGGACAGGGAAACGATCGACAAGTCCCGGCGGGTAGACGTCACTACACAGGGCGAGAAAGTTAAGCAGCTTCCTCGAACATTTGGGAACTGGCTGCAAGGTTTTTGTGCCTACGCGGGTGTGCTATGCGAGCGTTACCCAGAGTTGGCGACCTCCTTGTTCTGCTACCTGGACCTTATCTGGGGGGCGTACAAGGTTTATGGGGGTCAATGCTGGTTCCAGTATGACACCCAGTTTCGGCAGAAGATGGCGGCGCGCAAGGAGCTTCGTTTCGATTGTCAGGATGGTAGCCTGTGGTTATTGCTAATGTGCCCTCACAGGCCAGCTTCCTTTCAGTCAGCGGTCGGCGCTCCTCAATCCGGAGCGTCGGCCGCTTCCAAAAAAGGTGTCTGTTGGCTTTTCAACGAAAGCCACTGTAAGTGGTACTCCGCCTGTCGTTTCAGGCATGAGTGCTCTAGCTGTGGGGGAGCACACCCCTCCAGCCGGTGCTTCAGGAAGGGAAAACAGACACTTCCCAGAGCGGGAGCCAAGGCCGTCCTTCCTAAGCCGGAGGACGCCGGTGAACGTCCTAGAGATGTTGCCCTGGCTAGACCGGTACCCCCTTCATAGGGAGGCCCTGATCCTAAAGGATGGCCTGGATCGAGGTTTCTGGATACCGTTTTCCCCGTCAGACGCTCCTACCATGTCGGCAAATTTAAAATCGGCTGTGGAATTTGAATCCGTAGTGGCCGATAAGCTCCAGAAAGAGCTGGAGCTGGGGCGCATGGCAGGCCCCTTTGATCTTCCCCCATTCCACAACCTGCGGGTATCCCCACTCGGCGTGGTCCCCAAAAAGGCGAGTGGTAAATTTCGTTTAATTCATCACTTATCCTACCCTTCCGGCTCCTCTGTCAACGACGGAATTGATCGCGAGGAATCGCGGGTGCATTACGCGTCATTTGATAAGGCTCTTCACCTCGTCAGGGCAGCAGGGCGTTCCGCTCTTTTGGCAAAAGCGGACATTGAATCCGCTTTTCGCCTTCTTCCGGTTCACCCGGATTGTTTCCACCTCCTGGGTTGCTACTTTCAGGGAAGCTATTTCTTCGACATGTGCCTGCCTATGGGTTGCGCCATTTCGTGCTACTTCTTCGAGTTATTTAGTAGCTTCCTTGAGTGGGTAGTCGCCCAGGAGGCCGGGTCTCAGTCCATGCTGCACTACTTGGATGATTTCCTCTTTGTGGGTCCCTCGGACAGTGGGCGGTGTCAATGCTTGCTCTCTGTTTTTCAAGATGTTTGTCGGCGTTTCGCCGTCCCACTGTCCGTGGACAAGACCGAGGGTCCGGCAACGGTACTATCCTTTTTGGGTATCGAGATTGACACAGTGGCCATGGTCTTCCGCCTGCCGAGGGAGAAGCTGACTAGGCTCCTATCCTTGGTTCGTTTGGCGAAAGGGTCCAAAAAACTGCAGTTGAAACAGCTACAATCTTTGCTGGGGCACCTAGTATTCGCGTGCAGGGTCATACGCATGGGGAGGGCTTTCTGCAGGCGTTTGTCTTGGGCCACGAAGGGCGTTACGGCCCCGCACCACCACGTTCGAATCACCAAGCCCATGCGGGCGGATTTGGACATTTGGCTAACCTTTTTGCAATCCTACAACGGTCAGTCTTGTTGGTTGCAAGAGGAGGTACCGAACTCACAGCTGGAGTTGTACACTGATGCGGCAGGCTCCTGTGGTTTCGGTGCCTTCTTTCGGGGGGAGTGGTCTGCGGAATGTTGGCCGGCCTCATGGGCCCGCATGGATTTATTGCGCAATCTCACCCTTTTGGAGCTTTTCCCGATCATTGTAGCGGTGGAGCTTTGGGGTGAACAGTTGCGCAATCGCCAGGTGATCTTTTGGTCAGACAATATGAGCGTAGTGCAGGTAGTGAACAAGCAATCGGCCAGTTCCCCCCCGGTCGTATCACTGTTGCGTTTTTTGGTTTTAAAATGTTTGCAATTTAACATTTATGTTAGGGCAAAACACGTTCCGGGAGTTTCTAATGACATTGCCGATGCTCTTTCCCGCCAACAGTACCCCCGTTTTCATTCCCTGGCTCCGTCGGCTTCGCAGGAGGGCCTCCCCTGTCCGGCCCACTTATGGAACCTCGTTTCCGGGGATTGTTAGAACTGCTTCGGTCGTCGCTTTCTCCGAGGACGTGGGCGTCGTATTGTCGGGTCTGGCACGAGTGGTCACAAGCGTCGGGCGGTGAGTTCTCTATTTCATCTCCGGATGATAGACGTTTGATCCTATTTGCTTACCTGGTCCAGTTACAGGATAAGGGAGTGTCGGGTTCCACTGTCTCTTCGGCCATGTCCGCCTTATCCTTTTGGTTTCAGCTTCTGGGGTGGGGGGATGTCACAAAAGCCTTTCCAGTGCGTCGGATATTGAGGGGCTGGAAACGCATCACTCATCTGCCTGATTCCAGGCGCCCCATTTCTTTACAGATTTTATCGGATGTTTTGGCTATGTTGCCGGAGGTGTGCTCATCCGAGTTTGAGATTTTGCTGTTCCGAGTAGCTTTCTCATGGGCGTTTTTTGGGGCTTTTCGCATCGGGGAATTAGTTGCAAAATCCAGGTCTTCCGCTGGGGGTATTCTATCGGAGGATGTCGTCCTGTCGGAGCGCAGTGTCACCATTTTATTGCGCTCCTCGAAGACTGACAGCCTTGGCAGGGGCCGCCGAGTGGTGCTGCACCACTGTGGCGGCCCATTCTGTCCTGTGTCTCTGGCCGTTCCTTTTCTTTCCGCGCGCCCCCCATCTCCCACTTTTTTCGTGCACGCTGACTCCTCCTCGTTGAGTCGCTTCCAATTTTTAAAAGTTTTTCGTTTTTGCCTCGAGGCTTTAGGCTTACCAGCGGGCGATTTTTCAACTCACTCATTTCGCATAGGCGCTGCCACCGCCGCTTCTGGCTTAGGGTTTTCCGATACGGAACTTCAGCGGCTGGGTAGATGGGAGTCGTCTCGTTTTTCGCTGTATGTTCGCCCTCACCTTTTGTGTTAATTTCAGGTTTTCCCCCGACTCAAGTTTGGATTTTGGGCGATTCCTTTGTCTTCTGGGCGGCTCGTCGCGCAGAGATCCGGAACTATGGGAGAAATTTGGGACTCTCTTCAGACGTGGCAAGGATTCGCTGGCTGGGCCTGCGCGGGCTGCGTTGGCATCAGGTACTGTGGGAATGTTGGCACCTTCGTACCCGCGTGTCCGGTCATATTGTCCTGGTGGTTCACGCCGGAGGGAACGACGTAGGTTACACCCGGTCCGTGGATCTCATTGCTGCCATGAAAGGTGATATTGCTCAATGCCTTGCAATGTTTACCAGTGTGACTTTCGTATGGTCAGAGATTGTCCCTCGTTCTATTTGGGCCAGAGAAGTTCCGGGACCCTGTTTAGAAAATTTTCGGAGGAAGGTCAACGCCCAGGTGTCCAAATTTGTTCGGAGGATCGGGGGGGTCGTTGTCCGTCACAAAGATTTGGAGGGAAACAACAATGACTTGTTGAGGAGGGATGGTGTTCACCTCAACGACATTGGCATGGATATATTTAACCTGGGACTTCAGAGGGGGGTGGAACAGGCGCTGGCTGCGGTGGGGCGCCCGTCAGTGGATCACTGACTGGCTGGTGGCGGTTTTGGTAACCTTGCCAGCAAATATGGAACCCCTTTGATGCCCGGATGGTAATTGGGAGATTGACGGCCGGTCCGGCACTGATGGTAAGGACAGGCCCCTCCTTCATCTCCCTTTTACATTGGTAGTTGAGTGCTCACAGTACAACTGTGACTGGCACGGTTCTAAAGGTTAATATCAATGTTGATTTTAAATAAAGCTGTGGCCTTGCCCTTTCCAACGTTATTTGGTTGTATGTGTGGTTCTTATTGGTTTGGAAGAAGGGGTAAGGTATGGCAAGTGATGGTTGGGACCTGGGCTTATTGCACCTCAGCAGTCATGAGAGCCTCTTGAGCCCATCGGGAGAGAGAGCCCTGACTGATGGGGGCATGGCCAGGGAGGAGTTGCAGAAAGTTGTTATAGTTCAAGATTGGTACAAAAGGGGAAAAGGGTTGGGCCTGAGCTCAGGAGTATGGCACCCCAGGGGATTATGGTCCTTTTCGGACGGAAGCATGGAAGAGCTGCCCACCCTCCCGCCCTAATTTTGATGGTATGTCACAGCGTGTTGCGGTTTTGGTAACCTTGCCAGCAAATATGGAACCCCTTTGATGCCCGGATGGTAATTGGGAGATTGACGGCCGGTCCGGCACTGATGGTAAGGACAGGCCCCTCCTTCATCTCCCTTTTACATTGGTAGTTGAGTGCTCACAGTACAACTGTGACTGGCACGGTTCTAAAGGTTAATATCAATGTTGATTTTAAATAAAGCTGTGGCCTTGCCCTTTCCAACGTTATTTGGTTGTATGTGTGGTTCTTATTGGTTTGGAAGAAGGGGTAAGGTATGGCAAGTGATGGTTGGGACCTGGGCTTATTGCACCTCAGCAGTCATGCAAATCCTCAAACAATCCATGTTAATTCCAGGTTGTGAGGCAACAAAACACAAAAAATGCCAAGGGGGTGAATACTTTTGCAAGTTGTTTCTGTGTAGTCATTTTATAGATGTCTGCAATTGAACTGTCTAACATTGAACTGCAGCTAACTAGTTTAGGATATTCATACCTCATCAAACACATCCTGATCTATTTTGGATTGTATGGATACATATAGTAGAACATAGTCTACAGAAAACTAATAGGATAAAGTTCACAGGATACAATCTATTAGAATTGTATTATTCCTCCTGCCCTTTTTTAATCAGCCTCTTTCATTTAATGAAACTCAGTGGCATAACTGAATGAGCCCTATATTTTTGTACAGTAATTCAATTTGGTATGAGCAGAGAAGCTATAGGACCCCCCAGGGCCATAGTGCTTGCTTTCTTTATACGCAATAAATACCTGTCAAATTACAGTCAGGTATATCGCAGGACTGCATGTGGCTGTCATTGGACCATACTGACATGTTCCAGCACAAAAAAAAGCCACAAGTTCTCTCTGTCCTAGCAATGCCTGCACATTACAGCCCCATAAAGCCATGGCGCTGTCTCTCTTTGTCAGCTGAGGCTGGATTTGAAGGTAGACGAGCCCCATACAATTTTCAGGGGCTGTAATGTGCAAGCGTGGCCAGGACAGAGAGGACTTGCATGCTGGATATAACCAATCCCAAGAATCTGCGGCTATTGAATCTCAGTAGGTATGCATCTTTGGAGGGGGGTGGAATTGACCCAGCATGCCCCAGTCGGTTACGTCAGGAGGAGGCGGGGTCACCTGCTGACATCATCCAGTGACTCTTCCACTTACCCATTTAGGAACAGGCTGTCTTTGGGAATGTTTCACAAGTCTGGAGAGTTTTTTGGGGGGTTTTTGGGGGTCCAGCGGTGCAGCAGGCGTCGTGACTGATGATAGATCTACATATTCCTTAATAAAGGAATTGTCAAAAATCTGTGTTGTGTCTTTATTCACTTTTTACACTTTTTTGGTGAATAGGTAGGGTCACTATGTCCCCCTTACTCATTCACATAGGGGGGCGGGGTCTGGGGGGCCCCCTTGTTAAAGGGTGCTTCCAGATTTCGATAATCTCCCCTGCCTGCAGATCCCTACAACCACAGCCCAGGATTATCTTTTATTTACATTTCAGCTCTTATTGGGGAAGTCCGCTGACAGCTAATGAGTTATTGGTTGTTAGAGCAGAAGTCCACCCTAACACTAAAATCTGTAAATCTACAGGCATCCAGGATCTAAGACTAACCTACCCAGCCCTGTAAAGAATAAATCACTATATACCTTTTCTGAAGGCGCTCCAGTCCAGTCCCACTCTGAGCTGTCAGCAGCGGCTTCTCTATGGAGGCGGGTGCAGAGGAGGCAGCCGACAACGGAAGCCCCATAGTAAAGCTATGGGTGACGTCACTTCCCATTAATTTCACAGCCGTTGTCGGCTGTCTCCTCTGCAGAGCTTCCCTGCTGGAGACTGGACCGGCTTAAAAAAAATGTATTTCTTCTTTACAGGGCTAGATAAGTTAATCTTAGATCGTGGATGCCTGTATATTTAGAGATTTTAATGTTAGGCTGGACTTCTGCTTTAAGGATGTGGCGGCTGGCTTCAGAATTTGAATCGATTATTTTTCGACCAATCCGAATCATTGCGAAAATTTGGAATTTGTTAGAAGATGAATAAACAAAATTAAATTAAATTAATTTTAATGAAATTAGTTACTATTTCATTCGGAGATTCAGATACATCTGAATGGGTCTTAAATAACTAAGGGACAGGGCCACCCGATGACATTCCCAGATGGCCCTGCCCCTTGTGATGTCATTGACCCAGCATGCACCGGACTATCACATCACAAGGGCCGGGGCCACCCGGTGATGCAGCCGGTGGCCCTGCGCCTACGTTATTTAAAAACTGGCAGACACCGGAGCTGGTAGATAGCGGAAGCCAGCAATGGGTACAGAGCTTTTTTTTTAGGTAGCGGCGGTGGCGTTATTTGCGATTGACTCTGGATCTACACTGGGGTACATGGTTTTTGCTTTTTTTAATAAAGACATTTTCAAAAACTGTCTCTGTTTTTATTTATTTTTGACACTTTTTTTGGTGAATGAGTAGGACCAGATGGGGAAGGGGTCGGGATCTGGGGGCCCCCCGTGACCTGGGGCCAGGGTTGTGGGGAAGAGGCTCTTGTCCCCATCAATATGGGGACAAGGTGCTTTTGGGGGGGCTACCCCAAAGCACGCTCCCCATGTTGAGGGCATGTGGCCTGGTATAATTCAGGAGGGGGAAGTCCAGATAGAGAAGGGGATGCCACCGCTTCAGGCAGGTCAGCTGAAACAAAAACTTCTCCTCTAGAATTGAAGAGCCCCAGGTGCTGGCTAATGCGTATAGCAAATGAAGATGAGCGGAAAACTCTGGACAGCCATACGCCAAAGAAAATTTCTTTAGCCTTTATTGAAAAATCAGGATCACACTGTACAAGCCACAGCAAATGATACAGACAAGGTCTATAGGGCAAGTACGGCCAGGCAATGACCATAGTCCGGGAAACCCTTGTGGATCCAGTCAAACAAAGAAAAAGACATAAGAGCTCCAAGGGACACTCATTACACTCATTACACACTGCGGGGCAAAACAAAGAGGTAACCCTGAATGTTATTAACATCTCAAACAGAACTTTAAAGGATGAAGAAAGAAGTTTACTAGCGAAAGGATTGAACTTTTGCCCAAACAGACATTTTGATGTTTTTGGAACAATATTGGATGTCAACAAGTTTTCCCGTAGTCTAACCCTCGAAAAACACTATTTTGAATTTCCACTGGATAGAGAGGAGGTCCCTTCGGATAATCTTGAGGCAGGTGAGTCCCCCCCTTCACCTAAAATGTTTACGGAGGTCTGTGCGTTACAGGACCTAGCAGGAGATTCCAGTCCACCCCCCTTTGATCCCACTGATGCCCAGAACAACATATCGTTTAAACTTAGATCAGACTTTTATCCAGTTGCATCGAGGGGAAGGGATTTGGACCTCTTCCAGAAAATGGTGGAGGGTGATTTGACTCGTTTGGCTCGTAGTTGTCATAAGAGACCAGTCACCCACAATTTGACTCATGCGGAGAGATTAGCTCTCAAAATGTTGGCAGCCGATAAAAGTACTGTGATTAGGAACGGGGACAAGGGGGGAACTGTATTAGTTTTAAATTTATAACCATATAAAAGAGAGGCTTTACGCCAGTTATCTGATACACAAACATACCAACCACGTATATCCAATCCTACATCCTCTTTTAAAAAAGTATTATCCACTCTTAGATGGAGCAGTCCATTCTGGCCTTTTTTCCCAGAAGGAGAAAGAATTATTCATCCCCGAATGTCCTGTTACGCCGGTATTCCACCATTTATCCAAAGTCCACAAGGAGTTAACCCCTCTTGTGGGCAGACCAATCGTAGCCAGCATAGGCTCTCTTAATGAACGTGAATGGATGGATAGTCAATTATAACCCCTGGTTTTGGGGCTTCCGGGGTATCTTAGCGATACCAAACAATTACTTAACAAATTGCAGGACTTTCAGTGGTGTGACAACTATAGGTGGGTCAGCTGTGATGTGGTTAGTCTTTATTCCAGCATTCCACATGACTTGGGTTTACAGACAGTTGCATGGTTTTTGAAAGAATCTGGAAAATTCTCTTTGTTGCTCCAGGAGTTTATCCTACAGACTTTGGAATACTTGTTGACACACAATTTTTATCATGTTTGACAGGAGCTATTATATCCAGACATGCAGGGCCTCCATGGGGGTGAAGTTTTCGCCCTCATTAGCCAACCTATACATGGGTTGGTGGGAAAGGTCCTGCATCTTTGG
Source organism: Lithobates clamitans (assembly GCA_037952925.1). NCBI lineage: Eukaryota > Metazoa > Chordata > Amphibia > Anura > Ranidae > Lithobates > Lithobates clamitans. The sequence goes on along the minus strand of JBBGZY010001669.1, from coordinate 612,038 downwards.
ACATGATAGCCCCCGTCATTTGTATACTCTGTTTTTCTGTCACTATATTGACGATCTTCTGTTTGTTACATCGGATGAGAGAGCTGATCTTAACGCATGGCTCTCATACTTCAATGACAACACTTTGAACTTGAAGTTTACTGGAGTTTTACGTGTGAATACCATAGAATTCCTAGACGTGAAATTAACAGGGATGGATGGGGTAGTTAATACCGGTTTACACAGAAAAACCAGTGTGGGCAATGTATTGTTGAGAGCAGACTCCGCCCAACCAGGTCACACTATCAGGGGTGTACCATACGGACAATTCCTCAGGTTGAGACGTCTACGCAGCACACCCAATAACTCTCAGACAGAAGCCAGGGACATGATTTAAAGATGTAGAGACAGGGGATATTCAGATAAAATAGTGAATATAGCTTTTGTTGCAGCCAGCGCTATTCCCAGAAATACATTACTCCAGGAAAACACAAATCTTCATTGTTTCCTATCAAAATCCGTTTTTTTCTACACAACACAGCTTGGAATTTACTAAAATTAAAAACATAGTTACCAAGTATTTCCCAATCCTTTTCAATAGAGCTTTTTTTCTCCAAAAATAGGTGCAAGAACTCAACCATGACCCCCCCCCCACACACACACACTGTCATGAGAGGGTCTACCCATTGGTGGCGCTATCGGTCTCTTGGATCGCAGTACCAGTGTCCATCAGCAGGTGTCTTCCAACACCTAGGACCTGCAGTAAAGTAGGTCCTAGTAGGTCTTTCCTGCTGGTGGCACTGTTGCATCCTCGGGCCGTAGTACCGGCGTCAACCAGCGGGTGCACTCTGGCAGTGTGGAGCAAACAGCTCACACTGCGCTCAGCTGTGACATGAGGTCAATTACCACAGCCTTACAAATACCCGGCAAGCCCTCATAGGCTTGCCTTGGTATCTCTCTCCCTGCACTCTTACCTTGCTGCCCGTTACTTTGACCTTGAGCCTGCATCTGCCTTGTCCTGACCTGACCTGACCTGATCTGATCCCATCCCTATCCTGAGCCTATCCCCTCTGTTCCTGGTTACCTTGGATCCCTGCCCTGTATCCCATCCATCCACCCTCTTCCTGTCCTGCTGGTTTGATCTCCCTGTGTATGACCTTGGCCTGGCTTTGTTTACGATTACGGTATCTCCATTTCCTTGTATATATTGTTGTTTGTAGTGGGTTTGTTGTGTTGGTTTTGCACTGTTTGTATTTCTTTACTTGTCACTTATTTATTAAACACCATTATTTCACTTATATGTGTTTTGGGTTTCCTCTGTGCAGTCCACACAGTCTGGTCAATTAGATTCTCTGACAGTATACCAAGGCCATCCCTGACCAGACGTGGCTGCACTGAGAAACCGTCCTGTTACGGTGGGCGCGCAAAATGGACTTTGATGGAATTGTCTATTATTCTCTGCTGGCGGCAGAGGATAGTGAATATTGTTGTCAGACTCTTAAAGATTGGACCTGGGACCAACTGCTGGAAACAATACAAACAGCCCATTTACTTGTAGATCAAGGTCATGTGTTATTTGAGGATGTTCAGCCTTTGATCCAATTATGTACTAAGTCAGCCTTGTCATGCATTCCCGAAGGTAGTGACGATTTCTCCCCTCCTTTCAGTTGTGACCAGGTTGAATCCCTGGTATGGTTGTTAGAGGACGATCCGGCTTCCTTTGATGAACATTATTCCGCTTGTTCCCAGCAGGTGTTATCCGATTGCTTTTTTTCAGTACAATCTTTGGTTAGTCAGGCTGTATGTGAATCAGCGTTTGTTCAACCTTTGCTGCAGGCATGGTCAGATCTCCTGTCTTTAGCTAAGCCACAATATTCCAGTCCTGCCATTAATCATCTGCTTTCCAAAAGATCTATCTCCCCGTCACCTATGGCAACCTCAGCTACAACCCAGTTTAATCAGCTCCCTACCAAATACTACCACCCAGTCTCCAAGTGTCGCACCCATCCCGTCTTCAATTCACCTGTCTCTTCTCCTCCACCTGTAACAGTCCCACAAAACCCCTCTCTAGCTACAGTTCCTTGGTCTTCCTTCTGCCCAGCTACTTTCTTTTCTTACAGCCCTGCACCTACATACAAAACTGCACGGGCTAAACCAAAAAAGAAGCAAAAATTCTTCCCGACCCACACCATCTTGCCAGTAACCCAACCTGTTCCAGCTTTGCAGTCTGACGTTCCAGCTCGCCAGTCTGATGTTCCAGCCTTCCAGTCTGATGTTCCAGCCTTCCAGTCTGATGTTCCAGCTTTTCAGCCTGATGTTCCAGCCTTTCAGCCTGATGTTCCAGCTTTTCAGCCTGATGTTCCAGCTTTGCAGTCTGATGTTCCAGCTTTGCGGTCTGATGTTCCAGCTTTGCGGTCTGAAGTTCCAGCTTTGCAGTCTGAAGTTCCAGCTTTGCAGTCTGAAGTTCCAGCTTTGCAGTCTGAAGTTCCAGCTTTGCAGTCTGAAGTTCCAGCTTTGCAGTCTGATGTTCCAGCTTTGCAGTCTGATGTTCCAGCTTTGCAGTCTGATGTTCCAGCTTTGCAGTCTGATGTTCCAGCTTTGCAGTCTGATGTTCCAGCTTTGCAGTCTGATGTTCCAGCCTTCCAGTCTGCTGTTCCAGCTTTGCCGTCTGCTGCCCAGCTCAAGTGGTTCCTGTCGTCTGCTGCCCAGCTCAAGTGGTTCCTGTCGTCTGCTGCCCAGCTCAAGTGGTTCCTGCCCTCTGCTGCCCAGCTCAAGTGGTTCCTGCCGTCTGCTGCCCAGCTCAAGTGGCTCCTGCCGTCTGCTGCCCAGCTCAAGTGGCTCCTGCCATCTGCTGCCCAGCTCAAGTGGTTCCTGTCGTCTGCTTCCCAGCTCAAGTGGTTCCTGTCGTCTGCTGCCCAGCTTAATGACTCTGACATGCCAGCAGTACCCACTGTCCAGGTTGATGTACCCGATGCCCGGCCTGATGTGCCCTCATCTGTTCAGTTGGAGGCCATGAACTTTAAACAGATGCACCTTGTTGGAGCGTCCGGAGGCCGCTCCTTTAGGGGGGGGTACTGTCATGAGAGGGTCTACCCGTTGGTGGCGCTATCGGTCTCTTGGATCGCAGTACCAGTGTCCATCAGCAGGTGTCTTCCAACACCTAGGACCTGCAGTAAAAGGTCTTTCCTGCTGGTGGCACTGTTGCATCCTCGGGCTGTAGTACCGGCGTCAACCAGCGGGTGCACTCTGGCAGTGTGGAGCAAACAGCTCACACTGCGCTCAGCTGTGACATGAGGTCAATTACCACAGCCTTACAAATACCCGGCAAGCCCTCATAGGCTTGCCTTGGTATCTCTCTCCCTGCGCTCTTACCTTGCTGCCCGTTACTTTGACCTTGAGCCTGCATCTGCCTTGTCCTGACCTGACCTGATCTGATCCCATCCCTATCCTGAGCCTATCCCCTCTGTTCCTGGTTACCTTGGATCCCTGCCCTGTATCCCATCCATCCACCCTCTTCCTGTCCTGCTGGTTTGATCTCCCTGTGTATGACCTTGGCCTGGCTTTGTTTACGATTACGGTATCTCCATTTCCTTGTATATATTGTTGTTTGTAGTGGGTTTGTTGTGTTGGTTTTGCACTGTTTGTATTTCTTTACTTGTCACTTATTTATTAAACACCATTATTTCACTTATATGTGTTTTGGGTTTCCTCTGTGCAGTCCACACAGTCTGGTCAATTAGATTCTCTGACAGTCACACACACACACACACACACATAGTCTTCAAACTGCATCAAATAGTGAGTGTGGTCACATTTTACGTCAAACAGTGGAAGGGTCTTAAATGGGGCATTATATACCAGGGGTGCATTATGTACAGATCACACAGTTCATGGGGGAAGTGTTACATACAGATTGCAGAGATCAGGGGTGCACAACACACAGAGCGCAGAGTTCAGGGGTGCACGACACACAGAGCGCAGAGTTCAGGGGTGCACGACACCCAGAGCGCAGAGTTCAGCCTTCTTCCGCAGCTGCTTACCTCTGCATCCCCCATCCACATTTCACTTTCACCCCTCTTCAGCTCCGACCTGGACTTCTGTGATTACAAGTGATAGTGGTGAGCAGGGGGCCTGAGCCAGAGGTGGTGGAACTGAGTTTCACCAAGTTCCAGCTGAAAAAAAGCCCTGCTTTTCAATGACCCCATTTACCGTGAAATCCTCTCTAAGGGCATCAGGTCGGTATCCCGCAGAGCACCCACGTTGGGTGGCTCTCTTTCACCCAGTCTATTTTTCACTGAACAGCAGGGATCCAACTAGTTACACTTTAAGGGTAACTTCAAATGTGGTCTCAAGGGATGCGACTATTGTCGCCATATTAAGAAGGGTAAATGTGTCCAGTCTTTTGTCAATGGTAAAACCTTTGATATTCCCTCTTTCATCAACTGCAAAAAAGTGTATCTGATCACTTGTGAGAATTGTCAAGTACAATATGTGGGCCACACTACACGCTGACTGAAGGATCGGCTGTACGATCATTTGTATGACATAGAGAAAAATAGGTCAACCAATGCAGCCAAACATACAGGGCATCGAGAGAATTATCACTCCCAAAAGAGAAGGTGACAGATTCCAGGTACTTTGCAAATGCAAAGTATTTTGGATCTTCTCCTTAGACACAAGAATTCCATCAGGGCTTAACTTTGAGTGGGATGTGTCCCACTACTATGATTAAATTTACTGTCTGGTCACTTTTCCCTTTTCTTCAGCCTTTCTTGTTTTGCCCCCCCCTAATTCTCCCCCCTTTTTTTTAGGATACCCCTCTCTGCCAATCCCTTCATTGGCTACCACTCGCCCAACGAATTAAATTCAAAATATTAACAATAAGTTACAAAGCCATCCACAACTCTGCCCCCAGCTACATCACTAACCTAGTCTCAAAATACCAACCTAATCGCCATCTCCGTTCCTCCCAAGACCTCCTGCTCTCTAGCTCCCTCATCACCTCCTCCCATATCCGCCTCCAGGACTTCTCCTGAGCCTCGCTCATCCCCTGGAATTCCCTACCCCAATCTGTCAGACTGTCTCCAAATTTATCCACTTTTAGGCGATCCCTGAAAACTTTCTTCTTCAGAGAAGCCTATCCTGCCTCCATCTAACAACTGCACTATTTTCTCCATTAGCTCATCCCCCACAGCTATTACCCTTTTGTATAACTGGACCCTCCCTCCTAGATTGTAAGCTCTAACGAGCAGGGCCCTCTGATTCCTCCTGTAATGAATTGTATTGTACTTGTACTGTCTGCCCTAAGGTTGTAAAGCGCTGCGTAAACCGTCGGCGCTATATAAATCCTGTATAATAATAATAAATAATAATCAAAGACAGTGGGGATTAGTGGCAGCCGCGTTTTTTCACAGTTCTGGGTCATTTAGATTTCTTTCATAATTTCATTAGCCCAAGCATCTCATCCGTGTGTGGAGTGGGTGTTTAGTCAATATATCCCTGTGCGTATATTATCCCGGTCAATAGACAGGAGATACATGCACACATTTACACATCCATTTCCCATCTTCAATGTTTTGTGAAGACTGTGGTTTACATTATCACCTTGAAGTTTGGGTAAACGGGTTGGCAGGTGAGCATACCTTCCTGTTATCCTCACGCAACGGCTAGTCACCACCATGACCCCTGCTCAGATATTATTGTTTGACTGTTTTTAACAGAACGATTAGTTCGGGTTGGTGCACAATTGTTGCGTGGATGGGAACCCACATAGTTATATTACCCATTTTCCAGTGGCCATGTTCCCTTGCCTATTGGCATTATTGTTATTTCTATTGCTTAGTAGCTATATATCCATTCATCTGCTTATTTAAATACTTTATTTATACAATGGTTAAATATTTTACATTTGGGTGGCTCTTAGCTTTTGAAACGAACCAGTGAGGGTTCAATTTCAATCTTGTCTGTATTGCTTTGCTGTGGCTTGTACAGTGTGATCCTGATTTTTCAATAAAGACAAAAGAAATTTTCCTTGGAGTGTGGCTGTCCAGAGTTTTCCGTTCATCTTCATAATTCAGGAGGGGGGAATGCTTGCTCGTCCCCCTTTTCCTGGGGGACCCTCATGCCATTTAAAAAAAAAAAAAAATTACCATGTGTGCCCCTCAAAATCCATGCCAGACGGGATTTGGGGGGGGGGACCCCACGCCATTTTTTCTATTTTGGCATGGGGTTCCCCTTACCATCCATACCAGACCCCCAAAGGTCTGGTATGGATTGGGGGGTGTCCCCCACGCTTTTTTTTTTTTCAATTCCTGTTTAAAACTAATGGCATGTGAGATGCGTTCCCTCAGAAGGCAATGAGCCTGGAATTTGCATCTGAACCACACCGCAGTGCTCAGAAAACGCACAGGATTTTTTTAGATTGGCAGTGGGTTTTCACTGCTGCTGCACCGCATATATTTAACTGGCTCCATAGAAAGCTGGTTTGGTTCACATGTCATGCGAATGGATGCGCATCCAGTTCGCATATATATGAACGGAACCTAAAAGTTTTAGAGCAAGCTGCTAGCGAAGGTGAAGGACATAACCGCAGATGCATCGTATGCATCATATTTCTTTCTCCCAAACATTCAGTTCCCAGCCACAGCAGCTCTATCCCTCAACCAAGGTCAGCACATCATGCCTACCATCTTTCAAGACAATCTGCCTGCTCATCCCACAGTACACCAAGCTTTTGCAGCTCAGCAAACTGTAGACAATGGCATGCAGATAATAGAAAATACATTTTACCATGAGGCTATTTAATTTCCTCCTACCAAGTACACTGTTCCACAAATGCAACCTAGCACTGCAGTAAACTCTGAACCGGTGTCAGCTATTAACCTCTTTGAACCACCATACATTCCAAAGTTGCTCAATCTCAGCACACTAGTCAATGTAACTTACTTTGTTCCGCATGCAGCTGTGCATGCAAAGTCTGAAAATACAGACATGTCACAGTTTGCTAAATACATGCTCACCAAGACAGGTCTCACTAGGTTCAATGACAAACTTGAAAACTACGGAGGTTGAAAATCCACCTTCAAAGCCACCATCAGTGAACTAGATATAATTTAAAAACAGAAAATACAGTATATATAAAAACAGTTTATTACATCATTATTGCAGAACATAAAACCATATCTCAAAACATACCCTGTAGGCTTAGTCTTGATGTATAATCTCCTGCATCTTTCCTGGTATTGGAGAGTTGTGGCTGGTCATGCTCTTGGATGGATCTATTTTGGGCTGTAGTTAAGATCACTTAGCTCCCTCTAGATCTCTGCATTAACAGTTGTCCCGTTTCTCTTTTGGGACCCTATCACTAGGGGTCACATCACCACACCACCAGGCTTATTGTTTTTAATTCTCATCTGTAGGCTTGCAACCGCTAACTTCTCTATGTGTTTCCAGGTGTACTAATGTTCCCGAGGAAGAGTGATATTCAAAATGGGTCGGGAAACTTTTACATCTAGACTGTTACACTTGAACCTATGGGAGTTGTATATGGAGTTCTGTTCCTCTATGGCTTAAGCTTATAGTGTAAGCTTTGAGATATGGATTTATGTTCTGCAATAAAGATATAATAAAAAATTTGTATGCATATATATTCTGTTTTTGTATTGTGTGAAAGTACCATACACACAATACAATTTGCTGGATAGGCTATTTCTGGGATGTTGGCACCCAAGTAGCCTCCAATCACATTAGTTATCTTCTGTTATCAGTGAACTAGATGTCACAATTACAGAAGAACTAGATTTGCTTATCGGGTGGCTAGGTCCTCAATCTACTGAATGTATCAAAAGACTCAAAGCTGTTGACATTGACAACCCATGTCTTATGCCGCTTAGGGTATACTTGAGCGTAGCTTCGACAGCCCAGAAACGATTGAGGATTATTTATTTAAAATGTTGTAAACTTTTCCCAAAAATATCTGGCAGAAACATTCTAAAGTTTACATAGATACCCAATATTCTCCAAGTTATGTTACGGTATACAAGAAAAATTGGGCATCACTTGGATCAAGGTACCAGGAAGAAAATAAAGTTTTGTTTCCTCCCTTTTCCTACTTCCGTGCATTTATTAGAAGAATTGCAGATACTATGTTACAATTTTCTCCTTTGGGGAGTTCAACCCTCTCGGTCCACCTTCTCCGAGGCCTGCAAGCTCACACATTTCACATAGAGATACAGAGGTCCAGTGTCTGTGAAAAGGACTGATATTCTACCTAAACATATGCTAGTCCCTGAAAAGACCAAACATAAGAAAACTGAGAACCCAAATGGGCAATGCCCCACACATAACAAACCACACTTGCTTAGGAAATGTATTGTCTTCAGAAAGAAACTCTCCCAAGAATGCAAAGAGATTTTAAAGAAGTGTGGGGGTTTGCTTCAAATGCTGTGTTTCCACTGAACACCATGCTAAAGACTATATGACTACTATTATGTGCATAGTGATATTCACGTGCAAGTGCTTCATCTATTTCAAGACAGTCCCACTCTGTCTACAGATAATCCTGCCAAAGCAAAGCATGGTCTGGAGAGCACACACCAAACAGTCAGGGCAGTCTTTAAGGCAGGGCAAAAGGGGCAGCTGCCCTGGGCCCTGTCATTGTTGTGGGGCCCAAAGCAGCTACCTCATATTTGCCAACTATGCCGGTTTAAATTCCCTTAAATACAGTTTGGGTGCACAGGTGAGCAAGAAGGGGATGTATAGAGGTAAGGAAGGTGGGTGCAAAGATGAGCAGAGGAGGTAGGTATAGTTAAAGGGGTGGAGGGTTGGAGTGGAGAGGATGTGGGAGGTTTGGGGTGCAGAGGTTAGCAGGGGTTTTAGAATGCAAAGGTGTACTGACAGGGTGGATAAAGATGTAGGTTGCACGTAGGGCAGCCCAATTATTTCAATTTAGAAATGCAGAAGAAAGTCCCTAATGCTTTTTCAAATTCACACGGTTCTGCAGCACATGCTAGCAGATGTGTGAGGATGTCATTAACAATTAATGGCACTACTGTGTATCTGCTAAAGGGCAGTACATTTCTGTGGTGTCAGGAAAGCGATTTTGCATGCGTTCCCGACACACACAGATGCGAACGCAGGCTAAATGTCTCAGTTACATTGGTGGTCAGTGTAAATCTTCTCATTACATTGGGGCTTGGTGTAGAATCCTTTCATTCACACTAGTGGCCAGTGTGAAGGTCCCCCTTACATTGGTGGTCAGTGTAAATCCCTCCTTACATGGTGGTTACTGTGAATGCTCCTTTTACATTAGTGGTCAGTGTAAATCCCCTTGACATTGGTGGTCATTGTAAATCTTCTCATTACATTGGTGACTGGAGTACAATCATTTTATTTACACTAGTGGCCTATGTGAAGGTCCCCCTCCTTACATTGGTGGTTACTGTGAATGCTTCTATTACATTAGTGGTCAGTGTAAACCCCTATTATTCCTATTACAAAAAACATTAAAAATCAGCATTGCCATTGATCACACCCTCCCCTCTCTCCCAGCACTGCCACTGATCAGAGGAGTTCTAGGATCCCTAGGGGTTTTCTGTCTTATGATGGGTCCCCTCACCACCCCAGTCCATGGTATGCAGGCAGGTGGAGAGCGAAATTGCATGGAGGGGGGCCCAAGAAAATGTTTGCCCAGGGTCCAATCAGTATTAAAGACGGCCCTGCAAACAGTACCTCATATAATCCAGTTTTTTCTACATGTACAGATGTCTGTGGAGAAGGACTCTGTGACAAATCCAGTGCCAAAATATGCTTAGTTTGTGTATACCCCAAGGGTCAACCTGAAAAAGCTGTAATGGGCCGTACACACGATAGGATTTTCCGACAACAAATGTTCGATGTGAGCTTGTTGTTGGAAATTCCGACCGTGTGTATGCTCCATCAGACATTTGCTGTCGGAATTTCCGACAACAACTGTTTGGGTGCAGGTTCTCAAATTTACCGACAGCAACAGTTGTTGTCGGAAATTCCGAGCGTGTGTACACAATTCCGACGCACAAATGTCTGCGCATGCTCGGAATCAAGCAGAAGAGCCGCACTGGCTATTGAACTTCATTGTTCTCGGCTCGTCGTATGTGTTGTACGTCACTGCGTTCCTGACGTTTGGAATTTCCAACATTTGTGTGACAGTGTATGCAAGACAAGTTTGAGCCAACATCCGTCGGAAAAAAATCCACGGCTTTGTTGTCGAAATGTCCGATCGGGTGTACATAGCATTAGACTGTACACTATTCTAGATGACCAGAGTAACAGATCTCTTGCAGGACCAAAGCTTTTTGATCTACTAAACATAAGTGGAGATGCCTTACCATACCCCCCAGTACCTGTGCTGGCATTACAGAAGTTTCAGGCAAAAGAGCCACTGGTCTTGTAGTAGCTCCCCTGAATGGCAGTGTAGAAATACCATTGCCCACTCTCATTGAGTGCAACCAGATTCCAATCAACAGAGAGGAGATCCTTACTCTTGAAGCTGCCTCTCAACACTCTCATTTGTGAGGCAAAGCTGACCATATACCAGCTCTTGACAGAAATGCTAATATTCTCCTGCTTCTCATCAGAGACATCCCAAGGGTGTATAAGGCTTGCCAACAAATCAATGGGCCACATGATGCACCATATGCCCAACGCCTGGACCTAGGTTGGGTGGTCATAGGAAAAGTCTGTTTGGGAGGTCTTCTAGTTTCTTCTTTCAAGACATGTGACCCGCCAGATGGTTGCATTACTTGTTTCGAACATCACTACCATGTCAAAGAAAGACTTTGCAGTACAGGAATGCAACAGTACTTCACACAAGGTGATAACAGTGCCTTTCATTTCTGGGATGATAATGTGGGCACCACAGTGTTTGATTTAACAAATCAAGACAATGAGCTAGTAGCCACGGAAGACAAGGAGTTTGAAAAAATTATGAGTAAAGAGTTCTGACAGGACAATTCCAACAGCAGGGTAGCACCACCACTATTTCGTGCCTCAAGAAAGAAACTACCAAATAATAGTCAGCATGCAGAAGCACAATGTATTTCTTTACAAAGCACAGAAGATCTGAACAGAAGATCTGTGATAGAAAAAAAAAAACAGTTTGTTGACTTTATGCAGAAGGTGTTTGCAAGAGATCATTCTGAGCCTGTACCATCTATCAAGGAAGGAGATGAATTTTGGTACTTCCCATGCTTTGGTATGTGCGATCCTCACAAGCCAGATCATAGTGGTAGCACATTATGAAAGACTTACCTTGAAATGAAGCCCACCAGATTCCGATAAGCCCCCCACCCGCAGACCCCCACAACCACCGGGCAAGGGTTGTGGGGATGAGGCCCTTGTCCCCATCAACATGGGGACAAGGTGCTTTGGGGGGGACCCCAAAGCACCCTCCCCATGTTGAGGGAATGTGGCCTGGTACAGTTCAGAAGGGGGGGTGCTCTCTCGTACCCCCTTTTCCTGCGGCCTGCCAGGTTGCGTGCTCAGATAAGAGCCTGGTATGGATTTTGGGGGGGGCCTACGCCATTTTTTGAAAAATTTGGCGCAGGGTTCCCCTTAATATCCATACCAGAGCTCAAGGGCCTGGTATGGATTTTGGGAGGCCCCCACGCATTTTGTAAAAAAATTTCGGTGCGGGGTTTCCCTTAATATTCATACCAGATCCAAAGGGCCTGGCAATGGACTGGGGGGGGGACCCATGCCATTTTTTTCAATGATTTTTATCTATATTGCCAGGATCTGACAATTCATTACATTTGTGAGCAGTTTTAAATTACTTTTTTTCCTTTAGAAATTTAATTTTGCTGTGGTATTGTTCTAAACACGGGAAAGATGCGCTATTTTACAGGCATACTAAGGACACTCCCCAGGCATGATATTTAAAGGAATATTTCATTTTTATTGTTTCACTTTAAGCATTATTAAAATCACTGCTCCTGAAAAAACAGCAGTTTTTAAAACTTTTTTTTGCATTGATACATGTCCCCTGGGGCAGGACCCAGGTCCCCATATACTTTTTATGGCAATAACTTGCATATAAGCCTTTAAAATTAGCACTTTTGATTTTTTATGGTCGTGTCCCATAGACTTTAACGGTGTTCGCTTGTTTGTACTCATTTTTTAGCTGTTCGCATGTTCTGGTGCGTACCAAACTAGGGGGTGTTCGGCTCATCCCTAATATACAGTATCTCACAAAAGTGAGTACACCCCTCACATTTTTGTAAATATTTTATTCTATCTTTTCATGTGACAATACTGAAGAAATGACACTTTGCTACAATGTAAAGTAGTGAGTGTAAAACTTGTATAACAGTGTAAATTTGCTGTCCCCTCAAAATAACTCAACACACAGCCATTAATGTCTAAACCGTTGGCAACAAAAGTGAGTACACCCCTAAGTGAAAATGTTCAAACTGGGCCCAATTAGCCATTTTCCCTCCCTGGTGTCATGTGACTCGTTAGTGTTACAAGGTCTCAGGTGTGAATGGGGAGCAGGTGTGTTAAATTTGGTGTTATAGCTCTCACTCTCTCATACTGGTCACTTGAAGTTCAACATAGCACCTCATGGCAAAGAAGTGTTGCTCTACATAAAGATGACCAAGGCTAGAAGATTGCCAAGACCCTGAAACTGAGCTGCAGCATGGTAGCCAAGACCATACAGCAGTTTAACAGGACAGGTTTTACTCAGAACAGGCCTTGCCATGATCGACCAAAAAAGTTGAGTGCACGTGCTCAGCGTCATATCCAGAGGTTGCCTTTGGGAAATAGACGTATGAGTGCTACCAGAATTGCTGCAGAGGTTGAAGGGGTGGGTGGTCAGCCTGTCAGTGTTCAGACCATACGCCACACACTGCATCAAATTGGTCTGCATGGCTGTTATCCCAGTCTCTTCTAAAGATGATGCATAAGAAAGCCCGCAAACAGTCTGCTGAAGACAAGCAGACTAAGGACATGGATTACTGGAACCATGTCCTGTGGTCTGATGAGACCAAGATAACCTTTTTTGGTTCTGATGGTGTCAAGCATGTGTGGGGGCAACCAGGTGAGGAGTACAAAGACTAGTGTGTCTTGCCTACAGTCAAGCATGGTGGTGAGAGTGTCATGGTCTGGGGCTCCATGAATGATGCTGGCACCGGGGAGCTACAGTTCACTGAGGGAATCATGAATACAAACATGTACTGTGACATTCTAAAGCAGAGCATGATCCCTCCCTTCGAGACTGGGCCACAGGGCAGTATTCCAATATGATAACGACACCAAACACACCTCCTGTGACATGTCACAAGTGACACCTTGTCACATGAAAAGATATAATAAAATATTTACAAAAAGGTCTGGGGTGTACTGACTTCTGTGAGATACTAAATATATATATTAAACGTTGTATACAGTTACAAGAAAAAAGTATTGTGAACCTTTGGAATTAACTGTTTTTTGCAGTAGTTTGCCATAAAATGTGACCTGATCTTCACAACAATAGACAAACACAATGTGCTTAAAAGAGAAGTATGGGTTTGTCTTTTTTTGCCTATTCAAACTTACCTAGGTGGATGCAGCATCGGTCTGCCGATCGCTTGGTTCTTTCGGCTCCCCGAGAGGAGAGCTGCTGACTGTCAATCAGCAGCAGTGGCAGCTAGTGCTCAAAATTTTTGGGGGGTGCAAACAAACTGAAAAATTCTGAAAAAAAAAAAAAACATCAATTGCAGCCTCACTGTGTCATCAAACGTAGCCACTGTACCATCAAACGCAGCCACTGTGCCATCAAACGCAGCTACTGTACCATCAAATGCAGCCATTGTACCATCAAATGCAGCCATTGTACCATCAAACTCAACCACTGTGCCATCAAACACAGTCACTGTGCCATCAATCGCCGCCACTGTGCCCATCAATCGCTGCCACTGTGCCCATCAATCGCTGCCACTGTGCCCATCAGTCGCCACCACTGTGCCATCAAACGCAGCCACTGTGCCCATCATTGCCGCCACTGTGCCCATCAAACGCAGCCACTGTGCCATATCAAATGCACCCGCTGTGCCCCATCAAATGCTCCCAGTGTGCCATCAACTGCTCCCACTGTGCCATGAAACACAGCCACTGTGTCATCAATCGCCGCCATTGTGCCCATCAATCGCCGCCACTGTGCCATCAAACGCAGACACTGTGCCCATCATTGCCGCCACTGTGCCCATCAAACGCAGCCACTGTGCCATATCAAATGCACCCGCTGTGCCCCATCAAATGCTCCCAGTGTGCCATCAACTGCTCCCACTGTGCTATCAAATGCTGCCACTGTGCCATATCAAATGCTCCCACTGTGCCATCAAATGCTGCCACTGTGCCATATCAAATGCCCCCACTGTGCCCATCAAATGCTGTCAGTGTGCCCCCCCGCCCGCCATCTGCCTGGGACTTACCCTGTCTCGATGTGGGAAGCGAGTGACGGTGGCGATGTCCTCCATGCTCCTTGATGTCTTTTGCCGTCCTCTCTTCCTGTCCTCTGCTATGATTGGACGCCTAATGGGTGTCCAATCACAGTGCCTGTCATTTCAGCCAATCAGGTGACAGGTAACATACCCCAGCACCTGATTGGCGGAGAGGCGGTTCAGTGTTAGGAAAGTGAATATTCAGCTTTTTTGACGCCTATTAGAGCCTATGGCTCTAATCAGGTGCTTTAAAAATACCCCGCCGCTGTATTTCAGGTGCCTGGCCCCCATAAAGGGGCCGGGCGCCTGAATAGGGGGTGGCAGCGGTGGCCATAGATAGATTCATGCAATGCATGAATCTATATATTGGTGATAGAGGGGGTGGCAGGAGAGAGGGGGCGGCACCCGTACGCCCTTATGGACGCACCGCCACTGAGCAGTAGCACTCCTGCTCTGCTCACTGGAGTGCTGAGCTGTGGAGGGGCAGGGAGCAGCTGTCTCAGTGGCTCACTGAGAGGCTGAGAAAGCCATCAGTCCAGGCACCTGGCAGATCCAGACTTCTAGAGTTGGGATGATGAGGTGCCTGGACTGATCTGTGTGACGGGTCACAGGAATGCAAAACTAATTGCACTCCTGTGACCCTTAGGAGAAGCCCACCCAAACGAGCGCAGGCTGGACTTCTCCTTTAAACGGTTCCCGATCGGCTCACGTGTATTTACAGGGGCAGAATGGCTCCCCTGCGCAAAACCCCCGTACCCGTACGGGGTTCCTTTAAGAGCCACCAGAAGGCGCACGTGCGCCTGCTGCGCGTGGCTGGTGGTCGCGATCGCCGCGGACCACGTGCACGAGCACCAGCACAGGCATTTGTGTGTGTGTAAACACACAAATGCCTGTGCTGTCCGAGGAGAGGAGACATGTCGTTTGTTCCTACTAGGAACAGCAATATGTCTCCTCTCCTACTCACTCCTATCCCCATACAGTTAGAACACACTGAGGGAACACACATTTAACCCCTTGAACACCCAATAGTGTTAACCCCTTCCCTACCAGTGTCATTTACACAGTAATCAGTGCATTTTTTTTTGCACTGATCGCTGTATAAATGTCAATAGTCCCAAAAATGTGTCAAAAGTGTCCGATCTGTCCATTGCAATACCACTAAAAATCGCGGATCACTGCCATTACTAGTAATAGAAAAAAGTAATAATAAAAATGGCATGAATCTTTCCCATAGTTTGTACATGCTAACCAATCAATATATGCTTATTGCGATTTTTTTTTACCAAAAATATGTATAAGAATATATATTGGCTTAAACTGATGAAAAAATTTGTTTTTAAAAAACATTTTGGGGGATATTTATAATAACAAAAAAGTAAAAAATATTATTAAATAAAAACCGCAGAGGTGATCAAATAACACCAAAAGAAAGCTCTATTTGTGGGGAAAAAAGGCCGCAAATTACAGCATTGCATGACCGCGCAATTACCAGTTAAAGTGACGCAGTGCCATATTGTAAAAAGTGCTCTGGTCAGGCAGGGTGTAAAACCTTCCGGGGCTGAAGTGGTTAAGCTCATAACAGACAAACAATTCTAATTTCTCAAGTGCAAAATACTAATGCGCAAACCAAATAAATAGTATGTAATAAACTAAGTAGCTGCCAACATAAATGGTGTTCAAGCGCTGTTCAGCAGAAGTCTCATTGTTTGTTAAGCTGAACAGCGCTTTTTTAACTGTAAGTTACTGCTTTGTTTAATAAATCTTTTACTTGAATACTACACCATGAAGACCTCGCTTTGTTGCATGTAAACTACATATGATGGGAAGGAAGGATCTGTAAAGAGAGTAACATCACCAGTGCAAGTCGTATTATCCATCTGGCTGGGTGTCCCTGGAGAAAGGATTTTACTGCCTTGGAAGATGGAGTCACATCTACAGAGGCTTTACTTGACCTGTAGGGGTCTTTGTCTAAGGTGAGAGGCTGGGGCAAACCACTGGCGCAGTATGGATGGTGGAAGCATTTGGACATAATGGATTCCATTTTTCTGCACAAGCACTTTTATGAACTTTGAGATTAGGCACATTCATCACGTTTACTCACTGCTTTGTCACTTTGGAATTGTTGCACTTTACTGTTTATGAAGAAAATATTATTTGTTTATTGTTGTGTATAGTTGCACATTCGGTATTATTATATTTGTTTACTTGATACACCACCGTGTTTGAAGATGCATCACATTACACTTTGAGTAGGTGCCACATTATTCATTATATGATTCTAATTTCTTGTGTCTTTATTGAGCACACCCATTAAACATTTACAATGCTGGAGGAAAAAGTAAGTGATCCTTAATTACTAATTATTTTAATGAAAGTTAAATGGAGTCAGTAGTTTGCACACCTGGAGTCCAGATAATGAAATGAGTTCGGAGGTGTGGTTCAGAGCTACTTTGATTGATAAAGGACACACAAAGATGTTAAAGTAAAATTTAAGGCAGATTTTTATTTTATTTTAATAACAAACATGTCATACTTACCTGATCTGTGCAGTGGTCTTGCACAGAGCAACTCCGATCCTCCCCTTTTCGGGTCCTCCGCCTGCGCTCAAGGCCCCTCCCTCCTGCTGAGTGCCACCATTGCAAGCAGCTTGCTGAGGGGGCACCTGAACAGGCTCACTACCCTCTGCTGCTCTGTGTGTTCATTCACACACAGAGGGTGCCTAGGCCCCGCCCTGCTTTCTCCTCATTGGCTTACTGGCTGTGAATAACAGTAGTAGGAGCTATTGGCTCCTGCTGCTGTCCTAGCCAATGAGGAGGTAGAGACCCAGGAGAAGCACTGCTCTTATACACATTGCTGGATCGAGATGGGGCTCAAGTAAGTATTAGGAGGGGCTGAGGGGGCTGCTGCACACAGAAGGTTTTTTTACTTTCATGCATAGAATGCATGACGGTAAAAAACCTTGAGCCTTTACAACCACAACCAGATTGATCTTCCTAAGAAGCATGAGCTGATGTGAACCAAAAAGGATCTCTCTGAAGACATACAATGAAGAATAGTCAATCTGCATAAGGCTGGAAAGGGATACAAAGCAATCTCAAAGTGTTTAGGCACCTATCAGTTAACAGTTATGCCGCGTACACACGGTCGGACTTTTCATCTACAAAAGTCCGACAGCCGGTCCGACAGACTTTCGGCAGACTTTCGGCGGACTTGCGGCGGACTTGCTGCAGACTTTCTAACGAACGGACTTGCCTACACACGACCACACAAAAGTCCGACGGATTCGTACGTGATGACGTACACCGGACTAAAATAAGGAAGTTGATAGCCAGTAGCCAATAGCTGCCCTAGCGTGGCTTTTTGTCCGTCGGACTAGCACACAGACGAGCGGATTTCGGGGTCCGTCGTAGTTACGACGTAAAGATTTGAAGCATGTTTCAAATCTAAAGTACGTCGGATTTGAGGCTAAAAAAGTACGTTGAAAGTCCGGAGAAGCCCACACACGATCGGATTACCAGCCAGCTTTAGTCCGTCAGCGTTCGTTGGACTTTTGTAGCTGAAAAGTCCGACCGTGTGTACGCGGCATTAGACAAATTCTTTATAAATGGAGACACTTTAGTACTGTGGCTACTCTCCCTAGAAACTGGCGCCCAGCCAAGATGATTCCCAAGGCACAATGTGGAATCCTCAATGAGGTAAAGAAGAACCCAGAATTAACAGCTACAGGCTTAAAGATATCACTGGAACTGAAAAACATCCCTGTTTATGAGTCTACCATATGTAAGTCTTTAAACAGGGCTGAAATTTTCCAAAGAGCACCTTGGCAAACAGCAACGCTACTGGAAAAATGTTTTGTGGACTGATGAAACAAAAGTTTAATTATTTAGGAAAATACTCATCACTATGTATGGCACAAAAATCTTACCAACATCAAACCATCATCCCAACAGTAAAGTGTGGTAGAGACAGCGTCATGATTGGAGTTTGCTTCACTGCCGCAAGGCCTAGGGCACTTGCCATCATAGACAAGAAAATGAATTCCCAAGTTTACCGAATTTTCCTAGAGTATAATGTCAGGGTGGCTGTCCACCAGCTGACCCTAAACATCAGAGTAAATCCACCACAGACTGGCTTCAGAAAAAGAAAATGCGCCTTTTGGAGTGGCCCAGTCAGAGCCCAAACCTTAACCCCAGAGAGATGCTGTAGAATGAGCTCAAGAGAGCCGGTCACACCAGATATCCTACAAATGTGTCTAAGCTGAAGCAGTTTTGTAAAGAGAAATGGTGAAAAATTCCTCCTGAACGTTGTGCAGGTCTGATGCAGAACTACCAAAAGCACTTGCTTGAAATCATTGCTGCCAAAGGAGGTTCAACCAGCTATTAACTCCAAACGTTTAGTTACTTTTTGCTCAAGCACTGTGAATGTTTAGTGGTGTGTTCAATAAGACACAATACATTGGAATTGTTTTTGTGTTATCAGCTTAAAGTGTTACTAAAGTAAGATTTATTTATTTTTTATTAAAATAACAAACATGTTATACTTACCTGCTCTGTGCAGTGGTATTCCACAAAGTGGCCCCGATCAACCTCTTCTGGGGTCCCCGGCGGTGATCTTGGCTCCTCCTCTTCTTTTTCTGACCACCATAGCCAGCCGCTTGCTAAGGGGAGAAATGTAGTCTGCGCGCTCCTGACCTGTGTGTCTATGGAGTATTTTCCAGTACCTGTTTGCTTATAACTTGCTTATAATGGTTTGTGAAGGTGAGACCCCATGTGGAAAAATACTGACATAAGGCTTTAAAAACCCACAAGTTTGAGGTGGCTCAACTCATGTAGTTTTAGGCAAGTGTGAAGAAATGCTGTAAAGTAAGAATGTTTTCAAAAATAAATATTTAATTGTTTATTTTTAAAATTGTACAAAATGCTAATTGAGAAAACAGAAGAAAAATGTAAATCAAATATTTGGTGTGACTAGCCTTTGGCTTTAAACCAGCATCAGTTCTTACGCTTGCACACTTTGCACATGTGCACAAGTACAGGGATTTTGTAGGATTAGAGTCAGGTGTATGATTAACCAATTTTACCAAACATGTGCTAATGATCATCAATTTCATATGTAGTTTGAAACAGAAACAGCTACGTACTAGGCTTAAAACTGGGCGGGAACAGCCAAACTCTGTTACTAAGGTGCAATTGTGGAATGACTATTTCATGTCACAGGTCATACACCATGCCAAGACTGAGCACAGGAACAAGACACAAGATAGTTATACTGCATCAGTAGGGTCTCCCCCAGGCAAAGATTTCAAGCAGACTGGGGTTTTAAAGTGTGCTGTTCTAGCACTTTTGAAGAAGCACAAAGAAATAGGCAATGTTGAGGACCAAAAATGCAGTGGTTGGCCAAGGAAACTTAATGCAGCAGATGAAAGACACATCATGCTTACTCTCCTTTAACATTGGAAGATGTCCAGCAGTGCCATTAGCACAGAACTGTCTGAAACCAGTGAGACCCAATTACACCCATCTACTATAGTTAGAAGTCTGGCCAGAAGTGGTCTTCATGGAAGAATTGTGGCCAAAAAGCAATACCTCTGATGTGGAAACAAGGCCAAGTGACTCAACTATGCATGAAAACATTGGAACTGAGATGGAACAAAATGTCAGAAGGTGCTCTGGACTGTGAAAAGTTGGCTGTAGCAGGAGGCAGTTTGTTTGCGGAAGAGCTGGAGAGTGGTAAAATAATGAGTACCTACATGCAACTGTGAATCATGGTGGAGGTTCCTTGCAAGTTTTGGTTTGCATTTATGCAAATGGAGTTGGAGATTTGGTCAGGATTAATGGTGTCCTCAAAGATGAGCAATACAGCAGGACATTGACAACAAACATGCAGTCAATGTCATTAGGAACAATCTTCAGCCTAAAGAAGAACAAGGAGTCTGGTATGGATTTTATGGGGAACCCCAAACCAAAATTTTAAAAAAAATGGCGTGGGGGTTCCCTCCAAATCCATACCAGACCCTTATCTGAGCATGCAACCTGGCAGGCCCCAGGAAAAGGGGGGGGGCGAGAGAGCGTCCCTCCCTATCCTGAACCATACCATGCCACATGCCCTGGGGACATGTTGATGGGCACAAGGGCCTCTTCCCCACAACCCTTACCCGGTGGTTGTGGGGGGTCAGCGGGCGGGGGGGCTTATCGGAATCTGGAAGCCCCCTTTAACAAGGGGACCCCCAGATCCTGCCCCCCCTCTATGTGAATGGGTATCAGTACATTGTACCCCTACTCATTCACCAAAAAAAGTGTCAAAAAAGTAAAACTGACAGGGGACAAGTCCTTTATTTAAAAAAAAAAAAAAGTCCTACGATGTCCATTCATCTTCGATCACAGTGTCCGACGACCCAAGAAAAAAAACAGGGAAAAACTATGCCTCGATGGGAGGCTCCCGCCGACTGCAGCCTTTTTGTGCTAACAGCTCTTATATAGCCTCAGCTATACGGTGACGTAAGCGGGTGACCCCACCCCCTTCTGACTTCAGGTCAATGAGTTTCTGGACTCCTGACAGACCCTTGCATCTTTCATCCAGTGCTGCACTGACGTTTCTGGATTCTGAGTCATGGGAAAGCAAAAGAACTGTCAAAGGATCTGTGGGAAAAGGTAGTTGAACTGTATAAAACAGGAAAGGGATATAAAAAGATATCCAAAGAATTGAGAATGCCAATCAGCATGTGGAAAATGAGGGGTTCTGTTGAAACCAAACCACGGTCAGGTAGACCAACTAAAATTCCAGGCACAACTGCCAGGAAAATTGTTCGGGATGCAAAGAAAAACAAATAACTTCAGGTGAAATACAGGACTCTCTGAAAACATGTGTGTGGCTGTTTCAAGATGCCCATTAAGGAGGCACTTGAAGAAAGATGGGCTGCATGGTTGAGTCGCCAGAAGAAAGCCATTACTACGCAAATGCCACAAAGTATCCCGCTTACAATACGCCAAACAGCACAGAGACAAGCCTCAAACCATCTGGCACAAAGTTATTTGGAGCGATGAGACCAAAATTGAGCTTTTTGACCACAACCATAAACACTACATTTGGAGAGGAGTCAAAAAGGCCTATGATGAAAGGTATGATGAAAGGTACACCATTCCTACTGTGAAACATGGAGGTTTCACAGGTCTCGCTGATGTTTTGGTAATGTGTGAGCTACAAAGGCACAGGAAATTTGGTCAAAATTGATGGCAAGATGAATGCAGTATGTTATCAAAAATACTGGAGGAACATTTGCATTAATCAGCCAGGAAGCTGCACATGGGACGTACTTGGACATTCCAACATGACAATGATCCACAACACAAGGCCAAGTTGACCTGTCATTGGCTACAGCAGAATAAAGTGAAGGTTCTGGAGTGACCATCTCAGTCTCCTGAGCTCAATATCATTGAGCCACTCTGGGGAGATCTCAAACATGCAGTTCATGCAAGACAGCCGTAGAATTTACAGGAACTGGAGGCTTTTGCCAAGAGGAATGGGCAGCTTTACCATCTGAGAAGATAAAGAGCCTCATCCACAAATACCATAAAAGACTTCAAGCAGTCATTGATGTTAAAGGATGCAATACACGGTATTAAGAACTGGGGTATGTAAACTTTTGATCAGGGTCATTTGGTTAGTTTCCGTTGCCATTATGATTTAAAAGGAGTAAACACAGTTGACTGATAATAAATGGCTTCAGCCAAACACTAACCATGAGTGAAAGAAACGTTTTTGTGTTATCATTCATATTCTCTGAAAAATGGCCAAGAAATCATAAAGTCTGCCAGGGCATGAAAACTTATGAGCACAACTGTATATATATAAATCAAATACACTGCCTGTACTGACTAAATATAGATTCTACACTGAATATCTAATCTATGCTAAATGCAGAGTATATATATATATATATATATATATATATATATATATATATATATATATATATATATATATATATATATATATATATATATATATACACTAGACTGTATACTGTATATATATATCAAATACACTGCCTGGACGCCACTAACTAAGCTGCCTAATCTCTCTTCATTCATTACACTACATGGCCACCATGTAAGAAGCAGCCTTATATAGCGTGGGGCGCCCCCTGAGCCATGATTGGCCAAAAGCATCCTGCTTTTTGCCTATTATGGCTTTCCCAGCAGAGCGCGCTAGGATTGGACAAAGCATGCAGGTCAGGTGCATGCTTTGGCCAATCATCATACAGCAATGAACTGCAATCTCGCAGTGCGAACGCCCCATATGTTTGGTTTGGTTATGTTCGAGTCGAACTTAAGTTTGCCTTGAACCGCGGGCTCATCCCTACTTATATGCAAGGTTTTGCCATAAAAATTGTGGACCAGGGTACTGCCCCAGGGGACATGTATCAATGCAAAAAAAAGTATTTAAAACGGCTCTTTTGTCAGGAGCAATTATTTTAATAATGTTTAAAGTAAAAAAATTGATTTTAAGGGGATTTTAAGGGGAACTTTACGCCAAAATTGAAACAAAAAAAGGCTTGGCCCCCCACCAAAATCCATGCCAGACCCTTATCCGAGCAAGCAGCCTGGCAGGCCAGGAAAGGGGGGACGAGCCAACGCCCCCCCCCCTCCTGAACCATACCAGGAGGCGCTTTTTTTTTTGGGTCCGTCGGCGCTGTGATTGAAGATTGATGAACATTGCGGGACACTTTTTTTTTCTTTTTTAAAAAAAGGGATTGTCAAAAACTGTGTATTGTGGTTATTTACTTTTTGGCACTTTTTTTGGTGAATGGGTAAGGGTACAATGTACCCCTACCCATTCACATGGGGGGGGGCTAGGGTCTGGTGGCCCTCCCGCCTGAATAGACCACCACAACTACTGGGCAAGGGTTGTGGGGATGAGGCCCTTGTCCCCATCAACATGAAAAGCACCCTCCCCATGTTGAGGGCAAGTGGCCTGGTATGATTCAGGAGTGGAGGCGCTCGCTCGCCCCCCCTTTCCTGACCTGCCAAGCTGCCTGCTTGGATAATGTTCTGGTATGGATTTTGGGGGTGACCCCACACCAATTTTTTTTTTATTGTGGCGTGGAATTCCCCTTTAAAATCTATGCCAGACCCAAAGGGCCTGGTATGGATTTTGGGGGGGACCCCACGTAGTTTTTTTTTATAATTTTGGCGTGAAGTTCCCCTTAAAATCTATACCAGACCCTGGTGGTGCCATTTTTTTTTCTTAATTCTGTCATATGGTTCTCCTTAACCACTTCAATACACTGTATCACTCTGAGCCTTTGAATTCCGGATCACTTATAAGGACTTGGAAGACTGTAAATCAATTTTCCCCTTTGTAACCAGAGTACTCCAAACTGTACTCAAATCATTCCCCTTACATTTAAAGGGACCGCAACCCAAATAATGGGGAAACATACCCCTGCCTTCCAGGACCCATCCCTGTTGTCCTGTACAATATTATATATAATAATATTATGTTATATATATATATATATATATATATATATATATATATATATATATATACTGTGTATCCAAAGTAAAACTGCGTAATTTAAATTAGCTTTGCATTGCTAAAAACAACAGCAGATGGTCTTTATAACCGTAAAAAAAATATGTTTTCCGTTAGCAGCAGGCATTGATACTTATAGTGTTAAATTTGAAAACATGGTAAATATTCCTATATGGCTGAATCTGTTAAATACATATATATATATACAAAAACTTGTTTCTAGGAAATCTGTTTTGGAGTTCACTTAATGTTTTCATTATTTATGTTTTTAATTTAGATCTTACCTAAAGTGCATCCAAGGCCAAAACTTGCTATTTTTTTTGTTTGTTTGTTTAATTAAAACTTTTTTGTTGTTGATAGTGTCTGTGTCCCATTGGTTTGATTTCCTTTATTTCCTAACCTGAAGACAGCAGAAATCAAGAGAAAATCTCCCCAACATGAGGAGAAATCCTAGTTTAGGCAGCTGTCACCGGAACAAGTATCCTCATTGTAAAATCTTCCTTTACCTTATGCAGTGGTGACAACTATAACATTGTGGGTTCCCAATTAATTTCTGTCTCAGTGACAATGGTCACCAGGACAAACAGAAAAGGTGAATCTCCCCAGTGGGGACACAGTGACAAAAACCTGACAGAGTTTCTAACCCTCCAACGTTTTATTAAAAACTGTAACTTTCTGTATTTCTACTTGATATTTCATGAAGACTTGCATATACATGTGACCAATGACTGAACAAAAAAATCTGTCTGGCTGTTTGCGTATGCCGCCTTTAGACACAAGCTTACTGTGCGCAATGGTAAATCCATTTCTGGTTGGAAGGAAATGGCTTTCTGGTTACCACTACTGAAGAATCTACTTCTTATTTAAAATATAGCCTTAAAGTAAACCTGTCAAAAACCTGGACAAATCAAACTGAGCATACAGTATCTCACAAAAGTGAGTATACCCCTCACATTTTTGATGTGAAAACACTGAAGAAATGTCACTTTGCTACAATGTAAAGTAGTGAGTGTACAGCTTTCATAACAATGTAAATTTGCTGTCCTCTCAAAATAACTCAACTCGCAGCTATTAATGTCTAAACCACTGGCAACAAAAGTGAGTACACCTCTAAGGGAAAATGTCCAAATTGGGCCTAAAGTGTCAATATTTTGTGTGGCTACTATTATTTTCCAGCACTGCCTTAACCCTCTTAGGCATGGAGTTCACCAGAGCTTCACAGGTTGCCACTGGAGTCCTCTTCCACTCCTCCATGATGACATCACGGAGCTGGTGGATGTTAGAGGCCTGGAGCTCCTCCACCTTCCATTTGAGGATGCCCCACAGATGGTCAATAGGGTTTAGGTCTGGAGATATGCTTGATCAGGTCATCACCTTTACCCTCAGCTTCTTTAGCAATGCAGTTATTGTATTGGAGGTGTGTTTGGGGTCGTTATCATGTTGGAATACTGCCCTGTGGCCCAGTCTCTGAAGGGAGGGGATCATGCTCTGCTTCAGTATGTCACAGTACATGTTGGCATTCATGATTCCCTCAATGAACTGTAGCTCCCCAATGTCGGCATCACTCATGCAGCCCCAGACCATGACACTCCCACCACCATGCTTGATTGTAGGCATTTAGACATGTGCAGAGCGAAAAAAATTGTTGTGTTTCATTTCGATTTGTTATTTACATAAATTCATACAGTTAAATTTGTTTCATTCGTTTTCGGAATTTGTTTTGTTTTTTCATTTTCAGATTGATTTGAAAAGTTTTTGATTTAAATTCAAAAGGTTTTCAAATTCGAAAGGTTTTCATATTTGAAAAGTTTTCTAATTTGAATCGTTTTTGAATTCGAATCGTTTTCTAATTGCCAAAGAGAGTAAAATAAAATAGAAAATAAAGGAATAGAATAGAAGAAAATTGAATAGCATAGAAAAGAATATAACAGAAAATAAAAGAATATAATATAATAGAGTAAAACAGAACAAAATAGGATAGAAAATAAAAGAACAAAATAGAATGGAATAGAATAGAATACAAATGTATAGAATAGAATAATAATTAAAAAAAAGAGATTGTAACCATCTTCTGCAATTCGAAAAGAATAGAAAAGAATCAAATTAAAAAAAAACAATAGAATAGAATATAAATAATATAATTATTTTCCAAGATTCAAATAGAATCAATTTGAATTTGAATAGAATAAAAAAGAATAGAGTAGAATAGAATAGAAATTAACACAATAGTATAGAAAAAAACAACAGAATAGAATAGAATGAATATAACCATCTTCCTATTCTAATCTATTTTTTTCTATTCTATTCAAATTCGAATTGATTCTATTTGAAGTTTGGGAAATGGTTATATACTTTCTATTGTAATCTATTCTAGTCTATTGTTTTTTTAATTATATTTGTTTATTCTATAATATTCTTTCCTAGTCTATTATTTTCTATTCTATTCTATTCTATTATTTTCTATTCTAATTCAAGTCTATTCTATTTGAAATTCAGATTTCGGAAGATGGTTATATTCTTTCTATTCTGTTGTTTTGTTTTTTTTCTATACTATTCTGTTATTTTCTATTCTATTCTATTCTAATATATTGTTTTCTATTGTATTCAAAATTGAATTGATTCTATTTGAATTATGAGAAATTCTTGGTTATGAGAATGGTTATATTCTTTTTGTTCTATTGTATTCTATTGTTTTTTTAATTCTATTATTTTCTATTCTATTATAGTCTATTATATTCAATTCTTTTTTTCTTCTCTATTCTTTTCTATTCTATTATTTTCTTATGTATTCAAATTAAAATTTATTCTGTCTAAAAATTTCAGAAGATGGTTATATTATTTCTATGTTATTCTATGTTATTCTATTTGTTTCTATTATATTCTAGTCTATTCTGTTCTTTTGTTTTGTATTCTATTTTGTTCTATTCTTTTATCTTCTGTCATATTTTTTTCTATTCTATTTTTTTCTATTCTATTCCTTTATTTTCTATTTTATTCTCTTTGGAAATTGGAAAACTTTTCGAATTAGAAAACTTTTCAAATTTGAAAACTTTTCAAATTTGAATTTGAAAACGATTTGAATTCTAAAATGATCTGAAAATCGCTAGTTGCTGCCATAACAACAATATCCTCCTTCAACCAGCTGCCGTATAACGATGGCAGGGGTCCGTAAGTGGTTACATTCGGTATTATTGTAATTCGGAAATTCGGATACATCCGAATTTCCAAAAAACTAAAATTTGTCCAAATTTTAATTCAGAGCAAAACAAACTGCACATGTCTAGTAGGCAAGACACACTTGTCTTTGTACTCCTTTGTACTCCTCACCTGGTTGCGCCACACTTAACACCATCTGAACCAAATAAGTTTATCTTGGTCTCATCAGACCACAGGACATGGTTCCAGTAATCCAAGTCTGCTTGTCTTCAGCAAACTGTTTGCGGGCTTTCTTGTGCATCATCTTTAGAAGAGGCTTCTTTCTGGGACGACAGCCATGCAGACCAATTTGATGCAGTGTATGGTCTAAGCACTGACAGGCTGACCCCCCACCCCTTCAACCTCTGCAGCAATACTGGCAGCACTAATGCGTCTATTTCCCAAACACAACCTCTGGATATGAGCTGAGCACGTGCACTCAACTTCTTTTGTCGACCATGGCAAGGCCTGTTCTAAGTGGAACAATAACACCAAATTTAACACACCTGCTCCGCATTCACACCTGAGACCTTGTAACATTAACGAGTCACATGACACCGGGGAGGGAAAATGACTAATTGGGCCCAATTTGGACATTTTCACTTAGGGGTGTACTCACTTTTGTTGCCAGCAGTTTAGACATTAATGGCTGTGTGTTGAGTTATTTTGAGGGGACAGCAAATTTACAATGTTATAGAAGCTGTACACTCACTACTTTACATTGAAGCAAAGTGTCATTTCTTCAGTGTTGTCTCGTGAAAAGATATAATAAAATATTTTCAAAAATGTGAGGGTGCACTCACTTTTGTGTCATACTGTATGTGGGAAACATACATAAGCAAAGATTTTCTACTGTGCAACATGCCAAACCAAATCAATATCTCTAGACGAAGTTGAATTAATATTTAAATATCAACTCTTCCTTTAAAAGTCCATTGGCTCCATTCCCCATTGCTCATAAACCGCAGTATTAGGCAACTTCACCTACTGACTGGGCAACTTGAAAGGCAGAACAAGCACAGCATTTACAGGAAAGTTAAGATAATTGCATAAAAATCAACTGCTCAAATATTTGGTCTACAGATTGTTTTGACATTCAATTTTCACAAAGATAATTTTTGCCTATACATTTTTTTCAGCATATGCCCATGTGACAGTGCGAGCCCCTGCCACGGTAAAAAAGAGGATTAGAAGGGATACAGGGTTCACACAAATGCAAAGTGAGGGGCTCCGGTATATTGATATTGAGTGGAGAAAGGTGGTTTTTCAACTTTCTCTGGGTTTTGGAACTCCAGGATTGGGTTCCGGAGTTTGGAGACTTCAAAGAGCTTTGGGAGGGAAGTAGTCTCAAACCCAGTGTTCAGGTCTTGCTGAATACCAGCAAATTGTGTGTACGGGTGCAAACAGCCTTTATAATAACAGGCTTGGGCATAGCTCAAGGCTCCTGTTAGGAAAAAGTTGTGCTGTGCTCAGGGGACTATACGCCATGCTGAATACAGGAGTTTCCTTATCCAGAGGGCTGAGAGAGTTAAGGTGGCTAAGCAAGTCAGGGTGATTACAGTGTCTAGGGGACTGGAGAGACCAGGATGTCAGGAAATTTCATCTCAAGGAGCCCGGGCATGTGCCCATGTAGCAGGGAGCTGCAACTAAAAAGACTGAGAGAGCCCATAGAGCTGAGAAAGACAGGAAAGCTGGGTGAGCTGAGAGAGGGCACAGGAACATGGAGGTACTGTGTAAGACTGTGGAAACAGCCCATAGTCAAAAGCCAAGGTTTAAAGCCTAAGCACTACTCCCGCTGAAGAGAGAAAGCCAGGTGGCTTGGTATTATTTTCACAGTTCCTGTTTTGATGGTGAAAAACCCCTGCGTGGGCAACTATTTTATGTTAGACTTTAATTTTGTTTAATAAAAGTGGGCCGGCAAGTCTTACCTATTCTCGACTGCGCTATATTGGAATGACAGCTATCGCACATCTCTTGGAAGGGCGTCTATTGACATCCTCCCATGATCGTGCTTCGCACACGCCCCCTGCGGCGCGCATCGGCAGGGATCTGTGATCGCTGTGTCTATCGGACAAAGCTAATCACAGATCGGGGTACAGAGCAAATCATAGTGGCTCTTTACCATATGACCAACTGTGTCCAATCACAGCTGATCCTGGTGTAAACAGGAGTTGCCAGTAAGTGGTAAAGAGCCAATCACAGAGGCTCGTTACCATATGACCAGCTGTGTCCATTTACAGCTAATCACAGTGTAAACAGGATTTGCCGCTAAGCGGTTATCCACAAAGGGAACATCTACACTGATAATCAGGGCACTGAACATCAGTGTCCTGATTATCAGTACAGTTCCAACAGCACCCATCAGTGTCGCCAATCAGTGCCGCCTGTCAGTGCCAATCAGTGCTGCCTATCAGTGCCCATCAGTACCGCCTACCAGTGCTCATCATTGCCACCTGTCAGCCCATCAATGCCCCCTATCACTGTCCATTGGTGCCGAATATCAGTGCAGCCTCATCAGTGCCTCTTCATTAGTGCCCATCAGTGCTGCCTTATCAGAGCCCATCATTAAGTAGCAACCTGGATGCCTTGAATGCTGGACCAATCTGGTATGCGCAAACTGACTCAGCTCTTTGTGTCAAGAAATTGGCCCCCCTACGCCTCACCATTGGCCACTGAGGCCATTCACTATTGTGATGGGTCAGTAGTGAGTCTTAGGATGTGGAAGGGGGGGACCTCACATGTGCATGTTCTTGTAGTTGTCTGGTATGTGGTGCCAGCAGTGGTTCTGGAAAGTTTTTGGCACTTTAACATGGAGGTTGTTTTCAAACATTTTAAATATATCTCTAAAAGAATACCTAGTGATCCTGCCATGCAGGTCCTAGTTCAGGCAGCTCCTGTTATAGAGTGACTACTATCTCCCAATTGTGCTCATATGTTGTAACCGTATCACATGCGTATCACACTGATATGGTCCAGAAATGTTTAGACAGAATAAAGGTGAATAAAGCACCTGGACCAGACTGCATCCACCCACGGATCCTAATAGAATTGAGCTCTGTCATTTCAAAGTCATTGTTTCTAATTTTTAGGGACTTGTTAATGACTGAAATGGTACCACTGGATTGGCGTAGGGCCAATGTGGTGCCCATATTTAAAAAGGATCAAAGTCTTTAGCAAGTAACTATAGACCTGTTAGTTTAACTTCCATAGTCGGGAAGATACTGGAGAGTTTAATAAAAGACCACATAGATGAGTTCTTGCTGGAAAAAAATATTTTAAGCAACAGACAGCATGGATTCATGAAAGACAGAAGTTGTCAGACAAACCTGATTTCTTTTTATGAGGAGGTAAGTAAAACCTTGGACAGAGGGGTGGCTGTGGGCGTGGTATACTTGGATTTTGCAAAAGCGTTTGACACAGTTCCCCACACACGGTTAATGTGTAAGGTAAAGTCTACATGCTTGGAAAGATGAATGTGTAAATGGATATAAAACTGGCTAAAAAACTGAATTCAGAGAGTAGTGGTTAATGATTCTATACTCCGAATGGTCTAAGGTTATCAGTGGTGTATCCCAAGGTTCAGTGCTGGGACCCTTACTTTTTAATACCTTTATAAATGATATAGGGTCTGGAATTAAAAGTACCATTTCTGTCTTTGCAGATGACACCAAGCTATACAGTGGCTTAACATCCTAATAGGATGTCTCCAATTTTCAAGCGGGCCTTAATGCATTGTCTAATTGGGCAACTAAGTGGCAAATTAAGTTTAATGTTGATAAATGTAAAGTTATGCACTTGGGGGCTAAGAATATGCATGCATCATACATACTAGGGGGAGTACAACTGGGGGAATCCATAGTGGAGAAGGATCTGAGGGTTTTGGTATATCATAAGCTCAAAAAGAGCATGCAATGCCAAGCTGCGGTTTCCAAAGCGAGCAAAGTCTTTTCTTGTATTAAGAGAGGTATGGACTCCAGAGAGAGAGATATCATTATGCCCCTGTACAAATCATTAGTAAGACCTCATCTTCAGTTTTGGGCACCAGTTCATAAAAAGGATATCGGGGAACTAGAGAAAGTGCAGAGAAGGGCAACCAAATTGATAAGAGGCATGCAGGAGCTCAGCTATGAGGAAAGATTAGAGGAACTGAATTTATTCTCTCTTGAGAATAAGAGATTAAAGGGGGATATGATCAATATGTACAAATACATAAATGGTTCATATAGTGAACTTGGTGTTGAGTTATTCACTTAAACCGCTTCCGGACCAGCCGCCACAGTTTTACTGCGGCAGGCTGGCTCCCCTGCGCGAAATCACGGTACTGTATGTGATCTCACGAGGACCGGATAGCAGGCGCGCGTGCATGCCCGCTGCTCAGCGGGGGGGGTGCCGATGCTCGTGGCCGACGGTCGCGATGACCGCCAGCCACGAGTGATCGTGACCAGGAGACACAGAACAGGGACGAGTGTGTGTAAACACACTTCCCTGTTCTGTTCTGACAGGAGTGACAGATCGTGTGTTCCTATTAGCTAGGAACTACGATCTGTCACTTGCTGTAATTAGTCCTTACCCCTTCAGTAAGAATCACCTCCCAGGGAACATACCGTAGTTAACCCCTTCACTGCCCCCTAGTGTTAACCCCATCACTGCCAGCAAAATTTTTACAGTAATCAATGCATTTTTAATCACACTGATCACTTTATTAATGCCAATGGTTCCAAAAATGTGTCAAAATTGTCCAATGTGTCCGCCATAATGTCGCAGTCATGATAAAAATCGCAGATCGCCGCCATTACTAGCAAAAAAAATAATAAAAATGCTATAAATCTATCCCCTTTTGTAGACGCTATAACTTTTGCGCAAACCAATCAATATACGCTTATTGCGATTTATTTTACCAAAAATATGTAGAAGATTACATATCGGCCTAAACTTTTTTCGTATAATTGTTTTTTTATATATTTTTGGGGGATATTTATTATAGTAAAAAATAATGCCTTTTTTTCAAAATTGGCGCTTTTTTTTGTTTATAGCGCAAAAAATAAAAAACGCAGAGGCAATCAAATAACACCAAAAGAAAGCTCTATTTGTGGGAAAAAAAGGACGTCAATTTTGTTTGTTAAAGAGACGCAGTGCCGAATCTCAAAAAGTGCTCTGGTTAGGAAGGGGGTAAATTCTTCCGGGGCTGAAGTGGTTAAGGTAATCACAGAGGACAAGGGGGCACTCTTTACCTCTAGAGGAAAAAAGATTTCATCTCCAAATACAGAAAGGTTTCTTCACAGTAAGAGCTGTGAAAATGTGGAAAAGACTCCCTCCAGAGGTGGTTCTGGCAAGCTCAGTAGATTGCTTTAAAAAAGGCCTGCATTCTTTCCTAAATGTACATAATATAACTGGGTACTAACATTTAGAGGTAAAGTTGATCCAGGGAAGATCCGATTGCTCTTGGGGATCAGGAAGGAATTTTTTTCCCCTGCTATTTGCATGCTTTGCTGGGGTTTTTCACCTTCCTCTGGATCAACTGGGGGTGAAGGATTGCGTATATGGGATTGTATGATTTTTTTTTTGCACTAGATGGACTTGTGTCTTTTTTCAACTTGATTACCTATGTAACTATGTAACATGCACCCCCACTGGAGTCTACAAGCAGCCTTGCCAACACACATTTCACAGGCATGGTTCACCATTGTCTTTAACAGAAAGTAGGTTCAGCAATGGTACTTTATGTAAAAAGAAGAAAAAGTTTATAATACACCATGTGGCAAACTAAGTGTCATCTACGTAGCTAAGGTTTCATTTATTATTGTTTTCAGCTACTCTCTACAAAAATTTCTAAACAATATTTAAAGATTTAAAGATTTACATTAAATATGTATTGCATATTAGTGACTGAATTTAAAGTAAAACTGTACTGAAAGAAATTTGTAGGCAGCCATCATATACTCTTAAGTAGCAAAGGTAACAAGCCAACACATTTCAGGGGTCACAAATTCCTGTTTTATCAAAGCTAAAAGGAATATAAACAATGTGTATGTAAACATTAAACAAAATACAATATGACATAAATGCATACAATATAACAATTAGAGGTAGGTAAAAAAAAAACATACAAATTATCTAACATATTTGATCTGAAGCATTAGAAGCATGCTAAAATTCCTACTTATAAAAAAAAAGGATTTTTGACTTTTCTGTAAGATACGTTATTTGGAGTACAGTACAGGACACATACATATTTTGAGACAACTGGGTTATAAGTTGCTACCTTCAGGTAATGTGGTACTGGCAAACAGAACTGTCAGGACCCCCGTATAACTCCCCCACTGACAATTATCCTTAGTTTTTTTAACAAGCAATAAGGATAAAAAGAGACAGAGGGGAGGGTCCTTTGCCCTGTACTGCACTTCAAGAAACAGATTTTACAGGTAAGTCATAAATCACTTTCTCTTGATCATAAAGTACAGGACACAGGCATATTCTTGGCATGCCTAAAAGTGATACAAAAAAAAGAGTAGTGTGCAACACAACAAACAAACTGCCAACAAGCCCGCAAACAAAACAAACAAGGGTATAAGGCCAAAACTAGACAATTGCTTGTAGCAGCTTACGACCAAAGTCAGCATCAGCAGAGGCTTAAACATCCAACTGGTAAAGCTTAGTAAACATGTGAAAAGAGAACCACGTGGCAGCGTTACGAATCTGGAAAACAGGTGCTTGATGCTGAAAGGCCCCAGGAACTCCCACAGACCTAGTGAAGTGGGCCTTAACAAGAAAGGGAGGAACTTTATCCTGTAAGGAATAGACTTGACCAGTCCAGCTAGCGATAGTGGAATGAGAAGCAAGATGTCCCCCGTGAGAACCTTTAGATAGAATAAAAAGAGAATCAGAACTTCTAAGTGAATCCGTAGTCGACAGGAAAACTCATACAGCTTGAGCCACATCCAAGCAGTGAGAGAGACCCCTCCAGGCTGCGAAGGAGCC
The DNA here is from genome assembly GCA_037952925.1 of Lithobates clamitans. Taxonomy (NCBI): domain Eukaryota; kingdom Metazoa; phylum Chordata; class Amphibia; order Anura; family Ranidae; genus Lithobates; species Lithobates clamitans. The sequence continues at coordinate 577,890 of JBBGZY010001669.1, read as the reverse complement.
AGACAGAAACATGGCAGGACAATATTCTGGTTAAGGTGAAAGGAGAAGACCACCTTGGGCAGAAAGGAAGCCTTAGGTCTCAGGACAGCGTTGTCCTTGTGCAACACCAGTAAAGGTTTCTTACAAAATGCCAACATTTGCGTAGTGGAAGTGATAGAGACAAGTAAAACCACTTTTTGAGTGAGATCAACTAAGAGAATATTGCAGATAGGTTCAAAGGGAGGCTTTCAAAGAGCCATATGTACCAGATTGAGATCCCATGGCATAATCGGAGAGCATCTGGGAAAAGCTAAATGAGGAACTCCCTGCACAAAGGCCTTCACCAGCGAGTGAGAAGCTAAAGGATGCTGGGAGAGGCTAGCAAAAGTAAAAAATTATCCCTTGAGTGTACTCAAGTCCAGATGCTGATCCAGACCTGACTATAGAAAAGCCAGGATATGTCCCACGGAGTATCATCTAGGATGAAACCTTCTCTGCTCACACCATGCAAGTTAAGCCTTCCAGGTACAATGGTATATCTTCTGAGAAGACTACTTCCTAGCATAGAGAAATGTCAGCATAACCAAATCAGACAAGCTTCTGTCCTCAGGACCTGGGTTTCAACAGTCAGGCCATTAAAGCACGCAACCAAGAAGCAGGATGGTAGTTTGGGCCTTTAAGAAAGAAGATCTATGCAATCTGGAAGAGGCCAAGAGGAGTCTGCCAGAAGCCAGAGTATGTCCAAGTACCAAAGGCTCCTGGACCAGTTTGGTTCCACAAGAATTACTGGAAAACCCTCTGACTCAAACCTGCGGAGCAGTCCTGGAAGGAGCTTAAGTGGAGGAAAAGCATATATCAGGCAAAACTGATCCTAACAGGTCACCAGAATGCCCACTGCGAATGCTCGAGGATCTCTGGACCTGGTCATTAACTTGCTCAGTTTGTTGTTAAATCAGGACGCCAACAGGTTAATATATGGCACCCAGGGTGGTCCCTCCCTGTTCCTATGGGCCAGGTATATAGACGACATTCTCCTCCTGTGGGATGGCGGCCCTGAATCTTTTTCTCCACACTGAATTCAAACGCTCAAGGTATTTATCTGACCTATGAATTTAGTGCCATTAAGGTACACTTTCTAGATTTGGAAATTGAGATTGACTTGGGGCATCTTAAGTTTCAAACAACTTTTTTCAAGCCAACCGATAGAAACGGATTTATCCCTCTAGACAGCTGTCTCCATCCATCATGGCTTAAAGCTGTTCCAAGAAGCCAGTTCCTAAGACTTCGTAGGAACTGCACGGATATAGAGACCTTTAAAAAAACAGGCCTCCATCTTGATTAACAAATTTAGGGATAAGTGATATGAACCAATGTCTGTACAATTACAGTATCAAGATGTTTTGAGTACTGATAGAGGATCTTTGTTGATAGACTGTCCTCCAAGGGAGCAAGATAACTCCTATAAATGGGCAATCCTAACTTCATACTCAGTAAAACACAAGGACACCAGAACTATATTGGATAAACATTGGAATGTCCTTAGAACGGACAAGGTTTTACATCCCCCTAATACCGGAACATGCCAAAGTCACATTCAGGGGAGTACCTTCATTACAGAGCAAAATTGCTCCAAGTATAATCGATCCACCTGTTCGCCCTTCATTTTTCCATAACTTGAAGGGGTACTATCCTTGTAAAAAATGTGTTGTATGTTGCCATAATATAAATGGAAGGTCCAAAACATTGGAGTTTAGTTCTACTGTCACAACCATGTGTATCCAATAAAAAGATTTCATACGTGTGCTACAAGACACGTTGTCTATTTAATAACGTGTCCATGCGGCAAACAATACATTGCACGCACTACCCATACTTTTTCAATTAGAGTAGGGGAACATATTGCCAAAATAAAGAGTGGGGACACTAAACATACGGTTCCAAGACACTACAGGGAACATCACAAATGTAACCCTGAAGGCAATAGTTTTTTAGTGATAGATAGCTATATTCCTCCGTGGAGGGGCGGAGCTTTGACCAGAGGCATTTCTCAACTCGAAACGTACTGGATTTATGAGCTCCAATCCTACCAACCGTGGGGAATTAATGTCGAGTGGGACATAAATTCTTTTATGAATAAAGCTTAGTCCCTATGCTTATGACCATATTGTGGGCCATTATGAGTTCTCGGTACATTAGGTTTTGGTATTGATACATTTCATGAATTATGTATTCAATTTTAAATTATTGCAGTTTATAAAAATATCTTTTAGGGATTTTTTACCCTTGTAATGATAAGGTTGATATGTTTGTATGATATAATACACATTCTTATGTTCATTCCCTCTGTGAAGGCCAGCTTAACGTCATTTGTGAAGTCTGGAATAATTATGTGTTACTAATATAGAAGCGCCATCACATTAACTAATAATGTATATGCATGCCATGTAGTGTGGTGTGTGATGGAGGTAGCGTATATAGATAATTATACGTTTTCCTCCCATTTTATTCGTGGAGCCTTTTTAAGCTATGTTGGTTAATTTCGGTGATTTGCGTGCATAGTTACCCTATTTATCGGCATATAACACGCACTTTTTTCCCCTTAAAATCAGGGGAAAGTCGCAGGTGCGTGTTATACGCCGATACCCTGCGATCCCGAGCTGTTAAAAAATCAAAATCGATTTGAAAATGGCGCCGCCGGCGCCGAAATACACAGAGCCGGTCCTCGGCTCTTTCCGGCGGCTCTCGTTTACTTTCGGTTTCACTCGTAGTCCCGAGCGGAGCCGAAAGTGAATGAGAGCCACCGGAAAGAGCCGAGGACCGGCTCTGTGTATTTCGGCGCCATTTTCAAATCGCGGTCGGCGATTTTGAAGCCCAGCAAGCAGGGACAGAGGATCGAAGGCTGCACTGGGGCAAGGCTGCACTGGGGGAAGGCTGCACTGGGGCATGGCTGCACTGACATGGCTGCACTGACATGGCTGCACTGGGGAACACTGCACTGACATGGCTGCACTGACAAGGCTGCACTGACAAGGCTGCACTGACAAGGCTGCACTGGGGAACGCTGCACTGACATGGCTGCACTGACAAGGCTGCACTGGGGAAGGCTGCACTGACAAGGCTGCACTGACAAGGCTGCACTGACATGGCTGCACTGGGGCAAGGCTGCACTGAGAAGGCTGCAATGATGGGCATTTAAATGTAAGTTTTTTTCCCTTCAACTTCCCTCCTAAAAGTTTTTTTTCCTTAAAATTCCCTCCTAAATTGGGGTGCGTGTTATACGCCGGTGCGTGTTATACGCCGATAAATACGGTACTTCCGGGTGACCCACTATTTCCGGGACTCGGCAGTACTGTTCAGAACGAGGCTTGAATAGCACTTCCGGCTTAGCCACCATATTTGCTGTGACGATCAATAGAGGATCATGCTTCCGGCTTTGGGAGCCATTTTGTTGTCGCCCGATGCTGCAAGCGCTTTGTTCCGTTCTTCTGCCTCACTGTTACTTTTTCAGTTATCCTAACATTCAGTTTTGTCTATACTGGTTACTTTTTTCTTATATGTTTGTGATTTTAGACATTATTCATTTGTTTTAGTTTAGTGGTGAATCAGTAGTAGTTAATATTTCCAGATATATGCAAATTGAGGCATGACTCAGACTTCACAGTGAGGCTTAAACCGCAAGCTAGGGCACCATCTTTACAAACCGGAAGTGTTGTGTTTTTGGTTTGCGGTGACAGGGGAGCTGGCTCTCATTGGGGGTGATCCCTTTATCTTATAAATGTGCAGTGGCTGCAGTGGACCAGCACCCCAGAGGATGTCTTTTTAATACAAACCGCGTTGGGATGGGCTCTGCTGATGCCACTGCGCTATTTTGATTTATCTACATGCTTTTAAATGCCTTATCAAATGTGAGTGACCATTTTATTCATTTCAATAAATGTTTTTAATGTAAATGATATCACACTATGTGGCCTATTTTTTCTCCTTTTGCCATACACAATACTGGGAGAAACTGCTTTTGATCTTTGGTCACCATATCCTTGGTGGATACCCGTTGACTATAAACATAGTGACGGACCCCTGCTTGATTGGTCTACATCGGAAGCCGTGTATGCTGATCTTCTCCCCTGGGTGTGTTACACCATAAGCTCTTTTGACTCATTATGTATACGCCTAGTTGGGTTCAATTTGTCTGGTAAGCCTCTTTCCTTTTGGTGGTGGATTATCTACAGACAACTTGTTCACAAGGACTTATTTTTCATAATAGTCACTTTATTTATTGGAATCACTTTATGGACTCTATTTGAATGCAATGTTGGTTTATACACATTTACCACTATTATTTACATATCAGGTTTACATCTTGAATGTATTCTATTTATGTTGTATATCACATAAGTAATTTTTTGCCACCAGTTTAATTTGATCAACCGAATTTCACTTTTACAATTAGCGCTGCATTATACTATTTCCATATATGGCACCCCCACCTGCGACAAAGGACTGGAAAAACCTCCAAGTGTATGGATCACTTTCCTTGATCCCGACACTGAGTCGACTTGCTAATTTACTATGCCTGGAATGTGTACTGCAGTGCAGTAATGTGGCACTCTGCCTAGGTCAGAATCCTTTCAACTTCTTTTTGGCTGATAAACTTCTTTGCACCTTGATAGTTTATGTAAGCAATGGCTGTGGCATTGTCTGACTGAATCTGCTTTAGAAATCCCCGAAGCTGGGATGTTCAATGTTGAATGGACATCTGAATGACTCTGAGCTCCAAAATGTTTATTTGAAGTTTGGATTCCTCTGATGACCAGGTTCCTTGAACTGTCAACTTTCCAAGGACTCCTCCCCATCCTGACAAACTGGCATCTATCGTGTCAATCTCCCAAGTTATATGGCCAGAATAGGGGTCAAGACTTTTGTGAAGTCTCAAGGAGCAGTGGAATAAAATTGGCAGGACTACAACCTAAAAATGATAGTCTCTCACCAGTAACCTGGCTGATTTCATACACAAATTTGGATCTAAGGGAAGAGGTACAGGGACTTCAGGTCCAGGATTAGATGAATGCCCCCCTTGGTTTTCAAAACCATAAAAAAGGTTGGAGTAAATACTATATTGCAGATATTGCAGGCACATGAAAAATTACCCACGGTGTGAGCAATTGCTGAAAAGCAGCATGCAAATCCTCTAGCATGTGCAGAGGAGAAGGAAGATTTGTGGGCATGAATTGGGGAGGAGAGAAAAAGAGTGAAACCTGTACCTTCAGAAGATGACATTCCCGAATCAAAAATCCAGAATTTCTCAAATGAAGGCATCTGAGAAAGCTAGCAGACATCTTATCTCACTTGAAGAAGTGGGGAGCCCAGTCACTGAGAGGGGGGTTAGGAGCCGGGCTTAGCCTGCTTTGGAGTCCAGGGTTAGTGGCGAAAGGAGATGTTGGACTTGGACTTGAAAGGAAAAGTCTGGAAGGGACGAAAGAAACTCTTTCTAAATCCAGAAGAAAAGGATTTCTTTTTACTTGCGTGCGAGCGAATTCCACCAGTAACCTCCTTAATAAAAGAGTCTAGATGTTCGCCAAAGACATATCAACCTGCATAGGACATACACTCCTAGAACTTTTTACAGGCTGGTTTAACAGACCAGTATTTAAAGTGTTACTAAACCCACAACAGTAAAATCAGAGTGTATATGCAGTAAAGCATGCTTGTTATACTCACTGTGGAACCTAAGGGGTTAATCCTCTGCATTGTGTAAAAAGGCTGCTTGATCTTGTATGCACAGATCCTCCTCTTCTTCCACTGACTCCAGAACAGGTCTGGGTAAGACAGAGTTACTGGAGTCAGGCTGCACATGCCCAGTTTGGTGTGTATTGCTAGAGAGTTTTTCTTTCTTGGGAGCGTGCATGTGATCAGCACAGTGCCAATCAGCACTGTCCAGACAAAGGGTCAGGGGTCCTGGATCCTGATAGGGCAGTTCAGTGCAGTATGAAAACTCCTCCTACAAGCTTTACCAGGAACTGATAGAAGTCACAAGACTGCTATATACTGCTAATGAGAAAGGGTATTTAGCAGTTTATATTTACTAAAAGAATTGCATTTCCATGTTCTGTGTACTGTGGGAGACCAGATATAGTGAATGCTGAGTCCTGGGTTTAGTAACACTTTAAGTCAAAGAATCTGGCGCATCTGAACCGACAGAAGGCCAAGTCTAGATATATGCTGGACAGAATCCCCCAAATCATCCGCATAATATCCTAAGGCTTTTGAAAGAAGTTCCAAGCACTAAAGTACAGAAGGATCTGTGAGAAGAGAACCCAGGTCATGAGACAATTGTTTGGACTAGACTGCAAGGGTCTCATAGATCTCCATAAATGCAACTGCAGATTGCATGACAGGTCCCACTAGAGCAAAGGAAGTCTTAAACAAAGATTAAAGTTTGTGTCCACTGTGTCCTTAAAGAATGGGACATCCCCAACAGCAACCACAAGGGATTTATTAAGGCTGCTTTTTTTTTTTTTTTTAATAATACTCCTCTTCCATTGTATATTGCTGACAAAAGCATTTAGGAGGTATAAAAACCTTTTTGGGATGCGACCAGTCACTGTTTAAAGCTTCCTCTATCACAGAGTGAAAGGTCTTAAGCAGTTTCAGAGCCTTCTTGGAGCCCATACTGGTAACTTTTGGTCAGACAGAATCCAGTGGCTCCAGTTTTAAAAAGGAACACACCTCATCCACCATCACATAAATGTTGAGTTTTGGACAGAGAACAGCTAAAATGGCCTCTTCCTGCAAACATTCTCCTGAAACAGAAGTAAAGCACTCCCTCTTCCCTCTTTTTGGGTAATAAAACCTTTTCCTCTACCTTCTCTCTGTCCTGTAGTAGGACAGGAGTCTGAAGGGAGAGTGAAGAAGAGAAACTGAAGGGAACCTCTGCCCCTGAGTCGAGGGGTTTCAAACATGGTGATAGGCTTTCCCATTAAAAGAGGCTCAAAATTCCTCTTTGCTTAAATAGGAGTGGAAAACGGTACTGAAGAAAAAGAATCTCCCCCAACCTTCATGAAGCACCCACTGGCAGAAGGCTAGTCTAAACAACTTTTACATCCATCTTTTATCTGATTATTATCCTCTATTTTTTTGTGAGAAGAAGCCCCTCAGGTCTAACTCACAGTAGTGTGGCAAGGGGAGGCTTAAAACTGTCCTCAAGGTGTTAATATGTTGTCCTACAGTAGTATTGCGCCTTCCTAAGGAAAAAAAATCAGACTGCAAAATACTGCTAACAGTGATCACAGCAGCACTTAAAGGATAAGTTCACCTTTTATTGAAAAAAAAGGTTTATTAATAAATGCACATCTTTTTGCAGGTAAACAAAATGTACATTTATTATTTTTTACACGATCAGCAGATTGTGGGTGCAGTGCCAGGCTCCTGCAGACTCTCAGTCAGCTGTCTGCTTGTACCTTCCATACAGCCAGGCAGTTACTAAGCAGTAGGAAGAATCAATGAACCATGAGAGCACTTACCAGTGCCCTTGTAGTTCATTGAGAACTACATGCCATCTGCCGCAGTGGATGATGGTACTTGTAGTTCATTCATCCACAGAACTCTGTGAATAAGGGACGTGGCCATGTGCTGAAGAAGATACCCTGCACGCTGTCGTGGGGGGGGGGGGGGTATCAATGAGTGCGGGCAGCTGCTGTATTGTAACATTTACATAACATGTTACAAAGTTAAACTTATATCTTCTTGAAATGGGGCCTTTTCTGACAGGAATCAGGTGCTGTTGAAGAGTTGGCCAGAGTACACAGTAGGGTAGTATAAACTTGGCTGTGAGCCAGCACGGAAGGAAAAAGAAAAAACAGCTGCAGCATTTTTTTTATATATATAGGAACTAGCTCCAACATCAATAATACACAGTTGTGCTCATAAGTTTACACACCCTGGCAGAATTTATGATTTCTTGGCCATTTTTCAGAGAATATAAATGATAACACACAAACATTCCTTTCACTCATGGTTAGTGTTTGGCTGAAGCCATTTATTATCAATCAACTGTGTTTACTCTTTTTAAATCATAATGACAACTGAAACTACCCAAATGACTCTGATCAAAAGTTTACATACCCTGGTGATTTTGGCCTGATAACATGCACACAGGTTGACACAGGTTTGAATGCCTATTAAAGGTAACCATCCTCACCTGTGATCTGTTTTCTTGTAATTAGTGTGTGTGTATAAAAGGTCAATGAGTTCCTGGACTCCTGACAGACCCTTGCATCTTTTATCCAGTGCTGTACTGACATTTCTGAATTCTGAGTCATGGGGAAAGCAAAAGATTTGTCAAAGGATCTGCGAGAAAAGGTAATTGAACTGTATAAAACAGGAAAGGGATATAAAAAGATATCCAAGGAATTGAGAATGCCAATCAGCAGTGTTCAAACTATAATCAAGAAGTGGAAAATGAGGGGTTCTGTTGAAACCAAACCACGGTCAGGTAGACCAACTAACATTTCAGCCACAACTGCCAGAAAAATTGTTTGGGATGCAAAGAAAAACCCACAAATAACTTCAGATGAAATACAGGACTCTCTGAAAACATGTGGTGTGGCTACTTCAAGATGCCCAATAAGGAGGCACTTGAAGAAAGATGGGCTGCATGGTCGAGTCGCCAGAAGAAAGCCATTACTACGCAAATGCCACAAAGTATCCTGCTTACAATACGCCAAACAGCACAGAGACAAGCCTCAAACCTTCTGGCATAAAGTCATTTAGAGTGATGAGACCAAAATTGGGCTTTTTGGCCACAACCATAAATACTACATTTGGAGAGGAGTCAACAAGGCCTATGATGAAAGGTGCACCATTCCTACTGTGAAATACGGAGGTGGCTCGCTGATGTTTTGGGGATGTGTGAGCTACAAAGGCACAGGAAATTTGGTCAAAATTGATGGCAAGATGAATGCAGTATGTTATCAAAAAATACTGGATGAATATTTGCATTCATCAGCCAGGAAGCTGCGCATGGGACATACTTGGACATTCCAACATGACAATGATCCAAAACACAAGGCCAAGTTAACCTGTCATTGGCTACAGCAGAATAAAGTGAAGGTTCTGGAGTGGCCATATCAATCTCCTGACCTCAATATCACCACTCTGGGGAGATCTCAAAAGTGTAGTTCATGGAAGACAGCCCAAGAATTTATAGGAACTGGAGGATTTTTGCCAAGAGGAATGGGCAGCTTTACCATCTGAGAAGATAAAGTGCCTCATCCACAAATACCACAAAAGACTTCAAGCTGTTATTGATGTTAAAGGAGGCAATACACGGTATTAAGAACTGAGGTATGTAAACTTTTGATCAGGGTCATTTGGCTAGTTTCTGTTGTCATTATGATTTAAAAAGAGTGAACACAGTTGATTGATAATAAATGGCTTCAGCCAAACACTAACCATGAGTGAAAGAAAAGATTTTGTGTTATCATTCATATTCTCTGAAAAATGGCCAAGAAATCATAAATTCTGCCAGGGTACGTAAACTTATGAGCACAACTGTATATGTTGTTGATGTTGGAGCAAGTCAGTATCTCTTAAAAAGGCTGGAAGGAATTGGCAATGGGACACAAATGGCTGGATTTTTAAAGGGAACAGGTCCTTTACTCACCAACCTGTGAAAGAACATGGCTGTAATATATAAGGGGGAATGCATCAAACCACTCGCTTTGGAAGTGTATACCCCCAAAGGGTGACTGGGTCACACCTGTGTAGATCGACACTACGCTGGACCTATATAACATCCTACGGCTACCTCCACACACTGCACAATGTGCCAGAGCTGAGGATCTAGCGTCCAAAGCAACTTTATGGGCCCTGCATCTTCCATCATTTTGGCAGGGTCTGGTAAGTCTCTGTGGTGTGCCTAGGGTTCTGATACATAAACTGTACAAGTAGCCAGAAGGGCTGGTATGTAGTCAAGGTGGAGCAAAAAATATTAAAAAAAAAAAATCAGTAGAGGGAAAAAAGCATCCATTACATAAGGACACTATCAAAAAAACTTAGGGCAACAGTTAGTAGAATGGGGTTATATGGGAGTGCTTACAGCCCTGTTATCAACATATAATCCAGTTGTCCAAAACAAGCCTTTGTCCTGTACTGTACGATCAAGAAATATACTTTAGACTTTGAATAGAAAAAGAAGAAACAGATTGTTGAACTGAATAAAATAACAAAGTACAAGAACAACAGTTTTTACAGCTTTTACTTTACAACTATTGCTTGGTTACTGATGTAGGTCTCTTGACATACAGTATGTAACAATCATCTGCTGATATATCATGAGTAGAGAAAATTCTCTAAATGTTTTGATGGAGTAGAAACTTGTTCATGTCAGAGACCTGCTAGCCAGAGTGACCAGACTCTACAATATAGAGTTATTTCCACGCTAAGAAACGAAAACTCTGGATTCAGAACCTTTTATACGCACATATTCAAAATATTATTATGTCAGGTTTTGTTCTTGAAAAATCTATATTTTAGAACATGCTTTAGTATCTAAGACCAGGCCTAATGGACCAGATGTAGTTTTGTGCAAGAGAAGCATAAAAGCAAATCAGAATGCACATGAACAACAAATAATATTGTGCTAAAAGGCTTTTAGGGAGAGGGCTGATTTGGGAGTCAGCCCCTAAAATCTTCTTTAAAAAAAATCTTCAATCTAGTGTGGCATCTCAGAGGATGTTGAAGACAGAGAGAGAAGTTGCAAAGGATAGAATTTAAAAACAAGCAGAACAGAATATAGAATTTAAAGACAAACAGAACAGAAGAGATAAATTATTCAAAATTGATAAAAATGTAAAAGAAAAAAAAAGAAAGCAGCTCAAGCTATAATACTCAATACAATCTGTTGCCAGTTTTTCAGGTTGAATGATGCCCAGCAGCATCATTCAACCTATTCATCTAAGCCTAGGCTGTCAAGGACATACCTCCCAGGACTATGTTATCATGCCAGCCTACTGCATTTAGAGGTGCTATCACATCGTTACAAGTGCGCTGTTGTATCCAGGGGGAAGGAATTTCCACTAGCACAGGAGGAGGAGGACCTGTGATATTACAGAATTGTCCAGAAGGTCCATAGAAAAAGATTAATGTATACAATGTTTTTTATTTTTTTTAAAGTGCGGGGAGGGCTGCAGTAAGGGCAGGGGGTTGTGGAAACAGTGGGGTTTCACTTTAAGCTACAGAACCATTTCAAGGTTGTTAAGTAGCACATGTGAAGTCACATAAAATTGAGATTAAGCTAAACTGAGTGAATATTATGATTTTAACATTGTTACCTGGATAACGTGCAATCCATGTTTGGTTGGAGTATTTCTTTAAATTGTAAAGGTGGCTGATTTTTGGTCTTAAAAAATAGGAGTATACAGAATACATAATGTATTGTGTACTGATGTATAGAATACAATACAATTCATGCTGCATTCTACGGTCTAACAGAAAAATATACTGGGAAACTGATGTAGCCGAGCCTTGATTTTTTTTCCCCCAAGGTTGAAAGCATTGATGGAACGAAAAGACGGAAACAAACATAACCAAGGACAATACGGGAGATGATGGAAGTACAGAGTTCCAAGCACTGAAAATAATTAAGCATAATGTGTATTAGTGAAGGGACAAAGGCTAAGTAAATCAAATAGGTAGAGATGACATTCAAAGTTTGGAGTATTGCCTAGGAATGTAATATTACTTTTAGTTACTTTATGCTATGCTAAGCTATACATGTGTTTGTCATTTATTGACTATAAACAAGTTCAAGACATAACAATTTAATACATCCTGCATACATAAAACAGAGTGTATATATATATATATATATATTTAGTTTGAATTTTTGAATAGAAGATTGAATACTTTTGTTATACCCTTCATAGTATTCTTCATTTTCCTGTGAACTAAAGCCATGATTTTAGTTGAAGCACAACACGTAGGTTATGTCTGCAAGCCATAAAATACATAAATACACATCCCCTAGACAAAGGGATATGCAATTAGCGGACCTCCAGCTGTTGCCAAACTACAAGTCCCATCATGCCTCTGCCTCTGGGTGTCATGCTTGTGGCTGTCAGAGTCTTGCTATGCCTCATGGGGCTTGTAGTTCTGCAACAGCTGGAGGTCTGCTAATTGCATATCCCTGCCCTAGACCATTAACTGAGCCAGAAAGAGAAAAAATGTGGTGTGCCTGGCTGCCTATGCACTAAAATTGGAAAGGAAACCCAGGTCAGAGAGCATTGTTGTCCCAAGGCTTTTGACAACATCGAGTGGAAATACCTCTGGCCGGTCCTGACTAGGTTTAGCTTTCGGGAAAACTTCATCTCCTAGATCCAGCTTTTGTACCACAGCCCTCAGGCTGTCATCCGGGAGCAAATAGGACCTCCCAACCTGTTTGGCTAGGCAAAGAAACAAAGCAGGGGTATCCGCTGTCCCCGTTCCTATTTGCCATAGCCATAAAACCCGTAGCAGCACTGATTCAATCCCCTTCAGGCATTGTGAGTTTCCGAACAAAACTCTTTTATATGCTGATGACATGCTTTTAATGCTAGGTGACACTACCTTCTGGGGTTTCTCTGGTCTCAAAATTAATTGGACCAAGTCGGTCCTAATGCTTTTGGACGGGGCTTCGGATCAGTTGGTAGCTCCCTCCTGTCCAATGCCAACAGCCTCCTCCATTAAGTACTTAGGTATACTAATCACCCCAGATCTGACTGCCTACTGCCGTACCAAAACAGCTCCTTTAATTATCATTTTAAAGACAAAACAAAAATTTGGAACAATTTTCACTTGTCTCTCATTGGGAAAACAAATTTAATCAAAAATATTTATGCTGCAGCTACTTTACTTCTGACATAACTCCCCTGTTGTTAGATCCTTAAAGACCTTCAGAGTAATTAATTCAATTTCCCAGTCGCAGCTCTGGCATAACCAACCACAGAGAATAAAGCTGGACCAACTCCAGAGGACATAAGACAATGGTGGGGTAGCCCTTCCCAACCCATGAATATATTATTTGTCAGCTCAACTTCAGCACATGGTAGACCGTATGCCCCAGTCAGATGGATCTAACCTTCAGGCCTAAGCCCTACGTTACTGATTTTACTGCATCGGACAGGTGTGCAAGAGATTCCCTCGGGCTGGAGTCCCTTGCCTTTAGTAAGCCTCACAATCCATTTGCTGCTTATGTGATTATAGAAAAAAATCTGGAACAAAACTAAGCAGATCCAGAAGGTTACGGGGTTCACTGCATTTAGCCCTATCTTTCGAACTAGCTAAACTTCAATTTGGAAGGCGCTGACAGGCCTATGGGATCACTAACCTCTCCCATATTTTCAATAGCGGCTCTCTGTTGATGTCCTCAGTGCTTAGCACAAAATTTTCTCTACCCCCACATGTATACTATCAATACATTCAACTTCACTATGTTGTGAAGGCCCAGGGCAAGTTGCATGAATGGCTCTCAAAATTTAGAGTTAGGACTACAGAAAATACTGGGTGCCTTGAGGGGGCTCTGTAGCTTAAGCATGTATTTGCAAATGTGTGTGGACTAAACCCTTGTTTTAACGCATACTGTTAGACACGATAATTTGGTTGTTTGTAGGCTGGTCAGTAAGTTGAGCAGGGAATTTCTCGAGTTTTGTTTTGCATGCGTTGCCCTTCCATGTGCTCCTTGCTGCAAAGGCCAGTTATAGGTGAGGGGAGTGGCTATTTGTTTGTACTGTTTAAATATTGGTGAGGGGACACCTTTGCTGCCATAGTGCTACGTGCTGGGTGTCCAGTGCGCCCCTGTGCCTTTAAGGAGGGGTGGGCTCCCTCCAGGCTCACCTGCTCTTTGCCTATCCATTATAATGCATGTGCTTCCACTGTGGAGGTTCTCAATATTTAGAGTTTGGACTACAGAAAATATCAGGGTGCCTTGAGGGGGCTCTGTAGCTTAAGCATGTATTTGCAAATGTGTGTGGACTAAACCCTTGTTTTAACGCATACTGTTAGACACGATAATTTGGTTGTTTGTAGGCTGGTCAGTAAGTTGAGCAGGGAATTTCTCGAGTTTTGTTTTGCATGCGTTGCCCTTCCATGTGCTCCTTGCTGCAAAGGCCAGTTATAGGTGAGGGGAGTGGCTATTTGTTTGTACTGTTTAAATATTGGTGAGGGGACACCTTTGCTGCCATAGTGCTACGTGCTGGGTGTCCAGTGCGCCCCTATGCCTTTAAGGAGGGGTGGGCTCCCTCCAGGCTCACCTGCTCTTTGCCTATCCATTATAATGCATGTGCTTCCACTGTGGAGGTTCTCAATATTTAGAGTTTGGACTACAGAAAATATCGGGGTGCCTTGATGGGGCTCTGTAGCTTACGCATGTAAGCTACAGAGCCCCAACCAGAGCATTCATGTTTGAAGCGGCAACTGTTTCCAAACTTGCAAGCTCACTCATGAATAGAACAGTACCCCTTGCGGCTGGATGCTTCTCCCTATCACGCTTGCCAGAATAACAAATGTTTGAAGCCAATTGCTAAACATGCGCGGTATCAAACGCTGCTGCCGAAGCTCTTCATCCTTCTTTTTAGACTCTTCCGATCTAACCCTATCAAGATTGAATTCTCCAATGGCAGGAGGGTGAAAATCTCGATGTACTCACCTCAGAAGATTTTTCTCACGAACCTCCGGTTTGAGGTGCGCCCCAAGGGGGCCCTCAAAGCACACGTTTACCTCACCTTTGGCCGAGTCAGACAAGCAAAAGGAATCGGCACTCCTTTTCTGGAGCAGCGGCGTCCCCCGCAGCTGCTGCCACGGCAGCTGGAGCCCCCCGAAGTCCCCGCATGTTCCAAATCCCCTGCCGTCCCCAACAACTCCTGCATCCCCTGTATGGGGATACTTACCCTGGGGAGACCCCCACCTCCGCTGGGCCAACCCCAGTCCCACTCTGAACCCACGCTGATGCCGGAGCCGGATCCTGTGATTCCTCTGTCAAAGCGCTGTACCAGGGTCCCTGAGACCCACAAACCCCTGCAAATCCCCCGTGGCCCCGGACGCAGCTGACACTGGTTCCGCTGAGTAAGGAGCAGACAAGAGGTCAGTCGCAGCGACAGAGCTACCAGAGGATCCCCTGCACCCTGAAACCCAAAAGGCCCTACAAAACCTGAAAAAAAAGAAACATTAGAAGGGCTGCACTCGCCAGGCCTCGCCAGACTGGACCCAGTGGCCACATCTCCCTCATCCACTGCTGCTGCTTGTGCCAGAGCACCATCTTCAGAGCTGGAGAGCTCTCCCTCTTGGATCTGGCCAAATCCTCTTCCATGTTGCCAACCTCCACAGACTGGCCGAGACCACTAGGGCCCACCACCGAGGGTCCAAGCCACTGGGACGCAGGCTCTGCTATCTTCCTCCTCTTCCCCTGCACCGCTCCTCCATCCCCCTGAGTAGTGGGGGCTGAAGCTCCGCTCATCGCCACCGAGCATGGTCAACTCACAGGGCCGCCAGCCGCTCCAGGACTGAGGCCAATGCCCGCTGATGTCCACCCTCGCTGTGCCGTCTCCCCGCCAGAAGGGACCGCTCCCAGTCCAGCATCCACCATCGAACTGGCAGGACCTGGGACACAGCATACCGAAGATCCCACCCAGCGGAGCCCCCAATGAGGAGGATTCGAGCCAGACGAGGCAGCAGTGCGATGCGCCGGCGGGTCTGGAGGGTCCATGCAGGGGCTACCAGAGGGGCCCTGAGCTGGGGGGATAAATAGGGGCTAAAGCGCACCGGAGGCAATGACCCCCGAGCACCTGGAGTGCCTTCCTCCCACTTGGCTGCAGGTTCTCCCCCTAACAGAGAACATGTTGCAGCCATGTGGTGCCCTTGGAGGCAGATGCGGACCGCAGCTATTCCAGCAGCTGCTCCAAAGCTCCCATGCTGAGGACTCAAGGGCACCCGGGAACAGACCAGAAAGGGCGAGGGTGGGTCCACCAACTTCTGTGAAGCTTCTTCGTCATCCGTCTGCCTCAAAATGCCCCACAAACTTCACGACCCCACCTCTCCACAGTCCTTGCCCCTCCTTAGCATTATCTACACCAATCAATGCCTACAGCCTCTTACCAAACCCCTGGCCACTTTACCATTAACCCACTGACTGCTGTACTACCCTGCTGGCCTAGTCATGCCTGCCCTTCGCCTATTTTTTATTTTTTTTTGCTTCAATTCTCTCAGCAGCTCAGCTTACTCTACTCCCTCTCCTAGATCAGAAGCACTGTGCATACATTAGAGATTGTAAAGTTAGAAGGCCGCTGAGTCACTGCAAGAGGGGAGCAGAGTGAGGGAGTTAAGCTGCTGAGGGAAGGTTGTGTTGGAGAACACCTCTCATACTTCAGAAATACCATAGAAACCAATTCTACAATATTCTGCTGGTTGCTATGGGTAACTGCAGTACAAAAATCCTGTCAAACCCCATGCTAGGTGTCAATGTTGTAGCCATGTAGGGGTGATGCTGAGTGACCTCTAACTAGTGTGTCAAGCTAACATTTCCACCTATTGAATTGTATTGTAATTGTACTGTCTGTCCTAATGTTGTAAAGTGCTGCGCAAACTGTTGGCACTATATAAATCCTATATAATAATAATAATAATAATCTCAGGGTCTGGTGGCTCCTGGTGTATGGTAGAAAAAAACAAGCAATTTGAGCAACAGTAACTTTCCTTTTTTTTTTTTACCTTTTTATTGCTGAGCTCAGTTCTAGGAGAGATCGTTCAGAGGTGCAGAATACCCAAAAAGAGCAAATAAATAGGATATGTATTCCATTAAAAGCAGCCTCTTGGCCAATGCTGCCAACAGCCAGACAGATCTATGACCTTGTAAGAGCAGTTGCAGTCTTTCCTGTGTTGCATAGAATCTCTCTCTAATATACAGTATCTGGTCCTTGACCACTTGATAGCAGTCACAGGTACCTTGATCTGTGGGAAATTAATCATTCCTATAATGTTCAGCAATAGATTCTACCCAACTCTTCTGCAACACCCTTTAGCAAAAATATTTCTTCCATGCAGACATCCCAGCTCCCCTTAGATCTACACACCAGCAAGGCAGGTAAAGTCATGGACCTCTAGCAAATGTTCTCAACTGAGACAAGACCTAAGTAGAGATCTCTCTATGTAGGCATGCTCACCAAGCAGAAGACCAGGATGAAAAGCTGCTCCAGACAATAATCTCCCAAACCATACTTCTGAACAAAGACCTCAAGGATTGGTTGGGCCAGGTATATATTCATACTTAATTGACTGTCCTTCTAAACTGATTACTGAAAGATTGGTTGGGCCAGGTATATATTCATACTTAATTGACTGTCCTTCTAAACTGATTACTGAAACCTCTTTAACAGTAACAGGCAGAATAAACCACCACACTGAGTTTAGGGGAAACATCCAAGCCTGGAAAAATCTAAACAGAGCTCAAGCTGACAACAGCTTCAAAATGCAGGTTATTTTATTAAGGACACTATAGTTTAGAGCAGAGCCCCTACCCTGGATTGAATTGTTCTGTTGCTGACCAATTTCACATTGCTGTATCATAATTTTTGTAGTTTAGTTCCACCTGTGCTATTTGTTTCTAGTAAATGTGGGCCTAGCCTTGCTATATATCCTGCTGTTGGCCAATTATACACTGCTGCATCATCTCTTAATTGCTGTAGCGAAAAACCTGCCTGTACTTTTTCTCAAATATATTTTAGCCAGTTCTTCCTCATTACAAATGGTCTGTTGCTGGGTAATTTTGTGCTGCTGTGATATCTGGGGACTTTTAATTCCTAATAGAAATGAAATTAGCCAGCAGCATTAGAGTTTTGCATCAGTGAGAACAGGGACAGTCTTATAGGGCGTACACACGGTCGGACTTTGTTCGGACATTCCGACAACAAAATCCTAGGATTTTTTCCGACGGATGTTGGCTCAAACTTGTTTTGTCTACACACGGTCGCACAAAGTTGTCGGAATTTCCGATCGCCAACCACGCGGTCACGTACACCACGTACGACGAGACTAGAAAAGGCCAGTTCAGAACCAAGCGCGGCACCCTTTGGGCTCCTTTTGCTAATCTCGTGTTAGTAAAAGTTTGGTGAGAGACGATTCGCGCTTTTTCAGACTCGTGGCTTTCAGATCGTTTTCTGCCGTTCAGTTTGTGCTTGTGGGTTTGTATCTGCTCTTCAGTGCGTGCAGTCAGTTCGTATCGGAGTTTTCTGTGCGATCTTGCCCGCTCGTTGCTGTTTTTCAGGTCGCTCTTCACAGGCCTTGCTGTTCTTCAGTGCGTTCTGTTACTTCGTTCTGAGCAGCCGACCGTTTTCTACCCATGTTTCGTATGCGTACTCCTCATAGAGTTCGTGCTGTGCGGGGGTTTGGTGTTGGGGTCCTGACCTTGACACAAGTCCAGTCCATGAACAGGGTGGGGAGGAGTTCATGGACCAAGAATTGGTTGCTTCAGCGTGACCAGTTCTCTCATATGACTTTGCTCCGTGAGATCCGTGAGAATAATCCTGATGATTTCAGGAACTTTCTCAGGATGACAGACCCCGTGTTACACCGTTTGTTGGCTTCGCTGACCCCCTATATTAGCAGGCAGGATACCTGCATGAGGCAAGCCATCACTCCGGAGCAGAGGTTGGTCGCTACCCTGCGGTATTTGGCGACAGGGAGAAGCCTGCAGGACTTGAAGTTCTTGATAGACATCTCCCCCCAGGCTCTGGGTATCATTATCCCAGAGACCTGTTCTGCCATCATCCAGGTCCTGCAGAAGGAGTATATGAAGGTAAGATTTTTATCCTTTAATATCACATTTTATTGTATTTAATGTTTGATAATGTATTGTATTTCTTTCCTCTTTCCCTAATTACCATGATTGTAATATGCTGTGAATGTCCCCTTTGTCCTCATGCATGCTGGATTTTTATGTAATTATTATTTTAGGTCCTTCATACATATTTGCCCTTCACTAACCTCCCCAGCATGGTGTCTCCTGCCCTATATTCACCTCATGTAGTCACTTAACAATGTATTTTATCAGCTCCATAGTAGTGCTTTACCCCAAACACCCCCTAAAATGTTTGGAAATGTTATTTTAGCTTTAAATTCAGGCAGAGTGCCAGAGGCTTTTTTTTGTGGTGTCCCCAAATCATTTTTAGTAACCCTCCCTCCCCCAACTGCTAAGTCAGCTGATCCCAATTCTCTATCCTCAATCATCTATCTGCTGACTTTGCCAAACCCATACACACTATACCCATCTCTTTACTGGTCAGATTTATGGATGAATTCCCCAAAGCATGTAGTGCAAGGGCCTGCCTGTATACTTTCCAATGGTACTGTTTAAAGTTTTTGTATCCTATTATTATCTTGATAGGTAATAGCAGAATGTCCAAATGTCCTCAAATGTGTACAGTGTGTATTTCTATCTCTTTTAAAAGTACCGCAGTGAGTACTCGTCTGGTGGCCTCTTCCTCCTACAGCCTCTGACCTCCTGCCCCCCCTGCAGCCTCTGACCTCCTGCCCCCACTGCAGCCTCTGACCTCCTGCCCCCCCCTGCAGCCTCTGACCTCCTGTCCCCCCCCTGCAGCCTCTGACCTCCTGTCCCCCCCTGCAGCCTCTGACCTCCTGTCCCCCCCCCTGCAGCCTCTGACCTCCTGCCCCCCCCCTGCAGCCTCTGACCTCCTGTCCCCCCCCTGCAGCCTCTGACCTCCTGTCATCCCCCCCCGCAGCCTCTGACCTCTTGTCACCCCCCGCAGCCTCTGACCTCCTATCCCCCCCTGCAGCCTCTGACCTCCTGTCATCCCCCCTCCGCAGCCTCTGACCTCCCCTGTACCATCCGCAGCCTCTGACCTCCCCTGTACCATCCGCAGCCTCTGACCTCCCCTATACCATCCGCAGCCTCTGACCTCCCCTGTACCATCCGCAGCCTCTGACCTCCCCTGTACCATCGCAGCCTCTGACCTCCCCTGTACCATCCGCAGCCTCTGACCTCTCCTGTACCATCCGCAGCCTCTGACCTCTCCTGCACCATCCGCAGCCTCTGACCTCCCCTGCACCATCCGCAGCCTCTGACCTCCCCTGTACCATCCGCAGCCTCTGACCTCCCCTGTACCATCCGCAGCCTCTGACCTCCCCTGTACCATCCGCAGCCTCTGACCTCCCCTCTACCATCCGCAGCCTCTGACCTCCCCTGTACCATCGGCAGCCTCTGACCTCCCCTGTACCATCGGCAGCCTCTGACCTCCCCTGTACCATCGGCAGCCTCTGACCTCCCCTGTACCATCGGCAGCCTCTGACCTCCCCTGTACCATCGGCAGCCTCTGACCTCCCCTGTACCATCGGCAACCTCTGACCTCCCCTGTACCATCGGCAGCCTCTGACCTCCCCTGTACCATCGGCAGCCTCTCACCTCCCCTGTACCATCCGCAGCCTCTCACCTCCCCTGTACCATCGGCAGCCTCTGACCTCTCCTGTACCATCCGCAGCTTCTGACCTCCCCTGTACCATCCGCAGCCTCTGACCTCCCCTGTACCATCCGCAGCCTCTGACCTCTCCTGTACCATCCGCAGCCTCTGACCTCCCCTGTACCATCCGCAGCCTCTGACCTCCCCTGTACCATCCGCAGCTTCTGACCTCCCCTGCACCATCCGCAGCCTCTGACCTCCCCTGTACCATCCGCAGCCTCTGACCTCCCCTGTACCATCAGCAGCCTCTGACCTCTCCTGTACCATCCGCAGCCTCTGACCTCCCCTGTACCATCGGCAGCCTCTGACCTCCCCTGTACCATCGGCAGCCTCTGACCTCCCCTGTACCATCGGCAGCCTCTGACCTCCCCTGTACCATCCGCAGCCTCTGACCTCCCCTGTACCATCGGCAGCCTCTGACCTCCCCTGTACCATCGGCAGCCTCTGACCTCCCCTGTACCATCGGCAGCCTCTGACCTCCCCTGTACCATCGGCAGCCTCTGACCTCCCCTGTACCATCGGCAGCCTCTGACCTCCCCTGTACCATCCGCAGCCTCTGACCTCCCCTGTACCATCCGCAGCCTCTGACCTCCCCTGTACCATCCGCAGCCTCTGACCTCCCCTGTACCATCCGCAGCCTCTGACCTCTCCTGTACCATCCGCAGCTTCTGACCTCCCCTGTACCATCCGCAGCCTCTGACCTCCCCTGTACCATCCGCAGCCTCTGACCTCTCCTGTACCATCCGCAGCCTCTGACCTCCCCTGTACCATCCGCAGCCTCTGACCTCTCCTGTACCATCCGCAGCCTCTGACCTCCCCTGTACCATCCGCAGCCTCTGACCTCCCCTGTACCATCCGCAGCTTCTGACCTCCCCTGCACCATCCGCAGCCTCTGACCTCCCCTGTACCATCCGCAGCCTCTGACCTCCCCTGTACCATCGGCAGCCTCTGACCTCTCCTGTACCATCCGCAGCCTCTGACCTCCCCTGTACCATCGGCAGCCTCTGACCTCCCCTGTACCATCGGCAGCCTCTGACCTCCCCTGTACCATCGGCAGCCTCTGACCTCCCCTGTACCATCGGCAGCCTCTGACCTCCCCTGTACCATCGGCAGCCTCTGACCTCCCCTGTACCATCGGCAGCCTCTGACCTCCCCTGTACCATCCGCACCCTCTGACCTCCCCTACACCATCCGCACCCTCTGACCTCCCCTGTACCATCCGCAGCCTCTGACCTCCCCTGTACCATCCGCAGCCTCTGACCTCCCCTGTACCATCCGCAGCCTCTGACCTCCCCTGTACCATCCGCAGCCTCTGACCTCCCCTGTACCATCCGCAGCCTCTGACCTCCCCTGTACCATCCGCAGCCTCTGACCTCCCCTGTACCATCCGCAGCCTCTGACCTCTCCTGTACCATCCGCAGCTTCTGACCTCCCCTGTACCATCCGCAGCCTCTGACCTCCCCTGTACCATCCGCAGCCTCTGACCTCTCCTGTACCATCCGCAGCCTCTGACCTCCCCTGTACCATCCGCAGCCTCTGACCTCCCCTGTACCATCCGCAGCCTCTGACCTCCCCTGTACCATCTGCAGCCTCTGACCTCCCCTGTACCATCCGCAGCCTCTGACCTCCCCTGTACCATCCGCAGCCTCTGACCTCCCCTGTACCATCCGCAGCCTCTGACCTCTCCTGTACCATCCGCAGCCTCTGACCTCCCCTGTACCATCTGCAGCCTCTGACCTCCCCTGTACCATCCGCAGCCTCTGACCTCCCCTGTACCATCCGCAGCCTCTGACCTCCCCTGTACCATCCGCAGCCTCTGACCTCCCCTGTACCATCCGCAGCCTCTGACCTCTCCTGTACCATCCGCAGCCTCTGACCTCTCCTGTACCATCCGCAGCCTCTGACCTCTCCTGTACCATCCGCAGCCTCTGACCTCCCCTGTACCATCCGCAGCCTCTGACCTCTCCTGTACCATCCGCAGCCTCTGACCTCCCCTGTACCATCCGCAGCCTCTGACCTCCCCTGTACCATCTGCAGCCTCTGACCTCCCCTGTACCATCCTCAGCCTCTGACCTCTCCTGTACCATCCGCAGACTCTGACCTCTCCTGTACCATCCGCAGCCTCTGACCTCTCCTGTACCATCGGCAGCCTCTGACCTCCCCTGTACCATCGGCAGCCTCTGACCTCTCCTGTACCATCCGCAGCCTCTGACCTCCCCTGTACCATCGGCAGCCTCTGACCTCCCCTGTACCATCGGCAGCCTCTGACCTCCCCTGTACCATCGGCAGCCTCTGACCTCCCCTGTACCATCGGCAGCCTCTGACCTCCCCTGTACCATCGGCAGCCTCTGACCTCCCCTGTACCATCGGCAGCCTCTGACCTCCCCTGTACCATCCGCACCCTCTGACCTCCCCTACACCATCCGCACCCTCTGACCTCCCCTGTACCATCCGCAGCCTCTGACCTCCCCTGTACCATCCGCAGCCTCTGACCTCCCCTGTACCATCCGCAGCCTCTGACCTCCCCTGTACCATCCGCAGCCTCTGACCTCCCCTGTACCATCCGCAGCCTCTGACCTCCCCTGTACCATCCGCAGCCTCTGACCTCCCCTGTACCATCCGCAGCCTCTGACCTCTCCTGTACCATCCGCAGCTTCTGACCTCCCCTGTACCATCCGCAGCCTCTGACCTCCCCTGTACCATCCGCAGCCTCTGACCTCTCCTGTACCATCCGCAGCCTCTGACCTCCCCTGTACCATCCGCAGCCTCTGACCTCCCCTGTACCATCTGCAGCCTCTGACCTCCCCTGTACCATCCGCAGCCTCTGACCTCCCCTGTACCATCCGCAGCCTCTGACCTCCCCTGTACCATCCGCAGCCTCTGACCTCTCCTGTACCATCCGCAGCCTCTGACCTCCCCTGTACCATCTGCAGCCTCTGACCTCCCCTGTACCATCCGCAGCCTCTGACCTCCCCTGTACCATCCGCAGCCTCTGACCTCCCCTGTACCATCCGCAGCCTCTGACCTCCCCTGTACCATCCGCAGCCTCTGACCTCTCCTGTACCATCCGCAGCCTCTGACCTCTCCTGTACCATCCGCAGCCTCTGACCTCTCCTGTACCATCCGCAGCCTCTGACCTCCCCTGTACCATCCGCAGCCTCTGACCTCTCCTGTACCATCCGCAGCCTCTGACCTCCCCTGTACCATCCGCAGCCTCTGACCTCCCCTGTACCATCTGCAGCCTCTGACCTCCCCTGTACCATCCGCAGCCTCTGACCTCTCCTGTACCATCCGCAGACTCTGACCTCTCCTGTACCATCCGCAGCCTCTGACCTCTCCTGTACCATCGGCAGCCTCTGACCTCCCCTGTGTCTGCAGTCTGGAGTGGAGTCAACAGTGGGAGTGCCGCAGGGATGGGGGTCATGGGAGAAGTCAGACATGTATGGACTGTGGAGAGGAAACTATGGGATAAAACCAGAGCCACCGAGCTGGAGCCGACTGACTGAGCCCTGCATGGTGCACCTGAGAGGAGGTTAGTGACAGCGCCGCCAGGCCTACCTGAGGGGGGGGGTCAATACAGTATTGTAAGGGGACACTGATATATAAGTTTCCCCCTTATATCAGTAAACCCCCTTACTTTAGTGTTTTCTTTCTGCGGAAGGTACTCTCTGGTCACCAGAGTCCTCCCCACATTCCCAGAGTTCCCCTTTACATCATAGTCTGCAGGATTCCACCTTACAGTGCAAGGGGGAACTCTGATGTAAAGGGGAATGCAGTGGACTCTGATATAAGTGGGGTCTCTGATATAAAAGGGGGGCACTGGTGACCAGAGTTCCCGCTTAGATCATGATCTGCAATGTTCCCCTTTATGTCAGAGTTCCCTTGCACTGTAAAGGGGAATCCTCCTGATATATGGGGGAACTCTGTGTTGGGTTATATTAATCTGACTTTCATGTAAATGGAGAAATATGGTTTTTGACTTTTGTTTAACTTAACACATTGCTAATAGCAGTTTATAGCTTAAATATTGATATTTGCACTGAAAACTGCCATTTACGGCACCTTTTTTTTTGCAGTGTCAATAAAAAATGTGCCAGTAAATGGCATGATTTTTGCCTTGAGAAAAATCGCTGCTGTTTGTAAATTCCATGTCTCTCTTATCTATATATAATACACTCTTCAAATGTGCTTTAAAATGCATGGTTTTCCCTTTTGTGAACAAGAAAATAATGACGTTATGCGGTTGGGCTGGTATAAAAATACTATGGGGCTGGTATGAAATTATTTCCAGGGTTGGTTTTTATTCCCAGTCCGGCCCTGGGGGGGAATATGATAGGTGTACCTTATACTTTGGCGTTGTTAATTTCCCCTTAATAAATGCTATCTGGAGGTTGCCCCATAATGTTTGTGTCTAATCTGTTTGCCATGTTTCAGAGTAAAAATAGTAATGTTTATTGTTTTTTCCTCAACAGTTTCCTTCCACGCCACAGGAATGGCAGACTGTGGCCTCCCACTTTGCCCAGCGGTGGGACTTTCCTAACTGCGGAGGGGCAATTGATGGGAAACATGTCCACATCGTCCCACCACCCAACTTGGGGTCGTACTATTATAATTACAAGGGGTTCAATAGTATAGTGATGTTGGCGGTGGTGTGGGCTAATTACGACTTCTTGTATGTGGATGTGGGGAAGAATGGCCGGATGTCCGATGGTGGAGTCATCGCCCAGACGGAGTTCTACAGGCGTCTCCAGAATGGCAGCTTGGACTTGCCAGCTCCAGAGGACAATGTTGAAGGACTCCCATTTGTGTTCGTTGCTGATGAAGCATTTGCCCTGGGGGACCACCTGATGCGGCCATTCCCAATGAGGACCCTCACCCCGGAACAGAGGGTTTTTAATTACCGGCTGGCCAGAGCCCGAAGAGTGGTGGAGAACACATTTGGAATCCTGGCCAGCCCGGTTCCACCTATTTATGACACCCATCCATATGGCGGAGTATAAACTGAACCATATTATACTTGCGTGCTGTGTTCTCCATAACTTTTTAAGGAAACATTCGGCCAACTATGCTGGCTCAGTTGGGCCTGAGGCCGGAATCATACATCAAACCACACTGACGGCGCTTGAAAGTGGCCGTCCTGGCTTGCCCTCCCTGAGTGCCCGTGATGTCCGGTTACGCTACCTGGAGTTCTTTGCGGGTAGGGGGGCTATCAATATGCCAGACAATCTGTGAAGCCTTTTTATAATAAAACAAACAAAAAAAATATTTGTGGACATTTACTGCTTGTGTTTGTTTTAGCTGACCCTGACAGAAATGTGTTGAGTGCAGAAAATGGCGTGATTGTGTAACCTTAGACAAAGCACTGTTGGCTGTTATTTCCTAAATGCAAAAACACATTTCACTACAAGTGCACTTGCAACTGCACTGAAACTTGCCCTTAGGAAATAACCCACATTTTCTCAGAAAACAACAATTACATCACCCCAAAAGTGTTGTAGCGTTGAGACAATAATCCACACATTCTTGATTAAAAATCTTTTTAATACCTGCACAATCACATGTGCATTTACCAAATGTTTTTCAAACAAACCAACATGTTTGTTGTATAACAATTTTTGTGGTGGCATTATCCAAAATCAAAATGTCCATTTTATAGAAAACAGGCCTGTGTAAAACCAACAAGAAAAGACACAAATCTTGAACTTACAAACGTCACATTTGGTCGAATTTGAAGGCAATATCAGACATGAGTATTTAGGAACTGTGTTTGATATAGCGTTCAGATGGGGGAAATCACCCCAGGAAAAGCCAAATTTGGAAGATGCACACAAATTTCACAATGTCAACATGTGCTAGCTGCCATCACAGGGGATCAAGGGATGTGTTTTGGGGGAGCAAGCCCTTCCTCTCAGCTACTTTATAATTGAGGAAGGGGTTGCACCTGCAAAACGCGTCCATTGATCTCCCGTGATGGCAGATAGCACATGTTGACACACTGTGTGCATCCTCCAAATTTGGCTTTGGGAAAAATCACAAAAACATTTAGCACATTGTAGCACACAAAAGAAGAAAGTGATTTGGAGGGGCTTTAAACTCGCCCCAAAACATCAATGATGTTTTTATATTTTGGAATAACATCATTGATGTTTTGCTTGATGATTTCCAATTGTAAATTACACCCCATGATCTCCCCGATCAGGATCTGGGCACTTTCGGATGTGAAAGGATCTGGATCCACAACCTCACGATCACCTAAAAAGAGAGGAACCCCAAAAAAAATTAGGTCTAAAAAATATGCTGCCATCCATCTTTTATCTGAGCCTGTGGTCGCAGACACTCACCTGTTGTGGTGACTAGTTCCACCACATCTTCTTCCTCCTGCTCAGCTTGTGTTGGGGGGATTTCATCTTCTTCCAGAGGGGGGGGCTCTGGTCTCCTCGGATGAGGGGTGTCTTCCGAGTCTTTTCTCCCCTATGTAAAACAAAAATGGTATACTTAGCACACATATATTTAATGTCAGAACTATAAATAGGAAACATTGCTTGGAAGTGGGGTACAATTGTCAATTCCGTTCCAAGATGTAGCATTTTTAGTGTCCTTTGTCAACATGCAATACTTTACCTGTTTGGTACAAGCTTCACAGATGGAGACCCCCCTATAGTATACACTGGAGCACCTGTGTGGCCCCCTAATAAAAATGGTGTTCTGGGGTCCCACACTAGTGCTCCAGCGTCCAGATGTGAAAACAGCTGCTCAGTGTCCTCTCCTTACACACAATCTAGTTTGCATTTCATTCTAGTAACAAAGCCATCTACACAACCCAATTCTTTGAAGACAAGTATAGTGCGTCAAAATGGTGGCCAAATGCATATGGGCTAAACAATGGTATTTTATAGTTGGAACGAAAAATGTTGGATCCGAACGAATAATGTGCCCATGAACATGAAAGTTGCCATTTTAAACTGTACAACAGTTCTTAAAAGCACATGGAGCAGCACG
This sequence comes from Lithobates clamitans, assembly GCA_037952925.1. Lineage (NCBI taxonomy): Eukaryota > Metazoa > Chordata > Amphibia > Anura > Ranidae > Lithobates > Lithobates clamitans. The sequence goes on along the minus strand of JBBGZY010001669.1, from coordinate 550,414 downwards.
AACGTAATAAACACAAAAAAAATAGGAACACAGCACAACTACTTACTTTTTTGCAGCACTCTCCGGATCTTTCTGTACTGCTCATGTTCTCGTAATTTCAGGTCCGACCACCGCTTCCTGAGCTGATCTTTCGATCGTCGTACCCCGAAATTCTGGTGCAGACTCCTGACCACTTTCGCCATGATCTTGGCCTTTCGGACATTGGGGTTGGGGTAAGGCCCATACTTTCCATCATAGTCGGACTTCTTCAGGATGTCCACCATTTCCAACATCTCCCCAAAGGACATATTTGAGTCCTTAAATCTCCTTCTGGATCGGGATGTTTCAGGCTCCGGCCTTTCCTCCTCTTCCTCCTCCTCTTTGCTACAATTAGCACGCACCTGCTGTCTATCCGCCATGCGCTCTTCCCCCACTGCGCCGAACGAAAAGGGGCGGGGAATAGACTAGAAAGAACGTCAGGGGCGGGCGGAGTTTTACGCATGCGCAGTGTGTATAAAGCGTAACACACGTGCGTATTACGTACGATCTATGAGCGGAGGAAGGAGCATCGGAGACGCCGATCGTGATAACAAAGGTAAGATCTAAACTTGCGCCTATACTGCTTCGAAATGGAAGCCTATATTGTAACAAGATTAGGAGAGTTTGGGCTGACATTAGGGTTTGTCTTGTGTTGTGTCTTGCAGAGAAAATGGATGGGTTCAACGACCACAATTTCCTGCCCCTGATCATAGACAAGTACACAAACAGAAGAGGCAGGCAGCGCTGGAGAAACTGCTGGAGTTGGTGAAGCCGGTGGTCCCCACAGCAACCATCCCCTATTTAAAAGCTAAAATTGGTGGCCTGAGGAGCACATATCTGAGGGAGCGCAAGAAGGTCACAGATTCCCTAAGGTCCGGAGCTGCAGCAGATGACATTTATGTCCCCAGGCTGTGGTACTATGAGAGACTGCGAGTTCTGTCAGACCACACTGAAGTCAGGGAATCCCTCTCTACTCTTCCTTCCACGCTTCATTCCACCCCAGCTGAGGCTTCCGATGTCCAACCTGGGCTTTCCAGCCAGGAAGAAGTGGAGGAGCCCAGCTTGAGTCAGGTATAGCATTGTTCTACAGATTTCTGGTCAATAAATAAATGATGTTTACTAGATGTTATTATTGATCGCTAATTTCTGATAAAAAAAAGTGTTTTACATATCAATAGACAGTAGTGGGCACCCAAAATTGGGACACAAATGATATGACACAAATGGGACACAGAATGATAGTCTGTTATATTTGTTAACATTCAATTTGCAGCAGTCAGGAGGTGACAATTGTGTGTGATTGATAGAAAAAATACTAAAACTATGTCCCTTTTTCATACACAGGAAGACCTCAGCCAGGAGGAGGTTGTGGAATGTGGCAGTCAGGAGGAGGCGGGGATTAGTGGCAGCCAGGAGGAGGCGGGGCTAAGTGTCAGCCAAGAGAAGCCAGGGACCAGTCGCAGCCTGACTGAGTCTCAGGTACCTCCCCTTCGCCTGCCATATAAACGAGCCAGGAAGGCCACTCCAAGTCCCGTGCAGGATTCAGCGTTCAGGCTGATCCAGGAGGCTTCTGCGTCCCTCAGAGCCTTACCAACTCCTGAAGAGGCCTTTGCCTGCATGGCTGCCACCAAACTGCAGGGCATGCAGAAGGGTCAACGCAGGCTCTGTGAGGACCTTCTGTACAAAGTCCTACGTAATTGGGTGAGTGGGGAACTAACACCCAAGACGGATGTCATTGAGATGGACGATCCTCCTCCTCCTCCTGCTGCCACAACTCCACCACCAGAGCCACAGCGTGGAAGGAAGCGTGGAAGGAAGACCAAAGAGTGATGGCCCTGGGTTCAGTCTGGTCTGACAGAAGATGCAGTCTCTCGTGTGACCACAGCCTGGGGACACAGATGTCATCTGCTGCTTTCCGGATCTCTGGGACTTCTGGACCAGACTGCCCTCCCTTAGATATGGACTCCTCAGGCCACCAATTTTGCTTAAAAATAGTTGATGTCTGCCCTGGGGGTCCAAGGCTTCACCCACTTCTGCAGTTTCTCCAGCGTTGCCTCCCTCTTTGTTTAGTTGTGACCCCTTAATAAAAATTTTTAGATAAATTCTACTCTCCTATGTGTGTTTTCATCCAAAAAGAACAGTTTGTTGGTGACGATTCAGGTACATTTCTAACATAAAATGTGAAATTAACAAGGGACAACAACATCAAACAATCTCCTACAGATTAAATAAAACAACATATCAATGGTGTTGTGGTAACTTGTCACAAAAAACACACACAAACATTTTCGGGAGTACAAATCAAAATCGCAAAAAAAATAAAAATAAAATACAAACACAAAAAAAGAATCTACATTAAAGCCAAAAAATATATAAAAAATATACAAAAATATGTTGTTAGATGTGAGAAATCAAAGTATATTGAGGGAATCACGATAAATAGTAAAGAAATAAGTTTGTGAGAAGTGTGTGTGAATATGAGCAGCAAAACTAATATATTCTTGTCACATTATAAAGAAGAAGAGAGTGCGCTGTATTAAACCATTTTAACATTGCAGCGTGACGAAAGTGCTGTATCCATTGCGAACGCTAAGTTTACCAGAACGAGCTGTTCCGTCTTGGAATTTCTTCTGAGCATGCGTGGCACTTTGTGCGTCGGAACAGGCCACACACGGTCGGAATTGACGCGATCGGATTTTGTTGTCGGAAAATTTTATCTCCTGCTCTCCAACTTTGTGTGTCGGAAAATCCGATGGAAAATGTCCGATGGAGCCCACACACGGTCGGAATTTCCGACAACACGCTCCGATCGGACATTTTCCATCGGAAAATCCGACCGTGTGTACGGGGCATTAGTGAACTACTGTCCAGTTTCTATCTTATTGGTCAAAGCAGACCTATAACCGCTTGTTGAAAAAGCATGTATCGTTGCTAAAATTACTCGAAAAAGTATTTTATTTTTAAATGTAAACAAATTAGATTGGGATGGAAGCCCATTGTAAATGAAAAAAAAAATGTCCACTGCCAGTGCAGGAACTCCGACCTTCACCCTTCGTTTCTGCTCCCTACCCGTCCCTAAGCACCGTTCCTTGGTTCCACCTCCTACCGACCTCCCAGTACCCCCCTATTTTAGAGGATGCAGAACCAAGTATCATTTTTGCCACTAATGCCTGGTACACACGGCCGGACCTTTCGACCAAACTTGTCCGGTGGAACGAATCCGTCGGACAATTCGAGCATGTGTGGGCTTAATCGGACCTGCAGCGGACCTTTTCTGTCGAAAATGTGACAGACTTTAGATTTAGAGCATGTTTCAAATCTTTCCGACGGATTCAAGTCCGGTCGAAAAATCCATTAGTTTTTATGCTAGTCCGACAGACGGAAACCGACGCTAGGGCAGCTATTGGCTATTGGCTATGAACTTTCTTATTCTAGTCCGGTCGTACGTCATCACGGTCAAATCCGTCTGACTTTGGTGTGATTGTGTGTAGACAAGTCCGATTCCACGAAAGTCCGTCGAAAAGTCCGACGTGATTCAGTCTTTCGAATGTCCGGTCGTGTGTACACGGCATAAGTGATTTGCAGGGAATTTGTTAATGATAACAAAGAAAGACAGTAAAATGGATCCCCTGCAGTAAGCAACAATAGACCTTACCCCAGCAACAGTAGACACCACCGCACCAGCAATGGCAGACCTCACCCCAGCAAAAATAGAGCCCCCACACAACAATAGATGCCCCCCACAACAAAATACCACCCCAGCAACAATAGACCCCCGGCAGCAACAACAGATGTCCCAGTAGACTGCATCAATAGACCCTCCAGGAGGCAGCAACAAAAGACCTCTCCCTAAACAGTAGATCCATTCCAGCAACAATTGCCCCCCCCCCCCCAGAAATATACGAATAGCAACAATAGACCTCCACGCAAAAATAGATCCCTAGTGACAATAGATCCCCCAGCAGCAAGCATCAATAGAGCCTCCAGCACACCCCAGCCCTCCTTGCATACATTCATTGCTGGAGGTGCTGGAGCTGCGTTCCCCCACGTTCCTGCTGAAAAAAAGCCCTGGTTTTGAAACATTACATACAGCTATAAAGGCAATGTACACTTTTGATTGTTTGTGTTGTTTTAACTAGGTACAGTATTACTGTATTTAAATTTAGTGGCGGCTCATCCATTTGGGGCACATGGGCGCCGCCCCTCCATCCATGCGTCTGGTCCCCTAATCTACATGCGGGGCGCCGGACACATGGATTCCAATGGGGGTTTTTTTGAGGCACGTGATTAGAGCCAGAGGCTCTAATAGGCTCCAAAAAAGGGTGGGCTCGGGGAACAGAGCACTGCACCCTGAGCCCAACCAGTTGTGTGACAATAGCGAATTAATATTTGTTATTGTCACACTGATTCTCCTCCCAGTCCTGAGACCCGTTTCCTGATTGGCCAAAAAGGAGAAGCGAGCCCATTGGCCTAGGAGGAGGAGGGAGGAGGAGGGTGGGGACAGCATGGCGACAGGCTCCTGCTACTCTGTCCTTGGAGGATGTGTACAACATGGCCAAAAGCCTGGGCTCTGAGCTGCAGAGCCTCACCGAGCAGTACGGCTCGGAGTCTGTGTCCAGGGTGGTCCCACAAGTGGTCTGGCTGCTGAAGCTGCTGGAGAGAGCAAGGCTGTACGGAGGAGGAGCTGCTGATCAGAACCATGCAGAGTATGGGCAGAGAGGAGTGACAGTCCCCGGTATGTATACTGAGCCTGACCTGTACAATCCCAGGGGGACTACAAGTCCCAGAGACCACAATGTGCATCTGCAGGCACTGCATGACCTCTCTAGATATTGCGCTGCAGTAGGCAGGCGTGCAGTACAATGTGCAGTGTTGACAGCTGTGTAACTGACCAACCCACAGGGGGGGTGGCTATGGGTGCATTGTTTGCCACCCCCCAAAAAAATATACCACCAGCCTCCACTGTTTATATTCACCGTGTAATATGTTTGCCTTGCCTTGTAATGATGGTGTAACACCCTCTACCTAAAGGTAGGTGCTAGAGTAGTATTTTTCTAGCTCAGGACTCAAGTGCAGGTAAATTTAGCCAGGCCTGTGCTGTAGGCTAGGCTTGGTTGTTGTGATTTGGGACTGGGAGTGATCAGTGTAGTGGGGGGTGTGGCCACCTGCACTCTGACTCAAAGATGCCTCCCCTGCTTTCAGAAGGATAGTTCTGGAAGAGAGGTTGGACTTAAGGTCTGAGTGGCAGGCAGCTGATGTGAGGAGCTCTGACCAATCATTAACTTGCATTGGCAGGGGGCAGGCCTCTTATATAAGCTGGGGTCACATGCTTCCAGGGAGGAGTCTGGAGTTCCAGGAAAGACAGCATGGAGCAGTGAGGTGCTGTTCTGGGCATCGCCCGCGCGGAGGGGGGATGCGGTGGACACAGAGGAGTGATGGAGGAACCGCTGGGAAGGAGCTAAAGACAAGGATCTTCATCTCTAAGGAAGCATCAAGCTGCTGTGAATGCAGGACTTGGATGTAAAGAGGATCAAGTAGATGAAATAGTAGTCAAGCGGAGGAGAGTAGAGCAGCATTCTGTCACCGGGGACAAAGAGCTGTACTGGAGGAGAAGGTCAGTGTAACAGAAGGAAAGAAGCTGGTCAGAGCAGTGTAGAATGCTGTGGCTGGGGAACACAGCATTGTCAGTAATGGACTGGCTGGGAGCGGTAGACCGTTTATTGCCATGTGTCAGGTCATCAGGGGGAGATGCCGTGTCGTCTCTGGCCTGGTTAGCACATTGGTAATACCTTTCAAAGACTGGATGATTGTCATTTTCATAGAGGCTGGAGGGAGAGGCTGTGTGCATATCTGGCTCTGTGATTCATAAAGACAATATCATTCTGGTCTACAAGTAGAAATTATTCAGAGTGATTCTTCTTGTCCCATTGGAAGTGAAGTTAGTAACTTAAGTATTTTGCAACAGAAAACAAGAAGAAACGGTCAGTAAAGAACTTACTGCACAGAAACACAAATATACAAGGTCAAGGCCACGAGTAATTTTGAGAATGTGCTGTATCATGGGCATCTCATATTCCCTATTTCTCCCATTCAAGTTGTACCCCACAATAAAAGCAACAAAACGGAGCAAATTACTTTTCATTGTCTTTTAAATGGTGAATGGGGGGATGGCAGTAGGGTGATTGGCGGATTGCTAGTAACCAAATCAGCAGCCCTTACGGGGTACTGCTACAATGGTCTTACATATTGTGGCTCCAGTTTATAGTGTCAGGGCTAATGTTTTCCACTATGTTCATGTATTAATTCACCTAGCTTATCCCAATTTATTAAAGTTACAGGCAACTGCTTGTTCTGGGTCATATGGCATTCAATCCATGCCTCGCCATGTTCTCTGTCTGGCATGATAAATGTTGGAGCGCTAATGTAATGAAAACACAGGGGACCCGGAAGCAAGTGGAGATCACTGAAGTAACAGTGTCTGCTTCAGTGATTTCAATCTTCCAGGGGCATCTGCCAGGTATGGTATGTACTGTACATAGATACATTGCTGGACTAATGTAACTATGTACAAAATGGCCATGCCTCAAATTATTCCTAAACATGACCCCATCTTTCTCATTTAGATTTAGTAGAGTTTTTGGAGTTGTGCATGCAATAGCATTTTTAGTGTATTTTAAAAAAATATATTATTTGAACAAATATCATGGGACTTGGGCACCCAAGGTACCTGCCCTGGATCAACCTGTATGAGGTTGTGCGACTGCCCACACAATGCCTACAATCTGTGCTGTCATTATATAGCACAGATCATAAGCAAAAGGCACAGAACGAATAATAGTGGCTCTAAGCCTTGTGAGTCCAAATCATCATATTTTCATCAGCCAACCCCAGTGGAAGGTTAATATTTGACTGATGTCTGTCACTCTATGATTTACAGTATGATCATACCGGCTTTGCATCTTCTCCCAATGGAGAACTTCCACAACAAAACTACAAATAGCTCCTGCTCTGCCACCTCTCTTTCCTGTTCATGATCTGGTTCCTGTGAAATCTTCTTTGCTCTGGCCCAGCCTGCATAGACGATTCCCATAGACTTCTATGAGAGCATCTCCCAAAGCATGAGGTGCTTAGGAAACTGCCCCATAGAAATCAATGAGGGTCAAATGCGCAGGCAGTGAAAAGAGTAATTAGCAGTAGGATGCAAACATTGCATTGGGCTTCAGTTGTGGAATTGGAGTAAATATGCATCTGGCTTCACTTTGTATAAATGGTAATATCAAAAGATGAGAAGCTTGACAAAAAATAATGCAATTTGACTTTTTTTTCACATGACACACTGTGCTATCTCTCTCTCAAACAACAGTCTCTATATTTCCTTACTCCTTTTGTATAAAATCTTCTTTCTAGGTCTGAGTGTTCACCTTAAAATTGCTTGTCAAAACTAGGACCTCATTTTTCAGTTCTTTGGAAAGAGACTTTGATGAAAGCAGCAGCCCCACATATTTGATGACCTGAAAGATACTAAAGGACTGTGTTGCAGCGATTGAACAGAAGAGGGGGAAGGTTCCTTTGTATCACAAAACACGTTTGCAGCGAGCGGAAAGTGCTCTCTGGTGCCTAATGCAATACGCATCACAGACAGAGCTAGAGGAAATTACAGCTGACACCCATTCTGCTCAGTGTGAGCGTGCAGAACACGGCTACTGTGGTTTCCTCACCCTCATAATAATTAAAGGTATAATGTATTTCTCATCCTCTCTTCTGTGTGCTTTGTAACTGTTTTTAACAATTCCCTAGGCCAGAAAGATTTCTGCACAGCTCATTTGAGTGGAGCCAAATTGCTCCTATGTAAGGTGGTAAGGTGAACAAGGTTTCTATAAATTTTAATAAAAGCTGTATTATATATATTATATATAATCTTTATTTGTATATATATATATATATATATATATATATATATATATATATATATATATACATATACACAGTATCTCACAAAAGTGAGTACACCCCTCACATTTTTGTAAATATTTTATTATATCTTTTCATGTGACAACACTGAAGAAATGACACTTTGCTACAATGTAAAGTAGTGAGTGTACAGCTTGTATAACAGTGTAAATTTGCTGTCCCCTCAAAATAACTCAACACACAGCCATTAATGTCTAAACCGCTGGCAACAAAAGTGAGTACACCCCTAAGTGAAAATGTCCAAATTGGGCCCAAAGTGTCAATAATTTGTGTGGCCACCATTATTTTCCAGCGCTGCCTTAACCCTCTTGGGCATGGAGTTCATCAGAGCTTCACAGGTTGCTACTGGTGTCCTCCTCCACTCCTCCATGACGACATCATGGAGCTGGTGGATGTTAGAGACCTTGTCCTCCTCCACCTTCCGTTTGAGGATGCCCCACAGATGCTCAATAGGGTTTAGGTCTGGAGACATGCTTGGCCAGTCCATCACCTTTACCCTCAGCTTCTTTAGCAAGGCAGTGGTCATCTTGGAGGTGTGTTTGGGGTCGTTATCATGTTGGAATACTGCCTTGCGGCCCAGTCTTCGAAGGGAGGGGGATCATGGTCTGCTTCAGTATGTCACAGTACATGTTGGCAATTATGTTTCCCTCAATGATCTGTAGCTCCCCAGTGCCAGCAGCACTCATGCAGCCCCAGAAACTCCCACCGCCATGCTTGACTGTAGGCAAGACACACTTGTCTTTGTACTCCTCACCTGGTTGCCGCCACACCCGCTTGACACCATCTGAACCAAATACGTTTACCTTGGTCTCATCAGACCATAGGACATGGTTCCAATAATCCATGTCCTTAGGCTGCCTGCCTTCAGCAAACTATTTGTGGGCTTTCTTGTGCATTATCTTTGGAAGAGGCTTCCTTTTGAGATGACAGCCATGCAGACCAATTTGATGCAGTGTGCAGTGTATGGTCTGAGCACTGACAGGCTGACCCCCCCATGCCTTCAACTTCTGCAGCAATTCTGGCAGCACCCATACGTATATATCCCAAAGACAACCTCTGGATATAATGCTGAGCACGTACACTCAACTTCTTTGGTCGACCATGGCAAGGCCTGTTCTGAGTGGGACCTGTCCTGTTAAACTGCTGTATGGTCTTGGCCACCGTGCTGCAGCTCAGTTTCAGGGTCTCGGAAATCTTATTATAGCCTAGGCCATCTTTATGGATGGCAACAATTCTTTTATTCAGATCTTTAGAGAGCTTTTTGCCATGAGGTGCCATGTTGAACTTCCAGTGACCAGTATGAGAGAGTGAGAGAGCGATAACACCAAATTTAACACACCTGCTCCCCATTTACACCTGAGACCTTGTAACACTAACGAGTCACATGACACCGGGGAGGGAAAATGGCTATATTGGGCCCAATTTGGACATTTTCACTTAGGGGTGTACTAACTTTTGTTGCCAGCGGTTTAGACAGTAATGGCTGTGTGTGGAGTTATTTTGAGGGGACAGCAAATTTACACTGTCATACAAGCTGTACACTCACTACTTTACATTCACTACTTTACATTGTAGCAAAGTGTAATTTCTTCAGTGTTGTCACATGAAAAGATATTATAAAATATTTACAAAAATGTGAGGGGTGTACTCACTTTTGTGAGATACTGTATATATATATATATATATATATATATATATATATATATAAAAGAATAAAGTTCCAGAGGTTGCTGCACTTAAAAATTGTTGCTTTATTCCATCAAATCTTTGGAAAAAGATTAGTAAGTAAGTAGAATCATTCCAGACAAAATCATTACAATCATCTGTTCAGACAAAGATTACGTTTCGGGCTGATTTGTTCGCTCCCTTCCTTAGATCAGTGAGAACACAACAGAACAGAAAAAGGGGTATACTCATTTATGCTGAACACTATATATACAGTATATATATATATATATATATATATATATATATTGTCAGAGGGTTAACACAGTCAGAGCCTGTCAGTATCGGCGCGTCCCGGTGCGCCTGCGCAGTAGAGCCTCACATCAGCACGTACGGGCACACGATCGGCGGGTACGAGCGCGTGATCCGAACGGGTTAGCACACGTGGGCACACGAACGCATGCACGTACAGCGGGACGTCCCCTTGGCGGGCCTATATAAAGGCAGCTATGCCTTGTGCTCATTGCTGGTTTGTCTTCTCAGCTTCCAGTGTTCCGTTATCCTTTGCATACCTGTTCCTGCCTGTTGTGACCCGAACCGTTTGACTACCTTGCTTATCCTCTCTCCAGTGTTTGACCCTCGGCTTGATTAAGGACTTCTCTGCTTATCGTCTCTCCAGTGTTTGATCCCCGGCTTGATTACGACTCTTCTACTGATCCTCTCTCCAGTGTTTGACCCTTGGCCTGCTAAACGGACTTGTCTTGTTTAAACCTGTACTACGATTACCTGGTGTTTGACCCTCTGCCTGCTCAACGGACTTGCCTTGCCTCAACCTGTGCTTGCTACCACGCTTTCCGGTGTTTGACCCTCAGCCTGCTTAACGGACTTGTTCTGCTTAACCCTGTGCTTCTCCCTAGCTCTGATCCTGGTTCCAGGTTAAGTGTTGGAGTCCCTGCCAGTCTTCTCTCCAGCTTGCAACCAGTCCATGCTACACGGGTTCTACACATCTGGTGAAACCTTGGTGAACTGCACACCTGCTGGCAACCCGTGCCTCTCCGTGCCTGATTCCCTCTGTGCCACCTTCAGGGGTATCTCGCACCCAGTTGCTAGGGGAGCCGCTCTCAGCATTCCGGCCTTGGTGAGTACCTGACAGTACAAACCAGCCATGTCAGAGGCCGACAGAGCCGGCTCTCCCCTCGAAGCCCTCTGCCAGCAGGTTACAGCCCTTACACAGGCTGTCCAGAGACTGCAGGAGGGATATTTCCAAATTGAGGGTCGCCTTCAACATCTAACAACTTCCTCAGCTCCCCCGGAAGCACCGTCATCTTCATCCAGTGGAATTTCTTCTTCACAGAACCAAGTCAACCCAGTCATGATGGCCATCCCTGAACCTAGGGTTTCCAGTCCAGAACGGTTTTCCGGAATTCGAAAGAAGTTCAGAGCCTTCAAGAACGCTTGTCAGCTTTACTTGGCCCTTCAACCCAGGACTTTTCATTCTGAAGCTGTAAAGGTGGGGTTTGTCATTTCGCTTCTGTCAGAAGAACCCCAAGCTTGGGCCCATAACCTCTTAGAACAGAAAAGCCCCCTGTTGGATACAGTAGAAACCTTTTTCAACGCTATGGCACAGCTGTATGACGACCCACAACGCACTGCCACAGCTGAATCCATCCTACACACCCTGACCCAGGGAAAGAGACCAGTGGAAGACTACACCGTTGAATTCCGGAAATGGTCTGGGGACACCAACTGGAATGAGGCCGCCTTAGAGTACCAGTATCGCCAAGGTCTATCAGAAAATTTAAAAGATGAATTAGCTCGGATGGATACTCCTTCTTCCCTGGAAGAATTAATACAACTAGCAATTAAGCTTGACAGACGCCTGCGTGAACGCCGCTCCGAACGCTTTCAGTCCTCACGACCCACCTGGATGTTACCTCGCATTCCTCCTGTTCCAGCACCTTCTGCCGTACCTTCCTCTTCCTCGGACCACGAACCTATGCAGTTGGGATTGGTACGTTCTCCACTCACCCCTGATGAAAGACTCCGCCGGCGCCAAGCCAACCTTTGCCTTTATTGTGGGGAGGCCGGTCATTTCTTACGCAACTGCCCCGTGAGACCCAGTAAGTGCCAGCGACAGTACACTGTGAACTCTCAAGTTACCGGCTCTACCCAATCTCACTTTGTCCTTCCGGTCTCATTACAGGTGGCGGAAGAGGAGGCTCGGCTGCTGGCCATCATTGACTCCGGAGCATGCAGTTGTTTCCTGGATGCATCTCTGGCTCACACCCTGCATATTCCCCTCCAAGATAAGAAGCAACCTCTGCAGATACATCTAGCCGATGGATCCCTACCATGTTCGGGACTTGTTACTCAAGAAACCAAACCTATTCTCACCTCCACAGACTCTGGCCACCAAGAATTCCTTTGCTTTAACATCATTAGTTCACCTATGTTCCCTGTTATCCTGGGTTTCCCCTGGTTACAAGTTCATGACCCTCAAATCAGTTGGTCCAAGAAAGAAATCCTCTTCCCATCTATGTACTGCTCCCAACATTGTTTCGTGCCTACCACCAGCACACCGGCCTCTTGTTTGACCCTTCAGTCAATACCAGATAATCTTCAGCATGTCCCTGCAGTATACCACGAATTTCTGGATATTTTTGATAAAAAAAAGGCCGACAGCTTACCACCTCATCGCTCCTATGATTGTCCCATTGACCTTTTACCTGGATCCGAGATTCCCTTTGGTCGCATATTTCCACTATCTGAGACTGAGTTAGAAGCGCTTCGTTCCTATATTGACGAAAACCTGGAGAAGAAGTTCATCCGCCCTTCCTCTTCTCCAGCTGGGGCGGGTATCTTCTTTGTTGAAAAGAAGGATGGATCTTTAAGGCCCTGTGTGGACTATAGAGAACTTAATAAGATCACTGTGAAGAATAGATACCCGTTGCCTCTCATCTCTGAACTATTCCAGCGCTTCAGAACTGCCCAAGTGTTTACCAAACTAGACCTTCGGGGAGCATACAATCTCGTTCGGATACGTGCCGGGGATGAGTGGAAAACAGCCTTTAGATCCAGGTTTGGGCACTTTGAATATCTTGTGATGCCTTTCGGACTCTGCAACGCCCCGGCCACGTTCCAACACCTAGTCAACGACATTTTCCGTGAGTACCTTGATAACTTTGTGATTGTATATCTGGATGATATTTTGATTTTCTCCACCTCACTAGAAATACATCGCACCCATGTAAAAAAGGTACTCTCGGTTCTCAGGAAACATGGTCTATTCTTGAAAGGGGAGAAATGTGAATTTGAAAGGACCACCATCCAGTTCCTTGGGTTCATCATCTCCACAGAAGGGGTTGCAATGGACCCTCAAAAGGTTAGAACCATCCAGGAGTGGCCAGCTCCTTCAGATAAAAAGGGAATCCAGCGGTTTGTTGGCTTTGCCAATTTTTACCGCAGGTTCATCAGAGGATTCTCTTCAATCATTTCTCCCATTACTCGACTCACCCGCCAGCAAGCTAAGTTTCAATGGCCCCAAGAAGCACAGGAAGCCTTTAATAAATTGAAAGATCTTTTTACTTCGGCTCCTATTCTACAACATCCAGATCCAGCCTTATCATATGTACTAGAAGTAGATGCCTCCGAATCAGCAACAGGGGCAATCCTGTCCCAACGGAGCGGTCCAAAGGCCCTTCTTCATCCAGTTGCCTTTGCTTCTCACAAATTAAGCCCACCTGAAAGGAACTATGATGTCGGTGACTGAGAACTACTAGCTATAAAATTCGCTCTGGAGGAGTGGAGGTACCTACTGGAGGGTGCGTCCCAACCCATAATGATCTTTACCGATCATCGGAATCTGGAATATCTCCGAACGGCCAAGCGACTCCGACCCCGACAAGCCCGATGGGCATTATTTTTCTCCAGATTTAATTTTCACATCTCCTACCAACCAGGTTCCAAGAACGGAAAAGCGGATGCACTCTCCCGAATGTTTCCAGAAGTCAATGAAGCAACTGAGCCTGGAACTATCTTATCCCCACATAACTTCCTTCTTATCCAGCCTGATCTCAAGACTGCCATTAAAGAGGCATCCAGCCAATGTACAGAACCTGAAGTACCCTCATTAAGGAAGAGGGATGGCTTACTGTGGGCCCAAAATAAAATATTTGTTCCTTCTCCAGTAAGACTGCAAGTATTACAGAAATTCCATGATCATAAGTTGGCAGGGCACTTTGGAATCCGGAAAACCTCAGAATTAGTTCATCGCTCCTACTGGTGGCCGGGTTGGAGTCAGGACTGTAAAAACTATGTCCAATCCTGTATTACGTGTCAACGTAACAAAGGGTCGAACACTAAGGCTTGGGGGCTCCTGAGACCTTTGCCTGTCCCTGAACGTCCATGGAAGGAGGTCTCTATGGACTTCATTGTAGAACTTCCCCCCTCTGAAAAATTCACTACCATCTTAGTGGTGGTTGACCGCCTCTCTAAGATGGCACACTTCCTGCCCATGATGGGCACCCCTTCTGCTCTGGCTACAGCAAACATTTTTATCAAAGAAATCGTGAGGCTTCATGGTGTTCCCCACAACATCGTATCAGACAGAGGTATCCAATTTACCTCAAAATTTTGGAAGGACCTCTGCAGATCCCTTGAAATTAAGACTTCGCTCTCCTCAGCATACCATCCGCAAAGCAACGGTCAAACAGAAAGAACAAATCAAACTCTGGAACAATATCTCCGTTGTTTCTGCTCTGGTTCCCAAGATAACTGGTCCACCCTCCTTCCGTGTGCGGAATTTGCTTACAACAATTCCATTCATTCCGCCATCAACCAAACACCTTTTTGGGCTAATTACGGCTTCCATCCCTCCTTCTTGCCAGATTCTTTTCCTGAAGTGTCAACCCCTGCAGTACAAGACCGGATTAACTTTATCCAAACCAATTTTTTACAGATCCAGGAAACCATGAAAAAGGCTCAAGACAGTTACGAGAAGTACTATAATAGAGGGAGAAGGCCAAACCCAAATTTCAAGATCGGGGACAAGGTATGGCTATCTGCTATTAATCTTAGACTGCCCTGTCCATCCCGAAAGTTAGGTCCAAGGTTCATTGGCCCTTTTGAAATTAAGAAAGTGGTGAACCCCGTGGCTTTCGAAATAGCCCTTCCGGTCACATACAAGATACATCCGGTATTTCATGCATCTTTATTGAAGCCAGTGGTCCCTAGCCCTTTTTCTGGAAGACAGGAACCACCACCTCCTCCAATTGAAATTGAAGGTGAAATAGAATATGAAGTGGAGGCAATAATGGACTGTAGAAAAAGGGGGGGACAGATCCAATATCTTGTTAAATGGAAAGGATACCCTCCAGAAGATAACTCCTGGGAACCATCCAGCAACTTACACGCCCCTCGTTTAGTACGTAATTTCCACAGAAGACAACCTGGAATCTTGCCCAGATTGGGCATCCGGAGGCTGCCCCTTGGGAGGGGGCACTGTCAGAGGGTTAACACAGTCAGAGCCTGTCAGTATCGGCGCGTCCCGGTGCGCCTGCGCAGTAGAGCCTCACATCAGCACGTACGGGCACACGATCGGCGGGTACGAGCGCGTGATCCGAACGGGTTAGCACACGTGGGCACACGAACGCATGCACGTACAGCGGGACGTCCCCTTGGCGGGCCTATATAAAGGCAGCTATGCCTTGTGCTCATTGCTGGTTTGTCTTCTCAGCTTCCAGTGTTCCGTTATCCTTTGCATACCTGTTCCTGCCTGTTGTGACCCGGACCGTTTGACTACCTTGCTTATCCTCTCTCCAGTGTTTGACCCTCGGCTTGATTAAGGACTTCTCTGCTTATCGTCTCTCCAGTGTTTGATCCCCGGCTTGATTACGACTCTTCTACTGATCCTCTCTCCAGTGTTTGACCCTTGGCCTGCTAAACGGACTTGTCTTGTTTAAACCTGTACTACGATTACCTGGTGTTTGACCCTCTGCCTGCTCAACGGACTTGCCTTGCCTCAACCTGTGCTTGCTACCACGCTTTCCGGTGTTTGACCCTCAGCCTGCTTAACGGACTTGTTCTGCTTAACCCTGTGCTTCTCCCTAGCTCTGATCCTGGTTCCAGGTTAAGTGTTGGAGTCCCTGCCAGTCTTCTCTCCAGCTTGCAACCAGTCCATGCTACACGGGTTCTACACATCTGGTGAAACCTTGGTGACCTGCACACCTGCTGGCAACCCGTGCCTCTCCGTGCCTGATTCCCTCTGTGCCACCTTCAGGGGTATCTCGCACCCAGTTGCTAGGGGAGCCGCTCTCAGCATTCCGGCCTTGGTGAGTACCTGACATATATATATATATATATATATATATATATATATATATATATATATATATATATATTCTTATTCCTCTTTAGCCACGGGAGACGTCTTTTGGTGACGAAACCGGTCAGGCAGAGCTTCAATCTGATGCCGTCGTGGGTTACAAGATACATGCTGGCTTTGAATCTATGGATATGCACATTCTTTTTTCTTCTTGCATGTGAGTGTATTACCTTTTATTAAATAAATGGTTTTAAGCTGTTTTACACTATGGAGAGGCGTCTGTTTCATTTACATGAGCAACCGGATATAGAACATGGCAGACATATGTTTATATCTGTATCCCTGTTTTATCGAGGAGTGTCCACAGTGGAGATTTGGGGTCCACCCTTAACGCCCAAAAGAGCAGGTTATGACCATCCTAAAAGGTGGGTCATGTGGAGTCAGCAAGTGACCATTTCCTCTATCACTTTGTGTAAAGGCGTCGGTGGGTGTCATCATATAATCCGTGGGACTGTAAACCTTGTTTCACTTCTAATTATCTTCACATCACACACTTGGATTGGTATTGATCTTTGTTTATGTTTTCCACTTTGCTTCACAATGTGTTGAGATTTTTCTCCCTTTTGTATATTTATTTTTTATCACTTCCCTGTTAACTTACATGATTTATATGTTTTAGTCAGGGTTTAACACCAGCCATTTTTTGTAGGTATTGATAGTTTAATGGATTAACTAAAGATATCTGCACAGTCATTATGATGTTATTTTGATGAATTAAGTTTGATTGAGCGCCACACAACACTACAACATATGTACAGTGTATTCAGACTTAAATTTTTCACTCTTTGCTATTTTGCAGCCATTTGCTAAAATCATTTAAGTTCATTTTTTTCCTCATTAATGTACACACAGCACCCCATATTGACAGAAAAACACAGAATTGTTGACATTTTTGCAGATTTATTAAAAAAGAAAAACTGAAATATCACATGGTCCTAAGTATTCAGACCCTTTGCTGTGACACTCATATATTTAACTCAGGTGCTGTCCATTTCTTCTGATCATCCTTGAGATGGTTCTACACCTTAATTTGAGTCCAGCTGTGTTTGAATATACTGATTGCACTTGATTAGGAAAGCCACACACCTTTCTATATAAGACCTTACAGCTCACAGTGCATGTCAGAGCAAATGAGAATCATGAGGTCAAAGGAACTGCCTGAAGAGCTCAGAGACAGAATTGTGGCAATGCACAGATCTGGCCAAGGCTACAAAAAAAATTTCTGCTGCACTTAAGGTTTCTAAGAGCACAGTGGCCTCCATAATCATTAAATGGAAGACATTTGGGATGACCAGAACCCTTCCTAGAGCTGGCTGTCTGGCCAAACTGAGCTATCGGGGGAGAAGAGCCTTGGTGAGAGAGGTAAAGAAGAACCCAAAGATCACTGTGGCTGAGCTCCAGAGATGCAGTTCGGAGATGGAAGAAAGTTGTAGAAAGTCAACCATCACTGCAGCCCTCCACCAGTCGGGGCTTTATGGCAGAGTGGCCCGACGGAAGCCTCTCCTCAGTGCAAGACACATGAAAGCCTGCATGGAGTTTGCTAAAAAACACCTAAAGGATTCCAAGATGGTGAGAAATGAGATTCTCTGGTCTGATGAGACCAAGATAGAACTTTTTGGCCTTAATTCTAAGTGGTATGTGTGGAGAAAACCAGGCACTGCTCATCACCAGTCCAATACAGTGAAGCATGGTGGTGGCAGCATCATGCTGTGGGGGTGTTTTTCAGCTGCAGGGACAGGACGACTGGTTGCAATCGAGGGAAAGATGAATGCGGCCAAGTACAGGGATATTCTGGAGGAAAACCTTCTCCAGAGTGCTCAGGACCTCAGACTGGGCCGAAGGTTTACCTTCTAACAAGACAATGACCCTAAGCACACAGCTAAAATAATGAAGGAGTGGCTTCACAACAACTCCGTGACTGTTCTTGAATGGCCCAGCCAGAGCCCTGACTTAAACCCAATTAAGCATCTCTGGAGAGACCTAAAAATGGCTGTCCACCAACGTTTACCATCCAACCTGGCAGAACTGGAGAGGATCTGCAAGGAGGAATGGCAGAGGATCCCCAAATCCAGGTGTGAAAACTTGTTGCATCTTTCCCAAAAAGACTCATGGCTGAATTAGGTCAAAAGGGTGCTTCTACTAAATACTGAGAAAAGGGTCTGAAAACTTAGGACCATGTGTTATTTCAGTCTTCTTTTTTAATAAATCTGCAAAAATGTCAACAATTCTGTGTTTTTCTGTCAATATGGGGTGCCGTGTATACATTAATGAGAACAAAATGAGCTTAAATGATTTTAGCAAATGGCTGCAATATAACAAAGAGTGAAAAATTTAAGTGGGTCTGAATACTTTCCGTCCCCACTGTAAATATATATATATATATATATATATATATATATATATATATATACACACACACACATACACACACTGTAATATATTATACAGTACTCTGCAAAAGTAACAGCTTAATGCCGCGTACACACGACCGGTTTTGCCGTCAGAATAAACTCTGAAGGAATTCCGCTCAAGCGGTCTTGCATACACACGGTCACACCAAAGTTCGACTGTCCAGAACGCAGTGACGTACAGCACGTACAACGGGACTAGAAAAGGGAAGTTCAATAGCCAGTAGCCAATAGCTTCCGTCTTGTACTTGCTTCAAAGCATGCGTCGTTTTTGGTCCATCGGAACAGCATACAGACGAGCGGTTTTCCCGATAGGAATTGATTCCTACATGTTCCATTTCTAGGTCCATCAGAATTTTCAAAAATAAAAGCCCGATGAGGCATACACACGATCGGAATAGACGATGAGAAGCTTCCGTCTGACTTTTTCTGTCAGGCATTCCGCTCGTGTGTATGCGGCTTAAATCTGCTACTAAGGTGAAGCTGTGTCACAGGTCATACACCAGGGCAAGACTGAGCACAGCAACAAGACATAAGGTAGTTATTCTGCATCAGCAAGGTCTCTCCCAGGCAAAGATTTCAAGGCAAACTGGGGTTTCAAGATGTGCTGTTCAAGCTCTTTTGAAGAAACACAAACAAACAATGTTGAGGACCGTAGACGCAGTGGTTGACCAAGAAAACTTGCAGCAGAGGAAAGACACATGGAAAAATGTCCAGTAGTACCATCAGCACAGAACTGGCGGAAACCAGTGGAGCCCAGCAGGGGCATATCATGAAATCAGTGGGCCCATGTGCGAGATAAAAAGTGGGCCCTAGGCATCATTTACAAAAAAAAAAGATGTGGCATGCATAGCGGCAAAACGTGGGCGTAGTATGTGCAGGAGAGGAGTGTGGAGTGTATGGCAGTGGGTAATATGTTCAGGAGAGGAGTATAGAGTGTATGAGCGGTGGATAGCATCTGCAGGTGTTGAGTGTGAAGTGTACAGTTGTGGGTAGTATGTGCAGAAGAGGAGTGTGGAGTGTACGGTGGCGGGTAGTATGTGAAGGAGAAGAGTGCAGAGTATATGGTGGAAGGTAGTATGTGCAGGAGAGGAGTTCAGAGTGTATAGAGGTGGGTAGCATGTGCAGGAGAGGAGTGCGGAGTGTACTGCGGTGGGTAGTATGTGCAAGATGGTGTTAGTAGGGCAGTGGACGGTGTCAGTAGAGCAATGGACAGTGTCAGAATTTTTTAATTATTATTATTATTTTAAATTGTATTTTGTAACAACTTTTTTACAATCTATTTTTTGTATTGGGCAGTGGACTGTGTCATTAGACAGAATCTTTTTTTTTTAAATTTATATTCTTTACAGTTTAATTTGTTTTTCGTTTTTTTCACAGTGCTTTTTTTGGGGGGTGGGCGGGTTGGAGCAGAGGACAGTGTTGGTAGGGCGGGGGGGTTCAGTATCAGTAGTTTTTTTTATTTTATATTATTTTTTTTATAATTTAATTATTTTAATAATTATTGTAGTTTTTTTCTTTATCAGCCTTGTTGATGGGCTTTGGTGAGATATCAGGGGTCTACACAGACCCCTGACATCTCCATTTTGAGACAGAGAAAGGGACTGAGGATAGAAATTGCCAAGTCCCTTTCTCTGAAGCCTCAGCAGCACAGAAGATGAATGAACAAGAGACAGACACTCCTGTTCATTCATAAATTGAAGAAGAGTAAACACAGTTTACTATGCTCAGTTATCAAAGGACACAGGAGCGATCTGTAGTGATTTTCCCCCACTGTGTCCAATTCAGAAAAGGAAGGGGCCGGTAAATGACATGTTTACCGACCCCTTCCTCCGCTCTCCATCCTGACAGATCCCCCACAGCAGACGGCGGGAGAGGAGGCAAGCCAGCTGCGGGGGAACAAAGAGGGGCCAGTGGAGGACTGGGGGGGAGGAAGGGGGGTGGAGGAGGAACACACAGGGGGGGCTGAGGTGGAGCACACAGGGGGGTGCCCAGAGGAGGAGCACACAGGGGACAGTCAGGGATGATCGGTGTGGCAGTGGGGACAGTTGCAAGCCCCAATCTCCCTGTATAGCTTTTCAGCTGACAGTCGTGGGAGGGAGAGGAGAAGCGGCTGTCAGCTGCTTCAATGAGAGCTATACAGGGACCCAGGTACACCCATCTACTGTCTGTAAAGTCTAACCAGAAGTGGTTTTCATGGAAAAATTGCAGCCAAAAATCCATACCTCCGACATGGAAGCAAGGCTAAGCAACTCAACTATGCACGAAAAAACATAGGAACTGGGGTGCAGAAAAAATGGCAGCAGGTACTCTGGACTGAAGAGTCAAACTTTAAAATATTTGGCTGTAGCAGTTTGTTTGCCAAACTGCTGGAGAGCGGTATAATAAGTTATGTGTGCCGGTGTCTTGTCAAATACAGTCCCCTATCATATAGTGTCCTCCCTGTACTGCGCAGGCGCAGTACGGAGGACAAATGAGACGCCGAAAGTCTCCGAAGTTTAACAGCTGATCATCAGCTGTACACGGCGCCTGCGCTTTTATTCTCACCCTATGTCCAGGTTCATTCCCTACTATCCAAGTGGACAAAGATTGAGAATAAATAGTTGTCGAGCGCAGCGAGGCCGTGCCCGAAGCGTAGCGAGCGAAGCGAGCCCACGAGGGGCCCTCTTACACTGCCATCGCTCAGAAGTGCCGAAGCGCCGTGTACAGCTGATGGTCAGCTGATCAACTTCGGACACTTTCGGCATCTCCTTCTGCTCCGTACTGCGCAAGCGCTGCGCCTGCGCAGTATGGAGCGGACACTATCCGATAGGAGGACAGTATATGTCAGAACACCGGCAACAGTGAAGCATGGTGGAGGTTCCTTGCAAGTTTGGGGCTGCATTTCTGCAAATTGAGTTGGAGCTTTAGACAGGATCAATAGCGTCCTTAATGCTGAGAAATACAGGCAAATACTTATCCATCATGTCATACCATCAAGGAAGCGTGTGACTGGCCCCAATTTATTCTGCAGCAGGACAATGACCCCAAACATACAGCAAATGTCATTAAGAACTAATTCAGCGCAAAGAAGAACAAGGAGTCCTGGAAATTATGATTTTGCCCTAGGGCCATCTTTGATACTAATTGGACCCTGGGCAAACATTTTCTTGGACCCCCCCCCCCCCCCCATGCAATGTCGATCTCCACCTACTTTGAGACAAATATCATCTAGACTCAAAATCAGTTTATTGCAGCAGATCAGGCAACGATTGCGATTGGTTGCCAGAGGTTACAGTACATCATTACCACTCACTGAGCACATTTCTGCTTGCTGATTGGTTACTAGCTGTTACTGCACATCATTACCACTCATTGATTGGTTGCTAGAGGTAAACGTGGCAATCTTCTCTATATGGGGGCCCCTGGACTGGAGGTGACAATCTTCCCTATAGAGGGTCCCCTGGACTGGAGGTAGCAGTCTTTCTATGGAGGCCCCAAAGAGAGACTGCTACCTCCAGTCCAGGGGCCCCTCCAAAGGGAAGATTGCCACCCCCAGTCCTGGAGCCCCCCCTAGAGAGACATTGGAATAAAAAACAACAATAGTGACAGTAGTACAGGAACACTGTGCTCGCCTCCGGGCAGTGTAGGGGTTAAGGTGCCGGCCCTGTGTGTGCCCTGTTGGTGGGGCTCACCTGAGCTAAGTTGGGCCTGTGCGGCTCTCCCCTCTTCCTCCACAGCAGGCAGGTGAACAGGGTGGCATGGGCGGTTTCTAAGTTGAAGGCAACGGCAACTGTCACAGTGGGGCTGGGGGATGTTTGAGGAACCGGATGGCCCAAGACTCGTAGCACACACCGGCACAGCAGCCCCACTCAGTGGAAGTGAAGCTGTGCGGGTAGAGGCAGAGGAAAGATCACTCCGCCGTGACAGGGCTGCAGCCGGAACTAGAGGAGCAGTATCGGCAAATGTTGGCTATGGTAACCCTGGCTCAAGGGGCTGCTGCTTTGGGCCCCACAACAATGATTGAGCCCAGGGCAGCTGCCCCTTTTGCCCCGCTTTAAAGTGGATGGAAACCTGATTCAGGAAATTTGACCTGGGCACATATATCTGTAGTGTTTTCTTATCTCTCTTCATAGAACTAAGTGGCTTTCTCCTGCTCCATTCTTCTGTTATCAGTCTGATAACTTCTGACAAGTTCTCTGTCAACTGTGATAAAACCAGGCTGAATTTTGTGTCCTGGGAGGTTGCTGTAAATAGATAAGCAGAGAGTTGTACTATTCAGGAATCAGCTCTGCAAGTCTGCCTGTCTCTGCGTATGTGGAGTACGGGTGTGTGCCTTTCCTCAAATCAGCTGTTCAGGCTTCACACTCAGTGCTGAACAGGAAGAGAAAATCTGTAACAGGATGTGCACTTTCTAAAGAATATATAAAGCTGAAGACAGCAGATATATATGTAAAACATATGTAGGGAGATTTGTTTTATCCCTGTGTATCATTTGAGGCTGTTTACTTCACTGGGTATATGTGAAGGTTTACATCCACTTTAACCAATTCAGCCCCGGAAGGATTTACCCCCTTAATGACCAGGCGATACGTCACTGTGTCGCTTTAACTGACAATTGCGCAGTCGTGCAACGTTGTACCCAAACAATATTGATGTCTTTTTTCCCGCAAATAGAGCTTTCTTTTGGTGGTATTTGATCACCTCTGCGGTTTTTATTTTTTGCGCTATAAACAAAAAAAGACTGACAATTTTGAAGGAAAAAAAACTATATTTTTTACTTTCTCTTATAATACATATCAAAAAAATATATATATAAAAACAAATTCATATATATATATATAGTGATTATGCAGCATGATGGTAATTAATTAGGGTTAGGGCTTAGTTAAGGGGTTAGGTTAGTCTTATGCCCCGTATACACGATAGGATTTTCCAACGGAAAATGTTCGATGGGAGCTTGTTGTCGGAAATTTCCACCGTGTGTAGGCTCCATCGGACATTTTCCATCAGAATTTCCAACACTCAAATTTTCCGACAACAAAATCCATTCCCGTAAATTCCGATCATGTGTACACAATTCCGACGCACAAAGTTCCACGCATGCTCGGAATCAAGCAGAAGAGCCGCACTGGCTATTGAACTTAACTTTTCTCGGCTCGAGGTACGTGTTGTACTGCGTTGTTGACGTTCGGAATCTCAGATAAGATTTGTGTGACCGTGTGTATGCAAGACAAGTTTAAGCCAACATCCGTCGGAAAAAAAACATGAATTTTGTTGTCAGAAAATCCTATCGGGTGTACAGGGCATTAGAGGTTCTAGGATTGGGAAGAAGGTTGTGCTGAGAGATTGTATGAAGATTTAGAGGAGTGAGGTAAAGACCTTGATTTTTTTAAGCTGCAATGGAAGTCAGGGCATGCTTGACAGTTCTTAAGGCATGCTAAATTTACATGGTACAATACTGACTGAAAGCATCTTCAGCATACCTTAACCACTTGCCGACCAGCCGCCGCAGTTTTACTGTGCCAGAATGGCACAGCTGGGCGAAACCACATTATGTTACGTCACTTTGCCCTGTGGCCACTAGGGGCGCCCGCTGCTTGCCTCCAGAGCCAATGCGAGTGCCCGGCGGGCGCGATGACAGCCAGGCTTCCGCAATCGCTCATGACACAGTGAGAACCGGGATCTGTGTACGTAAACAGATCCCGCTTCTCTGAGGGGAGAAGACTTTCCCTTCCCCTAGCAAGTCCCATCCCCCTACAGTTAGAACACAGAGAGAGAACACAGTTAACCCCTTGATCGGCCCCTAGTGTTAACCCCTTCCCTGCCAGTGACATTTTTACAGTAATCAGTGCATTTTTATAGCACTGATCGCTGTATAATTGTCAATAGTTCCAAAAATGTGTCAAAAGTGTCCAATTTGTCCGCCGCAATATCGCAGTCCTGATAAAAATCGCAGATCGCCACCATTACTAGTAAAAAAATAAATAATAATAAAAATGCCATAAATCTATCCCCTATTTTGTAGACAATATAATTTTTGCGCAAAGAAATCAATATATGCTTATTGTGATTTTTTTAACAAAATTATGTAGAAGAATACATATTGGCCTAAACTGAGGAAAATTATTATTTTTTTTTTAAATGTGGGATATTTATTATAGCAAAAAAGTAAAAGATATTGTGTTTTTTTCAAAATTGTCGCTGTTCTTTTGTTTATAGCGCAAAAAATAAAAACCGCAGAGGAGATCAAATATCACCAAAAGAAAGCTCTATTTGTGGGAAAAAAGGAACACAAATTTTGTTTGGGTACAGCGTCGCACAATTGCGCAATTGTCAGTTAAATCGACGCAGTGCCAAATTGTAAAAAGTGCTCTGGTCAGGAAGGAGGTAAAATCTTCCAGGGCTGAAGCGGTTAAAGTGGATGTAAAACTAAATTTTTTTTTATTAAGGCTTGCACCTTGTACAGTATAGGATTTCATGTCATCTGTGCCCAGTCTTGCCACGAAGAGTTAATCCAGCTCTGAGCAGTCCTCTTTTCTTTTTTCAGTAACATAAAAACTGACACACAGAGAAATAGGAGTCAGTTCTTCCCCTTGGGGTGAGTGACAGGTGATTTACATATCTCATGCACGAGCCTGAGAGAGGCTTCAGATCCCCTCCTCCTTTCTTCTTCAGCTCTCCCGGGATTGGCTGCTCCACACCTCAGCATGATTTGGCATGCTGAAGTCATGTGGTGACTTTTCTGGGTTTTGACTGTATGTTAGTGATCATAGCAGAAGTTCAGTATAAGAAATACACAGGAGAAAATGCATGTTGGCAAGGGGAGTGTAGAGATCACGGTGGGCGGGGAGTCTACTGACATCACGACTCCACCCACCGAGCTCCAGACAACAGACCCACCCACAGAATCTGCAGTTTTTCGGGTCTCATAACAGACAGATAGGAGACATTTAACAGGTAAAGATACATGCAGGAGGCATGTATATCCTTATAGATAACCCCTATGGCAGTAGTTTAGAAAGGATGACATTGGGTTTACATCCACTTTAAAGAGACCCTGTCAGCAGGTGGAATTTCTTCTTTTGAACCCTTTTATAAGTTAAACAACATTAGTACATAAAAATGTTTATACCTATTAACACAACCTTGCAGTGAGCCCATTGCTGAGGCTGCCAATGGAAACATGCTTGCAAGCTATAGCCATATTTCCTATACAACAAAAATTCTATGGAATCATGTCACCAATCCTTATCCAAATCCTTTAAACCCCTTTCACACTGGGGTGGTTTGCAGGCGCTATTGCGCTAAAAATAGCGCCTGTAAACCGACCCGAAACAGCCGCTGCTGTGTTTCCAGTGTGAAAGCCCGGGGGCTTTTACATTGGAGCGGTGCGCTAGCAGGACGGGAAAAAAAGTCCTGCTAGCAGCATCTTCGGAGCGGTGAAGGAGCGGAGTGTATACACCTTCACCGCTCCTGCCCATTAAAGTCAATACTGCTATACCGCCGGCAAAGCGCCTCTGCAAAGGCGCTTTGTGGTGGTTTTTAACCCTTTCTCGGCCGCTAGCAGGGGGTAAAACCGCCCCGCTAGTGGCCGAATACCACCACTAAAACGACGGTAAAGCGCCGCTAACAATAGCAGCGCTTTACCGCCGATGCACCTCCCACCCCAGTGTGAAAGGGGCCTTAATGTCACCTTCAGTAGTCAAACATCAGGATTACAATGCATAACTGCTGTGTACATGCTTCTAATAGCCAATATTTTGTAGTGTTACAAAGCAGGGTGACTGCTCCGGGTGTGCTTAACCTGATGCTGTCGAAAGCAAGATAGTGGTGCCCAGGAGAAACTGATGACCTGTTTGTGACCACTTATTCCAGTCGACATTTCTGTCTGAATCAGAGAATAAAAAAAAACTCTCTTCCATGAGCCTTTAGGGGCCTTCCTTTTTTATGTTTGATGTATCAGTCATACAGATGCAATACTAACAGTGGGCAAAAGCACAGCATGGTTCCTTCTTATTTTAATTATCATAAAGCCTAACACCAGTCATTTTCTTTTTAATGTTTTGGATAGATTTGGGAAGAGAAAATACTTTAAGTTTTTATTGCTGTCCCTTGGGAAGAGTTTTCACCTTACTTCTTGTTAGTGTGACAGCCTCTGATAGCAAAACATTAAATCAGCGGAGCAGTTGTCACTGGTATAGGAAACACAGACATTAACAATAACCTGACAGAGGTTCTAACCCTTCCCCATCTTACTGAAAATAATGTTTTGTCGCAGTCTCGCATCCTATTGGGTAATGTTTTAAAATGTTATAACTGTTCTCACCCTGTGTATAAA
Organism: Lithobates clamitans; assembly: GCA_037952925.1. Classification (NCBI taxonomy): domain Eukaryota; kingdom Metazoa; phylum Chordata; class Amphibia; order Anura; family Ranidae; genus Lithobates; species Lithobates clamitans. Next base: position 523,650 of record JBBGZY010001669.1, on the reverse strand, counting down.
AAAAATAGTGCACAGATGACAAACTAACATTATAACTGTAATATGTTATATTTACAGACATATGAGGACTTGGCAGTTAGGCAAATGGGTATTTGTCCCCCTGGCTCATAACAAATAGGATATGTTGAGCTCATTCAGACCTTGATCAGAATGGGACACAGTAGTGGGATACAGTATCTGTTCCGTGTTCAGAACCACTATTAAAGTGTCCTGCAGTTTTTGAGGCATAAGCTGTAATGTGACCTAATGCAGAGAGCCGCATAAGAAAGCAATGCTGGAAGACTTCCCACTGCCAGTCACTGCAATTGTAGGCTTAAACATGGGACTCCACAAAGTGTATATAACTGTTGTGGGTCTTTGTCACTGATGATATACCATTTATGTTGTTACATTTAGATCTTGTTCTACTATAAGCCTAGGTTCACATTGGAGTGATTTGTCATGTGATTAGAGAGATCAAATCGCATGACAAGTCGCAGCCTATTGGAGGCAATGGCACTGTTCCAATTAGTGCAACACCGATTGGGCAGCGCCGCACCGATTTGAAAAAGTAGTTTCTGTACTACTTTTGCCGATTTCAGGTGCGACTTCAATAGACATCTGTGCAAGAAGCCACACAGATGTCTATCAAGTAGCACCTGAAATCGCGCTGACCTTGCTACTTAAAGTGAAGTAGCGTGATTTCAAAGTAGCATCAATGTGAACCAGGGCTAAATGTGGGATTGATCCTGGACATTTATTCCCAATTTCTCCTCACCTCTTCCATAATCCAGTCTCACTGCTCCCCTCCTCTCCCCTCCCCCCACAATTCAATCTCTTGTTTTATCTCTGTTCTTCATAATCCAGTCCTTCACAAAGTGGTCTTGTTGCCACCTACACAATCCAGTTTATTTTCCTCTTTTCTCTCTGCAATTTGGGCTTGCTAACACATACACACCTATTACCCAGTCACATTTTTGTGGCATACTTTCTTGACCTACAGGAAAGTGTCAGTCGGTTGGGTTTTTTCACCATGTCAACAGTTCCTGGTCCTCCCCTTTTCACAGTTCTTACAAGGTTTGCCATTAGAAACTCTAGAAGTGTTTTATTGTACATCACTGTTCTTATTTAATAGCAACATTGTGGAATACTTTTACTAATGCAGTCCAGACAAATTATTTAGCTATAACTTGCTGTAGCCATACGCACATATATAGTATCCCCAGAGGTCATATATGACTAGTCAGGATCCAAAAAATGTTTGATGATAAGCTATTATACATGTTTCTACCTACTGTCAGGAACCATTAATCAGACTGAGACAGAAGTGCAGTAAAAATCACACTATTTAATATTTTGGTAAAAAGGTATAAACAGAGCAATTGTAGTGAAAACATAGCCAGAGTTCGGTAACCGGAATGGATAGTCAGACAAGCCAGGACATCAGGGAGCCAGAGATCAGCGTAGTGGAACAGCAAGCAGGATCAGAAACCAGAAGGGACGCAAAGCCAAGCAAGTCTTTAAACAGGAACACAGCAGAGAGTCTCTTGATATGTTGACCAAGGCGAAGGCAGAAAGGACCTGAACTGAGCAGCTTAAGTAACCAGCAGGACTGACGAGCAGGATATCATCACCAGGTGAGTCACTGTGGAAAGATTAAAGCTGGCAATTAACTGACAGCTGAGTGGCCTGCTCTGAGAAGGAAGGGCTGAGCCCAGCCCTGACACCTACCCCAATATCCTGTTATGTCTCAGAAAATGCTTCATACTTGGTAATTCAAAGAAAAGGGAAAGTTAAATGAGACTCTGGAGAAAAATACTACTGAAAGGCGAGAGACATGACTGTTGTAGACAGAGATTATAGTAATAAATGCCTATGCTCAAGGACTGTGCTCACAAATGTGAACAGAGATCATCCATAAGAAAGAAGGTCTGAACTATGTGAAGGGAGAGTCATCTTCCCTATTTGACTTTGTAACCATTGTCAATAGGACACCCGAAATGAAATAGAAGGGAAATCTTCAAATAGGGACACCTGTTCCTGTGTAAGTTTTCTAAGAAGGATTTTTCCTTACCTGAGGTTTTGCTTTTAGGAGATGAAGTAAAACTCTCCATGGGGCACAAAAATAGAACACTTTGTGGTTTAACCATTCCTTACTATATAAAAAGTTTTGGCTTTAGACATGAGTTAGGAAAACTATTGGCAAGTTGTAGGCATAATGCACCTGACAACCATCAGATTTCAGCTACAATTTTTCTAGTGCCAGCAAGAGAATTTCAGAAACCATATGACCTGTTTGGAAATATATACGTCTTTCCCACCCATTTTTAGGTTCTCAGAAAATGAAACAAACACATAGCAAATATTCTATGTTTTCCCATCTATGTGTACCCCCCTCCTCCCTTTTCATCAAATGCCAATTTTCTGCACTTGTAGGATGTGAAAAAGCAAGGTAGTTTGTGGAATGGGTCCAGCAATGCAATCACACTTTTCCTAGCAAGGCAATATTTCTGCGGTATCCCTGCAGCAGTTTTCAAGGTGATGAGAACCAAGCCTCTACAAATATAGATTAGAACAACAAAAAAAAGGTCCCCTCCTTCACTGGTATACCTACACCTAGTAAAAACAGGCCTCTAAAGCAGAATCCATAGAAAATAAGTTGCAGTGGTTCATATGAGCCATGTAATTAAAAAAAAATCTGATGGCAGTCAGAAAAGCATTTTCTCAAGGCAGATCAATAAGAATATGGCACCAATATTTGGGCATCATATTTCAGAGCAAAAAACATTTTTAATGTACTATGGGTGGTATTATTATTAGAATGCTAGTTACATTTGTGTGAAAATATCATGACTAGGGTTTGGGTTTGTTTTAAAGCAAAACTAAACAAAAGAACAAAAATATAATATATAGCAGCTTACCAGTCCTTAGACATTGTGGCTGCTCTTGTTTTCATTTTTCAGGTTAAAAACATTTTAACATCTTAAGCATGTACAGAAAATACCTGTTGATCCAGCCAAAAATGCAGAATTCATAGCTCCTCATTCATGTAGATGAACAAAGGCAGGCATGTTTGAAGTCCAGCCTGGGTGGCCACTATAGCCTCGTACACAAGATCGGATTTTCCAACGGGAAATGTGTGATGACAGGCTGTTGGCGGAAAATCCGACCGTTTGTACGCTCCATCAAACAATTGTTGTTGGATTTTCCACAGAAAAATGTTGGATGGCAGGTTTTAAAATTTTCCGCGGACAGATGTCTGTTGTCGGATTTTCCCGAGCGTGTGTACACAAGTTCGTTGAACAAAAGTCGACAGTACAAACACGCATGCTCGGAAGCGAGGACGAGTCAGAAGCGGTCGGTCTTGTAAACTAGCGTTCGTAATGGAGAATTAACATTCGTGACGTGGCAAATTATGAAATCTCGAAATGCAGCGCACATTCTCTTCTTCTTTAATGGGATAATAATGAAGCTGAGGAAAAGATGATCCGCATAATAATAATCATAATATTGAAGCTGCTTTGCTGGTGATACTGATGGATTTATGGCAAACAAATTTTCAAAGGCTTTTTTTTTCTAGTGATATCAAGAATAATATTATTAAGCTTTTTTTTGGGGGGGGGGGGGGGTAAGTTACCACAACACCATTATCCCGTAGTTTTTAAGATCAAAGATACAACTATGTTGGTGTCCCTTGTCAATTTTACATTGTATTTTTTTAAATGTAACTGTCTACTCCCAAACTGTCATTTGAAGTAAAACACATAGTCAAGTATTATTCCCCACAATTTTTTATATTGTGCAGTAAAAAAAGAAAACAAATAAAATTAGATATGCTACTAGAATCTGCCAATAGAACTTAACTAAAAAGTGCATTCTATGGATCCAAAAATATAGAAAATATAACAAATCAAATCATTATTATTCAACCAAAAAATAAAATAAAAGTCTCATGCATGTGTCCTGTTTCTTAATATAGGGGGTCAACAATGCCAAGAGTTGGTGAAAGCAGGGGTCTGTCATCCGGAGATAATTCCGAAAATCATCTGGATTATTCTCCTGGAGCTCCCGCAGCAAAGGCATATGACATAATTGGTCACAATTTATAAAGCAACCAATTTTTGGTCTAAGAACTCCTCCTCCTCCTGTTCCTGGACTGGACTTGGGCAAAACCAATAACTCCAATGCCAATAATAAATAACACGTTATCTCCTCCGATTCCATAACATCTGGTTGATGAACGGCCATTCAGAAATGAAAAGCGCGAATCAACACTCAGCAAACTTCTACTAACATGAAATTAGCAGAAGGTGCTAAAGAGCTGAAAAACCACGTAGTACTTCACTACGTTCGTGTTTGTTGGCCGACAATTCCTTGCCGTTTGTATGCAAGATTGTTGACATTTTTGCAGATTTATTAAAAAAGAAAAACTGAAATATCACATGGTCCTAAGTATTCAGACCCTTTGCTGTGACACTCATATATTTAACTCAGGTGCTGTCCATTTCTTCTGATCAGCCTTGAGATGGTTCTACACCTTCATTTGAGTCCAGCTGTGTTTGATTATACTGATTGGACTTGATTAGGAAAGCCACACACCTCTCTATATAAGACCTTACAGCTCACAGTGCATGTCAGGGCAAATGAGAATCATGAGGTCAAAGGAACTGCCTGAAGAGCTCAGAGACAGAATTGTGGCAAGGCACAGATCTGGCCAAGGTTACAAAAAAATTTCTGCTGCACTTAAGTTTTCTAAGAGCACAGTGGCCTCCATAATCCTTAAATGATAGACGTTTGGGACGACCAGAACCCTTCCTAGAGCTGGCCGTCTAGCCAAACTGAGCTATGGGGGAAGTAGAGCCTTGGTGAGAGAGGTAAAGAAGAACCCAAAGATCACTGTGGCTGAGCTCCAGAGATGCAGCAGGGAGATGGGAGAAAGTTGTAGAAAGTCAACCATCACTGCAGCCCTCCACCAGACGGGGCTTTATGGCAGAGTGGCCCGACAGAAGCCTCTACTCAGTGCAAGACACATGAAATCCCGCATGGAGTTTGCTAAAAAAAACACCTGAAGGACTCCAAGATGGTGAGAAATAAGATTCTCTGGTCTGATGAGACCAAGATAGAACTTTTTGGCCTTAATTCTAAGCGGTATGTGTGGAGAAAACCAAGGCACTGCTCATCACCTGTCCAATACAGTCCCAACAGTAAAGCATGGTGGTGGCAACATCATGCTGTGGGGGTGTGTTTCAGATGCAGGGACAGGACAACTGGTTGCAATCGAGGGGAAGATGAATGCGGCCAAGTACAGGGATATCCTGGAGGAAAACCTTCTCCAGAGTGCTCAGGACCTCAGACTGGGCCGAAGGTTTACCTTCCAACAAGACAATGACCCTAAGCACACAGCTAAAATAACGAAGGAGTGGCTTCACAACAACTCCGTGACTGTTCTTGAATGGCCCAGCCAGAGCCCTGACTTAAACCCAATTGAGCATCTCTGGAGAGACCTAAAAATGGCTGTCCACCAATGTTTACCATCCAACCTGACAGAACTGGAGAGGATCTGCAAGGCGGAATGGCAGTTGCATCTATCCCAAAAGACTCATGGCTGTATTAGATCAAAAGGGTACTTCTATTAAATACTGAGCAAAGGGTCTGAATACTTAGGACCATGTGATATTTTAGGTTTTCTTTTTTAATAAATCTGCAAAAATGTCAACAATTCTGTGTTTTTCTGTCAATATGGGGTGCTGTGTGTACATAATGAGGAAAAAAATGAACTTAAACGATTTTAGCAAATGGCTGCAATATAACAAAGAGTGAAAAATTTAAGGAGGTCTAAATACTTTCCGTCCCCACTTTAAGTAAACATTCTCTGTTACACTTACCTATAATGGTGTTTTTTGTAATCTTCCAGGATAGATACCTAACAACTACCTGAGAGATGACTGCTTCCTTTTTCTACAGGAAACACAAGCAGACTCTTTAACCCTTTTACTGCCAGGTCTGTACGCCTTTTTCTCCCTCTCCTATAAGCTTATGGTCACTTCAATGACCATAAGCTTATATCGGAATTGAACAATTCTATAACCCTGATCAGCAAATTACAACCTGCTTATCAGAGTTATTAAAATTTGATGTGACCGCCCCCCACCCATGCCGCCGCTTCCCTGCCCCCTGCTTCTCCACCTTAACTTTCAACTTGAACTGCCCCCCCCCACTCTTCTTTCCTATCCCCTTCACCCCCCTCCTCCCCCCCAGAACTGATTACCCTCACCTCCACCCGATCCGACCCCCCCAAACCCGATCCCCTGCAGCTACCATCATTAGCCGGCATCCCTCCTCTGCCGGTCCTGCCAGCTTTAGGTGCTGCTTGGGGGGGATCCAGATGTGTCCCCCCTGCCAGTCAGATCACCCCCCATACCCCCCATACTGTCCCCTCACCCCCGATCCATGGCCGCCCCGAGCGGCATCTCTCCTTCCCTCCTGCCACCTGCAGCTTCTCCCTGCACTGATCTTCACGATCTGTCAGGCTGGGGAGAGCGGTGGGAGGAGGGGGGAAGCAGTGCGGGTGGGAGTGAAGTTGGGGCTTGGGGGGACTAGGTATACATGTGTTTACCAAGCCCCCCGTAGTACAGTGGATATAGGCAGCGATCGCTCCTATATCCACTGACAGCTGATACATAGTAAACCGCAGTGTTACCATATATCAGACTATCATTTTATGAATGAATGGAATCTCACAGATTCCTCATTCTTTCAAGTTAAGTGATGCAGAGAAAAGGGACTATCTTCAGTCCCTTTCTCTGTCTCAAAAAAAGAGATATGGGGGTCTGTTTACACCTCTAAAATTTCACCAAAGACTCCCCCAAAAAAATGTATAAAAATGTAAAAAAAAAAAATAACTAAAAAAATGTAAAACGTACATTTTTTTTAAAGAAAAACACAAACATAGTAAGACCATCCAGGTCCGCCCGCACTCACCCCCTCCACGGTGGCGTTCCCACCACCCCTCTACAGCTTCCTTGGCTTCTCCTCCTGGCCAACCCGATCGGTCCTGATTGGCCAGGAGGAAAAGCTGGAAAACAATAGCGAATATAAATTTGCTATTGTCACAAGTGGGTGGGTTCGGGGTACAATGCTCTGCGCCTCGAGCCCAACCTTTCTCAGCAAATTAGAGCCTCAGGCTCTTATCATGTGGCTTAAAAAAAACTCATACAAACGTATGAGTCCGGCACCGTGTAGGGGGGTGGTGCCCCCGTGCCCCTAATGGACCAGCCGCTTCTGGTAAGACCCCTTTCACATGGAGCGGACTCTGTCAAGCAGATCCACCTGCTCAGCGGGGGATCTGTCTGCTGATCCCTGCTGAGCAGGTGGATAACAGGTCCGTGTCCGCTCTGCTCATGCAGAGCACACACGGACACATTTGGATATTTCCATTTAGGCATACGTTCAATTTTCACCATTTTTCAAAAAGGCCCAATGTAAAAATTGAAAATGTTTGTTATTTATTAACTCCATACAGGTTAAGCTTTTATATTTAGTAGGGATTTAGTAGCAATTTTCTAAAATTAGCTGGGTTTTTATTTGCTAATAATGATTTTAGTGCATTTTTTGGTAATATATAGGTTTGATAAACATTTGCGCAAATACCGCTGGGTCTAAAAAAATCAGTAGCACCTTCTTTTTATCATAGAGGTCATATGCTTTCAGAAAATGTATGGTTCTGGGGGTCTTTCACAAATTCTGAAAACCTTCAGCTTTTTAGAGAAATTTGGATATTCACACTTTTGCATCTGTTCAATTTTCACCATTTCGCAAAAAGGCGCAACTTAAAAATTACAAATATTTGTTATTTAATAATTCAATACAGGTTAAACTTTTATATTTAGTAGGAATTTTGTAAAATTTGCTGTGTATTTATCTGCTAATCATGATTGTAGTGGATTTTTAGCAAAAATATTGTTTTGATCAACATTTGAGCAAATATCGTGGGACATTAAAAAGGCTGAAACCTTAAAAATCAGTAGCACCTTCTTTTTATTCCACTGGTCATGTGCTTTCAGAAAAGATATGGTTTGGGGGGTCTTTTACAAACTCTGAAAGCTTTAAGTGAAAAATAAAAAATGTTTATTGGTTCATGGGATTACACCCTCATCATAGCTCTATTGCGGGTGTCCACTCCCCTTTCTCCCACTTTTTACAGCTTCCATAATATAATTGGGGGCATTCGCTCCCCTCCCCTACCTCGTAACCCCCCCTTGGGAATCAGTAGCTCTGGGGCTGTCAACTTATATTCAAGTTGCCACATAGGAAGTTGATCAGGAATATTATAACCAGTGGATGATGTAGGTATCTTAATCTATACAGTAACGTGGTTATTGTTACCCCCTCTCTCTCAGTCTGTGATATCACATATGGCTGAGCTTGCTAGTCATGCCCTAGGTTAATGCTCCCCTGTTAACACAACCTACCATATAAGGGGAGTCTCACTGATTGGGAATATTGATTTTGAATTGTGAATGAGGAATTTTACATGCCCAGTGATATGTGTACCCCCTTTTTTGATTATACACATTTGTTATGTGGTACTGTATCAACTTTTCTTATTGATGGATGGGAGGAAGCCGACAGTGGGGCTTGGCCCTCCCAAAATTAATATGGGTCAAAATACTCACATTGCTTAGCCATTTAATGTATATGTAATTTTACTCTCCTATATTCTATATTGGTTATTTCGCACACATCTTTGGTTTATTTATGTCAGCCCATTATTCTATCTACATTGCCTACCAGGGCTGACATACTGCCAAATTTGATTACCTGACCATTTCCGTTCTTCTCCTTTTTTCTTCTTAAGTATAAAAACTTTTTTTCTTAAATATAATTTTTTCTTAATATAATATATTTTTTTTCCTTTAGCAATATTTATATATTATTGTTTTCTAATTTTTTTTATATTTTTCATTTTTATTTTTTAATTTTTCAATTTTTACCTTTAAATTCCAAGAAGTTACACCTTCAGCAGACTTACTCATATGGTCTGTTGTGTATTTACACATTACGCTTATGGATATTATGTTTACTGTGCCTTGTATCTACCTCTGTCTGTTAATGCATATAGACGAACGGGCTCTAGCTTATTTATTTATAGGAAGCGTTATCCTCTGACTGCTCGTGTTTTTAGCTGTCCCCAAACCGTTCACTTGCTGATTGCAAGGAAAGGGGAGGCGCCGCTGGGCCCGCTCACCTATGTGAGACATGGAGCATGGAGTGTTGGCACCGCCTTTGAGAACGTCCAGTGATGAAACGCGTAAGGCGGAGCCACGCTCTTACGTCACACCCGGAAGTATCCAGCTTGGAACGCAGATGGTACGCATGCCACGGTCTGGCTTCCAGTACACTGTTCCTGTGTTTCCTCGCTCAGCTTACCATCGCTAGTTAGCGATCGTGCTTTTTATATATTTTATTTTTAAATAAATCCTTTTACTACACTATGGGAGCCCCTTGTTTTTTCCCGCGAGGACCGTGCCGCTTGCCGCTGTGGTGGAGGAATCTAACAAGCCCCAATCGGAGCACACACCGGAGTCCCATTGAACAAGAGTACAGGCTGTCGGAGGCACAGATGATGTAACACAGCTACCCTATGATGAGATCCGGATAAAGCTGCCCACTCTATGCCTATTACCCCTGCAGGGGTAAATACATTCGGTGAGTGGGGACCCATTGGGGGAGCACCAAGTCACCATACCTGCTGTGCACCGAAGTCACCTGATTCTTTGGAATTTTGGATCACATTTCTTTGTTCACATATTGCTTTTATGTTTTCACGTTTGTCCAAGGATTTGGACCACATATTGGACACCTACTTATAGTATGCAACTGTTGGGGACTTTTTTTGCACGTCTAATGAGGGTGTGCACATATTATTAGTGTTCACATCAGGGCTGGAAAGCTCTGTATTTTTAGATTATTCACGGTTTTTTATGTTTATTTAGGGTATTGGATTGTTTTATGTAGGTATTAATCTAGTTTTGGGTTGGATGGGTGAGGGTGAGGGTGGGCGTGCATCCCATTACTTTGTTAGTGGAGCTGCATCCTAACCTTTCTCAGCTATTACCCCTTTAACACTTATTCACTTTAAAGTTTTAACTCACACACCTAGTGAGTATTTTTAAGGTGTTACCTCTTTTATACTATTACCTTTATTTTTGAGACACACACTCCGCTAATATATGCATTATAAGTCAGGCTTGGGAGCTTAGCCTTAATATTTTATAATTTTCTCTAACCAAATTAGGGCCCTACAGGGTAGCGCCATTTCCCCAATTTCCCTTAGTCATTTTTGTAAGTTCCCTTGGGAACCCATTAGGGGAGGCTGCAACCTTTTTTCCATAAGCGCGGATTTATTATATAATGGGAGTATTTTGTTCTCTTGTTGTAGGAAAGCATTTGATGAGAGTTTTGTATCCAAAAACACAGAAAGAGCTGAAAATTGTACGCTTACTGTACTTAGCCCCAATCCCTGATCAACCCCAAGCAGTAAAAATTTCAGGATAATTGAAATACTCAGAAACAAGTGATTATTATTTTTACAACGCAAAGAAAAAGTTTTCCAGACATTGATGTAGCTCTTCCTTGTCATTAATTTTACATCTCAAGAGCCATACGATCAAATGAAAAATGGGGTGACAGGACCCTAATGAAAGAGGTTTGGTTTATGCAGAAGAGGACATGGTAAGTCCACTGAAAAATCTTGTAGTCTGACAAAGTCCTCCATGGGCCATCAAGTGGTTATGACTATTAATCTGCACTTCTAATGCCAAATCTTTTGAATTACTTTAGGTATAAGGACAAGTGGAAAGTTAGCATAGACTAGGCTGAAAGGCCATCAGTGGGAATAATTTTTCTCCTCTTTGAATGAGAAGAAATCTGACCTTCCTGTTTTATTTGGACATGTACAGATCCACATCTTGCAAACCCCATTTTCCTGTTACTTGGTAAACAACTCCTGGTTGAGCTCCCAGGCTTCCAGATGAGAAAATCTTCCATCACATTCTGCTACCTCCTTATATGCACTGCTTCTAGAAAACAAATGATTGAGGTAAGATTAGGCAGGTCTTGCTGCCTGATGAGATCTTGACATGTTAAAAGGACCTTGCTAATGGACCCCATGCCCCTCCCCCCCCCAGGAACTGGCATCCATCGTAATCTTTATTGGTTGTATGTGTATCCAGGTTTTCCTGTTAAAGAAAGGTATGGAGACTCCAGTTACCGGGTCAAACATATTTTCAAGGTAAAAAGGACCAGGGACTCCATAGAAACTGGTATTGGTTTTGGTATTGCGTGGGAACTATGCCCATATGGGGATTCACATTATCTGCCTGAGGTGGATCGTTGGGTAAGCCCTCACTGATTAAAATGCATAAATAATTTTAATTAAAAAACAAACTGGTTTAGGTACTGGCAATATCATCATCGGCTAAGAAAAAGACCTGGATGAAATGTAGAATACGCTTTTATCTGATTTTGGGAGGTTAAGAATTCCAGCTGATACTCTTATCTAGCAATGGGACAATGAAAGAGCAGGCCAAAATCTGGACTCATTTTTGACTGAACTGAGCTAGTCTCAGTTGCCATACAGTCCCTTGAAAAAGTATTCATACCCTTTGCAATTTTCCACATTTTGTCATGTTACAAGTAAAAATGTCAATTATTTATGCAGTATTTTATTGTGATTTTATGTGATAGACCAACACAAAGTGGCACATACTTGTGAAGTGGAAGGAAAATGATAAATGTTTTTCAACATTTTTTACAAATAAATATCCGAAAAGCGGGGCGTGCATTTTTTCTATTCAGCTCCCGAGTCAATACTTTGTAGAACCACCTTTTGCTGCAATTACAGCTGCAAGTCTTTTTGGGTATGTCTCTACCAGCTTTGCACATCCAGAGAATTAAATTGTTGCCCATTCTTCTTTGCAAAATAGCTCAAGCTCTGTCAGACAGGATGGAGAGTGTCTGTGAACAGCAAGTTTCAATTCTTGCCACCGATTCTCAATTGGGTTCAGGTCTGGACTTTGACTGGGCCATTCTAACACATAAATATGCTTTAATCTTAACCATTCCATTGTAGCTTTGGCTGTATGTTTAGGATCGTTGTTTGTTATATGGCCTGGGTTAAACCAACATATACTATTTATATACCTTTTATATATCCTTAGATGACACTCCAATTCTGTGATCTGGTCATAAGCCTTCTCTTTAGTGCTGTCTCCCCTTTCGTGCTGTATTACCCACATAGAAGAACTATACCTCATGGCCATTCTGTATACATATACTTACTTTCTGGTAAGTTTGACAGTCCTATATATAGGATATAGTCCAGATTTCGGATGTGGTGTTGGTGCCTGTCTTCTATTGTTTCTATATATGCACTACCTTTGTTTTGAGGTACTAGCAGGGCTGGCCCTACTATGGGTCCCGCTGGGTCCATTGGACCCAGTGAGCACTTTGTGAGGGGCAGCAAATTGATACCCAAGATCTTTTTTTTCCAGCAGTTTTGTGTGTCATCCAGGGACGGACTGGGCCGGGGGGTAGGGTGACAACTGACCTGTAAAAAGGCCTCCCTGCTGCCCTCAACACACATACCCATAGTTGCCAGGCTTGAGGGTGCTCGCACACAGTCTAACACTGGCTGTTAACCACCCGAGCACACATGAAGAGCTCAGGTGTGTGTGCTGCCGGGGGCGAGGAACCCACAGGAGACAGAGGGCAATGAAAGATCCCTTTTTCATTCGGGTGCAGCGTGCAAGGCTTGCATTTCTATTGGGTGGAACTGGAGGAGGAGGTGCGCCGAGCCTCGCACCCGGCCCACCTTCTTCTGCTCTGGTGCATGCGTGGGGCTAGGCACTGAAGACTGTGGGAGCACTGGGAGAGAGCAACAGAGAGGTAATATAAGTTAGTTCTGTGTGACAGGACACATAAGGGTGTCCATCATTTTTCCTAGTAGTGGCTGTTGATCTGCAGGATGGCCAAATGTTGCGCAACCTGTCATGCTCAAAAATCACTATACAGCCCTAGATTGCCATTATATTACCCTAGCCTGCCCCTATACTACCCTAACCCACCCCTATACTGCCCCAGCCTGTCTATATACTACCCTAGCCTACCCCTATACTGCCCTAGCCTGTCCACATACTACCCTAACCTGTCTATATACTACCCTAGCCTGTCCATTTACTACCCTAGCCTGTCCATTTACTACCCTAGCCTGTCCATATACTATCCTAGCCTGTCCATATACTACCATAGCCTGTCTATATACTACCCTAGCATGCCCCTATACTACCCTAGCATGCCCCTATACTACCCTAGCCTGTCTATATTCTACCCTAGCCTGTCCATATAATACCCTAGCCTGTCTATATACTACTCTAGCCTGCCCCTATACTTCCCTAGTCTGTTCATTTACTGCCCTATCTTGTCTATATACTACCCTAGGCTGTCTATATACTACCCTATCATGCCCCCATACTACCCTAGCCTGTCCATATACTACCCTAGCCTGTCTAATTACTACCCTAGACTGTCAAGATACTATGCTAGCCTGCCCCTATACTACCCTAGACTGCCCCTATACTGCCCTAGCACACCCATTGGAATTGAACATTATGGTATGTCATATAATTTTGCATATAGACAATGTTCTGTTGCATGTAAATCTGACTATGGGATCTTGAAAGTATTTTCGATTTACGTATCTCATATTTGATGAATTATTTTGTTTTATGTATATTTATTGATGTTTTCTCCATTTATTTAGTAAAAAATACTAATAAGCTCCTAATGAAGCGTCATATGGTGAAACATGTCAAGCGTGTACCCCCAAAAATGGTATTCTCCCCCCACTCTGTTAAGGGAATCCCCCAGTGGTTATTACACCTATTAACCCGGGACAAGTGACCAGAGTTGGATGATTACCTTCTATATAAGTCTGTATTTTATACGTTTTTAAGATATTTGTGTACATCTGTTATTAATAAATATTACCATTTTTTGTAAAGTCCATGATTCCTCTTCAATACAATTAACCTTTCTTCTAAGATTGCCCTGTAATTTGGCTCCATTCATCTTCCCATCAACTCTGACCAGCTTCCCTGTACCTGCTAAGACAAGCATCCCCACATGATGCTGCCACCACCATGTTTCACAGTGGGGATGGTGTGTTCAGGGTGCAGTGCTAGTTTTCTGCCACATATAGCGTTTTGCTTTTAGGCCAAAAAGTTACATTTTGGTCTCATCTAACCAGAGCACCTTCTTCCACATGTTTGCTCTGTCCCCCCACATGGCTTCTCGCAAACTCAACAATTGCTTTCTTCTTGGCACTCTTCCATAAAGGCCAGATTTGTGGCGTGCACGACTAATAGTTGTCCTGTGGACAGATTCTCCCACCTTAAGCTGTTAATCTCTGTAGTTCCTCCAGAGTTACCATGGGCCCCTTGGCTGCTTCTCTGTTTAATGCTGTCCTTCCCCGACCTGTCAGTTTAGGTGGACTGCCATGTCTTGGTAGGTTTGCAGTTGTGCCATACTCTTTCCATTTTCGGATGATGCATTGAACAGTGCTCTGTGAGATGTTCAAAGCGTGGTATATTTTTTTTATAACCTAAACCTGCTTTAAACTTCTCTACAACTTTATTCCCGACCTGTCTGGTGTGTTCCTTAGCCTTCAAGATGCTGTTTGTTCACTAAGATTCTCTAACAAACCTTTGAAGGCTTCACAGAACAGCTGTATTTATACTGATATTACATTACACACAGGTGGACTCTATTTACTAATTAGGTGACTTTTGAGGCAATTGGTTCTACTAAATTTTAGTTAGGGGTATCAGAGTAAAGGGGGCTGAATACAAATGCACGCCACCTTATTTAGATATTTATTGTAAAAAATGTTGAAAACCATTTATCATTTTCCTTTCACTTCAAAATTAAGTGCCACTTTGTGTTGGTCTATTACATAAAATCCCAATAAAATATGTAGCGATATGGACTGTCAGCAGAAAGCATCGAACCTTTCAGTGTTTCTAGACATCGCTTGTCCCTTTGGTAATCAGTGCAATTAGTAACCACATATCTGTGCGTCCAACAAAGGGAATTATGGGATGTATAGTTCTCCTTCAGACTGTTAGTATGCAACCATGTACCCTAAGACTGCACATCCCAGGGATCTTCGCAGTGACATGAAGGTTACTGGGGGTGACCATAAAAGGAGCGAGAAGCCCACGCAGAGCTCTCTTCCTCCTAGGCCTGAGGCAAGAAGGACCTCTCTGTGTAACAGGGAAAGAGAGGTCGTGGCCTACCACGCGGAGCCTTACTTCCACCCTGAGGCCTAAGGGGCCTAGCTCTGTTATCCGCTATTTAAAATCCTGTTAACATCACTTGGATCGCCTGCCTGTCGGTGTGGGTGCGTGAGGCAAGTTTCACTTCGAAAGACCGAGACAGCGGATCCACTGCCCGAGTGCTGCTACACATGTTCCTTTCCAGAGGACCTTGGATTGATTTGGTCGTGGGTGAGAGGGCAAATTGCTTGACCTTTTATCTATTCATTGTCACTATTAACGAACACTGTACACAGAAATTTGTACCCCAAGAACACTTTACTGCATTGTTTGAACACTGCTCAAAAGCCTTAGATCTTCACCACTAGGAACCTATTGCTTTATCTACAACCAAACAGTTTCCAACCCAGAGTGTCAGGTGGGTTGAAAGGTTCACTGGGTCATGGCTGTGCAGATGAGCAGGTAATTCTCAGCAGTCCTCAAGGGTGCAGTGCTACAAATACAAATACATTTACGTTTTTTGTTGTAACAAAATGTGGAAAATGTTAAGGGGTGTGAATACTTTTTCTTGTACTACAGTACTACCCCCCCCACACACACATACATACACAGTACTGCATACAGTACAACGTCAACATGACACCATGGAAGGAGTAGATGGTCACTATTCATGGCTTGATCTCCACTGCCTCGCTTTGCTCCATGTGAGCAAGAGTTGCTGAAGCTGGCCACTTCAGTGTGCATCTTACACTGGTCAGTGCCGCTCCACCCTCCCACTCATATTTGCACAGCGCACCAGACAAAAAAATGCCACAAACTACCCCAACCTAAAGGATACAGGGTGGGCAAGACAAACCTTAAGGCCTAGTTCACACTGGCATTAAAAGCAGGCATTTGAGGGGCGTTTTTAACCACTTTAATACAGGGCAATTTTATCCCCTTTCTGCCAGGCCAATTTTCAGCTTTCAGTGCTCTCAGACTTTGAATGACAATTGCGCGGTCATGCAACACTGTACCCAAACTATGTTTTTATCATTTTCTTCCCACAAATAGAGCTTTCTTTCGGTGGTATTTGATCACCACTGGGTTTTTTATTTTTTGCTAAACAAAATAAAAAAGACCGAACTTTTTGAAAAAAAAAGTTTTCTTTGTTTCTGTTATAAAATGTTGTTTTCTCCTTCACTGACAGGCATTGATGAGGTGACAATAATGGGCACTGATAGGCGGCAATGGTGGGCACTGATGGGTGGCACTGATGGGCACTAATAGATCATGGCACTGATAAGCAGCACTGATGAGGTGGCACTGACAGTCATTACTGATGGGCATCTGTGATGGGCACTGACAGGTGTTACTGCTCGCATCTTGTCAGCGCGAACTGAGGAAAACTGATTACCGGCACATCCTGGTACCGGTACTGCTGTGATCAGCAGTGATTGGTCATAGCTGATCACGTGGTTAAGAGCCTACGTTATAGGCTCTTTACCACGAGGCGGTGTGACGGAGCGACACATAGCACCACCGATCGCCATGCTGCACGCCCGCGGGAGCGTCAACGAACAGCTTATCCTGCTGGACTTCATATGACACCCAGTCAGGATAACTGGGCCACCTTGCGGACATCATTCTGCAATAGGGCGGTAGGGAAGTGGTTAACACCCCTTAAATGCTTATTAATCATACTATCGACAGCACACAGTACTGTTCACATTGTGAAAACATGAAGCGTTAGCGTTGCGTTGCGTCGCTCAAAATTAAAGCCTCATGTCAAGTTTGAAAGGAATCAAAGTAGTTCAACTTCTTCCATGCAAGTCAATAGTAACGCGCCGGAACGGCACCGGCATGCATTTGGGGTGCGGTTGCAGCCGCAAACACCTAATAATAGGTGTTTCTGGTGTGGTTCTAAAGCACCAGAAAAGCATGTCAACCGTGCCGCAAATGGGCATTTGCGCTTGGGGGAACATTTTTAAAGCTCATTAAACGCTTATCAAATGCACCTATTGACGCGCATTAATGCTATAGGTGTGTTTGATAAGCGTCAGTATTTTGAGCAAGCTTGAACAAGCCGAAAAAAGCCCAAAAAATCGAAATAAAACTATACTTAATTGTAAAGACAAATTCAAACATGTGACACACAGGGCTGGATTTACTAAAAGCAAATAGACTTTTACAGTTGTTCCAGAGCTTAATAAATGAGGGGAAGTGCTGACTTCCATTATCCAATCATGTGCAAGTAAAAATGCTGTTTATTTTATTTTTCTTGCATGTGATTGGGTGTTCTTTGCAAAGTTCATCTTTACCTCATTTACTAAGCTCTGCACACTACAAAATGCACAGTCTACGGTGACTTATTTTTTTACACTGGTTATGCTTTACAAGGCAACAAAGCCAGGACAAGGGGGAGGGAGGAAGGGAAGTTGCCCTGGGCTCAATGGTTTATTGTGGAGATGGGGGTATCAAGTGGTAAGTTTCCTTTACTACAGACTGTAGTGACAGCACCATCGCTACTACTGTTATGCCCCGTACACACAGTCGGATTTTCCAACGGAAAATGTGTGATAGGACCTTGTTGTCGGAAATTCCGACCGTGTGTGGGCTCCATCACACATTTTCCATCGGATTTTCCGACACACAAAGTTTGAGAGCAGGCTATAAAATTTTCCGACAACAAAATCCGTTGTCGGAAATTCCGATCGTGTGTACACAAATCCGACGGACAAAGTGCCACGCATGCTCAGAATAAATAAAGAGATGAAAGCTATTGGCCACTGCCCTGTTTATAGTTCCGATGTACGTGTTTTACGTCACCGCGTTTAGAATGATCGGATTTTCCGACAACTTTGTGTGACCGTGTGTATGGAAGACAAGTTTGAGCTAACATCCGTCGGAAAAAATCCTAGGATTTTGTTGTCGGAATGTCCGATCAATGTCCGACCGTGTGTACGGGGCATTAGTCGATATTGGGACTGTGTGAGTTTGTGTGTCTGCACCCCTACCCGCATCTTTCTTATGTCATTTTACACCCCTGGCCTCTACTCCCCAGACTGCTCCTGTCCCAGCAGCCGAAAATACAGGTAGGTGGCAGATAAGCAAACCTTGCACAGTCCTGATCTGACAATGCAAATGAATTAACAAGCTGGTGGCAGTGTCCAGAGTGCTGTCCCGATCTGACAGCACTTCTGTTCATTAGGGATGAGCTTCGTGTTCAAGTCGAACCCATGTTCAACTCGAACATCGCGTGTTCGGCCGTGCGCCGAATTATGAATGATATGGGCCGTTCGCGCCAAATTAGAGTGGCGCGTCACGGCCCATAATTCACAGTGCATTGCTGGCTGATGATTGGCCAAGCATGCACTATGACCCGCATGCTTGGCCAATCACAGCGCTGTCTGTACAGAGAGCCGTAATTGGCCAAAGCCAGGGTAGCTTCGGCCAGTTATGGCTCAGGGGGTTTAGTACACGGCAGCCCTGTGTAGTGTGTTCCGGCGTTGAGAGATAGATAGACAGAGAGACAGTGTCATTTGATTTAAGTTAGATAGAGTAGGCAGGCGAGTCAGTTAGCTGCACTTACAGTGTATTGTGTATATATGTATATATATATATATATATATATATATATATATATATATATATATATATATATATATATATATACATCCTAGGTGTTGTGTGTGTGTATATATATATATATATATATATATATATATATATATATATATATATATACACACACACACTGTATTCAGTTTAGCTAGATCCGTTCCTGTTATTCTCTTCCTACTGACAGGCAGGCAGTTTTTACAGTATTTACAGCTACCTGAAGAAAATTGCTGGTGTTCTTCTGATCCTATTAGTCCTATTAGCTACAGTATTTACAGTTAGTGTAGTGCATCCTATGCAGAGTGTGCACCTAAAGCTACCTGAAGAAAATTAGTGGTGTTCTTCTGATCCTATTAGTAGAGTACCGCAGGCAGCTGCAGTATTTACAAGTTAGTGTAGTGCGTCCTCTGCACAGTGTGCACCTAAAGCTACCTGAAGAAAATTGGTGGGGTTCTTCTGATCCTATTAGTATCGCAGGCAGCTGTAGTATTTACAAGTTATTGTAGTGCGTCCTCTGCACAGTGTGCACCTAAAGCTCCCTGAAGAAAATTAGTGGTGTTCCTCTGATCCTATTATTATCGCAGGCAGCTGTAGTATTTACAAGTTAGTGTAGTGCGTCCTCTGCACAGTGTGCAACTAAAGCTACCTGAAGAAAATTGGTGGTGTTCTTCTGATCCTATTAGTACCGCAGGCAGCTATAGTATTTACAAGTTAGTGTAGTGCGTCCTCTGCACAGTGTGCACCTAAAGCTACCTGAAGAAAATTGGTGGTGTTCTTCTGATCCTATTAGTACAGTACCGCAGGCAGCTGCAGTATTTACAAGTTAGTGTAGTGCGTCCTCTGCACAGTGTGCACCTAAAGCTACCTGAAGAAAATTAGTGGTGTTCTTCTGATCCTATTAGTACAGTACCGCAGGCAGCTGCAGTATTTACAAATTAGTGTATTGCATCATCTGCACAGTGTGCCCCTAAAGCTACCTGAAGAAAATTGGTGGTGTTCTTCTGATCCTATTAGCACCGCAGGCAGCTGTAGAATTTACAAGTTAGTGTAGTGCGTCCTCTGCACAGTGTGCACCTAAAGCTACCTGAAGAAAATTGGTGGTGTTCTTCTGATCCTATTAGTACAGTACCGCAGGCAGCTGCAGCATTTACAAGTTAGTATAGTGCGTCCTCTGCACAGTGTGCACCTAAAGCTACCTGAAGAAAATTGGTGGTGTTCTTCTGATCCTATTAGTATCGCAGGCAGCTGCAGTATTTACAAGTTAGTGTACTGCGTCCTCTGCACAGTGTGCACCTAAAGTTACCTGAAGAAAATTGCTGTTTTTCTGCTCTTATTAACACCACAGGCAGGCAGCTACAGTATTTACAGTTAGTGTATGTTGTCTTCTGCACAGTGTGCACCTAAAGCTACCTGAAGAAAATTAGTGGTTTTCTTCTGATCCTATTAATACCACAGGCAGGCAGCTACAGTATTTACAGTTAGTGTAGTGCGTCCTCTGCACAGTGTGCAGCTAAAGTTACCTGGAGACAATTGCTGTTGTTCTGCTCCTATTAATACCACAGACAGGCAGCTACAGTATTTACAGTTAGGGTACTGTGTCCTTTGCACAGTGTGCACCTAAAGCTACCTGAAGAAAATTAGTGGTGTTCTTCTGATCCTATTAGTACAGTACCGCAGGCAGCTGCAGTTTTTACAAATTAGTGTACTGCATCCTCTGCACAGTGTGCACTTAAAGCTACCTGAAGAAAATTGGTGGTGTTCTTCTGATCCTATTAGTACCACAGGCAGCTGTAGTATTTACAAGTTAGTGCAGTGTGTCCTCTGCACAGTGTGCACTTAAAGCTACCTGAAGAAAATTGGTGTTGTTCTGCTCCTTATAATGCCAAAGGCAGGCAGCTACAGTATTTACAGTTAGTGTACTGTGTCCTCAGCACAGTGTGCACCTAAAGCTACCTAAAGAAAATTGGTGGTGTTCTTCTGATCCTATTTTAATACCACAGGCAGGCAGCTACAGTATTTACAGTTAGTGTACTGCGCCCTCTGCACAGTATGCACCTAAAGCTACCTGAATAGAATTGGTGGTGTTCTTCTGATCCTATATTAATACCACAGGCAGGCAGCTACAGTATTTACAGTTAGAGTACTGTGTCCTCTGCACAGTGTGCACCTAAAGCTACCTGAAGACAATTGCTGTTGTTCTGCTCCTATTACTACCACAGGCAGGCAGCTACAGTATTTACAGTTAGTGTCCTGCGTCCTCTGCACATTATGCAACTAAAGCTACCTGAAGACAATTGCTGGTGTTCTCATACTAATAATACTACAGGCAGGCAGTTGCTTCTGCTAGCTGCAGTATCAGTATATATACATCCCAGCTTTGTGCAGCTACATCTCACTGCAGGCCATTAGTATGTCTGGAAGGCTAACAAGGAGAGGGAGACAGTCACAAGCCAATAAAAGAGGGAAAGCAGGCTCTGTGTCTAGAGGCAACAGTGCTGGTCGTGGAGATGGTGCATCCTCATCAGCACGTGGCCGTGGGACACGCTTGTCCTTTTTTTTTCAGCAGCTGGCCCTGTTGAGCTGCAACATGTGGAAGACTTTGTAGAGTGGATGACCAAGCCGTCCTCATCCTCCTCATCCTCTCTCACCCAGGCTCAGGGTACTTTGTCTGGCAAAGCAGCTGCCAATGCGGCCTCTTCCCTCGGCTCAATGGCATCAGTCACTCCTTCCCTAGCCCCACCATGTCCTTCTGAGGAGTCCCCCAAACTGTTTGACCACAGTGTTGGGTACATGCTCCAGGAGGATGCCCAGCATTTTGAAGGCTCCGATGATGGTACCCAGCTAGAGGAAGGCAGTAATGTGAGCCCAGAGAGAGGGGGTGCCCAAGGACAGCAATCTGGCAGTCATGTTTCCCCAGCTGCAGCATACTTCCAGCTTTTCTCCAGTGATGAGGAGGGAGGGGATGATGAGGTCACTGACTCCACGTAGGTGCCTGATAGGAAAGAGGAGGAGGCACATCACCAATGAGGAAGGATGCCCTCCAGAGGCCAGCTTAAGGGCAGCACACCGACTGCATCACACTGCAGAGCTCCGCATGTGCAGGGCGCTGCTGTCTCTGCGCGTTATTCCAGAAGTTCTTTGGTGTGGGCCTTTTTTGAGACGAGTGCATCAGATCCCATCGCTGCTATTTGCAACATATGACTCAAGCGTATCTCGCGTGGCCAAAACATCTCCCGCTTGGGCACCACATGCTTGACCAGACATATGTTGACCTGCCATGCAGTTCGTTGGCAAGCGTACCTAAAAGACCCAAACCAAAGAACAAAGAGGACCTCTCCTTGCTCCTCATCAGCTGGGATCTCCAACCCCACTATACCAGTCCTCTCTGAGACCTATACTGAGACGAATGAAGGTGTAGAATTAGGTGTGTCACAGCCAAGGACTTGGAGGCAATCTGCTATCGGTACACCGTTGTCAGATTATACCAGGCAAATTTCCCTGCCCCAGCTGCTGCACCGCCGAAAGAAGTTCGCTCCCAGCCATCCACATGCCCAGCGGTTGAATGCTAGCTTGACTAAATTGCTAGCACTTCAACTGCTGCCTTTTCAGTTGGTAGACTCTGCCCCCTTCCATGAGTTTGTAGAATGTGCGGTTCCTCAGTGGCAGGTTCCCAAACGCCACTTTTTCTCACGGAAGGTGATTCCGGCTCTCTAGCGGCATGTGGAAGGCAATGTCTTGGCCTCGCTGGACAGGGCGGTCAGTGGTAAGATGCATATTACCGCTGACTCATGGTCCAGCAGGCATGGACAGGAACGTTACCTATCTTTTACCACGCACTGGGTGACTCTTCTGGCAGCTGAAAAGGATGCAGGACAGGGTGCAGTAGTGTTGGAGGTTGTTCCGCCACCACACCTCCAAAATACTACTAGTAATGATTCTGCCACACTCTCTCCTCCACCCCCTCCTCTTCTTCTTCCTCCATGGCCTCTTCCTGTGCTGATTTGTCTTTGGAACCAGCGGTGCTCCATAGGCGTTCAAGGGGCTACGCAAGCACGCAGGCCAAAAGATGCCATGCGGTGCTTGAGCTGGTGTGCTTGGGGGACAGGAGCCACACTGGGGCAGAGATTCTGTCAGCTCTGCAGGGGCAGGTTCAGAGGTGGTTGACGCCACGTCAGCTTAAGGCAGTAATGGTGGTTTGCGACAATGGCACTAACCTCCTCTCCGCCCTCCGCCCTCCGCCCTCCGACAGGGACAACTGACCCATGTGCCCTGTTTGGCTCACGTCCTTAACTTGGTGGTGCAGCGGTTCTTGGGCAGGTACCCGAGCTTACAGGATGTCCTGAGGCAGGCCAGGAAAGTCTGTGTGCATTTTCGAAGGTCATATAATGCCAGTGCTCGGCTGGCTGACCTCCAAAAGGAATTTAACCTGCCCAAGAACCGCCTAATCTGTGACATGCCCACCAGGTGGAACTCAACGTTGGCCATGCTGCAGTGGCTGCACATGCAGCAGAGGGCCATCAATGAGTACCTGTGCAACTATGGCACCAGGACAGGGTCAGGGGAGCTTGTTTTTTTCCCCACGCCAGTGGGCCATGATCGGGGATGCATGCACTGTCCTGTCACAATTTGAGGAGGCCACGAGGATGGTGAGCAGTGACAGTGCATGCATCAGTGACACTGTCCCCCTTGTCCACCTGTTGCAGCACACGCTGCATGGAATAATAGACAGGGCACTGGAGGCAGAACAGAGGCAGGAAGAGGAGGACTTCCTTAGCTCTCAAGGCCCCCTTTATCCAGACAGTGTTCCTGCGTGCCCGCCGATTACACAGTAAGAGGACGAGGAGGAGGAGGAGGAAGAGGAGGAGGAGGAGGAAGAGGAGGATTGTGTCAGCATGGAGGTGGAGCTTGGCACTCAGCATCAGCAGCAGTCTTTAAGGGATCATTTACAGTCCCAAGAAACCCATGGACTTGTACGTGGCTGGGAGGAGGTGGCTGCAGATCATGTCGTCCTTAGTGACCCAGAGGTCTCTGGACCGAATGCCTCAGCAAACCTACACTGCATGGCCTCCCTGATCCTGCAAAGCCTGCGGAAGGATCCTCGTATTTGTGGTATCAAGGAGAGGGATCAATACTGGCTGGCAATCCTCCTTGATCCACGTTACAAGGGTAAGGTTGCGGACCTTATCTTGCCGTCGCAGAGGGAGCAGAGGATGAAAAATCTTTGGGAGGCCTCGCAGAAAGGTCTGTGCAACGCGTTCCCAGAAACTGGGAGGTTACAAACTCCTGTTCCTGGACAACGTTGCTGAGGCTTCGGTCAGTCAAAGAAGGAGCGGTGGAGAAGGTGGCCGTCTGACCGATGCGTTCAGACAATTTTTTAGTCCGCAGCCCCAAGGTATGATCGGTTCCAGCAACCATCGCCAGCGTCTGTTTTACATGGTGCAGGAATACCTAGGGGCAAGATCTGACTTGGACACCTTTCCCACCGAAAATCCTCTTGGTTACTGGGTCTTGAGGATGGATCACTGGCCAGAGCTTGCACAGTATGCAATTGAGCTACTGGCCTGTCCTGCATCCAGCGTTCTTTCAGAATGCACATTCATTGCTGCTGAAGGCTTTGTAACCGATCACAGGGTGCGCCTGTCCATCGACTCGGTCGATCGACTGACCTTCATAAAAATGAATCAGTCTTGGATCACCACCAGCTACCAAGCATCTGATGCTGATGTAACCGAGTAATTTTTTTTGAAATGTCAGATCCCTTCAAGACTGCCTATGCTAATGCTGAGTGACTATCCTGTTATGCTGAGTGACTATCCTCTTCCTCCTCAATGATCATGCTGATAGCTTGTAAGAATATTTTTGGTTCTGGGCGCCGCCACCAGTGGCTAAGGCCCAATTTTTCAGCCCGTTTAACAGGGGCGTGTAATTACAACTTTTGATGCAATACTTTGCAGCAGGGCTCGTTCCTGCGCTCCAACTAGAGTATCTGTGAGAGGTTGCAGTGTTTTGGCACCAGTGCCTAAGGCCCAATTTTTCAGCCCCTGTTTAACAGGGGCATGTAATTACAATTTTTGATGCAATATTTTGCAGGAGGGCTCATTCCTGTGCTCCAACTCGAGTATCTGTGAGGGGTTGCAGTGTTGTGGCACCAGTGCCTAAGGCCCAATTTTTCTGCCCATGATCAACGGGGACATGTAATTACAATTCTTGATCTAATTTTTCACAGCAGAGCCCGTTCCTGCACCCACCAAGAGTAACTGTGAGGGCTTACAGTGTTGTGGCAACACCAACACCTAAGGCCGCAATTTCTGCAGAGTATATAGGGCAGGCCCCTTCTTTCAAACATCCAACTTACAAATGACTCCTACTTGCAAACGGAAGGAGAAAACAGGAAGTGAGATGAAATCTACCCCTAGGAAGGGAAATTCTCTCCTGTAAGAGTTAATATGGGAAAAACATGTCTCCTCTTCACTGATGCTTTATCACCAATCCTTGTTTCACTAAAAAATTGTCAAAAAACATTTGTAATTGGGACAGAAAGTGAGGTGAAATCTTCTGAAGAGGTGCACAGACAGCAAAACAAATGTCACAGGGGTGATAACCCTTCCCTATGTTTTCCAAAAAGCTTAAAAATAGATTTTTTGGCTGGAGCTACACTTTAAAAATGTACCAGTTCAAAATTACAAAACAGATTCTACTTAACAACAAACCCTACGGGTCTGGCCGTACCTTGGAAGCGACGGCACCTAGCTCCCTCTACCCTGACGCGTTGCGTCACACTACGTGACTTTTTCAAAGTGACTTTGAAAAAGTCACGTGGTGTGACGCAACGCGTCAGAGTAGGAGGAGCTAGGTGCCGTCGCTTCCAGGGTACGGCCGGACCCGGAAGCCTTCCATTCGATACTGCTTGCCGTTTTTTTACATGTAAGTTGCTACATTGGTTTAATAAAATTTTCAAAATACTACATCATGGAGGATATTCTCTTCTTTTCCACCGGCATCCTGGGATCACCAATGTGAGCGGTGGGGAGGGTCGCAATTATTCCTTTTCACGGACATCCACGGACATCTCTCCAGGAAGTGTGACCATTCTTGAAGATCCCCTGCACGGAGCATCATCTACCTGAGTGTTTTTCGCTTGATTCGGCCCATTGGGGGCCGCTGCTTCAGGTGAGAGGCTGGGGAAATATTTGTCACGCACCGGAATAGAAGTGGATGCATTTATCACAAGACACTTGCTATCACTGCATCTGCATTTTTTTAGAAGATTCCCTCTTGTGGACATTGTTGTCACAATAGGAGTTGCACTGTTTTGGACCTTTCTGAACTTCATTGCACTATTGTCACTTGGTTAAAAACTTTCATTGGTTCAACGGTTTATGTGATACCTTCAGTTACACTGTTTATTGCACATATGCACTTTGTGAATATTTTCTTCACATTTTGTCACTATCATATTAGGTGTGACTATTTTGCACATTATTCATTACGCAATTTCCACTTTATCTGCTTTATCAGTTTGAATAATTATTGCATGAGTTGCTGATTTGGACTCATACTGATTTGTTGCAATCTATATATTGAGCTAGACTTGGTAAATTACTGATATTGTTTAAACAGTTTATGTGAAATCTTCAGTCTACATTTTTAGTTTGCACTGATGCACTTTGTGAATATTTTTTTTTGTGCACACTTTGTCACATATATTTCTTATTTAGCAGTTGCATGAGGAGTTATTATTGCATCAGGAGCCTAATTTTGTATACTATTTATTATGCACTTGACACTTTATTCGTTTATTTATTTGAATTATCATTGCATTGGTTGCTATTTGGATTATTAATATTTGCTACTATCAATATATTGTGGGGGATTCGATGTTGTGATCACAAAGTATTATCTAGTGCACTTTATTTACATGCACAGTGCACCTTTATGATCAGGATTTATTGTACAGCACTTTGAGAATATTAACTATAGGATAGCGCCACATTCTCTTTCTATTTTGATTTCATCTTTGCCAGGGGTGTGTGAGCACACTGATTTATGTTGGCAGCTCCCCATCCGGTACATTGTTAGTGTGGTTTTGCACATTAGTTTTTATTTTATTTGTACTTTTTTAAATGACTTTTATTCCTTTAAAAATGTCATTTTGTGCAGGGACTGTTCTAAGCACGGGAGACACGTGGCACTTTACAGGCATACTATAGTCACCCCCAGGTACAATATTTAAAGGAATATTTCACTTTTTTTCACTTTAAACATCATTAAAATCACTGCTCCCGAAAAAACGTCAGTTTTTAAAACTTTTTTTGCATTAATACATGTCCCCTTGGGGCAGGACCCGGGTCCCCAAACCCTTTTTAGGACAATACCATGCAAATTAGCCTTTAAATTTAGCACTTTTGATTTTGAACATTCGAGTCCCATAGACTTCAATGGGGTTCTAAAGTTTGCGCAAATTTTCGGTCCGTTAGCAGGTTAGCAGGGTGTTCGGCTTATCCCTACTCTTCATCTCCAACTTGCACAGCAGCAGGCTCTGGGGACCGAACCCATTCATAATGTATGAATGGGTTTGAAAGTAAACAAGTAATTTATATAAGAGATCAGAACTATGAATGAATTTGATAACAAACACACATCCATTCATAATTGTAAAAAAAAAAAAAAAAAATAAAAAAAAAGAAATTATACACACAGAAACATAAAATAACTTTTTTGCCCTTTACAACTGTTTGCATATTGTTACTGTGTTTTATTATTTGAGCTGTCTTAAAAATAAGGGAAATAGAAATATGTATAAAAATATGCACACCATATGCACACAAATATACATACATACACACATAGTCAGATGTCAGAGTACAGTATCCAGGCACCTCGCTGCTGTGGATGGTAGAATCTGCTCTTTTTTTTTTGTTTTGTTCAGACCGCTGGCTAAATGCAACAAATTAATCCTCTATGCCAGCTTTAGCACCTTTGTAGCATGGCTGGATGTCCCTTTTCAGTTCCCTGTGTTCCCGCTCAACGCTATACCCTGGCCTTGGCTGACAAGGCCCAGGCCTAGGGCAGCACTTTGCGGGGGGGCAGTACGGAAAGAGTCCCCGCCAGCTTGCGCTGTTAGTGTAGCGTCAGTCTTATGGGGCAGACTGAGCTGAGAGGCAAATTAGTCTAGCGCCCCCATAAAGCGGCCGAACTGCTTCCAGCGGCCAGCATTCCGCAACTGTGTGTGTGTGTGGGCGGGGGGGTGCCGCCTCTAATTTTGACTGTCCTATCATCCTGGACCACCAACCTTCCTCACTGTGCTATATGTTTTCTGCTGCACCATTGGCATAGTTATATCTTCTTAGTCCTCTCCATAAAATTATCAGAAATTTGTGCTTAAAGTAGAACTATGGGCAACACTTTTTTTTTCATTTTGGAAAGAGTAAGGGAGGGTTATTATAGCCCCTGTCAGTTTATTTTTTACCATCCCTGTTCCATTTCAGAGGTTTCTCTTCAATTTCTGCCCCATAGCAAACAGGAAGTGAGAGAAAATCTATGCAAATTAAGGGAATCCATTGCCCCCCCCCCCTGGCTCTCAGAACTAGTGTCCCCACTCGAAAATTTAAGGGCGGGTCTTGAACAGCAAGGGGTGTGGCCTTGACAGGAAGGGGTAGGTCATATTTAAATTAGGGGGTGCACGAGTTTAGTCAGGCCTAGGGCAGCACAAAACCTAAATACACTACTGCCACCACTAGCAGGAAAGCATGGGGTTGGCAGTGCTGAGGAAGAGTTGCATGATGTGTTGTGCCCTGTTTAAGGCCTCCCTCCCCATGTTTTTTTAGAACAAATGTGGTTGCCTGAGAACAACATGACGAATCTGTTTATTATCCATAGTAAAATAGTTAACATAGTGTATATATATTTCACTATGGATTGAGCTATTTGCCTAGAGCAGCTTTTTTCAACCAGGGTGTCCAGGCACCCTGGGGAGTCTTGAGATTTCTTCAGGGGTGCCTTGGCAAAATCCCTAAAAATTACCCAAAAATTTATACAAGCCAGCAGTGGATCAAGCCTGCCCTTCAGTTACACAAAGCCACCGGATTTTATTGTGAACCATTTCAATCTTCCAACCACTGGCATCCTAACAACCAGTCATGTCATCAGTGTTGATAAAAAGGGTGTTGATCGCCTACACAGCATCTTTGTTTGATCCTTCCCTGCCCATCTATGTCAACACGGTGGTTACATTAACTGAGCAATGGAGAGAAACTGAGGGAGAGGAGAAACACTAGAATACTGGAGCACTAGTGTTCAAAAATGTATTTGCTTGGTAAGAATAAATAAATCACCTCTAATGTTGGGTGCCCTACGTGTGTCGATGCTGCCGCATTATGCAAAACTATTAGAATAGTTTTATACATTTTAGAACGGGGTGCTTTGAGACTGACAATAAATTTAAAGGGTTCCTTGAGACTGTCCATAATTTTAAAGGGTGCTTTGATATTGTCTATAATTTTAAAGGGTGCCTTGACTGAAAAAAGGTTGAGAAACACTGAGTTAGAGGTCAAATTTAAAAGGTTTAAAGAGCAGCAGCAAAACCAATCAGGAAAATTACTAATGCAATTCAGAAAGCACTGCAATTGTGTAAAACTCAAATATTTCACATAATTTACCATAACTGCTGGTCAGGCATTGTAAGTTTTAATGACAGTGTGCAACTGACAGAGCGCTGGAGAGAAGCAACTTCGGGGGATTGGACTTTGCACAATGAAAAGAAGCCTGCAGAAGTTAGAGCTAAAAAAAGTAAAACTTCCTTTGTGAGCTCTGACGTTAAAATTCCTGCTCTCATTCTGAAGTTTGCGGCGATACCTCACAAGTGGTGCAATCACTGTGTACATATGCGTGCAGAACCTATGTGCATATTTGCATTTGCAATGGGGATGGAAGTGGGTTTTTTTATTATTATTATTTATTTTATTTTAAAAATGTTCATACTTTCAACTTTATTGTTGGGGCAAGGGGTGGACTCCACCCTTTGTGATAGCTTGGGCAGTGACAGGTACTCTTTATTGGGAGATCAGGGGTCTTATAGACACCTAATCCCTCCTCTGCCCACCAAGGCAGCCAATAAAAGACAGGACATCCAGGGAAACACCAAACTGAACACGGAAGTGACAAAATTCTCAACGCTTTCAGATTAATTCGTCCTAGAGGAGAGGGAGAAATGGATGTTCCTCGTTCTCCTCTATGCACAATCAACCTAAACGCTTACAGCTGCCCCAGGCTCTCTGTTGGAATGGAAAAGCCATGAAATGGCAGCAGGTGATGGTGGGAAAAGGAAGGGGGCCCTTTTCAAGTGCTGCAATAGTGATCGGTCAGCTGTACAGCCACTCCAGTCACTCTAACTAGAAAGCCGACACCAGCTGGTAAATGATACCAGGATCATGGCTGCAACTGCTGCATAGTCCCATCCTACGCGTTTCGTCAATTTGACGTCATCTGGAGCTCCAGATGACGTCCCATTGATGAAAGGCGTAGGGTGGGACTATACAGCGTCATTGCATCGCTTCCGGTTTCGAGCCGTGGATCGCAGATCGCTCCAGTTTCCTGTTTTTAAATACTGTTTTCGCTTTTAATGATTTTTAATAAATGTGAGTACCCAGAATCGCCTGTGCGCACCAATACAACTCCTTTTTACACACACTGGTGTGCCCTTGCTTGTGTGCAGGTGCGCATCTGTTAGCCAGACTTCTCTTACACAACCTCGGGTAACTCCTGTTAGCACAAAACTACATTCAAAGTGTGAAGAGTCTTTTCTCCCAGTGTCTGAGAACAAAAATATGGCAACACATTGGGGTTCATTTAGTAAAACTGGTGCACTCAGAATCTGGTGCAGCTGTGCATGGTAGCCAATCAGCTTCTAACCTCAGCTTGTACAATTAATCTTTGGAAATAAAACCTGGAAGCTGACTGGTTTCCATGCAGAAATTAGCATAATTTTGAACTCTCCAGCTTTAGTAAATCAATCCCAATGTCCTGATTGAGATCGAATGAAGAAAAGCACCTTAGATAAAAGAGACGGCTGTGGCCAAGAACTGCCTTATTACAGTGGAGCACCTGGAAAGGGCAGCCGGTTCAGAAACTCTAAGAGCGAAGTAATGGCAACCAGAAAAATAACCTGCTCCATCAGAAGACTGAAGGAAGAACCCAGATGGTTTTGGAGATTTCTGTAATACCAAAAGTACCAAGTTTAGGTCTTACAGAGTCAATGGAGTCCTGACAAGTGGAACAATACACATGACACCCTGCACACTTTGGTTCTGTAGGAGCCCTAGAACCAGTGCCAGGACCTTGGGGAACACTCTGGGGGCTGTGGAAAGGCCAAATGGCAGGGCCACAAATTGAAAGCGGTGATCTTCCATAGCAAACCACAGATCCTTTGGTGAGGGGGAAAAGAATATGAACATGCAGATAAGCATCTTTAATATCCACCGATGTCAGGAAAACTCCTTGTTGGAGACAGTCTATCACTGATCTCACCAATTCCATCCAGAACTTCTGCACTTGCAGTAACTTGTTCAGTCTCGTGAGAGCCAACATGGGAATGAATATCGCCATTTGGCTTCTGAACAGTGAAGCGGTTTGATTAGAACCCACAAAGCCTTTTGCCCTCGGGAACCACAATGATCACTTCTTGAGATCTCGACGATGATAAAGATCTTGCAGAAAATTTACTCCTTTTTGTGCATATATGTGAACGTCTGAAAGCATAAAGTGCAAAGATGGAAACCACAAAATTCCAGTTTGCAGTCTCGAGCCTTCTTTTTTGCACTTTCCCCTCTCAAAACATCAGCGAAGGCCCGATCCTTGAAGTAGAAGGAGCAGCAGCTTTTAGAAGCAAAGGCTCAGCCTGCTTTTGTAAGCAGTAACCGAGTACTCTCACCTACAGACACCTACTGGATGAGGTATCCAAAGCACGACTAAACTGTTCCCTTTGAAAAGGAAAAATTCTGCATGTTTCTAGCAGGGCAATTCTGCTGACCAACCTCGGCCAAAAGGTCCTGCACATGTGTATAGATAAGACCCTGAGACACAAAAGTTGCTGTATGGAGTCCTTTAGGTGTCCACTGAGAATCTAAGAGCACATGGAAATCCCCTCAAGTTTCTGTTCATGTCAGTATCTCCTCTAGCAGAAATCCTCTTTCTCATCAAGCAACAAACCCATAGCTTAAAGCTGAAGGAACACGCCAATAGCCACAATAGCTGGCTTTAATGATGCTCCAACCAGCATAGTGAAGCCTAGAATAAAGTCTCCAGACATTTCTCCAAGGTATCCATAAATATCGGGACCTTGGCCACTGGGTACGTGAGGGTCTTAATGATGTCAGAGACTGCAGAATCTAGCAAAGGCATACTCCACAACTTAGTGAAGGCACTCTCCATGGGCTATTGCTGAGCGAACCTTTTTGGCGGAAATTAACACCTTGACAGGGCACGTCCAGTTTGCATACAAAACATCCTTTAAATGACAGGCTATACAGGGAGGATTAAAGATGCAGCAGCGGATGCCATGATAACAATCCTTTAATCTTTGGTGTGAAAACCTCAAGAAGCTGTAACTACAACTACTTCCATGAGCAAACTCACAAGGGCCAAAGGTCTGAGAATAACTCTAACCCTGGAGTTCCTCAGGAGTAGAGTCCTAAGATGAGGATCCTTCTGTGTCTACTTCTACAGGAAACATGATCATCTTCCTCTACCTCTTCCTCCCGGGTAATATAGAGGGGAGAGGAGAGCAGGAGCGCTACCAATACGATTCATGTAAGATCCATTTATTCTGCTCCTCCAAATTTAACAAAACTTATTTGGGCTTATAAAACACTTCAACTGTTGCAATATAATGTAATTCAGGGATACTGAGCCTGTTTGCAAACACAAATGCAATAACGTGAGCAAACATAAATGCAATGACAAAATTGACTCTGGATTTAAATCTTGGAACATTGTTTACATATTTAAAAAAAGGACTGTCACAACATCTGTGTTTTTATTAACTTTTTACATTTTTTCAGGAAAGATTTTACCCATGTACCCCTTTACTCACTTCCCAGGGGGTGGGGTTAGATATCTGGAAGGGGAACACCTTAATATAAAGGGCCTCCCCCACATGCAAACCCTCATATCCCATTTAGGAAACAGGATGTGGGGCTGAGGCCCTTGTGCCCTTAACATGGGGGCAAGGTGTCTTGCAAGTCTTTGCTACCCCTTTGCAACATATCCATGCAGTGTTGAAAACATGTGATATGTTGTATGATTCAGGAGGTGGGGGAGGATGCACGTTCACTACCCTCCTTTTCATACCCATCTAGGCCAGAATTTTAGGTGCAACGTCAAGCGTTTTTTTTTTAAACGCATGTTGTCGCTTAAAAAAACAGCATTGCCCCTTATTCCTTACGATTCATAACAGGCCCTTATCCAGGCATGTACCATTTTCACTGAAACACTCTTCCCTAGAAAGACATGAAATGTGAACTGAGCAACTAGGCCATCATAAGCAGGAGTATATGTTAGATTATTTTAATACAGTTCTCCTTGCTGTCACCCTCCATTTATGATGTGTGGTCCCCGGTATCACCAATCTTATGTGACTTAAGGAGAATGACAGAAAGCACACAACAAAGTGTCATCCCAGCAAAGCACTACTAGACCTTTGAAAAAACAGGCATTGGTG
Source organism: Lithobates clamitans (assembly GCA_037952925.1). Lineage (NCBI taxonomy): Eukaryota > Metazoa > Chordata > Amphibia > Anura > Ranidae > Lithobates > Lithobates clamitans. The sequence continues at coordinate 490,020 of JBBGZY010001669.1, read as the reverse complement.
GGGGAGGAAGATATTGTGTGGCCTATTTGTCCTTAAGGTAATGATTTAAATAGAAGAATGGGACTTTAAATGAGACACTAGGTCTCCATCCCTATGCGTACAAAGAACATAAAACAGAAGGGTTGGGACTTTAAATGAGGTGAGCAAAGGAGGCCAGAGGGACAGTCAAAATTGCACAAAACAATTTATTGATACATAGTAGTGCAATGACACAATTGGAGTTCAAGTGTAGATTGTAAAAGCAAGTCATATAGCAGTCACATCCTAACTGATACATGGCAGATGTGGTAAACAGCCCCCAAAAGGATGCAGGGCAAATAATCCTAATCTGGAAAAAATATTCACTTAAGTAAGATAAAATCACAAAGTAATAAAAAACTTGTAGATATATGATTATCTGGTGCATGTCGTAAGTCCGACGCGTTTCGTGTATTGAACACTCTGCAGGGGAAATATAGCACCAGGATCTACAAAGAAAAGGGACAGTGTGATGACAACTGTAAGAAAAAGAGAGAAAGAGAAAAAAAGATGAATAAAAAGGAACCCCTAATCCCCAATGGGTACTCACAAGCCATACGATAGTGAATCTCAGGGGGTCCACGACTGCAGGCAGCCAAATAGCCCAGGTCCGGGAGCTGAGGGAGGAGCTCAACGGGAGGGGCTGGGAGAGACTCAGACACAACACAAGGGTCCCCAGAGAGTAGTGGGTCCACACTGGTAATAGGTGGGGATAAGGTTCTAAAGTAATAAAAGTAAAACGTATAAGGTGTAGCCCCAAACATGGCTGGGGCCCCTGCTTACAACAAAAAGTACAGAGATATTCCCATGAAACCCCCCTTACCTAAGGATGGTGAAAGGTGGCCAGCTGTAAGCAGGGGCCCCAGCCATGTTTGGGGCTACACCTTTTGGCCCTGCACCCTTTTGGCCTTTTTACCATGTCTGCCATGTATCAGTTAGGATGTGACTGCTATATGACTTGCTTTTACAATCTACACTTGAACTCCAATTGTGTCATTGCACTACTATGTATCAATAAAGTGTTTTATGCAATTTTGACTGTCCCTCTGGCCTCCTTTGCTCACCTCATTTAAAGTCCCAACCCTCCTGTTTTATGTTCTTTGAACAGATAGGGATGGAGACCTAGTGTCTCATTTAAAGTCCCATTCTTCTATTTAACCTGACATAGGGATGGAGGTGCGCTCTGAGGCCTATGGGAAGTCATTTAATCATATATGGGTTGACATTACAATCCACATTGGGACCACTTTGTATTATTGCGTCATTATATTACTTTATCATATGGTTTATCCTTGAAGACTGTTCCTTTGGCCTCATTTGCCCCCCTCATTCAAAGTCCCCATTCTCCTGTTTGATGTATGTATAGGGATGGAGACCTGGTGTCTCATTTAAAGTCCCACTTCATCTTATTACTCAAAATGGGGATGGAGGTTGGCTTGAGGACATTTGGAAATTTCATTATCATGGAAACCACTTTAACAGGGCATTTGCCCTGAATCATTTGTTTCCCTTTGTTTTTAGGGGTTTGGTTAGCATTATACAAGATGTTGTGTCCCATTTTCTCATCCACCTCTTGTGCTTTTGTTTTCCCTTCTTTGTTTTGTTTCCTTTCCTTCCCCCTCTCTCCACTTGGGTGCAACCACGTGATGTGTCTCCGGGGGGGTCAGTTTCTGTTTGGCGGCCTTTTTGTTCTGTGTCCGGGAGCTGCGAGGCACGGCTGGGATCCCTCCCCCTTTCCCCCCCCCATCCTCCTTTACGGGTGATTGGGGCGGGCTTCCCGCTGGGCGTCGGCATCACGCCTCCTCGTCACACACGTGACCTCTGCGTGAGTGTCACGGCGTTGACGCTGTGTTTTCTATCTCGTGCAGACACGTGGATGGTGGCCTCCCTAGCAGCTGTGGGCGGCTGCTGCCGCTGCGCTGGAGGAGTCCTCCGTCCGCTTGTGTGCCTGCACCGTGTGATGCTGGGGGGAGCTCTCTGATTGGGGTGGGGACTGGCTGTATATAGGGTCCTCATTCAGGTTCAGTCTGCTCTCAGGCAGCATGTACATCACCGGGTCAGATCCGGCTGGCCACCTTTCACCATCCTTAGGTAAGGGGGGTTTCATGGGGATATCTCTGTACTTTTTGTTGTAAGCAGGGGCCCCAGCCATGTTTGGGGCTACACCTTATACATTTTACTTTTATTACGTTAGAACCTTATCCCCACCTATTACCAGTGTGGACCCACTACTCTCTGGGGACCCTTGTGTTGTGTCTGAGTCTCTCCCGGCCCCTCCCGTTGAGCTCCTCCCTCAGCTCCCGGACCTGGGCTATTTGGCTGCCTGCAGTCGTGGACCCCCTGAGATTCACTATCATGCTGCTTGTGAGTACCCATTGGGGATTAGGGGTTCCTTTTTATTCATCTTTTTTTCTCTTTCTTTCTTTTTCTTACAGTTGTCATCACACTGTCCCTTTCCTTTGTAGATCCTGGTGCTATATTGCCCCTGAAGAGTGTTCAATACACGAAACACGTCGGGCTTACGACATGCACCAGATAATCATATACCTACAAGTTTTTTATTACTTTGTGATTTTATCTTACTTAAGTGAATATTTTTTCCAGATTAGGATTATTTGCCCTGCATCCTTTTGGGGGCTGTTTACCATGTCTGCCATGTATCAGTTAGGATGTGACTGCTATATGACTTGCTTTTACAATCTACACTTGAACTCCAATTAAGGTAATGATTTGATCTCTGAGTGTCATTGGGCTTATAGTATATGTAAACCCTCATCCATTCAGTTAAACATGGAATTGCAAGGCAAACTGTTTGTGTATATATTTAAAAAAATATATAAATATATTTTTTTCTTTTTTTTTTTTTATAAATGATCACATGGCCTCTATTATCAGCTGCATAAGGGGTTTAAAGCGGAGTTCCACCCAAAAATGGAACTTCTGCTTTAAGTGATGGTGACCCCCTGACATGCCACATTTGGCATGTCATTTTTTGCGGGGGGAGCGGATACCTTCTTTTTAGAGGCATCCAGCTCCCACTTCCTCCCGGGGCTCGGCGGTGCCAGAAGGAAGTTCACCTCTCCCCCTCCTTCCCTGCAATCTTCTGGGACACGTCGCAGGTCCCAGAAAATTGCCTGGCCATTCACAGCGTGCAGCGCAGCTCACTCATGCGCATCCACAGCCGGGTACCCACAGTTACAATGCTGGCACCTCAGAGAGAAGTGGGAGAGAAGCAGGGCTTCGTTCGCCGGCATCGCTGGACCATGGGACAGGTGAGTGTCCGATTATTAAAAGTCAGCAGCTACACTTTTTGTAGCTGCTGACTTTAAAATGGGTGGAACTCCGCTTTAAAGAGTAGGGGGTGGGGGGTGATGGGGGGGGGGGCAGAAGGAGGCAGAGAAAGGGCAATACACTGATCTTCCCAGTGATTAGCTGTGGAGGGAGGCATGTCAGCACAAGTCTGACCATTGGAGGACAGTCAAGCTGTGCTCCCTGCACTGGCAGAAAACTGACCACGCTGGGAAGGAAGGAAAGTAGGGGGACTTGCATGATAACCAGGTATCTCACACAAAGGGAAAAAAATACAAAGAAAACAGAAAACGTTTTAACACAAGTAAGAGCTGCACAATTAATCGTTATTGCGATTTTTTCCCCGTTGCGATCTTGAAAAAAGTATTTCCCGATTCTTTCTATGTAGAGAATTCTCTCTGCTCTGCTAAAGCTGACAGCCATCAAAAGAAAGGAAAAAAAAGGGCAGTCTGCCAAGGATCACAACATTCTTTAGCAGTGGAACTTAAGTATAAACATTGTAAGGATTTGTCCTTTAGATCAAAGGAATACACTTTGGTGTGAAAATTAGGGAAGTTTAACCACTTAAACACTAAACCTTTTTCTGACATTTGTTGGTTTTAAGTTAAAATCATTTTTTTTGTCTAGAAAATTACTTAGAATCCCCAAACATTATATATATTTTTTTTTAGTAGAGACCTTAGAGAATAAAATGGTGTTTGTTGCAATTCTTTATGTCACACTGTATTTGCGCAGCAGTCGTTCAAATGCAATTTTTTGGGGAAAAATTACACTTTAATGAATTAAAAAAAAAAAAAACCTAACCAGTAAAGTTAGCCCAATTTTTTTGTATAATGTGAAAGATTTTACACCGCGAGAATCGTGATTTTTTTATTCTAAGCAAAAAAATTGTGATTCTCATTTTGGCCAGAATCATGCAACTTTCGGCTGATTTAAAAAAAAAAGTAGTAACAACATTGCTTATTTGCTCGGGGGGTTCATGTGCAGGCTTGTCCACGAGACGTGCTGTGTGCATCTATTAACACACAGTGCGGCTCAGCCCCACCCCTCCCACTCCCTTGTCACTGGATTTGACTAACAGCAGCAAGGAGTCAATGGCTCCCGCTTCTATCAATCTGCCCAGTGAGGAGGGATAGAGAGAGCAGAGGTGCACAGACTGGACGAGATCGGCTCAGGTAGGTATTTAGGGAGGGGGGGCTGGGGGGTAAGATGCAGCCAAAAGCTTTATTACCTTAATGCAGAGAATGCGTTAAGGTAAAAAAAAAAACCTTTAGCCTTTACAACCAGATTAAATGCCCTTTACAAGGAGGCCACTGCCAGGAGAGAAGTTGTTACAGACTGCAGTAGGAAACATTTGAGAAGATTTCCTCCACAACCTAACTGCCTTTAACAGTGGTCTTGGGGCTTTTGTGAGTGAGGCATGAAGAGGTGGTGGATCTAGAGAAAGTGTCAAGTGCTTCAATGCAGGACGTTTGTGTATGAGAAATCCATCCGTGCTTATAGAGTGAAGATGATTTGTAGTAACCATGGCTTCTACAGAGGCCACAAGACATACTGGCGAGTGAGAAGGCAGCCTGGTTGTTAAACAATAGTAGGCAGAAACTATAGGAGTTTGCTAGATTAAAACTTAGTGGGGTAAAGTAAATTAGGGAATTTAAACACATTAATATAATTTTTGGTTGAGTTTCTCTTTAAAACAGACAGCAGGAAAAAGAATAGATGAAAGTAGTTCTGCATATCACGATTTCAGTCATTTCAAATAGGGACAGATAACATTTCACTAACAACACTTTCCTTTGACTGTGGTGTCTTGTAACAAGTTGCCATAGGCTGTGTAGACTATCCAGATGGACCTTCTTTTCATATGCTGTATATTGGATTCTGCATATCCTCCCCAGCCTGCAAGCTTTCCCCGATGGCTACATTTTAATGGGCTAGCCTTCTTCTTTCGACAAATGCTTCTCTTGTAAATTCAAATAAAGCCGAGAGATGAAAAGTTTGTGCATGCACGCTCAGTGGTTACTGTTGTGGCTCCCCTGTCATCTCTTATTGTAACCACAGTTCTAAAACTCGCACCTCCCTATCGCCGTGTTTTATGTTACAATTTGAACCGGATTAAATGAAATGCGTTTCTATGCAAGGCTCCGGGGAGATTTGTGATTGGAAGGAAAATGGTGCCGACTGAGGGATCAAAGTAAAATGTTCATTAGTGGGGGTGCACTGTTCCTTTTAACCCATTCGGCGCTTGAGGCATGTGTATCAAGCTGGCCTGATGTCCCCCTGATTGCTAGCAGCACAGAGCTTGAAACAGATAAGGTCCTTTCATGCAGATGTCAATTAAATATGCATATCTCAGCAGATTTCTGAGACCTCGGCCTTGGGAATAATTAGAGGGAAATTAAAAATTCCCTCTTCCCCAACCTTTCTCTGTGGGCAGTGGGCACCAAAGCGTGTGGTTTGTATTAGATCGTATGCATGATCTACAAAGGATCATTACCATTTATTTAGATTTAAGATTATGGCACAGTAATGAAGCTGGTGCCTTATGCAGCACATTCTCCTTCTAGCATCGGTGGATTACTGCCGCTCGCTGGTATCCGCTACACCGCTGACTGCATACACAGAAACTGATGGAAGATAAGTACCACTGGGGTCTACTTTGTCTGCCTTCTTACTAAGTAATCATCGGTCCTAGCAGTACTAATGGGCTCTGTATTTTATATCCCATGCTGCACCTATCACTCCATCAGATATTTTGAGCGTCTCTGCTTGGTTTATTGGACAGTTTTATTTTGCTGTGTTTGCCGAACGCTCCTGCAGTGCAGTATTTGTGGAGAAGAAGAATTTAGTCTTAACAATATGAAAGATATTGAGACAGATTTGTAAGGATGTACAATGAGGCAATGGAAAATACAGCATATTCTTACTGGATGCCATGGATAATAGACTGTTCTTCCCTCCACTTGTTTCAAACAAAGCCTTGATTCCTTAAGATGACTAATCAGTAGGAACATTACGTTCTGTAGGAAATTTGAGGCCATTGTCAGTATTTAAAGTGTACGTCAACAGGGACACAGGAAGCAATGCAAGTTTGGCAAGGGTTCTAGCCTTTCTCTACTACAGAAAGACATTTCTGTTAATGTCTGTGTTTCTGTTGGATAATTCCTTTGATTTAAAAAAAAAAAACTGCACATCGGTCAGATTGTCTAGGTTGGCATGCTACTGTCTGTCTTTAATAGTGTACACAGTATGTATTACAAATGAACAATGAAAAATTGGCACTTCCACTTTTAAATACGTTTTTTGCCCAGTGGTTTTATCATTGGAACAGAATTGGGATCTTTTGACATGTATGGTGGTATTGGAGTTATTGGATTTATTTGTTTTTGTGGTTGAGATAGCCCTATTAAAGATCAAGTTTTAAACCCTAATGGACTAGTTGGCCATACACTATAAGGTATGTAGCGCTGGTAGATTTGCAATCTACCGCATGTTAGGTAAATTTAGTAAATTGTGTGTTAGGAAGGTTAAAGTTTGCCTCTGTTCCAGCTTGGCTGACGTTGTGTGTACTTTCGTGCTGACCGGTGGGTGTCGCTGTTACCACTGGTCAGATTTGGAAAGGCAACGTGTTGAAGCGAATGGATGCTCCTCTGTCCCGGAGGCACGCTCGGTGGAGGTGGTCCTCCGAGTTGCATTCTGGGTGAGGGTATTTATGGGACAGACGCCATATTTTGGGGTTCCTTTTACAGCCACCTGCTGGCCCTCCTGGCCGACAGGTATGCGTTAAGGAGCTACCTCGTGGTCCTCCGATCGGGAGGCCCACGATACAGAGGCGCAGGGGTGGGTCCAGAGGCTTGTCTGGAGCCTGCCACCGTGGCCGAGGAATGGTTCTGAGCTGTCGGTCCTGTGTGACGAAGCTGGACAGCGGAGGAGATCCCAGGGGAGGACCCGTCTTGGAGAGATCACGCAGCGTGCTGGTCTATAGAGGGGCCTGGTGACTCGGTTGGAGGACGTATCCAAAAGTAGCTATACAGCATAGTGTTGCCGGCTCGGCTTAAAGGTTCAAGCACTATGACTGACTTTCACTATAGAGAAATTTATACATCCTGTGGCAGAGGATTATACGGATTTTGTTCCCAATTAAGTCTGTGGCAGAGACTTTTATTCGTGCTGTGTACTGGCTGCTAGACCGGTGAGAGAGGCCTATCCAGACGAGCAAGGAGTGTGTCCCACGAGGGGATCGCATTTCAATAGTATTTGAATTCTACCAGGACATTTTGTCAAGAGAACCCTACCAGAGAATATTTGAGTTTCTTCTGCAAGTTTCCTTCCTACCTCTCTCCTGTTACTTCCTAAGTTGTTTTGTTTTAATAAAGCATTGAAAACGTACTCCAGTGTTGGTGCGTGTGTTGTCCAGGAGTAAACTCAACGGAACCCTAGACCCGGTGCCGGTGAAACAGAGGGAAGCAGAGTGAAGGTAACAGACCCGCTTCAACCAGCAGCTCCACCGTGAGTTAGTGCTACAGTACATTCACATCACATGGGCTGAATAGCTGAACAACGCAGGCCCACTGTCTCCCCATCCCTTGTCTACCTATCTGCCTGGTTCACACCACTGCATTGCGGTGAAAAAAAAGTACTGCGTGCATTTTTTTTTTTTTTTTAGTGTAGCGCAGTGCGAGGCAATCCACTGCTTTGCATCACACAGTGAGCAATTTAACTTTTAAAATGTTTCTACAAAAAAAAGTGAATATTATGACGCGCCGAGATCGTTGTAATGCAGTGGTTGCTGTGAAAATACCCTAAGTCTTCTATTGATTCTCCCATCCACACTAAACAGCATCAATGGAGGAATCTGCACTAATGCCTATCCATTGGATGCAGCCACTGTACGGCTCCCTCAATTTTCAAAATAATGAATGTGGGGCAGAAGGATGCTGACGGGCACCCACAACGCATCCAATGCGCATGACAAGAAACTGTGACCGGGTCTCAATTAAGCCGGTTCACATATCCCTAGGGTGACTGCGGAGCAAATTTCACAATGGTCCTGTGCATCTTTGGGTCCGTCTCAGGTCAGAATTCAGGCAATAATTCGGGCCTGATTTGTCCCTATAAAGGAGAACTTTTTCTTGCTGTGTCTCCATTTTCTGTCTGACAAAGCAGGAAATCTTCTTACTTACTTTTTCATAGGGGGAATTTGCAAAAATGAAGATAATTCCCCCAAGGGAGACAGAGAGCAGTGAAAACATATTTTCTAGTATTATGAAAAATGGGCTTTGTCAGAATTTTACTGCTGTCTGGGTCTCTGTGAGAGTTTTTTTCTGTTTTCCTCTAACTTTCTGTCCAGTTGATAGTTGTCAGACAAAAAAGAAGAGAAAAAAATCTCTATAAGGACACAGGCACCATTTAAATCTAGCAGAAAAACCACCTTAATGAGGACACTAACAGCGGTTATGCTATGGCACACTCTGTCCAACTGTAGCCCCATTCCGCAGCACTCTGCATGTCACAGCCAACCACGGAGACAGCGACACAGTGATTGTGACAGTGATAGGATACTGACTAGCTGCAGCACAGCCTGGGAAAGGAAGAGCTTGCCTACAGACTACTGAGAGCTGCTTTGACCTCTGGGGGATGTAGTCCCCAGAAGACAGCTTCTATAAGGTGGAGAACTGTGTGGAAATACAAGTGCCAGGAGAATGATGTGCTGCAGTGAGAAGGAAAAGGAAGGAGGAGCCAGGGCTCCTGTTGGAGTTTGTCGCTGATTTGGAGATGCTGCTGAGGGCCCAGCTGTCAGAGAGGTCCAGCAAGATGGAGGAGAGGGAAGCCGCTTGTTTTGTGACAAAGTCGCCACCAATGCTACAGGTTCCAGACACCAGCTACAGATGGGAGCTTCATAACAGACTGCTTAGTGGTGAGAGGCTGTTGGCCACAACAGACAATGGGAACCTAGGACCTGGATACAGATTTGGGGCCTTTGTGCCCAAATCAGCAATGACTGCTTCACCCCCCACCCCCCCACCCCTTCTAGACTCAGAGTAGATGTTAATATAATCAGCTCAAAACAACCTGATGCTGGGGTCTCCTGCTAAAATCTGGTTATTAAGATGTCTTTATCTGGTGGTATAATTCCCCATTGTGTGCCTCCTAGGTATGAATTACCATTGTGAATTGAGTCACACATTGTTTCTGTTTGTCTTAGTTCTTGGGTGCAATTCTCAGCTATAATATCTGGTTCCTGGTTCCATAGCGGAGGTAGCTGCATTCTGGCGGAGGCAACCAGGCTGGGTGCCAGACGGTCCATCACACCTAGCTTTACCAAATTGTGAACAGTATAAGACGGTAAACCATCTGCTGTGTGTTGCATATGTTTGCAGTCCAGATCAGACTGTGCAGCATAGGACACTAGCATTAGTTATCCTTGCATATTCTTTATTGCTCCTGGATAATAGAGAACCTATACAATACAATATGGCACAAGGGAAGTCATGTTTACTCACTGAATATCAACACTGCATTCACACATACTAGGGAATTCAATAAAGTAGTCAAAAAACTTTTCTGGTGGTAGTTCCCTTTAGCTGGGCCTAATTAGGGCCTAAATATCCCAAGCTTTAAACATATTACTGAGCACTGTTCAATCCATCATCCAAAAATGGAAAGAGTATGGCACAACTGCAAATCTACAGACATGGCAGTTCAAGTAAACTGACAGGCCGGGCATAGAGAACACTAATCAGAGAAGCAGCCAAGATGGTAACTCTGGAGGAGCTGCAGAGATCCACAGCTCAGGTGGGAGAATCTGTCCACAGGACAACTATTAATCATGCATTCCACAAATCTGGCCTTTATGGAAGAGTGGCAAGAAGAAAGCCATTGTTGAAAGAGAGCCATAGGAAGTCCTGTTTGCAGTTTGTGAGAAGCCATGTGGGGGACACAGCAAACATTATAAGAAGGTGCTCTGGTCAGATGAGACCAAAATGTAACTTTTTGGCCTAAAAGCAAAATGCTATGTGTGGTGAAAAACTAACACTGCACATTACCCTGAACACACCATCCCCACCATGAAACATGGTGGTGGCAGCATCATGTTGTGGGGATGCTTTTTTTCAGCAGGAACAGGGAAGTTGGTCGGAGTTGATGGGAAGATGGATGGAGCCAAATACAGGGTAATCTTAGAAGAAAACCTGTTAGGGTCTGCAAAAGACTTGAGACTGAGGCGGAGGTTCACCTTCCAATTGGACAATGACCCTAAACATACAGCCAGAGCTACAATGGAATGGTTTAGATCAAAGCATATTCAGATGTTAGAATGGCCCAGTCAAAGTCCAGACCTAAATCCAATTAAGAATCTGTAGCAAGACTTGAAAATTGCTGTTCACAGACACTCTGTATCCAAGTTGACAGAGCTTGAGCTATTTTGCACAGAAGAATGGGCAAATAATGTCACTCTCTAAATATGCTAAGCTGGTAGAGACATACCCAAAATGACTTGCAGCCGTAATTGCAGCAAAAGGTGGTTCTACAAAGTATTGACTCAGAGGGGCTGAATACAAATGCCCTCCACATATTTGTTTGTAAGAAAAATCGAAAAAAACATTTATCATTTTCCTTACACTTCACAATTATGTGTCACTTTGTATTGGTCTATCACATAAACTCCCGCCCTATGGAAGTTATGTGCACCACATAGAACACAGCTGCTGTGATTGACACCCCCTGAATCCCAGAAGTGTGTTAAAGACTAGGTCTTAGGCTGTGTTCACACTATTGTGAATTGGATGCGGATTCTCTGTATCCAATTCACCATAGCAGGAGATTTTGACCGGCGCTCTATGGAGCCAGTTCACATATGTCCGCTGTGGCTCCAGTGCAAATTTTCACATCGGACCTGAAACGGTGAACGGGGATGCACTGGACCTCTGCTGTGAGCCGCATGTGAAGATAGTGTGAACCCAGCCTAAAGCCTGTCATACATGGATTGAAATTTGGCCAGTTCAGCAGGGACCATCAATGTATTAGCAGGGAGGTTGTACAGAAGTCAATCTACTGGGATTTTCCCAGCTCGATCAGTGCTGCAGGCTATAGCCTGCAACACTGATCAGTGCATACTGACAGCGGTTACCGATCCTGGGACAGCATCCATTAGGGGGTGGTGCACCACCCTCTAGATCCAGCTGTCCTCAACCACACTTCAGTATGGTCCCCCCAGGACTCCCCATAGGGGAGGAGCTCCTGGCAGCAGGAGATAGCAGTGAAGCCGATCAGCAGGCAGTGTCAGTGCAGGATGCTGAGTGCCCAGCTGAGTGCCCAGCCCACCATGGCTGAGGATCGGCACTAGGCTGAGCTGGGACCTCCCAGCCCCAGCAACAGAGCCCTGGCTGGGCGGGGCGGAGGGAGGCATAAGGGGGACAGGGGCTGAAAATCACAGGCGTGCACACTGGGACACTAGCAGAGGACTGATCTGTCCTGACTGTTTAGGAGCAGAGGCGGCTCTTTAAGTAGTAAAATTAGAAGGCCATGAGGACTAATTAAAGAGCTGCCTCTGCATTTATGCATGGAGGTGGCGCCACCCCCCTAAAAAAATGACACCCATGGCAAATGCCTTGTTTGCCTCGCGGTAGAGGACAAGACTCCAAATTTCCAGCTATTCCAACTTCTGTATGGGTAAGTTCTTTCGATGTTTGTCGTACAAATCCCAGCAGAGTCACATGTGCTTTTGAGTCCAGAAGTGCCTTTGTGGAGATGCCTTCTACTTACACTGGTACATTGGGAGAAGGCCCTACTAACTTGTCAGGGATTTTTTTTGGAGCAGCGAGGACAACAAGTCCGTGGTCTGTATTTGTGCCCCCTTCTTAGTTTTGCTGGTGTCTTGATTGAGTTCTAGGAGGTTGGTGTGCATTGTCCTTTTGGGGCTGCATATCCAAGTTCAAGGAGGGTGAGTTGGACAGTTACTCAAAAAAGAAGGAAGGCTGTGGACCTCCTTGTTGTTTCCTTGCATCTTTTGGATTTGGAGCTAGCTGTTGTAGATGGGTACCCGGCTGGCTCCTTCACCAGGACTATCAGAAGTTTGCCACCGGTTTCTGGTGCTGGCTTTCAGACTTTGGCATCGCGTCGGTAGTGTTCCAACCCCTTGATCATACAGTTTTTTAACAGGAACAGTCGTTACAGTTCAAGATTGATTGGGCCCTGGAACTTTCTCGCCAGACAATGTGGTGATTTTGGCAGCCAGTAAAGTCCTAATCTCCATCGTTTGTGGCATCTGTGACTTCAGGTTGGCTATCCTAGAACTGACCTATATTGCACCCACCGACCCAACTTTGGCCAATGATGCTGGTGCAGGCCTGGCCACAGCCTTCTTGGCCTCAAACATGGCTTTCTCTTCTCTCACTGTTTTAATGAGCTCAGCATACTTTAGCAACATGCCATTTTCTGAATTATTTAGCTGGATTCCAATTGGATCAGAATGTAAAGTACCTCTCACAATCTGGTTTAGTCTGGCTTTATTGTGTACATTACAGGCCTTCTCTCAGACCACCGTGTACATTACAGGCCTTCCCTCATACCACCATCCAAAAGCACTGTGTACATTACAAGACTCCCCTCATAGCACTGTCCAAAGCACTGTGTACATTACAGGCCTCCCCTCATACCACCGTCCAGAGCACTGTGTACATTACAGGCCTCCCCTCATACCACTGTCCAGAGCACTATGCGTATTACAGGCTTTCCCTCATACCACCATCCAAAAGCACTGTGTACAATACAGGCCTCCCCTCATACCACTGTCCAGAGCACTGTATACATTACAGGCCTCCCCTCATACTACCATCCAGAGCACTGTGTACATTACAGGCCTCCCCTCATACCACTGTCCAGAGCACTGTGTACTTTACAGGCCTCCCCTCATACCACCATCCAGAGCACTGTGTACATTACAGGCCTCCCTTCATACCACCGTCCAGAGCAGTGTAGCCCCCCTAGGGCCCTTTCACACTTGTACGACTTGTTCTAAGACTTGCAATGGCAAAGTTGCATGACTAGACGTTCCCCATGATTTCCAATGACAACCATTCATATTAGTACAAGTTGTGCGACTTCGAAGTAGTCCCTGTACTACTTTGATCTAACTTTGATGCGAGTTCAGGTTCATAGACCTCAAGTCTCTGAAATTCCTCAAGTCTCTGAAAAAGTCGCCTGAAATTGCGGCTGCAAAATCGCAGTAAAATCGCGTCAAAAATCACGCGAATTTGAAGTCGCGGTAGTGTGAAAGCGGCCTTTCACACTTGTACAACTTGTCCCACAATTTGGGACTGCAAAGTAGCATGACAAGTCGTTCCCCATGATTTCCAATGACAACCATTCATATTAGTACGACTTCAAGTCGTTCCGACTTCAAAGTAGTCCCTGCACTACTTTGGTCTGACTTTGATGCCAGTTACATAGGCATTCCCTGAAATTGCGGCAAAATCGCACGTCTTTGAAGTCGCAGTATTGTGATATAGACAGCATGATTATTGCACAGGTGCGCCTTAGGCTGGCCACAAAAAAAGGCCAGCCTAATGGCCCGTACACACGATCCAAAAATTGGAATAAAAATACCGCTCTCGGCGCATTTGTACAATAATTGGTTAATTAGTACAGAGCTTTCGAGAGCCGATTGCGACAATTCATCCAATATTATTCGACCGGACAAGCACGAAAACTTTCCTCGTAGGATACCAGATTGTACAATTTTCATTTAGTCAGTACAGTTGTCATCCGAAAATACAATACAAATACATTACAACACATGACATCACTTCCAATTTTTTTTTCTGTCGTGTGAGAATTTTCGTTTTTTCAGTAACCTATTCAATTTCTACTTGCGACTATTAAGCGAAAAAAGTCGTACGATCTGTTGTACGATATTCAGATTGTGTGTACGGGTCATAAGGCAAACCTGTGCAATAATCAAGCTGTCTAATCAATATATGGATATGCCACACCTGTGAGGTGGATGGTTTATCTCGGCAAAGGAGAAGTGCTCACTAACACAGATTAAGCCCAGGTTCACACTGAGCTGTGGAAATGAAGCCGTGTGGGTTCAGCTGAACTCGCACAATTTCACTCATATATATTTTTACAGATTTACTCTGGTATTTTTCAGCATGGGCCCTAAAAGTGATTACAAATGCTCAATTTTTTATTTTAATTAAAAAAACAAACATGTCATAGTAGCCATGGGGGCACTCGTGCTTGTTTTCTCTTGAGCCCCGATCTGTGTCTCCATTCACACACAGAGAGCAGCTTGGCCTCTGCCCCTCCACAATGGCTCCCGCTGCTATGCCTAAGCAAATGATGAGGAAGAGAGCCATGAGAGGCTCTGCTTTTGTGCACATTGCTGGATCGACATCGAGGTAAGTATGAGGAGGATTGGGAGGGGGGCTGCTGCACACAGAAGGTTTTCTACTTTAATGTAGAGAATACATTAAGGTAAAAAAAAAGTCTGCCTTTAGAACCACTTTAAAGCGGAGTTCCGCTTAAAAAAAAAAAAATTAAAAGTCAGCAGCTACAAATACTGCAGCTGCTGACTTTTAATATTCGGACACTCACCTGTCCCAGGGTCCAGCGATGCGCGTGAATGAAGCCCCGCTCGTCTCCCCCTCCTCTCTGCGGCACCAGCATTGTTACTGCACAGCCGGGCATGCACTGCGCATGCATGAGCCGCGCGGTGCGCCGGGAGGAAGTGAGAACTGGGACTCTCTAAAAAGAGGGTATCCCCCCCCCCCAAAAAAAATTACATGCCAAATGTGGCATGTCAGGGGGTCACCTTCCCTTAAAGAGGAAGTTCCATTTTTGGGTAGAACTCCGCTTTAATACAGAACAAGCCTACTAGTATGTGTGTGTCTCGATCACAGTATCTTACATTTTCCCTATTCTCCCTGTCTCCAACTTCTTCTTCTGTCTGTTGTGACGGTCATTATCTGCCCTATTAGCTTTTCTCCTTAACTCTCCTCACTTGCCCATGCTGTCAACACTTTCAGTAGAACAAAACACGATGCATTGGAGAAAATTTACTAAAGCTGGAACACCCAGAATCTGGTGCAGCTGTGCATGGTAGCCAATCAGCTTCTATCTTCAGCTTGTTCAGTTAGGCTTTGGCAATAAAACCTGGAAGCTGATTGGTTCCTATGCAGAAGTGAGCCTAATTTTGTACCCTGAAAAATTTGTACATAAACTACACGTCTTGTTCTCTGATTTTTTTACACCTCTTTTGAATCCACCCACAATATGCAAAATTCAAATACTATATACTAGCAAATCAGAGCTGAGTAGGTGGCAGTAAAGAAAACTATTAAAGCTGACCCTTGGGAAAACTTAAACGTCTCTTAACGACTTAATTTTAATGCTTTCCTTTATAGCTTACTTACGTAAAATTGCAGTATTTAATGAAAACCCATCATGAAAGAAAAATTGAGGCTGCCATTTCTGAGCTTTCCTATTAAAAGTACTAATTGCCTGGCTGCCATGCTGGCCCTCTTGCTTTAATAGTTTGAGACACTAATCTGGAACAAGTATGCAGATCAAGACTTCAGACCTCTCTCTGACTTCCCCCTATCTACATACACTATATTGTCAAAAGTATTGGGACACCTGTCTTTACATGCACATGAACTTTAATGGCATCCCAGTCTTAAGCTTCGTACACACGGTCAGATTTTCTGACGGGAATTATGTGTTGACAGATTGTGTTGCCCTAAAATCAGTCCGTCAGACAAAAGTCCAAAGTAGAAACACGCATGCTCAGAAGCAAGGATGAGCCGGAAGTGGTTGATCTTGTAAACTAGCGTTCGTAATGGAGAATTAACATTTGTGACGCGGCAAATTATGAAATCTCTAAATGCAGGGCACATTCGCTTCTTCTTTAATGGGATAACAATGAAGCTGCTTTGCTGGTGATACTGGTGGAGTTATGGCAAACTAATTTTCAAATGCTTTTTTTTTCTAGTGATATCAAGAATAATATTATAATGCTTATTTTTTTTTTTTTTTTGGTGCAAGTTACCACAACACCATTATCCCGTAGTTTTTAAGAACAAAGATACAACTATGTTGGTGTCCCTTGTTAATTTTACATTGTATTTTTTAAA
Source organism: Lithobates clamitans (assembly GCA_037952925.1). Classification (NCBI taxonomy): domain Eukaryota; kingdom Metazoa; phylum Chordata; class Amphibia; order Anura; family Ranidae; genus Lithobates; species Lithobates clamitans. The sequence continues at coordinate 473,557 of JBBGZY010001669.1, read as the reverse complement.
ATGTAACTGCCTACTCCCAAACTGTCATTTGAAGTAAAACACATAGCCAAGTATTATTCTCCACAAATTATTTATCGTGCACCGCATCCCATTCACATAACATTTTAAAATCTATTAGTTTGAATGCATCTGGTTCACATATGTGCGTTGCATTCGCACTCCGCATTGCCCAAAAAATGTGTGCGTTTTCTAGGCAGTGCGGTGCGAATTGAAGGCACATATTCTTCTATGGGAACGCATCTGATTCGCAGGCATTCTCTCCCCCTCCTCACTACACCTCTCCCTGCTCAGCTGATTCTCACCTACAACGGAGAGTAACCGCTGAACAGCTGTTTTTTTCTCTTCACAGAGAAAACGGAGCTGGAATTCGCACCGGACTGGTGTGAATCCAGCCTAAAAAAAGAAAACAAATAAAAGTAGACATGCTATCTGCCAATAGAACTTAACCAAAAAGTGCATTCTATGCATCCAAAAATATAACAAATCAAATCATTATTCAACCAAAAAAATTAAAAAAAGCCTCATGCATGTGTCCTGCTTCTTAATATAGGCGGCAACAATGCCAAGAGTTGGCGAAAGCAGGGGTCCGTCATCCTAAGATAATTACGAAAATCATCCGGATTATTCTCCTGGAGCTCCTGCAGCAAAGGCATATGACATAATTGGTCACGATTAATAAAGCAACCCATTTTTGGTCCAATAAATCTTCCTCCTCCTGTTCCTGGACTGGACTTGGGTCAAAGCAATAACTCCAAGGCCAATAATAAATAACACGTTATCTCCTCTGATTCCGCAACATGTCTGGTTGACGAACGGCTGTTCAGAAACAAACTGAAAAGCGCAAAATGAAAAGCGCGAATCAACACTCACCAAACTTCTACTAACATGAAATTAGCAGAAGGAGCCCAAAGGGTGGTGCCTGACAATTGAACTTCCTCTTTATCGGCTCGTAGTACGTCTAGTATGTCACACTCACTACGTTTGTGTTTGTTGGCAGACAACTGTGTACCGTTTGTATGCAAGACAAGTTCACGGCACACGCCCTTCGGACAAAAGTCTGAAGCTTTGTCTGTGGAAAATCTGATCGTGTGTACAAGTCTAAGTCTGTAGGGTTCAATACTGAGTTGGCCATCCCTTTGCAGCTATAACAGCTTCAACTCTGGGAAGGCTGTCCACAAGGTTTAGGAGTGTGTCTATAGAAATGTTTGACCATTCTTCCAGAAGCCCATTTTGTGCGGTCGGGCACTGATGTTGGATGAGAAGGCCTGGATCGCAGTCTCCTCTCTAATTCATCCCAAAGGTGTTCTATCGGGTTGAGGTCAGTTAAGTTCCTCCACCCCAAACTTGCTTATCCATGTCTTTATGGACCTTGCTTTGTGCACTGGTCCAAATCATTAAGTAGAGGGGGGATTATGGTGTGGGGTTGTTTTTCCGGGTTTGGGCTTGGTCCTTTAGTTCCAGTCAAGGGAATTCTTAAGGCGTCAGCATACCAAGACCTTTTGGACAATTTCATGTTCCCAACTGTTTGGGAACAGTTTGGGGATGGCCCCTTCCTGTTCCAACATGACTGCACTCCAGTGCACAAAGCACGGTCCATAAAGACATGGATGAGCAAGTTTGGGGTGGAGGAACTTGATTGGCCTGCACAGAGTCCTGACCTCAACCCAATAGAACACCTTTGGGATGAATTAGAGCGGAGACTGCAAGCCAGGCCTTTTCGACCAACATCAGTGTCTGACCTTACAAATGCGCTTCTGGAAGAGTGGTGAAACATTCCCATAGACACACTACTAAACCTAAAACCTTCCCAGCAGAATTGAAGCTGTTATACCTGCAAAGGGTGGGCCAACTCAATATTGAACCCTACGGACTAAGACTAGGATGCTGTTTAAGTTCAAGTGCGTGTAAAGGCAGGCATCCCAATACTTTTGACAATATAGTGTATGTATTCTGACTCTAAAATTTTAAAGCCAGTGGGTCAGCACAGTGGCTAATTAACATTTTCAATTAGAACACAATCCATGGTTTAAGAACCTGGAAAGACAGCCAGCCTTCTGATGACAGCACAAGACAAGACCTCTCTAGCTTCATCCACTATGGTATAATTTATCCTCAAATTGTTCAGCTGAAGCTTTTCAACCTGCCAGCCTTCTTATCTCTAATGTAAGGCCTCATTGGCCTGTCAAAATTAATGGTTCCCTATGAGAACCTATTGATTTGAATAGAAGTCACACCACAAATCGGATCATGATGATCCGACTTGTGATGCGACTTGTGCGCTGAGAATCTTGAAGGGGAACCCTCACCAAATTGGAAAAAAAACTGGCGTGGGGTTCCCCCCCAAGAGCATACCAGACCCTTAGGTCTGGTATGGATTTTAAGGGGAACCCCCACGCCCAAAAAATTGCCATGGGGTTCCCCCCAAAATCCATACCAGACCCTTATCCGAGCCTTTGGGGCCCTTGTCCCCATGTTGATGGGGGCAAGGGCCTCTTCCTGACAACCCTGGCCGTTGGTTGCCAGGGGTCTGCGGGTGGGGGGCTTATGGGAATCTGGAAGCCCCCTTTAACAAGGGGGCCCCCAGATCCCACCCCCCACCCTATGTGAATGAGTATAGGGTACATTGTACCCCTACCCATTCACCCAAAAAAAAGTGTCAAAAATAAAAACAGTACACAGGTTTTTGACAAAGTAATTTATTGAAGCAGCTCCAGCATCTCTTCTTCCGATTTCTTCTCCCTCCGGCAATGTCTTCATCCTCTGGTTCTTCTCCCTCCGCTGATGTCTTCTCCCACTGCCGGTTCTCCTCTCTGCTGTTTTCTCCCGCTGCAGGTTCTCATCTCTCTGCTGTCTTCTCCCTCCGACAGGTCTCATCTCTCCGCTGTCTTCTCCCTGTGTTCTTCCTTCGATACCCTCTCAACGCTCTCTCCCGCTGTAATGCTAGGGCCACCGTGTGCCATTACTTATATAGCCATGGGACGGGGCCACTTGATGACATCATCCGGAGGCCCTGTTCCCTTATGACATCACTGCTCAATCATGTCGCAGGTGGTGACATCACAAGGGCCCCCATTGCTCCAAAGCACCCACCCCCTATGTTGAGGGTATGTGGTCTGGTATGGTCTTGGGGGGGAACCCCACGCCAGTTTTTTTTTTTCATTTTGGCATGTGTTCCCCTTCAAGATTCTCAGCGCCCAAGCTGCACCGCAAGTTGGATCAAAATTATCCGACTTCTGGTGCGACTTCTATTTAAATCAATGGGCTCCCATAGGAAACCATTGATTTTGAATAGAGGCAGAGAAACGTGGATTAACGCCAATGCAAAAAACTATTAAAAGCATGTCGCTTTTTTCTGGCGTTGGTAGTGGCTTTGCAGCTCATTTCCCACTTTTGCCCCACAGCCAGGCACAAGGTAGATTCACACAGCCTGGTGAACACACTTTCACTTGTTGTCTTCAATAATCAGTCTAGGGGTTTTGTTTTTTTTGTTTTATTTTGGGAGAACGTGGATAAGGAAGGGGGTGAAGTGGGATACTCCAGAAAATAGAACTATTCACAACTGAGGACATCTAACTGATCTCTTGGTTAAGCTCTGGTGAAGTCCTTGCTGAAAGCAAATAGAAGACTTCTCCTTGGCAGTAGCAACAGTGTCAGGATTGAGTAACTGAGTAGTCCCTTAGTAACAGTAGTACTGTAGCTACCTAGGAGGGTGCTACATAGGTTTAGCACCCTTGTCTTAAACAGGGGCTACTAGTAAATTTAGCTGTGCTAGGTGGTAACTGTCCTGGCTAATTTGTAGTCTTTGTGATCATTTGGGTTTTCTCCATAGAAAACTGTGTTTTTTTGATTAGCCAATCAAAAAACTGAACTGTGGTTCCTCCCTTCTGTCAATAGGTTGCACTGCTGCATTTGTTTTTTTGATTAGCCAATCAGTAGGAGTTGCAGGCCTTTTAGCATGCTGGAAAAGAGTATATATTTGAAGGAAGTCAGGTGACCTTGGTCTGCTGTGGATGTGTGAGGAACAGCTGCCTTGGGTGAGGCCTGGAATCTTGGGCCTGGCTATGTGCTCGAGTCTCTACCAGAGAGAGCCTGTTTGTTGCCTAGAGGCATGAGGGAGGCTCTGCCAGAGAACCTGTTTGTTCCCGGGAGGCATTAGAGAAAGGATGGAGTTCTAAAATGAAGTACCAGAGGTTACTCGTCCATGAACCTGGGACTGTGGAGAATCTGGGAATGCATAAAGAGGGACTCATCCAAGGATTTTTTTGGTTGCTATTGGAGTCAGCGGTTGTTACGTAGATACAGAGCGATGGGTGCAGGCCTAAGGCCCCTGTTTTGTATTGCTGTCTACCTGGCTGGTTTTGTTTTTGGAGTCTGCTGATCTGTCTACCTACTGTCCTAGGGTGTCCTGTGTCCTAACCCTGTTTCCCTACATTTTATTGTTGTGAGTAGGGATGAGCCGAACACCCCCCGGTTCGGTTCGCACCAGAACCTGCGAATGAACCGAAAAATCGCGCGAACTTTAGAACCCCATTGACGTCTCCTTGGCAGTAGCAACAGTGTCAGGATTGAGTAATTGAGTAGTCCCTTACTCGCTCTTGGTGGGCGCAGAAAAAGAATTGTAATTACATGCCCCTGTTGAAAAGGGGCTGAAAAATTGGGCCTTAGGCACTGGTGCTGGTGCCACAACACTGCAACCCCTCACAGATACTTTAGTTGGAACGCAGGAACGAGCCCTGCTGCAAAGTATTGCTTAAAAAATTGTAATTACACGCCCCTGTTAAACAGGGGCCGAAAAATTAGGCCTTAGGCACTGGTGCTGGTGCCACAACACTGCAACCCCTCACAGATACTCTAGTTGGAACGCAGGAACGAGCCCCACTGCAAAGTATTGCATCAAAAATCGTAATTACACAGGGGCAGAAAAATTGGGCCTTTGGTGGTGGTGGTGGTGCTGGTGCCACAACACTGTAAGTCCTCACTCACTCTTGGTGGGCGCAGAAACGGGCCCTGCTGTGAAATATTAGATCAAAAATTGTAATTACATGCCCCTGTTGAACAGGGGCTTAAAAATTGGGCCTTAGGCACTGGTGCCACAACACTGCAACCCCTCACCGATACTCTAGTTGGAACGCAGGAACGAGCCCTGCTGCAAAGTATTGCATCAAAAATTGTAATTACACTCTCCTGTTAAACAGGGGCTGAAAAACTAGGCCTTAGGCACTGGTGCTGGTGCCACAACACTGCAACCCCTCACAGATACTCTAGTTGGGACGCAGGAACGAGCCCTGCTACAAAGTATTGCATCAAAAATTGTAATTACACGCCCCTGTTAAACAGGGGCTGAAAAATTGGGCCTTAGGCACTGGTGCTGGTGCCACAACACTGCAACCCCTCACAGATACTCTAGTTGGAACGCAGGAAGAGCCCTGCTGCAAAGTATTGCATCAAAAATTGTAATTACACGCCCCTGTTAAACAGGGGCTGAAAAATTGGGCCTTAGGCACTGGTGGCGGCGCCCAGAACCAAAAATGTTCTTACAAGCTATCAGCGTGATCATTGAGGAGGAAGAGGATAACAACTCAGGATAGTCACTCAGCATCAGCATAGGCAGTCTTTGAAGGGATCTGAGATTTCAAAAAAATGATTCCGTTACATCAGCATCAGGTGCTTGGTAGCTGGTGGTGATCCAAGACTGATTCATTTTTATGAAGGTCAGTTGATCGACCGAGTCGATGGACAGACGCACCCTGTGATTGGTTACAAAGCCTCCAGCAGCACTGAATGTGCGTTCCGAAAGAACGCTGGATGCAGGACAGGCCAGTAGCTCAATTGCATACTGTGCAAGCTCTGGCCAGTGATCCATCCTCAAGACCCAGTAAACTAGAGGATTTTTGGAGGGAAAGGTGTCCAAGTCAGATCTTGCCCCTAGGTATTCCTGCACCATGTAAAACAGACGCTGGCGATGGTTGCTGGAACCGATCATACCTTGGGGCTGCGGACTAAAAAATTGTCTGAACGCATCGGTCAGACGGCAACCTTCTCCACCGCTCCTTCTTTGACTGACCAAAGCCTCAGCAACACGTTGTCCAGAAACAGGAGTTTGTAACCTCCCAGTCTCTGGGAACGCGTTGCACAGACCTTTCGGCAAGGCCTCCCGAAGATGTTTCATCCTCTGCTCCCTCTGCGACGGCAAGATAAGGTCCGCAACCTTACCCTTGTAACGTGGATCAAGGAGGGTTGCCAGCCAGTATTGGTAGTTCTCCTTGATACCACGAATACGAGGATCCTTACACAGGCTTTGCAGGATCAGGGAGGCCATGCAGCGTAGGTTTGCTGAGGCATTCGGTCCGGAGTCCTCTGGCTCACTAAGGACGACATGGTCTGCAGCCACCTCCTCCCAGCCACATACAAGTCCATGTGTTTCTTGGGACTGATCCCTTAAAGACTGCTGCTGATGCTGAGTGCCAGGCTCCACCTCCATACTGACACAGTCCTCCTCCTCCTCCTCGTCCTCTTCCTGTGTGATTGGCGGGCACGCAAGAACACTGTCTGGATAAAGGGGGCCTTGAGAGCTAAGGAAGTCCTCCTTTTCCTGCCTCTGTTCTGCCTCAAGTGCCCTGTCCATTATTCCACGCAGCGTGTGCTCCAACAGGTGGACAAGGGGGACAGTGTCACTGATGCATGCACTGTCACTGCTCACCATCCTCGTGGCCTCCTCAAATGGTGACAGGACAGTGCATGCATCCCTTATCATGGCCCACTGGCGTGGGAAAAAAAAAACAAGCTCCCTTGACCCTGTCCTGGTGCCATAGTTGCACAGATACTCATTGATGGCCCTCTGCTGTGTGTGCAGCCGCTGCAGCATGGCCAACGTTGAGTTCCACCTGGTGGGCATGTCACAGATTAGGTGGTTCTTGGGCAGGTTAAACTCCTTTGGAGGTCTGCCAGCCGAGCACTGGCATTATATGACCGGCGGAAATGCACACAGACTTTCCTGACCTGCCTCAGGACATCCTGTAAGCCTGGGTACCTACCCAAGAACTGCTGCACCACCAAGTTAAGGACGTGAGCCAAACAGGGCACATGGGTCATTTGTCCCTGTCGGAGGGCAGAGAGGAGGTTGGCGCCATTGTCGCAAACCACCATTCCTGCCTTAAGTTGGTTTGGCGTCAACCACCTCTGAACCTGCCCCTGCAGAGCTGACAGAACCTCTGCCCCAGTGTGGCTCCTGTCCCCCAAGCACACCAGCTCAAGCACTGCATGGCATCTTTTGGCCTGCATACTTGCGTAGCCCCTTGAATGGCTATGGAGTACCACTGGTTCCGAGGACAAAGCACAGGAAGAGGCCATGGAGGAAGAAGAAGAGGAGGGGGTGGAGGAGAGAGGTGTGTCACAATCATTAGTAGTGGCATTTTGGAGGCGTGGTGGCGGAACAACCTCCAACACTACTGCACCTTGTCCTGCATCCTTCCCAGCTGCCAGCAGAGTCACCCAATGCGCGGTGAAACTTAGGTAACATCCCTGTCCATGCCTGCTGGAGTCAGCGGTAATATGCACCTTACCGCTGACCGCCCTGTCCAGCGAGGCATGGCCATTGCCTTCCACATGCCGGTAGCAGCTGGGGCAGGGAAATTTGCCTGGTACAATCTGATGTTGGTGTACCGAAAGCAGATTGCCCACAAGTACTTGGCTGTGACACACCTAATTCTAAACCTTCATTCCACTCAGTGCAGGTCTCAGAGAGGACTGAAGGTATAGTAGGGTTGGAGATCTCAGTTGATGAGGAGCAAGGAGAGGTCCTCTTTGTTCTTTGGTGTGGGTCTTTTAGATATGCTTGCCAACGAACTGCATGGCAGGTCAACATATGTCTGGTCAAGTATGTGGTGCGATCTGATGCACTCGTCCCAAAAAAGGCCCACACCAAAGAACTTTTGGAATAACGCGCAGAGACAGCAGTGCCCTGCACATGGGGAGCTTTGGGGTGTGATGCAGTCAGTGTGCTGCCCTTAGGTTGGCCGCTGGAGGGCATCCTGCCTGGTTGGTGATGTGCCTCCTCCTCCTCCTCCTCCTCCTCTCTCCTATCAGGCACCCACGTTGAGTCAGTGACCTCATCATCCCCTCTCACCTCATCACTGGAGAAAACCTGGCAGTATGCTGCAGCAGGGGGAGCATGACTGCCAGATTGCTGTCCTTCTTGGGCACCCCCTCTGTCCGTGCTCACTTTACTGCCTCCATCTAGCTTAGTATCATCATCAGAGGCTTCTAAACACTGGGCATCCTCCTGGAGCAGGTACCCAACACTGTGGTCAAACAGTTCAAAGGACTCCTCAGGAGGACTTGGTGGGGCTAGGGAAGGAGTCACTGATGCCATTGAGCTTAGGGAAGAGGCCGCGTTGGCAGCTGCTTTGCCAGATAAAGTACCCTGAGCATGGGTGAGAGAGGATGAGGAGGATGAGGACGGCTTGGTCATCCACTCGACCAAGTCTTCCGCATGTTGCGGCTCAACACGTTCATCTGCCGAAAAAAAGGCGAAGCGTGTCCCACGGCCACGTGCTGATGAGGATGCACCATCTCCACGACCAGCACTGTTGCCTCTAGACACAGAGCCTGCTTGCCCTCTTTTATTGGCTTGTGACTGTCTGCCTCTCCTTGTTGGCCTTCCAGACATACTAATGGCCTGTAGCTGCACTAAGCTGGGATATATATATATATATATATATATATATATATATATATATATATATATATATACTGATACTGCAGCTAGCAAAATCATCTGCCTGCCTGTAGTATGAGAACACCACCAACCTTCTACAGGTAGCTTTAGCTGAACACTGTGCAGAGCTCGCAAAAAACTAACTTGTAGCTTATTTAGCTGCCTGCGGTAGTGATAGGATCAGGAAAACACCACCAACCTTCTACAGGTAGCTTTAGCTGAACACTGTGCAGAGCTCGCAAAAAAATAACTTGTAGCTTATTTAGCTGCCTGAGGTAGTGATAGGATCAGGAAAACACCACCAACCTTCTACAGGTAGCTTTAGGTGAATACTGTGCAGAGCTCACAAAAAAATAACTTGTAGCTTATTTAGCTGCCTGCAGTAGTGATAGGATCAGGAAAACACTACCAACCTTCTACAGGTAGCTTTAGGTGAACACTGGCAAGAGCTCGCAAAAAAATAACTTGTAGCTTATTTAGCTGCCTACGGTAGTGATAGGATCAGGAAAACACCACCAACCTTCTACAGGTAGCTTTAGGTGAACACTGTGCAGAGCTCACAAAAAAATAACTTGTAGCTTATTTAGCTGCCTGCGGTAGTGATAGGATCAGGAAAACACCACCAACCTTTTACAGGTAGCTTTAGCTGAACACTGTGCAGAGCTCGCACTACACTAACTTGTAGTTTTAGCTGAACACTGTGCAGAGCTCGCAAAAAATTAACTTGTAGCTTATTTAGCTGCCTGCAGTAGTGATAGGATCAGGAAAACACAACCAACCTTCTACAGGTAGCTTTAGGTAAACACTGTGCAGAGCTCGCAAAAAACTAACTTGTAGCTTATTTAGCTGCCTGCGGTAGTGATAGGATCAGGAAAACACCACCAACCTTCTACAGGTAGCTTTAGCTGAACACTGTGCAGAGCTCACAAAAAACTAACTTGTAGCTTATTTAGCTGCCTACGGTAGTGATAGGATGAGGAAAACACCACCAACCGTCTACAGGTAGCATTAGCTGAACACTGTGCAGAGCTCGCACTACACTAACTTGTAGCTTTAGCTGAACACTGTGCAGAGGTCGCACTACACTAACTTGTAGTTTTAGCTGAACACTGTGAGGAGGACGCACTACACTAACTTGTAGTTTTAGCTGAACACTGTGCAGAGCTCGCAAAAAATTAACTTGTAGCTTATTTAGCTGCCTGCAGTAGTGATAGGATCAGGAAAACACAACCAACCTTCTACAGGTAGCTTTAGGTAAACACTGTGCAGAGCTCGCAAAAAACTAACTTGTAGCTTATTTAGCTGCCTGCGGTAGTGATAGGATCAGGAAAACACCACCAACCTTTTACAGGTAGCTTTAGCTGAACACTGCAGAGCTCACAAAAAACTAACTTGTAGTTTATTTAGCTGCCTACGGTAGTGATAGGATGAGGAAAACACCACCAACCGTCTACAGGTAGCATTAGCTGAACACTGTGCAGAGCTCGCACTACACTAACTTGTAGCTTTAGCTGAACACTGTGCAGAGGTCGCACTACACTAACTTGTAGTTTGAGCTGAACACTGTGAGGAGGACGCACTACACTAACTTGTAGTTTTAGCTGAACACTGTGAGGAGGATGCACTACACTAACTTGTAGCTTTAGCTGAACACTGTGCAGAGGTCGCACTACACTAACTTGTAGTTTTAGCTGAACACTGTGAGGAGGACGCACTACACTAACTTGTAGCTTTAGCTGAACATTGTGCAGAGGTCGCACTACACTAACAAGTAGTTTTAGCTGAACACTGTTCAGAGGATGCACTACACTAACTTGTAGCTTTAGTTGAACACTGTGCAGAGGTCGCACTACACTAACTTGTAGTTTTAGCTGAACACTGTGAGGAGGATGCACTACCCTAACTTGTAGCTTTAGCTGAACACTGTGCACTACACTAACTTGTAGTTTTAGCTGAACACTGTGAGGAGGAGGCACTACACTAACTTGTAGCTTATTTAGCTGCCTGCGGTAGTGATAGGATCAGGAAAACACCACCAACCTTCTACAGGTAGCTTTAGCTGAACACTGTGCAGAGCTCGCAAAAAACTAACTTGTATCTTATTTAGCTGACTGCGGTAGTGATAGAATCAGGAAAACACCACCAACCTTCTACAGGTAGCTTTAGTTGAACACTGTGCAGAGCTCGCAAAAAACTAACTTGTATCTTATTTAGCTGCCTGCGGTAGTGATAGGATCAGGAAAACACCACCAACCTTCTACAGGTAGCTTTAGCTGAACACTGTGCAGAGCTCGCAAAAAACTAATTGTAGCTTATTTAGCTGCCTGCGGTAGTGATAGGATCAGGAAAACACCACCAACCTTCTACAGGTAGCTTTAGCTGAACACTGTGCAGAGGTCGCACTACACTAACTTGTAGTTTTAGCTGAACACTGTGAGGAGGACGCACTACACTAACTTGTAGCTTTAGCTGAACACTGTTTAGAGGACGCACTACACTAATTTGTAGCTTTAGCTGAACACTGTGCAGAGGTCGCACTATACTAACTTGTAGTTTTAGCTGAACACTGTGAGGAGGATGCACTACACTAACTTGTAGCTTTAGCTGAACACTGTGAGGAGGACGCACTACACTAACTTGTAGCTTTAGCTGAACACTGTGAGGAGGACGCACTATCCTAACTTGTAGCTTTAGCTGAACAATGTGCAGAGGTCACACTAAACTAACTTTTAGATTTAGCTGAACACTGTGAGGAGGACGCACTACACTAACTTGTAGTTTTAGCTGAACACTGTGCAGAGGTCACACTAAACTAACTTGTAGCTTTAACTGAACACTGTGAGGAGGATGCACTACACTAACTGTAAATAGTCTAGCTGCCTGACTGTGGTACTAATAGGATCAAAAGAACACCAGCAATTTTCTTCAGGTAGCTGTAAATACTGTAACAAGACAAGCCTGCCTGTCAATAGGAAGATAACAGGAACAGATCTAGCTAAACTGAATACAGTGTATATATATATATATATATATATATATATATACAACACCTGGGATGCATATATATATACACAATACACTGTAAGTGCAGCTAACTCACTGACTGTCCTGCCTAATCTATCTAACTTAAATCAAATGACACTGTCTCTCTGTCTATCTCTTTCAACGTCGGAACACACATTACACAGGGCCGCCATGCAGGCGGCCTTATATAGTGTGGGGCATGTACTAAATCCCCTGAGCCATAATTGGCCAAAGCCTCTTTGGCTTTGGCCAATTACGGCTCTCTGTTCAGACTGCGCTGTGATTGGCCAAGCATGCGGGTCATAGTGCATGCTTGGCCAATCACCAGCCAGCAATGCACTGCGATGCCGCAGTGAATCATGGGCCATGACGCGCCACACGAATTTGGCACGAACGGCCCATATCCTTCGCAATTCGGCGAACGGGCGAACAGACGATGTTCGAGTCGAACCTGGGTTCGACTTGAACACGAAGCTCATCCCTAGTTGTGAGCAATAAACTCACTTTTGTTTATCCTAAAAGTGACTGCGGCTCATCTTTTCTGCAACCATCCACACCCACCATGCCTAAGAACCAACACCCTGAGGTAAATGTCAGCCCTCCCTGGTGCCAGGGATCAGAGGACGCTACAAAAACAAAGAGCAGGTGCACAGTGTGATGGGAGAGAGAAAACTGCTGAGACTAGAATAGCATAGTTCTTCTTGAATAATCTTTAATAGAAGTGATTCTATTAGCTAGCAGCTATAAAGCTGCTGGATCACTTCTAGGCAGGACAGGTATAACCACACCTTCACCTTCCATGTTTCCCCAGCTCATTTGAAAATCCTTAGACTCCATGATATTCTAAAATTGCTTCCCGATGGAGAGTGGCTGGAGTTCAGGAAATTTCTGTTCTCTCAATTTCTTCTGTAATGCCTGAACCTAGAAGGGCTCTACTCTGGACCTACTTGGGCTGAGTGTACGTCAGGGGGGATTCAAGAGTAACAGTACAAGCCAAACTGACAGTTTTTATGTATAAAAAAATTAAACTGTTTGTTGCTGCGTAATTTTACTCTTAGTTAAAGGTGTGCTAATGTTTTCACATCTCTTTAATACTGCTTGCTAATTTCCCTCACAAGCCCCTCTTAGTAAATGTAACAAAGAAGAGGTCATAAGCAATAATATCAAATTCTTCTCAACTCTCAAAGGAGTATCACATTCCCACATTTGAATAATTGCCATAAGTGTGCCATACACACATAAGGAATGCTTCATTACCTGATGACTGCTGTGTGATTTGCTTATCTTTTAAATTTTGTGATACCATTTCCATAGCATTTCCAATAATTCTTTACACCAAGGGTGTCCGACCCATGGCTCCAGGGAGTTTGGCATGAGGCCTGTGAACGTCTGGAGGGGCGACGGGGATGCACAGCAGCCACGACGGCTAGCATTAACAAGCCTGGCAAATTCATGTCTGTAGGGATGCTGGGGATGCCGTGCAACCACAGCAGCCATGGCAGCCTGCTTTGACAAGCCAGGTAAATGCACGTCTGGAGGGATGCCGGGGCTGCAATGTTTGCATTAGCACCAGCATCTGGGAATGCACTTTGTCTGCATCCACTTTGCATCCAGCAGTGATCACCGCAGGTAATCGCTGGCTGTGCAGAGATTAGTGAACAGGTTGGTGACCTGTCATTATAGTGAATGGGGCCAGCAGCTGCACCTAACCACTGAGAGCCTCAGGAGGAGGCTCATCAGCTATCCTTATTGTTGTTTATCAAAAACAGTGTCAAATATCGCACTAGTTTTACGTTGCTCTCTTTATTTTTTATAATTTAAAAAAATGAAGTTTCAATACTCAGATTATAGGTACAGTACTTTATCTATATCAGTAATCGTTAACTTGTGATCTGCCTGAGTTTTTCTGCTCATTAGCTATCCTTATTGTAAGTGTATTTTATGTGCGGCCCAAGACAATTACTCTTCTTCCAATGTCGCCCAGGAAGGTCAAAAGGTTGGACACCTCTGCTTTACACCTTTACCAGAATGTCTCTTCTTTTTCATGAGAATTGGTTTAGCCACATACTTGCTCAAGGTGAAGTCCTGTCTCTACACTATGGCTGAAAGATCAACTAAAATAATTACAACTGTATTATGGCTACGATGAGATGAAGCAAAGGGAATTACCAGTGAATTAATTATAGCAAGTAGTTTCTTATAGTACAAACTGGAAAGCAATTATATATCTCCACTTCTCTTGATCCAAATTGATTGGTTTCCAGGTGGTGCTGAATGTCCCTTAATGTGTATAATATACAGTTGTCATTATACTTGAAGTTACCATTTACAGAGATATTCTGTTATTCTGTTGTAGGAACTTGAAGGAGGTGAATTATTTGTTAAGTGGCTGCTTCTCTCAAAAGCACAGACTGTTGATGTTCCTGTTCTTCCAAGGCTGCTTTATTACTGAGCAGAGGTCAAACATTAAGCTATTATTGTTGGTTTTCAATTATGTATCTTTAAACTAAAAGCTTGATTTGGACTGGTTTATTCAGTCAGGACCTTTCCTTTTATTTTATATATGAATCAGACTTACAGGAGTAAGTCAATTTGGTCATATGCTGCATGAATTTTGTCCAATTCCTGCTGGCTCAGCCAAAATTGGGGCAATGTATGATTCTGCTGGCACTGCTACAGCCGACAAAAGTTGACAAAACAATTGACTTGTCAACTGTAGTGGTGCCGGCCTCAGCTGTCATAATAGTCTGCCATGATAGATTCATCCATTTGTGCTGTTTAGCATGGATATAAGATTGCAATAGTTTTCTTTTGTTAAGAAATCTATAGTGTTTTGCCAAGTTAAAAGTGGTTCTAAAGTCTAGGTGTTTTCTACCTTAATGCATTCAGGTAAAAAACACCCCATTAACGACTTCCCCCCACCCCAGTTACTTACCTGAGTCCTCTATCGAGCCCGCACTGTGCCCGGCTGCCTCTGTTCTCTCCCCTCTTCCTGCCGTTGGCTCCTGCTGCTGTCAGTGAAATCCTGTGAGGAGGGAGTGGGGTGTGTGGCCAAGCCATGCTGTGCGTCTCTATGGATGCACACAGCCCAGCCTGGGAGCAGGCCCACATGGATGCCCCCATGGCACATGACTTGCTATGAGGGCACTCGTAAGAAGGAGGAGGAGAAGGTGCTGGCAGGGAACCACCAAAGAAGAGGTAAGCAACCAGCACTGTGCAATACCATTGCACAAAGCATGTAAGTATAATCTCTTTTTTACTTTAAAAAAAAGAAAATGCCTTTAAAAGCACATTAAGGCTCCATGTACACATAGCCTACTTTTACCACCGGTCACAGGAAAAATGCAAAACACAGTAAAATTGCGGAAAAATCATGCCTTGATTTTACCGCGATTAGAGTCCGTCAGTCAAAATGTTCAGGAGAGAAGGTTGAGGGAGGTTGAACCTCCCCTAACCACAAGCAGCTCCAAAATGATCCTAAAAACCTATGTGTACAGAGACACATAAGCATTAATGGAGTTGAGTTTAGGAGCTTTGGCAAAAAAATGCCAAAAGCTCCTAAACTCAAGTTTAGGAGCTGTAGTGTACATGAAGCCTAAGATGAGCTGCAATTGATAGAGTATAAAAATAGAACTGCCATGAGGCCAGGGGACCAACCAGAACCATCACTGTCTAATATTACCACCAATGCAGTCTGTATAGACTCTATGTTTTCTGCACATCTCTGTTCCACTGTTATCTTTTGATTTTCTTTATGCAGAAAACATGATAAATGTGTATACTATAATTCATGGAATTTTAAATGTTTAGGAATTTTTAACTTATCTTGTTTTTATGTACAAACAAATTAAACCATATTTTATTAGATAGAGGCCTTAGACCAGCCTTTCTCAATGAGGGTTTTTATGAGGCTTTAGGGTTTCACCAAAGAGTTTCTTACACATTAAGAAATGGTGGATTGGCCTTTCACATGACAGTGCCTTTCTGGACTGGCTCTACTGATTAACCATCAAGATCAATCAGTAAAGTCAGTGGCGTGGAACCTCTCCTTCTCTCAAATTTATAATCGGAGGGTGTGAGTGGGTGGAGGGGTTTTGAGGGGTCGTGGTCGAGTTCCAGCACCTATTGTTTGAGAAAAAAAGCCCTGCTGGCAGCAATAATTTTTTTACCTGTCTGTAAACATGATAATTTTCCTATGACCAGCAATGTAAGCGCATTCTTTACATTGACCACCAATGTAAAGGACATTTTTTTCAATGACCCCCATTGAAATATGGCATTCTTTTCACAGACCCACAATGTAAGTCGGGCCATACACAGTGCGAATTTCGCACAATTCCTCCATCAACACAGACAGTGCTGACAGGGGAATCCCTCCTGCCGAACCATTGTCTGCTCCCAGAGGGGGGCAGATGGAGGAAGCCAATGATTATTTCTAGTAGCAGCCACTAGCGATAATCATAAGAGAATCTGGCAGGCTGGTTGTACCCATGTTGATCAATCTATCAACTTGGCACATTCAGCCTGCTCATTAACGGACCGAACTGTCCGAGATTGAAACAATGTATGGCTGGCCTAACAGTGCATTATTCCCATTCACAACCAACATACGAGACATTCTTCCTACCACTGACCACCATGTAAAGAGGTCCGTCTCCACTGACCACCAATGTAAAGAAACCCTTCTTCATTTACCACCAACATAAATGGACTCTTTCTCCACTGGCCACCAATGTAGAAGGCCCTTCTTCCACTGACTATCAATGAAAGAATGCACTACACTGACCACCAGTATAAGGAGGCATTTATCCACTGGCTACCAATGTAAGGAGACTAGGGCTGTTACTGATTCAAATTTTCGTGTTCGAATAATCAATTTTTTTTAAATCAATTAATTGACTAATTTCGATTAATTATAATGCACATAGAGATCCAACTACTTTTAGCTGACGTCATGCGTAGCTCCTCCCCCGTACGCGTCACGTTCAATCAGAACTTTCTCAGAACTTCCTCAGCGGGGCTGGGCTATGGCGTCACCCTACAGTCTATTTAAATAGCACCGTTGTGCATCAGGGGGACCGATGGAGAGCCAGAGACATCCATCACCTGCTGAGACAGCAAAGTGTCAGCTCTTTGGAAAAAAGTGCCCTCATCATAAATGTTTCTTGATTGCTGGATAACCAATCAATGTCAGTTCATCGTCAAACTGATTTACAGCCAGGAAAGCCCTCAGATATGTTGATTTTCATAGTCCAGGATTTACATAGATGTTTATCTGAATACTTTGACCAGTGATGATCAAATTGTTAGGATCTGTCTTCCTCAATTTATGATTTCACGGACATCGTTGTCACCAGACTCCTCCCCCCTTCCCTTCGTTAGCAGACGTCGATGTCCGTGACGTCACCGGATCTCCGACGGAACTCCCTGAAGACCCGGAAGACGGCGGAGAGGTGAGTATCGATCAAAAGAATTTTGATCGATCAAAAAAAATAACGAGTAATCGAGGAATTAATCTTTAATTTTCCCAGCTCTAAAGGAGACACTACATTTTTTAATGCATTTATTTTCTAGCTATTATTATTATCCATTTCATTTTCATCTCAAGATTTTACTAAAAGTAATTCTGTTGTATACTGCATGGTAAGTGTTAAAAAATGATCCATCCCAGGCGTCAATAATTCTCTAAATACACTACATTATTTTATTTATTATTATATCTACATACAGGTGCGGCTCCCTGGATGCAGGAAGGCATCAGGAATTTTACGCTTAAGCACACAGCAGCTATAAAACGTCTGTGTGCATGAGGCCTTAAACAGATTTTTTAGGAGATATAAGGAAGCCATCTGTTTTTATTTTCCCATATATCTGACAGCTTCCTATACAATTGTATTAGAACAACATATACAGAGGTGTATGTCACCTCGTGCAATCTAATGTATATATCTTTGATAAGCACAGTTTTGTAAGGATTGGAATGGGGCTAAAGTTGGCTTAAGGGCAGGAAACCAAATGCAAGTTTATCTCTACTAAATCTCCTATTATTTCAGCCACCAGGGTTCCCTACACATTGTGTACTACAGTCAGGGCATACAATATGTTGTCAATCCAAAATATAGCACCAAATGGGATATCAAGCAAATTTCACATGAGGTAAAGCACCAGCCTTATGCAAATTGAGATTGGCACCTTGACAGTTCAGGATGCATTTTTATTTATATCTTGTACATCCGAACAGTAAAAGTGTCTTATTTTGGCATGTCATCCAGTCAGAAAGTACATGCTGACAGGTCAAATCAGCAGGCTATGGGGAGCAAATGACAGCTGTCCTAGACATGACACTACATTAAAGTGTTTTTTATCTGCTTCCTACTATGTATAATTTGCTCCTTTGGGATTCAAACAAATCCTACAAGAAGATATTACACTATAATGATATCACAAAGCAGATAATTTCAATAACTGTACATAAAGGTCCCTAAAGACTTTAGACATGGCTGGCCATATATGCACAATCTGGCCTTTAAATGATCATTCTTATGAAAGACCATCGTCCAAACATTAAAATTTGCAAAGGGCAAACTTGTGCATATAAAGAGGGCAGGAGGAGCATGGTCTAGCCATGAGAGCCACATTTCCTTAAAGCTCCTGCTTGGGTGTAGCAGACTGCCCATTGCCTCACCATGCTTAGATGCAGGCACCTTTACCTTCTGCCCTGTCACTTCTGACAGGGCAGAGGACAGGGGTCACCTCTGGCTGGGCAGAGGTCAGTGGTCACCGCTGGTAGGAGAGAGAACAGGGGTCACCACTGGAAGAGGAGAGGGCAGGGGTCACCGCTGGAATGAGAGAGGACAGTGGTTACAGCTGAAAGGAGAGAGGACAGGGGTCACTTCTGAAAAGAGAGAGGACATGGGTCACTGCTGAAAGGATAGAGGACAGGAGTGACTGCTGGCAGGGCACTCAGCATAGCTCCCATCCCTTCACTGTACATACACAGCCTGAGCACAGGCAGCAAGATCTCTGGACCCCCAGCTAAGAATACAGCTGGGACCTTGATGAGCTTCAAGCAGCATCTCCAGCAGACTGCCCTGAGGGCTATTCAGGCTATTAATTGGCTCCCCAGTCACCTATGAACACACCTCCCCAGGGATTGGCTGGGTCCCCATAAATATTTAGGCTATTTTTTCTGTCTTCCTCCCTGTCTTCTCTAGAATGCAGGGGGAAGCAATCACACTAGCAGCCTGTGAAACATTGAGCAGACAGTCTACTGACTGAAATGGTACCAGCTGATTGGAGAAAAGCCAATGTAGCACCAATATTTAAAAAGGGCCCAAAATACATCCCTGGGAATTACAGACCAGTTAGCCTAACATCAATAGTATGTAAACTCTTGGAGGGGATGATAAGGGACTATATACAAAATTTTAGTAATGAGAACGGTTTCATTAGCAGTAATCAGCATGGATTCATGAAGAATCGTTCTTGCCAAACCAATCTACTAACCTTCTATGAGGAGGTGAGTTGCCATCTAGATAAAGGAGGCCCGTAGACGTGGTGTATCTGGATTTTGCAAAAGCATTTGACACAGTTCCCCATAAACGTTTACTGTACAAAATAAGGTCCGTTGGCATGGACCATAGGGTGAGTACATGGATTAAAAACTGGCTACAAGGGCGAGTTCAGAGGGTGGTGATAAATGGTGAGTACTCGGAATGGTCAGGGGTGGGTAGTGGGGCTCCCCAGGGTTCTGTGCTGGGACCAATCCTATTTAATTTGTTCATAAACGACCTGGGGGATGGGGTAAACCGTTCAATCTCTGTATTTGCAGACGATACTAAGCTAAGCAGGGCAATAACTTCTGCGCAGGATGTGGAAACCTTGCAAAAAGATCTGAACAAATTAATGGGGTGGGCAACTACATGGCAAATGAGGTTCAATGTAGAAAAATGTAAAATAATGCATTTGGGTGGCAAAAATATGAATGCAATCTATACACTGGGGGGAGAACCTCTGGGGGAATCTAGGATGGAAAAGAACCTGGGGATCCTAGTAGATGATAGGCTCAGGAATGGCATGCAATGCCAAGCTGCTGCTAACAAAGCAAACAGAATATCGGCATGCATTAAAAAGGGGATCAACTCCAGAGATAAAACGATAATTCTCCCACTCTACAAGACTCTGGTCCGGCCGCACCTGGAGTATGCTGTCCAGTTCTGGGCACCAGTCCTCAGCCCTCCTGTACTGGAATTGGAGCGAGTACAAAGGGCAACAAAGCTAATAAAGGGCCTGGAGGATCTTAGTTATGAGGAAAGGTTGCTAGCACTGAACTTATTCTCTCTGGAGAAGAGACGCTTGAGAGGGGATATGATTTCAATAAACAAATACCGTACTGGTGACCCCACAATAGAAATAAAACTTTTTCGCAGAAGAGAGTTTAACAAGACTCGTGGCCACTCACACCTTCCACCTTCCACAGGCGGTGGTCTCAGCAGGGAGCATCGATAGCTTCAAGAAACTATTAGATAAGCACCTGAATGACCGCAACATACAGGGATATACAATGTAATACTGACACATAATCACACATAGGTTGGACTTGATGGACTTGTGTCTTTTTTCAACCTCGCCTACTATGTAACTATATGTAAGACTGAAACAATCAACCCTTGCTCCACTGATTACACAGGAGATAGACTAAATTTACCTAACAACCTACACCAACCGGGGAGGGCGCAACACTTGTAATGTGGTTAAGGCTTAATATTTTACACAACCAAGGCAAGAAAAGAGATAGCCCTTTACAGTTCCAATTTAGTGTTATACAGAAACCTAACTAATGTATATGCAGATGAATATAAAGTTTAAAGTGCCAAATTTCACATTTTATTTGAGCAAAGTAACTATCTTTTAACCGCTTCCCGACCACCTCACGCAGATATACTGCAGCAGAAGGGCATGTACAGGCAGAATCACGTACCTGTACGTTGCCCTTTAAGAGACGGGTTGCGGGTGTGTGCCCGGGAGCCTCGTGAGCGCAATCGTGGGTCCCGCGGACTCGATGTCCGCAGGGATACTCGCGATCGACTCACGGAGAGGAAAAACGGGGAAATGCTAATGTAAACAAGCATTTCCTTGTTCTGCCTAGTGACACTGACACTGATCACAGCTTCCTGTAATTGGGAGCGGTGATCAGTGTTGTGTCATACACAGCCCCTCCCCCCCACAGTTAGAATCACTCCCTAGGACACACTTAACCCCCTACAGCGCCACCTAGTGGTTAACCCCTTCACTGCCAGTCACATTTACACAGTAATCAATGCATTTTTAATTGCACTGATCACTGTATAAATGTGAATGGTCCCAAAATCGCGCCAAAAGTGTCCAATCTGTCCGCCATAATGTCGCAGTCATGATAAAAATCACTGATCGCCGCCATTACTAATAAAAAAAATGTTAATAAAAATGCCATAAAACTATCCCCTATTTTGTAAATGCTATAACTTTTGCGCAAACCAATCAATAAACCCTTATTGCGATTTTTTATACTAAAAATATGTAGAAGAATACGTATCGGCCTAAACTGAGGAAAAAAAATACGTTTTAATATATTTTTTGGGGATATTTATTAGCGCAAAAAATAAAAACCGCAAAGGTGATCAAATACCACCAAAAGAACGCTCTATTTGTGGGAAAAAAAGGACGTCAATTTTGTTTGGGAGCCACGTCGCACAAACGCGCAATTGTCAGGTAAAGAGTCGCAGTGCCGAATCGCAAAAAGTGCTCTGGTCTTTGGTCAGCCAAATGGTCCGGGGCTTAAGTGATTAAAAGAAGTTTCACATATTTATAAATGTGCTAGCACATATACTATACTTGCCTGCCTGAGGAAAGCAATAGCTGTTAATGAAAACAGATCTTAGTTACCTCTGCAAAATTATAGAACATGTTAGCAACACGTGTGAAGTTTTGTTTGGACTCTGGGAGGGTGTCTAAAAAAATAAAGAAAAACTAATATTGTCTGTCTAAGTTGCCCATTTGCCTTATTCAGTAAGCTTCAAAGACAAAATGTGTGTTAGTATAAGAGAAAAACACTTTCAATTTAGTAGATCACGTTGTCTAATCTGGTTGTGGTGGTGATACCCTGTCAGTTGCTGGTTGTTCCTCCTATGGCAGATAGCTTGCAGTCATCTCGTTTACATCCAGTGGCCGTTTTCAGCAAAATATTTCTAAGTAGTTGCTTTGGGTCGCATGGCTGGCCGCTTTTGATTCACCGCCAGTATTTCCCCTTTGGGTATTATCCCCAAAAAAGAGCCAAATAAGTTACGCCTCATTCATCACTTGTCGCATCCTAAAGGGGGTTCAGTGAATGATGCCATTGATCTGGAGCTTTGCATGGTGTCCTATACTTCTTTTGATGGCAGTGTCTTGGGTTCCTAGGTATGGTAAAGGTTTGTTGTTGGCTGATATTGAGACGGCCTTTCGTTGGTTGTCGGTACATCCTAGTTGTTGCCATCTGCTGGGGTGAAAATGGCAAGGGCAGAATTTTGTTGATAGATGTTTACCAATGTGTTGTGCCATTTCTTGTTTGTTGTTTGAAATATTTAGTTCCTTATAGGAATGGGCAGTTCGGATGCTTCGGGGCTTAATTCAGTCATTCATGACTTAGATGATTTCTTATGCAAATGGCCTGCTAGAAGTACTATCTATGCCTCACTTTTGGCCATGGTCCATCATGTTTCCCAGTTTTTTGGTGTGCCATTGGCCCCTGACAAGATGGAGGGCCCGGCGACTGAGTTGTGGTTTCTGGGTATTGCCATCAACACTGAGGCGCTGGAATGTCATTTGCCTTTGGACAAACTTGAAGATCTGAAGGGGACGGTTTATGCCACCGGGCAATGCAAAAAAAAAAATTAAACTTTGTGCTTTGCAATCTCTCTTAGGCAAGTTGAATTTTGCTTGTTGCCATGGGCCACTTTTTTTTGTAGATGACTGGCAGCTGCTACAGCTGCTACTAGGGGTGCAACGGATCAAAAAACTCACAGTTCGGATCGTTCCTCGGATCAGGAGTCACGGTTCGGATCATTTTCGGATCAACAAAAAAAAAAATCTCCCCCACTGTAATATCCACAATCTCCCTATTGGCAGGGTGTGGTAGAGTATTGCAGGGTATTGGCAGGGTATTGGCGGGTATAGGCGGGTATATTGGCAGAGTATTGGCAGAGTATTGGCAGGGTATTGGCAGGGTATGGCAGAGTATTGGCAGGGTATGGCAGAGTATTGGCAGGGTATGGCAGAGTATTGTCAGGGTATGGAAGAGTATTGTCAGGGTATGGAAGAGTATTGTCAGGGCATTGCAGAGTATTGGCAGGGCATTGCAGAGTATTTTCAGGGCATTGCAGCAGGGTATTGCAGAGTATTGGCAGAGTATTGCAGGGTATTGGCAGGGTATTGGCGGGTATAGGTGGGTATATTGGCAGAGTATTGGCAGAGTATTGGCAGGGTATTGGCAGGGTATGGCAGAGTATTGGCAGGGTATGGCAGAGTATTGGCAGGGTATGGCAGAGTATTGTCAGGGTATGGAAGAGTATTGTCAGGGTATGGAAGAGTATTGTCAGGGCATTGCTGAGTATTGGCAGGGCATTGCAGAGTATTTTCAGGGCACTGCAGCAGGGTATTGCAGAGTATTGGCAGGGCATTGCAGAGTATTGGCAGGGTATTGCAGCAGAGCATTGCAGAGTATTGGCAGGGCATTACAGAGTATTGGCAGGGCATTGCAGAGTATTGGCACTGCTGCCATCCGATCTCTCCCCTCCACTGTACAGATCAGTACACAGAGGGGAGAGAGGAACCGGCGTGACGCCGGTTTGTTACAAGTGATCGCTCCATCATTTGACGGAGCGATCACGTGCTAAACGGCCGTCAGGTGTACCAAGATGGCCGCCACTCCGGAGCTAGGCCGAAGCCGCGGCCTTTCCTATGGCCCGAGGCCACAGAGCGCTCCGCGGATCGCGGGTGTCCCATACGGATCATCCTCCGCGTATCAGATTATGGATCGATGACGATCCGTAGCACCCCTAGCTGCTACAGCTGGCATTAAGGCGCCACATCATTATTTTGGGCTGGGGCAGAATCAGCGTGAGGTCTAGTGAATGTGGGATTCATTTCTGGTTTCTTACAATGGTCTCACTCTTTGGCTGGAGCAGGTGATTTCCAATTTTCATCTAGAACTGTTCACTGACGCCGCGGGTACTGCTTGTTATGGATCCTACTGTCAAGGTTGTTGAAGTGCTAAGAGTTGGTTGGTTTAGTGCGTAATTTGGCTGTTCGGGAACTGTTTTCCCATTGTACTCTCCATGGAATTGTGCACGTTCCAGGAGTTGATAACTCCTGGCTGATGCTTTGTCTCGTTTCCAGTGGGATAGATTCCGTCAGTTGGCACTGGAAGCAGAGCAGCATGGAATTCCATGCCCCAATCAGCTGTGGAGCATTGCATTGCTGCTTCCAAGTTCTCAATTTGTCATTCAGTATGTGCATCAACTTGGTCCTCATACTGCAGGGTGCGTAGGGAATTAAGCGTTCTGGTGAATGGGGATGGGAGGTGTTCTCGTAAGGACAATGATGTACATGTGATTCTTCTGCCAATGAGGCTGCCTTGTTCTGGGTCGTCTTTGTGCTGACCTTTATTTGGGGCTTTTCGAATGGGGGAATTGGTAAGCTGTAACAGACATGGTGAGGGTGGTTTGAGCGTACAGGATGTGTGGTTACGGGACACTACATTGGGTATTCTATTAAGAAAATCTAACACTGATCAGTCGAGGAGGGGTTCTTGGATTGAGTTGTGATGGTTCCCTCTTCTCCAGTTTGCCCTGTCCGGGTTGTGGGGGTTTTTTCATGGTTTTGGCGAATCTTCTGGGAGTTTTCTTTATGCATGCGGATGGGACAGCAATGTCTTAATTCCAGTTCAGGAAATGCCTGTTGTCCGCTGGTTGGAGTGCAGACAACTGTTCTTCTCATTACTTTCGGATTGGGGCGGTAATGGAGGCGGTCCGATGGGGACTTAATGACCAGGTCATTTAGAATTTTGAGCTGTGGAAATCAGTCAGATTTTGGTAATATGTGCACCCTCATTTGTTATAACTTATAAGGTTTGTTATCTGTTGGGTTGAGCTAAGTTGTGTGGTCCGATATTGTTGCCAGGTCTGAGTGGCATATGGCTCGCTCTGTTGAAAAGATCAACAAAGCCAGGATAAAGGTGAACTAGGAGGTAGCAATTTTTTTTTTTTTTGTCTGAAATGGGGACCTGGCAATACGTCATCGATAGCTGCAGGATGAGACCTGGTGATATCTGAGAAGAGATGGTGTGCATCTGAATGCCATTGGCATTGATTTATGACATCTGGGATTGCATAAGGGTATTCAGCAGGCCTTCTGGTTTGGGGGGCAACACATACGTAAGGTGTCAGGCTTGTGTGCTGTGGCAGGGGGTCTATTGGGTCTTTGAAGGCGGTGTTGGTTAAATAATTGTGGAAAATTGTGGGATGGGCCCATCTGAGGTATAGGTGTCCCTTCCTAACAATACGGTGTTACATCGGGGAATTAATTAGGTTGTATCTTGTAGTACGTAAGTGGTTAATTGTCCCTGAGCCAGTGTATTTGCGGCTTGGGGCCTTTGATTGGGTGGCAGATACAACTGGTTAATCGTGAGTATATAGAACTTCAGAGACATTAGACCGGGCATAAGCTGAGGTTGGTTTATTTTTTATGCATTGACTGTATTATATGCATTAAACTTGTTTTCTTGTGAATGTTGTATTTGATGGTTTGTAATAAAAGGCTGCTATTGCTATTCGACCCAAAATAAAATGTGTCGTCTGGTCATTTTGGAAGGGGAGATTGGTCAAGTGTTTAATGTTTTATAGATAATCTGAGCCTCTGCATTCTGCAGGTCCCTCAGTCAAGGAGTTGTAAGGTCTCAAAGTTTTTCACCTTAATACATTCCATGCATTAAGGTTAAAAAAACCTTCTGTGCTGCAGCACCCCCCAGAGCCCCCCTTTTTCTTACCTGAACCCGATCATTCCAGCATCAAGGACGAGCCCAGCAGCTCCAGCCACTGTCTCAGGTTTTTATTGGATAGATTGATAGCAGCAGGAGTCATTGGCTCCCACTGCTGTCAACCAAATCCAGTGACACGGGAGTGGGGGGGGCAGCAACAGGACTCGGGAGCATGCCCGCACGAGTGCCCCCATGAAAAGCAGCTCTCCATTGGGGCATTTAATTAATAGGGGGGTCTAGGAGCTCCGCTGGGGGACCCAAGAAAAGGAGGATCAGGACTGCTCTGTGCAAAATCCTTGCACAGAGCAGGTAAGTATGACCTTTTTGTTATTTAAAAGAATTAAAAAATGAACCTCTTCAATCATATTAAGGGATTAAATGACAAGAAAGGATCATAGAACTGAAGAACTTTTCTTACAGCTTAAAGATGATGAAAATTGGAGCTGTTGCTCTGACATTTCTCTAACAAGTGAAACAAAGGGCTCACTGAGGTCCACTGAAATGAAGAATCTGCAAGCCCACTCTCAGTGACATCTTTAGTAATATTCAGAAGAATACATTTGAGTGTCTCATTGCATTTGATAGAGCACACAGGACTTTAGTTCACAAAAAGACAATATTGATAAACCCCCAGATGTCATCTGTAAGCTACATAAATACTCTGATCATGACGCAGGCTATGCAAAAGAAACCCTTTATGACTTTGATGAGGCTCTATATAGCATACCTCTCAACAGTTCCGGATTTGCCGGGACTGCCCGGGATTTCAAGTAAATCCCGGTGTCCCGCAAATCTGGGCTGAATCCCACAACAGAATAAGTTCTGGCACTGGACTCCACTAATACCTATGTCAGGTGCATGCCGCGCTGCAGCTGTCAAGGTTGAGACTCGCTCAGCCAGCACAGCCCCCCCCCGCCCATTCATCCACCAGCTTGCCCGCCTGCTCTACATCCCATACGAACGTACGAAAGTAGTGGTACGCTATATCAGCTCCACCTCCTCCCCATGTCCCCCTGTGCCCGCCCACAACCCCCAGCTTGCAGCCAATCCTGTGCTTGTAAAGGGATTTTGTGGATGTGGAATTTTAAAGCAGTGCACATGATGTCGCTGCCTGAGATTCTGGAGACCAGACAGTCTCAGGTGAGTGAACTCTTCTCTCTCTCACTTCCTTCCATCTTGTTCTTCCTTCCATGTGCCATAGTGATCCTGCCTTCCATGTGCCATTGTGATCCCTCCTTCCTGCCTTAAATGTAGGATAGTGATCCTTCCTTTCTGCCTTCCATGTGCCTTCCATGTGCCATAGTGATCCCTTCTTCCTGCCTTTCGTGTGCCATAGTGATCCTTTCATAGTGTCTGACACACTGCAACTCCGATCTAGGTAAAGAGTCTCTGACGGAGACTCTTTACCACGTGATCAGCCGTGTCCAATCACAGCTGCTCACGATGTAAACGGTGATCGGCTTTTCCTCACTCGACCTGATCGGGTGCTCCACTGATGGGGGGTCTGTGCTGATCGATTATCAGCGCAGCCCCCTGAGGATGCCCACACTGGACCACCAGGGATTCCACCAGACCACCAGGGATGCCACCAGACCACCAGGGATGCCCACCACCAGGTATGCCACCCTAGACCACCAGTTATGTCAATCAGTGCCCACAATGGATGCCAATCAGTGCCGATAATGGATGCCAATCAGTGCCCAAAATGGGCATCACTGATTGGCAGGCATTGTTGTTTGGCACTGATTGGCATCCATCAGTACAATACATTACAGTACATCTGTGCCACCTATTAGTGCCCATCCATGTCCATCTGTGCCGCCTATCAGTGCCCATCAATGCCACCTATCAGTGCCCATCTGTGCTGCCTATCCACGCCCATCCGTGCCGCCTCTACGTGCCCATCTGTGCCACCTATCAGTGCCCATCTGTGCCGCATATCAGTGCCACCTATCAGTGCCCATCATGCCACCTATCAGTGCCCCATCAGTGCCGCATATTAGTGCCCATCATCAGTGCTGCCGCCTTATCAGTGCCACCTCATTGGTGCCACCTCATCGGTGCCCATCAGTGCCGCCTAATCAGTGCCCATCAGTGCAGCCCCATCAGTGATCATCAGTGAAAATTTACTTATTTACAAAGCTTTGTAACTGAAACATGTTTTCGGACATTTTTTATTTGTTTAGCAGAAAATAAAAATCCCAGAGGTGATCAAATCATTGCAGACAGGATAAAAGCATACTTGACAAAATGAAAATATTGGAGTCAAGTGGGTTTTGTACTGTAAACGGAAGACAGAGATACATTTTCAGTGGTCACTTTCTATTATTTGTAGCGCTACCCCTGTAGGAGCCACTGGTGAATAGAGATCCCTCACCTTGCTCAGCCAGGCACCAGTGGCGGCCACTCTATAAAGTTCCCCAGTGAGTAATTTCTTTCCAATATTTTACGTATCTTTTTGCGTTTATTCGAATATTTAAGGATAATCCTTGTTATAAGCTCTGTATTATCTTTGGGTTTTTGTTTAAATGCCAAATCTTGTCTTAATCTTAATTAATGTTTTTGACACGGTTAAAAGCTTTCTTCAAGGACGTTCTAGTATATCCTCTCTGTAACATTTTATTGGTCAATTTGTCAACTTCCCTTTCTTGTGCAGTCTCTCCTGGTCCTCAAAAACTAGCTGTACGGAAATTGATCTTTTTACAATAGGTTAGAGTCGTTTTGGTTCAGCCTTTCTACACATTGTTTCAAAAGCTGTTCCAATCCATTCCACATAAAAAAAGATATCATCAATGTATCTCTACCATATTAAGATATGGCGAGTATACATCAATAGGGTCTCATCTTGGAGGAAATTCTGCTCCCACACCCCCTGGTACAAATTGGAGTAGGATGAGGCACAACATTTTCCCATCGCTATGCCTTGTACCTGGAGGTAGTGGGAGCCATGGAACAGAAAAACATTATGATGGAGAATAAATTCTAACATTTGCAAAATGAAGTTATTAAACTGCCATTCCTGTATTCCTCATAATTGTAATACATATCTGATTGCAGCTAGCCCTTGAGTGTGTGGGATACTGTTATACAGTCATTCCACATCCACTGTTACCATATATGCCTGTTTAGGAATCATTAGATTTTCAATCATTTTCAAGAAGTAAATAGTATCTTTCATGTATGATGCCATGCTGGTAACCTGTGGCCTAAGGTATGCATCTATTACCTGACTTATCCCCTCTGATAGACAACTCATCCCCATTCTACCAGGGGGGGTCAGCTAGATCTTTATGCACTTTTGGCAATGTGTAAAATGTGGGTATAAACGGGTGTTTAATCCGGATAAACTCCCACAAGTCCTTGGTGATAACAACACCTCTGAATGCTTCATCCACCAATTCATAAAACTCTAATTGGAATTTGCAAACAAGTGCAGCAGAAATTTTACGATAACATTTTTTGTTATTTAATATTTTAAACACATATTTTCATAAAAAATGTTTTATCCATCCCTACTATATTTCATGCTTTATCGGAGGGTTTTATAGTTATTTGTGTGTTGTGTGTGTGGTTTTGAAAAACAGCGATTGGGAGTACCATTATGTCCAATGAATATTAATGGATATGTAACTGTGAAAACATGCCTTATGTACATTGTTTTTATGATTTGTACATGTTTTAAACTATATTTTGATCTTTTACTGAAGGATAATTCTTGATCTTTTTAACATAAGAAAATAAATGTTAAGTTTTAACTTCTAAATAGTCGTATTGTTACCTCAAAAAACTCTTTCAGCCTCCTTTCACATAAACAATGGAACAGGACAGGAATACCTGCTTTCTCCCCTGATTATTGTACTCCTTTTGGAAGCCTTACTGTGCAAAATTAAAAGTAACCCTGATCTAACAAGTGCTCAAAATAGACTTGATAGATCATAAACTGCAGCTTTCGCAGATGACATTCTGTTTTATTTGTCCAAACCAAAGCTTACACTTTCAAATATTATGTTAGAGTTGCAAAAATTGAATGATTTGCCATATTTTAAGAATAAACTCAGGAGGTCTGAAATTTTGCTTATTGTCCTGCTTGACAATATAGGTTTTTGTTGATGCTATTATAGGCTTTAGATATTCTTAATTATAATGGTCTTTATCACAAAGCAAAACACCTGGGTGATTAGGTTCTGATGAATGTAGTACTCCTAACTCATGTGCAATGTTCTAGTTTCAGACCATTAAACAGGTTCTGTCTGACTGTCCCAGAACTACTGTGTCACGTGGGAGAGGTCTATTAATAAGTAAAAGTGTTATGCTTGAAATAAAAGTACTGCTTATTCAGTAAAAAAACTAAATTTGTTTTTTAAAATGTAATATTTTATATTTTATTACAAATGGAATAATAAAAGACCATATGTTAAAAACATTTCATCTTTACATTAGAACAGCCCCCCCCCCCCCTTGTAATAATGTAAAAGCTTCCTGCCAATATGCATTTTCAGTTATTGACAATGCTGATCCAGAAGCATATATTGCTCTATGAAGAGCTTGATCATTTTTCTCCTGCTTTTCGGGTGTAATTTTCACTATAAATGAAGGTATTGTGTATTTTTGGGAGGCCGTGGTTTGTAACACTTCCTTACTTGAAGATGCTGCCGGTGAAGAAACACTTTGTGATCATCCAGAAGCAGCAGAGTGTTTCTGGAATGAAAACTCTGGAGGGAAAAGCTACTTGCACTTTCATTATGGTCCTTGCCATGCGTTTTTTCATCCTTGTAGCATTTGGAAAATAATATTTCTTCTCACAATATTTGCAGATTGCAGCTTTGCTCTCAGCAGAAATTGCACAGTAGGAGGTATTGGTATTAGTGGGAAGAATCTCCATTGTTGGTGTCAGTGGGAGGAATAGTGCCCCATTGTTGGGGTCAGTGGGAGGAATACTTAGGGCTAGATGAAGGCAAGCAAAGGGCCGCATCTGAGCCATGGGCTGCAGTTTGGAGACCACTGATTTACTGTATCCCAACAATCATCCAACTATAGGAGGTATAAGATGGAGCCCACAAGCAAACTAAACCGTAGCCTTTCTCCTGTAGTGCCCCCTAGTGGCAGAAATGCACATTTTTCTTGTTTGAGAACGGCATTGAGAAGTACAATATTACTTGAATTGTATTCCAGGATTTGCTTGTCTTCAGCTTAGACCACTTGCAATAATTTAAGTCTTAGAAACCATTCATTAAGGTCTTCATGTTATATAGTTTGAATACCACGTCATAGATATGTTATTTATCATTGTAAAATAACATATTTCACACTTCTTTCTTTTTTTTCCAATTTTTCTGGGGGGAAAAATATTGTCTTTGAAAAAACGGAGAAAATACTTTTTCCCCCAGTTTTTCAGTTTTTTCCAGGCCTTCCTGTCTCTAGTTCTGCTCCACTTTTATGTATTTGCCTTATATTGCACTGCATGAAGTCATTTTTTTAAAGTATGCTGACATCTAATGGCAGTTTTGGGCCACCATCACTAATGTGATTTTGGGATCTTCTTCTGTCCTCCCCTCCTGTTTAATGCTAGTTGGTTTAGTCTTAGATACTTCTTCCATGTTCCATCAGTCAGTGTTAGTTATTCAGAGACAGGGATAGGATTTAAGAAAGTCATAGCCTTCCTGTACTTTAAAAGACTGGTAAAAAACATTGAATTGAAGTATCTTATTAAAGAGTTACGTTGCCTGTGGATGGTGACCATACTGTCTGGACAGACCGGGTCTAAGCAGGTATATCAATGCATAAAGCTATATTTGAAACAGAACACATACAGTTAGTGTAGTTGCTGCTTACACCATAGCCTAGTCTCGTAGGTGTTTTAATTTAAATGTTCAAATGTGAGTTTGGCAGGTGAGAGCAAAGCTCACAAAAATTTGTCCTGACAGCAGCCAATCAGATGAGACAGTTGTGGTGTTGCGATCTATCAACTTGGCTGTTGAAAGATCAAAGCAGGTAAAGCTGAGTTTTTTTTTCCTGATTCATCGTACAATCAAATTGTATAGTGCATCATCACCCTTAGTTCTTTTTTATCCTTTCTGAATCATAACAATTCAATTTCCACCATGTGCCAGTATCACACAGAATCTGCCTCACTGCAAAGCAATGGTTAAACCATGATTTCTAAGGAAATCTTTGAAGAGACCAACCACCACTTTAAAAGTATATTTAAGAATGTTAATTCACATCTCACTTGGGACTGTACCTTTAAATATAGCTGCAGGAAGACAATAGAAGAATAACATTCAGCTTGAGGAATTTCCCTGCTAGGACCAACCATTTTCAGGGAATTGGTATATATCCAGAGCCCTCAAATTAACAATAGAAGACGCGCTGTGGTGATTGCAGTTTACGATTGGCACATTTCAGCTGACAAACAGCATTTCACAAAAGCAGCCAAGTGTGCAGTAATGAGTGGCTCTGTGAAATGTAGCATGCTATACCAAGCAGTGTATATTTAACCAATCACTACGTGTACCATGCTGCTGAAGGTGAGTTGTGCCTGCTCTTCTATGTCGTGATGAATCCCTTCAAATATTAACCACTGAATACGTTTTAGGTGGTTGTATGACCTGTCATTGTTTAAAAACATCTGTCAACTACTTCGATGTTCGAAAAAACCTGGACGGATGGAAGCTGTTGACAACAGCCATTAGGATTACAGCTACTGCTTTCTAGTAAAGTTTAGAGCATCAACACAAACATCTGATTGGCTACTACTGGGGAAAAAAAGTTTCCTCTCTTTCAGTTTTGTATAATTGTTCTCACTGATTTGTAGTCTTTTCTCTTATAAAACACAAAAATAAAAAAGGAATTCAATGAGACCATTCATAATCTAGGTGTTGGCTTTATCGTTACAGAGTAAAGTTAAAGTGAAGCTCCACCCAAAAGGGAAAGCTCTGCTTGTCTGACTCCCTGACTCCCCCCCTTCCGCCGCTCCCCCCGCTTCCGCCTTTTGGGGGGGAGTGGCTACCTGGTTTTGACAGCCCCCCTCCTTCCCCTGCAGCTGGCCCAATAAGAGAGTGCAGCGCCATTCGTGAATGCGTAGTAGGAAACCGGCTGTGAACCCACAAGGCTTCACTGCCAGTTTTCCTTAGTGGAGATGACGGCTGCAGCACTAGATAGCCGATTGAAAAATCCACTCGGGTTAAGACACCACTGGATTCCTGGACAGGTAGCTGCTGACTTTAAATGTTTTCTGCAGGAGCCTGCAGCTCCGCTTTAGGTGAAATTGGCAAAGCACTGGAACACTAAAACCAGTTCATCTCTCACACTTCCACACATCCCTATGGACCAGAGAAATTTCAAATTACTGCTATGGGCCTCAATAGTCAGCAATAGCGTTGTCACTACTTAAGATAACAAAGTAACACTTATATTTTTATAGCAACAAACAAGGTGATGATTGCCACTTTTTGTATTTTGATTGGTGATAGTTTAACCACTTGAAGGTTTTACCCCCTTCATGACCAGGCCATTTTTTGCTATTCACCACTGCGCTACTTTAACTGGTGTAGCAATAACTCTCGGTGGAGCTGCTGGTTTAAAGTGGGCCTGTCCTCTTATCTCTTTACCCCTTTTAAATTGTTCAATCCCCTTGGCACAACTGTAGTGCAGTGTTGTAATGATATGAGTATTGACTTTAACCCACAATATACACTTACGTTTATATTTACCTCTACCTGGGTGTCTGTAGCTCCACCTGCACACAAACTTCAGTAATAACCAGAAATAACTTCTTTCTTTGAGTAAGTAGTATATTTATATTTATATTTATATAAAGGGTTATTACAATGACTACACTATCACACCAACGTAGTGCCACAGTATAGTAAATAGTTATAACCGTCTTAGTAACATACACAAATGTACTTAAGTATGTGTATATCTATATTTATAGCAGGGAGCTCTCTCTGCTCTAAACTGTAAAGTCACTATCCTTTGTAACTAAGTGCAAGGCCCTGCAGTAAAAGAGATAGTCTTGAACTATCACTTCTGCTGCTCCCGCACACTGTGATACGATGACAGGATCCCTGCTGCTGCTCCGCTCCCTCACAAGGTAGGCCGCAACCCTGTGGGACACACACACCCACAGAGCTCTGCAGGCAGCCCACGCGTCCCAGGAACAAGAGACTTAAGATGGCCACTCCCAGCCCTTTATATCCTCCCACAGTGCAGTTCAGTTCTCTTCTTGAGAGTACTAGAGTACTCCGCCCAGCCCAACTCGGCTGGCATCCACATGCAGTTCATAGGGCTTGGTAGGATCCGCATAAGCTAACACTGGAGCAGTCGTAAGGCTCTTCTTCAATTGACTGAATGTCTCCTCACATTGCGGAGTCCACTGTTCCAGGATAGATTCCTTTTTCTTCCGGGGCCCTTCTTTTCGCCTCCCAGGCTTCTCCGAATCCTCATCAGCCTCTTCCTGATTCTTCAGTAGTTCTGTGAGTGGGTGGGCTATCTTTGCAAACCCTTCCACAAACCTCCAATAGTAGGAGCAGAATCCTAGAAATGACCTGAGCTCAGTCACATTCGAGGGCTTTGGCCAAGAGGTGGCAGCTTCCAATTTCTCAGGGTCAGTTGCTATCCCTTCTTCAGACACAATGTGCCCCAGATAGTTCACTGAAGATTGGTAAAACTGACATTTCTACATTGAAAGTTTCAAACCCTCTTCATGTAATCTCTTCAGAACCTTTTTCAGTTGCTTTTCATGCTCTTCGACAGTTCGGCCAAACACTATGATATCGTCTAAGTATACTAAGACCTCAATCAAGTTCATGTCGCCTACTGTCTTCTCCATGAGCTGCTGGAAAGTTGCTGGGGCCCCAGACAGACCTTGTGGCATCCGGTTAAATTCATAGAACCCCACAGGGGTAATGAAAGCAGTCTTCTCTTTATCCTCAGGACTCATGGGGATCTGATAATAACCACTCTTCAAATCTAATACACTGAACCACTTCGCCCCTGACAGGCTCTGTAGGGCATCTTCTATACGAGGGGTAGTGTATTGATCAGGAATGGTTCGTCGGTTCAGGGTCCTATAGTCGATACATGGCCGTAGTGACCCATTTTTCTTCCTCACTACCACTATAGGAGAGGCGTATGGACTCCTGGACTCCTTGATAATCCCAGTCCTTTTCAGCTCAGCCAGCTGTTCTCGGAGGTCTTCAAGATCTCCCAATGGGATCCTCCTAACCCTTTCCCGGAAAGGTTTGTCTTCTTCCAGCCGGATCTTGTGCTCTGCACTCTTGGCATACCCCACATCAAACTCACTCTTTGAGAAAACTTCTTTCCATCTCATGAGCTGTGCTTTGGCCCTCTCCATCCAAGCAGGTGTAAGGGAGGTGTGCTTCGGGTAGAAATTCTCTATGGGAATCTGCCCTTCTGATCCCCTTTTGACATCACTTGGCGAAACCGGGGTCGCTTGATTCGCCTGCCCAAGCAGCATTCTTGCTGGTATCTTTACAGGCAAGGCTGTCGTGTTCCGAACACTGACTGAGACTCTGGCCCTGCTTCTCTTAAGTGCCTTAGTAGATAACACTTTTGGGAGTATCTCCAGACCCACATCTTCTTCCTGAGTGTCCGTCTCCAAGACAATGAAAGGACCAGGTTGTCTCCAACTCAACTTGACAGAGGCCCCCATGCATATCACTTCACCCGGTTGTAGCAGTTCTTCACCTCGGTCTAAACGCCAAACTTTCCCCACCCCTTCTGGTGGGGACTTCTGTTCATGTACTATATCCTTGTACACCTGGGTTAGCATGGGATGTACCTTCATGGCCGGGGCACTTTCCTTCTGTACAAGCGGTGTCAGGAGTCTTCTGGCCAGATCAGTATTTATTCCGATGATAAGGGAACTTCTATGAGCCCCAGGGGGCCGAGGGCATACAACTGCCAGGGTGTCGAAAGTCTCCCCCTTTCCAGCCACACTCGGGTCAAAGGTGAGTTTTATAGGGATATATCCCTCATAAGGAAAGTTCTGGGTACCTAGACCCCATATCTCCAATTCTTCCAACTTTTGCAGGGGCAGATGCTTGAGATGCTTCATGTAGAAATCTTTATATAATAAGGTCACTTGAGCTCCAGTATCCAGCAGTGCCTTGGTATAAATTCCTTCTACCTGGATGGGGATGATTGGAGAGGGTCCCACTAAGTTGCGGGAAATTCACCCTGAGTGTTCGGCTTCTTCTGCCTGTTAGTGCGCATCTTGACTCCTCTTTTCCCTGGACGCTCACTCAGCTTCATTCCTCCTCTTACTCTCAAAACTTTGTGAACCTGGGTTTCGTTGGAGTTGACTCCTTCACTGGGGCCCTTTGAAGTTTTCCGCCGGCTTTTGACGTTGTGCTGCTGCCCTTGGGCTTGGGCACACTCTCTCAACATGACCAGCTCCTCCACAGTTGAAACAAAGTCCAGGTTCCCTTCTGAATGTGAAGTCTGATACTTTTTTATTTTCTTTAGTTCCTCCATTGGGCGGATCAGAGGCTCTTGCGGTCAGCAGAGCCATCATCTCCATTAACTGGGCCACCTGAGTCTTAAGGAGCGCAATCTGAGAATCCTCTTCCATCACACTAACTGCCCTAACTCCGACAGTGTGTTTTGGTTCTTGATTTTTCTCCTTCTTCCTTTCTAAGATAGCTTCTTCCTCCCGTACAATCCGAATTAGATCTGGGTACTTCAATATGCCTCCATCTTGACGAGTTCTTAACTGGAGGGGGATGGGATCCAAAGGCTGGGCACCTCTTAAAACTTGTTTGACTCGAACTTCAACCACCTTACTAGGATCTAGTCCCTTCTTTAACAATATTTGGTGAATGACCTTGTCTAACCGTCTCATATATTCTGACAGCTTCTCTCCTGTTTCTTGATAGGTGTGTTCTAATTGATAGAGTAGGTCAGAGACCTTCTCGGTATGTCCGAACACATCTTGCAGAATATCCAAGTAGTCTTGGGCTACACAGTTTTGTTTGCTAAGCTTCAGATTTCGAATAGCCTCGGAAGCAGGCCCTTTCAGACTTTCAGTAATCCGCTGTTTTCTTTTCGTTTCAGAGATGTCCCACTCATCCAACACTTGCGTGGCCTGTTCCAACCACTCCTCAAAGTTATCTTCTCCTTTGGGTACAGGCCGTTGGCCCGAGAAAATGCCCAGTTTTCGGTACCCAGTCCCTGAATATGTTGGGTTCCCTTTTTGACATTAGGACACCAAATTTCCAAGGGCTGTAAAGAGTTCTGGCTCAATTGCAGCCGGTGCTGACTGTGATGGAACCTTGGTTTCTGCTGAACTCATCTGGGGGAAGGTGGCAAGATTCTCCCCTTCTTCCCTTGGGTGGGTAAGATAAAATTTGGTCTTGTCAGCGAGTTCAACACTCGCACCCTTGAAATTTTCCGGAACTCCCTTCCTCCACTCCAATAATGCATAAGTGCGGAGTGTTTCATGATTGGGTCTTACTGCGACCACCTTGGCTCTTTGTTCTGGGGATAGTGTTTTTACCACTCGGTTAATATGTTCTTTCTCCCAGATATCTCCCCGGAGTTCCATGGCCACGCTCGCTTCTGAGCGGGTGCCTTCCGCCTCACACCACTGTGCCACAGTGGGGGGATCCATTCTATGGTTCTTAAGGGGGTGCTTGATTTCAGAGTGACAGTTATCCCGGACGAGCCCCCACATGTAGCAATAACTCTCGGTGGAGCTGCTGGTTTAAAGCGGGCCTGTCCTCTTATCTCTTTACCCCTTTTAAATTGTTCAATCCCCTTGGCACAGCTGTAGTGCAGTGTTGTAATGATATGAGTATTGACTTTAACCCACAATATACACTTACATTTATATTTACCTCTACCTGGGTGTCTGTAGCTCCACCTGCAGCAGAAATAAAAACACTGCACACAAACTTCAGTAATAACCAGAAATAACTTCTTTCTTTGATTAAGTAGTATATTTATATAAAGGGTTATTACAATGACTACACTATCACACTAACGTAGTGCCACAGTATAGTAAATAGTTATAACAGTCTTAGTAACATACACAAATATACTTAAGTATGTGTACATCTATATTTATACCAGGGAGCTCCCCCTGCTCTAAACCGTAAAGTCACTATCCTTTGTAACTAAGTGCAGGGCCCTGCAGCAAAAGAGATAGTCTTGACGTCTTCAGTCTTCGCTAGCTTATGAATTTGTAATTGTAATCCACAAAAGGGTTCCTCTTGGGTGTTGCGCAGTGTAAGGTAATACACTAAAGCAGTTATAATCCAGCAGACTGATTAAGTGTTCTTATACG
This sequence comes from Lithobates clamitans, assembly GCA_037952925.1. Taxonomy (NCBI): domain Eukaryota; kingdom Metazoa; phylum Chordata; class Amphibia; order Anura; family Ranidae; genus Lithobates; species Lithobates clamitans. Next base: position 435,454 of record JBBGZY010001669.1, on the reverse strand, counting down.
AAGGAGACAAACATCTAATAGCAATTCTTGAATACTGAAGTCTATGCAGATGTAATATTCTCCAACTTAACTTGTTCCGTGGGACTATCAGTCCCAGCAACACTCTGTAACAGTTCTAAGCGTGTGTAGTATTTAAACAAACTTCTGGGTGTTAACCCTCTCACCACACGGGATCCAGGCGAATGGATGCCTCTGTTTCAACAGTTCTCAGTCCGTACAGAACCACCGCCACACCGTCACACTGCTCTGTTCAGTAACAACCAGGAGTCCTCGGTTACCCCCTTCATGGGTCTTCGGAACAATCACTTCTGCTGCTCCAGCTCACTGTGATACAATGACAGGATCCCTGCTGCTGCTCCGCTCCCTCACAAGGTAGGCCGCAACCCTGTGGGACACACACACCCACAGAGTTCTGCAGGCATCCCACGCGTCCCAGGAACAAGAGACTTAAGATGGCCGCTCATAGGCCTTTTATATCCTCCCACAATGCAGTTCAGTTCTCCTCTTGTTCAGGAGCATTGTGGGTAGGTCATAGTTAAAGTTCAGAAGTAAACAATCAATCACTTCCATGTCACTTCTCTTAATCATGAAACATAAAAGTATTGTACCTTTTCAATTGTCCACAAGATGGCACTATAACAACTTATGTCCTATATAACACACATATGGCTAAAAACAAAAGTTGTCAGCGCTACACTGGTAATTGCACTGTCATGCTACGCTGTATCCAAACTAAATTCATATCACTTTTTTTTACACAAATAGAGCTTTCTTTTGGTGGCATTTGATCAAGACTGTGTTTTCTATCTTTTATTATAATTTTGAAAAAAAGCAATATTTTTTACTTTCTGCTATAACCTTTACACCCACTTTAAATAGGAATACATTTCATTTTAAAAAATTGCTTTGTTTTGCTTGCCAGTTTGCTTTAACTGGTAGGCTCCTGTCTAAATGGGCCCTGGTACGTGTGGGCATGTATGCATGCATGTGAGATAGGGACCTTAGATTGTAAGCATCTTGAGGGTAGGGACTGATGTATGTAAAGTACTACATAAATTGTCAGAGCTATAATAATATCTGTTATAAATAATTTATGAATAACTGACAACATATGCAGATTGAAGCTCATCACTTTGGTCTGCAGATGAATGAAGCAGTAGATACAATTTAAAGCAGAGCTCCACCCAAAAGGGAAAGCTCCACTTGTCTACCTCCTCACCCACCCCTGCGCCCCCCCCCCCCCCCTCTGCTGCCACATTTGGCACCTTTTGGGGGGGAGCAGGTACCTGGTTTTCACAGGTACCTGCTCCCACTTCCGCCCCCCCCCCTCCTTCTCCCGCAACTTTGCGCATGTGAAGTCGGAAACCGGCTATGAAGCCGCAAGGCTTCACTGTCGGTCTCCCTTAGTAAGGATGGCGGTTGGGGATTGAAAAATCAGCTCAGGTGAGGACACTGCTACATTTCTGGACAGCTGAGTGGCCTAATATTAAAAGTCAGCAGCTATAGTATTTGTCGCTGCTCACTTTTAATTTTTTTCTGGAGCTCCTCTTTAACAAAGGTACTTTGTATATCTCTAACTCCAGTCTAATGCCGCCTACACACGATTGGAAATTCGGCCAGCAAAAGACTGATGGGAGCTTTTGGTCAGAAAACGTGACCATGTGTATGCTCCATCAGACTTTTGCTGGTGGAATTCCCGCCAGCAAAAGATTGAGAGCAGGTTCTCAATTTTTCGTTGGAAAAATTTCCTATCCGAAAATGCGATCGTCTGTACAAATTCCTACGCGCAAAATTCCTATGCATGCTCGGAAACAATTCCACACATGCTCAGAAGCATTGAACGTAATTTTCTTGGCTTGTTGTAGTGTTGTACGTCACCGCGTTCTCGACAGTCGAAAGTTCAGAGAACTTTTGTGTGACCGTGTGTATGCAAGGCAAGCTTGAGCGGAATTCCGTCGGAAAAACCATCCAAGTTTTTTCCGACGGAAAATCCGCTCGTGTGTACGCGGCATAAGAAGTATTCTAAACACTGTGTCAAATGGTCAGTTTTTGACAGCAGCAGCCTATAAAGCTGCTGTATTTACACAGCAAATCCCAGCTATCATTATTAAATAAGGGAATTGCTGGGAGGTGCGACGGGTGGACCAAAAGTGAGGTAGGAAGACAGGGTGTACTACACATGAAAAAGAAGGTGTAGCGCTTAAAAAAAATTAATAATAAAAACATCAGAAAAAAACGTTCGATCAATCTGCACAAAGTCCATTTAAGGCGTCTTCATATATGGAAGGAAAGTAAGACCATCACCATCACCCAATAGTACTGCCCCTTACCATCAGTGTATAAGGTGTACATTTCTAAATGTACTAAATCACGGCACCATCAATCCTTCCTACAAACACTGTTCCACTCCACTTGCGATTGTAGCTGATCCTCCTCATGTAAGACCATTAAGGGTAAGGAAATCACTCCACTCCCAGAAAAGACCTACTGCAGGCAAGCTCCAGCATCCACATATATGCAAAGATAGAAAGGAACACTCATTGCGCAATGATCGATACAAAACGATTTATTGAAGATAAGAAAAACACTCACATTTAATGCAGGTTAAACAAGCATGTAGAAACGTCCAGAAACATCCACTGGACGCTAACTTTTACCCAGCAATTTAGTGTTAGCAGCTTTTTATGTTATATTTTTTTGTATTTAGCGCAACAAATCCTTTTATTATTGTTGTACTATACATGCTTTGTGTACTTCGAGTACGTTTTTTTTGGGTGGTTCAAGTGAGTGCTTTGATTTAGAAGAAGATCCTTAATTACTCTTATTGGCAAGCCTTGCCATTAGGCCCAGAGTCAGTCAACTTGATATCTATCCAAAATTAGCACTTTATAGGTTAACATAGGTCATATACAGTATGTATATAGCGGTCCCTCTGAACTAATTGATAGCCAGGTTTAGATGGCTTGATCAGTCATGTGCACTGCGAGGTTTAGATGTTTCAGATGTCTGGAATTAAAACAATCCAACAATAGCTGCATATACAGTGCAGTCATCTTCACACATTTTAGTCCTGCCTATTCAGTCTCCAAATGGAGATTCTTAGGATAGGAGATCTAATTGCCCCTCACATATGGGTTTAATATCCAAATTTTGGTTTAAAATTTGCCTGAATTCACAGATAATCATGTCATAAATGAGTACCTTGAAATGGACAAACCTAACAAATTGCTCCTTTGTACAAATCTCTTAAAACTATGGACAATTTTAAATATCCCAAAAGATTAATTTCACAGCCCTGTAAAACCAGACAATAAACTTATTCTCATCATTCTTAGTTTTGATTTAACAAAACACCCCAAACAGATAAATCTCAGTATACATTGTAGTGGTTTAAAGACAGAGACTTTCGGAGGTGAGATGGCTCGTAGATCATTTCTATTGGGCTTTTTGTAATGCAATGGCATTTGTAGGACTAAATCCGTAACAGCAATCTTTCTCAGACTTTGTAAAACGAATGGCTAAAAATTATTTTCTGCAATGCTCAATGTGTTTGCAATTTCTTATTATACTATTAAATACTCTGAAGACTTTCATAATCAGTTTACAGAGTATGGGTTGGAATGTCGCTTATCTCAGTAGTAGTGAACTTAAGATAGTAGTTGAAAGTAATGACTGGATTTCTAACTGTGTAATCTTAAAGCCAAAATATTTGTTAATTTTATTGTTTCCTATATATAAGTATATTTATATATCAACTTCTTTTGCTTTAAAGTGGTTGTATACCTCTCATTGTCATTTTTACCTATAGGTAAGCCATCGGCGCATGCACTGTTAAGAAACGGGCATTTGTGAGGTTTCTCCACTAGCAAGTGCCATGACTGACAGCTCCCGCACGCATGCGCGGGAGTGACGTCACGCAGCTCCGGCCAGTCACAGAGCCGGAGTCCGTGGCCCCGGAAGGAAGAGGGGTGAAGATGGATGCGGCCACCAGCAGGGACAGCGCAGGCTTTGTTTGCAGGTAAGTGCCACATATCGCATACCAACCCATTATGCTTTTGCTTTGCAGGGGAAAAAAGAGGAAGTAAAACCCATCAGGGTTTACTTCCTCTTTAACCTCCTCCCACTGGTCACATATATGCGGCCTCCCAGCGGCTGGGCTTTAAAGCCAACAGGCTGCATATATGTGCCCCAAGTGTAAACAATTCTCCCTGAGAGCGCATGTCCTGTACTCCCAGCATAGTTAAAGGTGGGTATCGGAAAGCTCCCAATGCCTACTTGCGATTGGGCGTTTTAGATTTAAAAATAGCACCTGTAAAGCACCTGAGAAGCAGTGTTAATTTTAGTCTTAGGACTAAAATGGCATTTTAGTTTTAGTCCCATTTTAGTCTTCTGCAATTGTTTTAGTTTTAGTTGTATTTAGTCGACTAAATCTCCAGTACATTTTAGTCGACTAAAATTTCCACTAATTGCAATTTAGTTTTAGTCATAGTCTTTTGACTAAAATGGCATTTTAGTTTTAGTCTCATTTTAGTCTTAGGACTAAAATGGCATTTTAGTTTTAATCTCATTTTAGTCTTTTGACTAAAATGGCTTTTAGTTTTAGTCGTATTTTAGTCATCTCAATTGTTTTAGTTTTAGTCGTATTTTAGTCGACTAAAATAATATTCATTTAGTCGACTAAAATGTTTTAGTCATTTTAGTCGACGAAATTAACACTGCTGAGAAGCGCCTCTCAAGCCTCCCAGTGTGAAAGCCAGAGTGCTTTCATACTGGGGCGGTGCGCTTGCAGGATGGGAAAAAAAGTCCTGCAAGCAGCATCTTTGGGGTGGTTTGGGAGTGGTGTATACACCGCTCCCAAAAGTCCTGCCCATTGAAATGAATGGACAGCGCTGCCGAAGACCCCAGCAAAGTGCTTCGGCAGCGCCGCAGCACGGACCCTTTCTTCGGCCGCTAGCGGGGGTTAAAAGCGCCCCGCTAGCGGCCAAAAAGCGATCCTAAGACAACGGTAAAGCCGGTACCGCCCCAGAGTGAAAGAAGCCTTAGGCCTCTTTCACACGGGGCAGATCAGTGATGATCCCCCCCGTGAACATCCGCTTGCTCAGCGGGGATAGCTCCGCCGATCCCCGCTGAGCAGGAAGATGACAGGTGCATCGCTGCACACTGTGCAGCGACGGACCTGTCAGAGCGCCGCTCTCCCCTATGGGGGGATCGGATGATGACGGACCGTAGTGTCCATCGTCATCCGATCCGATAACGGATGGAAAAGTAGGTTTTTCCTCCGTTACACTTTTCGGATCGGAGCGGGTCGGATGTCAGCGGACATGTCACCGCTGACATCCGACGCTCCATAGGGATAAATGTATGTCCGTTTTTCATCCGAAAATGGAAGGATGAAAAACGGACATACGGATCGTCCGTGTGAAAGAGGCCTTACTCTGATTCCCCTAACTAAAATCAAATGGAATCAATTGTCTTCAGAAGTCCCCTTATTAGTAAATAGAGTCCACCTGTGTGTAATTTAATCTCAGTATAAATACAGCTGTTTTGTGAAGCCCTCAGAGGTTTGTTAGAGAACCTTAGTGAACAAACAGCATCTCGAAGCCCAAGGAACACATCAGACAGGTCAGGGATAAAGTTGTTGAGAAGTTTAAAGCAGGGTTAGTTCATATAGTTAATATCCCAAGCTTCGAACATCTCGCGAAGCACTGTTCAATCCATCGTCTGAAAATGGAAAGAGTATGGCACAGCTGCAAACCTACCAAGACATGGCTGTCCACCTAAACTGACAGGCCGGGTAAGGAGAGCATTAATCAGAGAAGCAGGCAAGAGGCCCATGGTACTCTGGAGAAGATGCAGAGATTCACAGCTCAGGTGGGAGAATCTGTCTACAGGACAACTATTAGTCGTGCAGTGCACTCCACAAATCTGGCCTTATGGAAGAGTGGCAAGAAGAAAGCCATTGTTGAAAGAAAGCCATAAGGAGTCCCGTTTGCAGTTTGCGAGAAGCCATGTGGGGAACACAGTAAACGTGGAAGAAGGTGCTCTGGTCAGATGAGATCAATATTAAACTTTTTGGCCTAAAAGCAAAATGCTATGTGTGGCAGAAAACTAACACTGCACATCACCCTGAACACACCATCCCCACTGTGAAACATGGTGGTGGCAGCATCATGTTTTGGGGATGCTGTCAGGGCTGGGCTCAGCCCTTCCTTCTCTGAGCTGGCCGCTCAGCTGTCGGCTAATTGCCAGCTCTTATCTCTCCACAGTTACTCAGCTGTTGATGACATCCTGCTTGTCAGTCCTGCCTACTTAAGCCATCCAGCCCAGAGGATCTCTGCCTTCACCTTATGCCATGTACACACGAGCAGACTTTCGACTGACTCAACTCCGAAGGACTTTTTGACAAACTTTCGACAGAGTTCCGAACGGAGTTCCGACTCAGTTCCAACGCAACGGACTTGCCTACACACGATCACGCCAAAGTCAGATCTTTTCGAACGTGATGACATACGACCGGACTAGAATAAGGAAGTTCATAGCCAGTAGCCAATAGCTGCTCTTGCGTCCTTTTTTGTCCAATGGACTAGCATACAGACAAATGGATTTTTCAATTGGACTCAAGTCCGTCGGAAAGATTTGATGTTCTAAATCTAAAGTCCGTCTGATTTTTTGACAGCAAAGGTCCGATGAAGCCCACACAAGATCGAATTGTCCGTCGGATTCGTTCCGTCAGACCTTTGCTGTCGAAAAGTCCGGTCGTGTGTACACGGCATTAGTCAACATCACAGAGACGCTCTCCTGCATTCCTGTTAAAAGATTTGCTTGGCTGACATCCCTTCTGGCTCCAGATCCTGCTTGCTGTTTTACTACGCTCATCTCTGGCTCCCTGATGTTTGGCTTGTCTGACTATCTGTTCCGGTTCCTGAACTCTGGCTGTTTTAACTACGTTTGTTCTATTTACTCTTATTATTAAACAAGTGTGATTTAACTGTACTTCTGTCTCGGTCTGATTTCATGGTTTCTGACAGATGGTTTTCTTCAGCAGGGACAGGGCAGCTGGATGGAGCCAAATACAGGGCAATCATGGAAGAAAACCTCTAATGCCCTGTACACACGGTCGGACATTGATCGGACATTCTGACAACAAAATCCATGGATTTTTTCCGACGGATGTTGGCTCAGACTTGTCTTGCATACACACGGTTACACAAAGTTGTCGGAAAATCCGATCGTTCTGAACGTTGTGACGTAAAATACGTACGTCGGGTCTATAAACGGGGCAGTAGCCAATAGCTTTTGTCTCTTAATTTATTCTGAGCATGCGTGTGCGTCGGATTTGTGTACACACGATTGGAACTTCCGACATCGGATTTTGTTGTCGGAAAATTTTATAGCCTGCTCTCAAACTTTGTGTGTCGGAAATTCCGATGGAAAATGTGTGATGGAGCCCACACATGGATTTTCCGACAACAAGGTCCTATCACACATTTCCCGTCGGAAAATCCGACCGTGTGTACAGGACATTAGAGTCTGCAAAAGACTTGAGACTGGGGCGGAGGTTCACCTTCCAGTAACGACCCTAAACATACAGCCAGACCCAGAGCTACAATGGAATGGTTTAGACCAAAGCATATTCATATGTTAGAATGGCCCAGAGTCCAGACCTAAATCGAATTGAGAATCTGTGGCAAGACTTGAAAATCGCTGTTCACAGACATTTTCCATCCAATCTGACAGAGCTTGAGCTATTTTGCAAAGAAGAATGGGCAAAAATGTCACTATCTAGATGTGCAAAGCTGGAAGAGACATACCTAAAAAGAATTGCAGCTGTAATTGCAGCAAAAGGTGGTTCTGCAAAGTATTGACTCAATATTGACTGAATTCAAATGCACGCCACACTTTTCACATATTTATTTGTATAAAATTTTCAGGACCATTTATAATTTTCCTTCCACTTCACAATTATGTGCCACTTTATGTTGGTCTATTACAAAAAATCCCAATAAAATAGATTTACGTTTTTGGTTGTAACATGCAAAATGTGGAAAATTTCAAGGGGTATGAATACTTTTTCAAGGCACTGTATATACCATAGTTTGTAGGCGCTGTAACTTTAATGCAAACCAATCAATATATACTTATTGGGATTTTTTTTTAACCGCTTCAGCCCCGGAAGATTTTACCCCCTTCCTGACCAGAGCACTTTTTGCGATTCGGCACTGTGTCGCTTTAACTGACAATTCCGTGGTCGTGCGACGTTACACCCAAACAAAATTGACGTCCTTTTTTTTCCACAAATAGAGCTTTCTTTTGGTGGTATTTGATCACCTCTGTGGTTTTTATTTTTTGCGCTATAAACAAAAAAACAGCGACAATTTTGCAAAAATACGCAATATTTTTTACTTTTTGCTATAATAAATATCCCCCCCAATTTTTTTTTTCCTCAGTTTAGGCCAATATGTATTCTTCTACATATTTTTTGTAAAAAAAACCTCAATAAGCGTATATTGATTGGTTTGCGCAAAAGTTATAGCATCTACAAAATAGGGGATAGTTTTTTGGCATTTTTATTATTATTTTTTTTTACTAGTAATGGCGGCGATCTGCGATTTTTATCGGGACTGCGTCATTATGGAGGACACATCGGACACTTTTGACACATTTTTGGGACCACTGGCATTTATACAGCGATCAGTGCTATAGAAATGCCCTGATTACTGTAAAAATGTCACTGGCAGGGAAAGGGTTAACACTAGGGGGCAATCAAGGGGTTAATTGTCTTCCCTAGTGTGTGTTCTAACTGTAGGGGGAGGGGACTGTGTAGGGGAGATGACAGATCGCTGTTCATACTCTGTATGAACAGACGATCTGTCTCTTCTCCCCTCAGAGAACCGGAAACTGTGTGTTTAACATACACAGATCCCGGTTCTTGGTGTGTCAGCAGCGATCGCGGGAGCCTGGCGGTGATCGTGACCGCCGGGCACTCGCATCGGCTGTGGGGGAGAGCAGTGGGCATGCATGCCCCTAGTGGCCACAGGGCAAAGCGACGTAACATAACATTGTTTCGCCCAGCCGTGCCATTCTGCCACAGTACAACTACGGCGGCTGGTCGGCAAGTGGACAAGGGGTGGGCAGAAGAGACAGCTGCCCTGGGCACTGTGGTATCATGTGAGGTGGAGGGCACCACAAGGAAATTTGGGGGAGGGGATTTGTGTTGGAAGGATGAATTTGGGGGGTGGCAGGAGGTAAGTATTGTTCAAGGAGGGGGAATTTCAGGGAGGGGGGTGCTAAGAGTGGTGATCTAGGGGAATTTGTGTTGGGAGGGGGGATGAGGGGAATAAGATTTGTGCTGGGAATGGGGGATTTGAAGTGAGGGAGAAGATGTGTACTAGGAAGGGAGATTTTAGGGAAAGAGTATTTGTGCTAGGAGGGGAGCATTTTTTGGGGGGGACAAAGATTTATGCTGAGAGGGGGGATTTCAGCAGGGGGGCAGATTAGTGCTCAGTGTTTTTGTGGAAAGAATCTTGCTGACACATAATGCTCATACATCTTGGGGGGGGGGGGCGCAGTTTGGCATGTTTGCCCTGAGCTCTAGATGACCTTCACCCGGTACGGCCTAGAAGATCGCCAAGTTGAACAAAAGTAAGCATGCAATACAAATAGTTCTTGGAGTTCAACTTTAAGGTACAACTAAACTCTAGTTTATGTCAGATGTCACTATATGCGACAAAGCTAGGGATAAAGATCATATCAAAAACTTGTTCTGGTTTACAGCTTAAAACGACTGCATTCCTAAAAAATGCAGCAAATTATTATTCTTTTTTGATTGTACCCTTTTTTTTCCTAACACATGCGTATTAAATATCCCCTAAAACAGGGCCGGTTTAACATAGGGGCTATTGGAGCTGCAGCTCCAGGCCCCTTACCTTAAGATGGGCCCATTTGCCAAAAAAAAAAGGTTGAGTTTCGAGGGTCGTAGAGACCCCAAATTTGGGGGATAGGTAGCCAAAGACCTACCCCATCACTGGTCATTTGAGGCTTGTAGGACCTATGGTTCCTACTCCAAAAGATACCATTCCCAGTTACTCCCCCCACCCGCTGATTAATATCCCTCCATGACCACCTCACACCTCCCTGCTGACAGACCTCTCTCCCCAGCCTGTCCCCACATACCCTCTCACCTGCTGACCTGTGGAAGGGGGAATCACTCCCACAGTGTTATTGTGTTCTGCCAGTGGGGAGCCTTCCCTACCCACAGAATACAATGATCAGTGTTGCTAATCATAGCTGGCAGCACTGATTGTTTTGGGAAAAACATGACAGGCTGGCTGTACTCAAGTCGATTAATAGATTGACTTGTGTACAACCAGCTAGCCCATACATAGATCGACTATGGCTGGTCTCTGCTTAATTGGCTTAATTTCAATCCATGTATGGCCCACTTAACCACCACGCAGTCCCTAAATATCCTTCCACAAACCTTTACATTTTTTCTTCCCAGATTCCTTCATCCTCCTCACCTGTACACAGTGCTCGCTGTCATACCCTGCACGCTCCTCTCCTGTGCATACTGCTCACTGTCATAGACTCCACACTTCTCTCCTATACATAATGCCTGCTGTCATACACTTCTCTCCTGTACATAGTGCCCACTGTCATACCCTCCACATTCCTCTTCTGTGCATACTGCTCACTGTCATACCCTTCACACTTCTCTCCTATATATAGTGCCCGCTGTCATACACCTCTCTCCTGTACATAGTGCCCACTGTCATACCCTCCACACTCCTCTCCTGTACATACTGCTCACTGTCATATCCTCCACACTCCTCTCCTGTACATACTGCCCACTGTCATAGATTTCTCTCCTGTACATACTGCTCACTGTCATACCCTCCACACTCCTCTCCTGTACATACTGCCCACTGTCATACATTTCTCTCCTGTACATACTGCTCACTGTCATACCCTCCACACTCCTCTCCTGTACATACTTCTCACTGTCATACCCTTCTCTCCTGTATATACTTCTCACTGTCATACCCCCCACACTCCTCTCCTGTACATACTGCCCATTGTCATACACTTCTCTCCTGTACATAGTACCCACTGTCATACCCTCCACATTTCTCTCCTGTGCATACTGCCCACTGTCATACCCTCCACACTCCTCTCCTGTACATATTGCCTGCTGTCATACACTCTACACTCCTCTCCTGTACATACTGCCCACTGTCTTACCCTCCACATTTGTCTCCTGTACATACTGCTCAGCATAATACCCCCCACACTGCTCTGCTGTACATACTGCCCATTTTCATAAACTCCTCTACTGTACATAGTGCTGGCTGTCATACCCTCCACACTTCTCTCCTGTGCACACTGCCCACTCTCATACCATCCACACTCCTCTCCTGTACATACTGCCCATTTTAATACCCAGCACACTCCTCTCCTGTACATACTGCCCGCTGTCATACCCCCCAAACTCCTCTCCTGTACACACTGCCCCCATTATACCTTCCACACTCCTCTCCTGTACATACTGCCCACTGTCATCCCCTCCACACTCCTGTCCTGTACATACTGCCCACTGTCATCCACTCCACACTCCTCTCTTGTACATACTGCACACTGGCATACCTTTCACACTTGAATATCCTCAGCTCTAGAATGGGCACACTTTTGTTAGTTCAACTAAAGGGAATCTTCTCAGTCCTCATATTTTTCTGCCCATTATTAGTACTCATTTAATTTTGTGATTACTATTGTGATGTATAGAGGAACATAGGGGATATTAGCTACTCTGAATATACCACTGGTAAAAAAAAGTGTCCCTGAAAATATTTTTGAAATGTTGTCAACTATGCACTTGGGCACTCTCCAAGGACCCCCGGGTCGGTAGGGGGCCCCATGAGAGGCTCCTGGGATCCTGTGATATTAAAGCGGTTTTTAGAGGCCCTGAGGTAGGTTATGCCACAATGTACAAGTATGCACAGCATATTAGCACATTAGGGTACACTTACCTGTCAGACTGGGCCTTCCAGCGCTGTGCTGTGATCAATCCGGCAGGTCCCGGGCACTTCCATATTCACTCGGTCTTCCTTCTGGGTTCTATGCCTTTGGTCACTTGCGTTGATGTCACACCCATGCATGCTCATGCGCATCCTCTCTCTCTCTCTTTCATCCCCCCTCTCTCTCTCTCATCCTCTCTCTCTATTTAAATTAATTTGTTATAACAAAAAATTATTTGCATTTTTATTTTATTTTTTTATTTTTTTATAAAAGGCCCCACCAAAATCCTCAGCACCAGGCCCATGATGTTTTTAATCCAGCCCTGCCCTGAAAACATTTACTAAGGATTCTAGGTATTGTTTGCATTATCTCTGTTACCCTATGTATATCTTCATAAGAACATTTTGAAAATATATTTATAAATATATTTACTTACAAACTTGCAGATACCCTCATACCAGTCTTCCAATTTAAAGCATTCCTATTTTTACTTTGCACTTATATTATATTAATCTGTAATTTTAGATGTTCCAGCAAATGAAACTTCCAAACATAGATGAATGGAGGAGCTAGTCAGTTCTTCCTTGGATTAGAGATTGAGACAGTAACTGTGTCAGATCAGATGAATAAGAGAGCGTTCTTACTGAATGGGAAATCCAGAGAGTAATTGCATTCCGCACTTCTATTTCACTCGCTCGTTACTCATCATTCATTGCCAATAACCTTGGGTTATAGCTGCAGATGCCAGGACTCCAGCGCGCAGCTTCCCAAGCCAGATATCAAGTGCCTATTCAATGTGTGAGAAAAGGTTAAAGTACATGGTCTGGTTTCACTTACAACCATGCTTGGACATGGGTTATTCTGCCACAGAAATTACTGGTTGATAATGCAATGGACTGAATTTAGTTACTGATTTTAAAATGCATCCCCCTGGGTGCTAAGAAGGGTTTCCTGCATAGTGAACACGCAGATCCGAGCCGTGTAATGCTATTCCAAGATTTAAGCAACTATTAACAGAAAACGCAGCCGTTTGCCAGGCAGCATCGTCCAGTTTTGACGGGGTTAATGAAAATTCCGCTTTCCTGCATTAAGCACAGATTCTCTTATCTAATTTTAATGGCATTTCCCCAGTGAGCACTACTAATTTCTAATGGCGATAGGGAGATTGAGCTTATAATTTAGGACATTATCTAGGACTGAATACTGCTCCAGTTTTATTTATTTTTATTTCATTTATTTATTTATCTACCTGCCTCTGCAAGTGCATCTTACCGAGTTTAATAAGCAGCTATCGCATGAAGCAACAGCCACCGATGGCTCAGAGGAGAAGGAAAACATGATAATATTGACACAGTCCAGGCCGGTCCTCCATCAGCATCCACATTTGGTAAAAATGCCATCAATCCAGGCTGATTTCAAATTCCGAGAAAAGAAGGAAGCTTATATTGATAAGATGCAAGCTAGAATGCAGCCAGAGAAACACGCTATGAAATAAAGCCTCTGATGCCTCATTCCTCACAAATCTCTCGCTTGTAAGACTGTTAAATATCAGCACTGAGGAATCCGAGATACATAAGTATTAGATTAGCTCCAAAATACATTTACATTATATTAAGGGAAAGGGAGGCTGCCTGTCATGAGCAAAGTTGGGCTGGTGGAAGGATAGCTTTCTTGCAGAGAAATCATTTTCAATCCAAAATTCCTCATGAATGGGTGGTGCTTGGGCTAGTGAAAGAATTTGGAGGATAATCATGTTACATTGTTATAGCCCAACTCCAGCCGTAACATATTTTATTTATTTTTTTGCTAGGATGGGGAAGGGCTAGAACCTCTGTTGGGTAATTACTGCTGTCCGTGAACCCACTGGGGACCTACCCCTCACTTCTTGTCCCTGTGACACCAAGACAAGAAACAGGGGGAATAGAGGTCACTGGGACAAGAAGGTGCACATAACGATAAGAATCTTACAGAAGTTCTAAACCTCCCCCACTTTCTCTCTGTTGCCTATTCTTTTTTAATAACTTTATTTATCAAGACATAAAGCTTACATAGAACAATGTTTTCTAAACATTAAAGTGGAATTCCTGGCATCACCTAACTAATCTTAAAAACACTCCCTCACCACCCTTCTAACACCTATTCTGACCAACCTGTGTAAGAAAGAGCTGTATACTAGCCTATTTTCAGCAGATCGCGCTGGTGTGGTCACAGCATACGGTTCTCCTGTGTCACCCTGTGCGGCTGGGAAAAGGAAAAAGCGCAGACAATGGATGGGTCTATTTAACCCTATAAATGACGTCATGCTTCCAGGCATTATCAGGTGTTTTTGGAGCGCTCTTCTCTCTCTTCTACAACCGTGCTGGCTGACACAGGGGGATCACGTGACCGGCCTAAAAATGGGTTAGTAAACAGCTTTTTTATTTCATTTTATATTGGTTAGTTAGGATAGGTGTTAGGAGGGGGGGAGCGTTTTTAGGATTAGTTGGGTAGCGCCTGGAATTCCACTTTCATTCATCAAGGTATCATCAAGTAGGGGGACATCAAAGTTTTCTAAAGATATATATCCAAAAGAGGACACAGTAGGGACACAGACAGTAATAAGAATCTGTGTGCTGGGAACCCCTTTTTGATTGTTTAGCAGTAAGAACCTGATACATGTAATGACCCTTAGTGTCCAGGATCATATAACAGTTGAGATTTCTGTGGAGTATTACAAACATCAACAAGCAACTTAGGCTGACCTCTTTCAGATAAAAAGGGTTATCAGCTGGTAGCCTACTAAATTTCCTAGGATAGTCTACTGCAGCGTTTTTCAACCAGGGTGGCCAGGCACCCTGGGGTGCCTTGAGGTTTCTTCAGGGGTGCCTTGGCAAAATGCCTAAGAATTGCCCAAAAATGAGTAATACCAGTGATGTCATCAGTGTTGATAAGAAGGGTCTTGATCACCTGCACAAAATCTTTGTTTGACCCTCCCCTGTCCCTCTCCATCACGAATGGGGTCACATTAGCTGAGTGATGAAGAGAAACTGAGGGAGAGGAGAAACACTGGAATACTAGTCAGTACCAGTGTGTAAAAGTGTATTTGCTTTGAAAGAATAAATCACCTCTAACATTTAGTGTCCTACGTGTGTCGATGCTGTTGCATTATGTAAATCTATTAGAATAGTTTTTACATTTTAGAATGGGGTGCCTTGAGACTGACCCTAATTTTAAAGGGTGTCTTGCGACTGTCCAGAATTTTAAAGGCTGCCTTGAGATTGTCTATAATTTTAAAGGGTGCCTTGACTGGAAAAAGGTTGAGAAACACTGGTCTACTGAGCATGCAGGCTTGAATAATTGTGGTGGAAACAGATTGTCACTACATGTCACTGCATGTATTTTAATTGAGAGAGGAATCCAATGCCAGTTACCTGCAATAGGGGTCATAATGGACATTAAAAAACAGTGCTGCAGGACCCAGTGCACACCATAAAGTTATCACAATGACCTGAGGGGGGGACAACTACATATAATTGTAGTAGTTCAGAAAAACAGGTAGGTCATTAGGAGACAGATGGTTAGACTAGTAGTAACATAAATATGTTAAAAAATGGAAATGTAAAGAGTAAACATATATTTTTTCCATATAATATTATTTTTACACATCACTAGTTATTACAATGATTTGACAGCATTGTTGATAATGTTACCTTCAAAAAAAGCCTCCACCCTAATCATGTATTTTTTTAAACAAATGTCTGTTATAGGACATGTACACTGAGTAGCAGCGTTTCCACAATGCAATTTCCCCCAACTGAAAATGCACTGCAGTTTCAGATGCGTGGGGGGTGCCATTAAGAATGAACGGAAGCCCTGCGCATCTGCAAAGAAGCAGCGCGCTTTGACCTATGGGAACAGGTACGATTGGTACGATTGTCAGGCTGTCCCGCAGCTGCAAAAACCTGCACATGTCTGAACCTAGCCTAAATTGGCTCTAGTATGTGTATAAATGTGAGTTAGGGACCTTAGATTGTAAGCTCCTTGAGGGCAGGGACTTATCTGAATGTATAATACATATCTAAAGTGTTGCGTACATTGTCAGTGCTATATGAATACCTGTAATAAACAAAATAAAAATTATTTTCTCCATTTTATTTAAAGATTAAAGTACAAACAGGAGACTCAGTGATTACTGGCTAAACGAAATGTTGGGGATGTCCACACTGTGAAAGAAAGCACCTACACTTCACATTCCTTATAAGTGGATACATTTGTCTATCTGGTTCTTTACCTAATTGGGGCACCTTTTAAGTTTTGATGTGTAAACTGAATTTCCCTCACGTGATCACTACAGACAGTGAACAGTTTGTGAAGTTGGGATACACTGGCTAGGAACTTAGCTGAGAGAGTTGACTCCACCTACTAAGCACCTACTGAGGAGCAGATGGATGGTTCCCGAAAGGGGATTGGATGCATTTAGACTCCTGATTCTACTTTGAGTGCTGTCTTGAGTGCAGTGAGAGGATATCAAATCGCAAGTCATTCCATATTGATTAGGAATCAATGGAATTTTGAATGCGCATATTTAATGGAAAATATGGCCAGAGCTCATTTGGCCATACTTCTCCTGTAGGGCACAGAAGTGCACTTAGTTCTGCCCTCCTGTGACCCAGATTCAGCCGACAGTGGGCAAAAATCTGCTGTTAGCTGTTGCTACAGAGTCGGTCCAGGCTTTTCAGGGATCCCGACAATAATGTTGGAATCTGCCCAGATGCCTGACCTGGAGCTGGCTCAGCTTCTCAGTACATCGCTGAGAGCCTGAGCCAGCCACTAGCACTCTCTCCACAGGCCGGTGCTCCAGTGAGCACCAGGGGGCAGAGCAGAGATCGGTGACTGACAGTTACTGCTCTGTGCTCAGAGCGGACCAGAGAGCTGAGCAATCAGTTGTGTTTGATTGCTCAGTTCTTGATGTAGAGCCAGGGGGGGGGACACCTGCAGCTCAGATCAATGCTGAAGCCATCTAGGTAAGTATGTGTGTTTAGTGTGTTTATTTTTTTAGGATCCCACACTTCTTTTTTAACGTGTAAGGCCACCACCAATACTAATAATGTATAAAGAATCTGATAGATCATAGAGCATCTATGCCGATCCATGAATCCATGTTCAGAGAGGTTTCACAGCTAAATATCATGTATGGATGTTCTGCTTTAACTAATTTTAGAATGCATGAAAAAAATGATATTTGGCTAAGATTTTACTTAAAAAAACATAATGCTCTAGTATGAATGGAGATTGAGACTTTTACAATGATTTGGGGGAAGGGGAAATAAAGATTTAAACTATCGTGACGCCTCAAAGGCCTTAGTATAACCATGACTATGTTTTTTACTGCATGCAGACTGAATTCATTACAAGCTTGGATTGACCACAAAGTCTGGTGTAGCTCAGCTGCTATTGAGGACACAACATCGTGATCTAGTTTCAGCCGGCTGACAGTGCTGAGGCCAGGCTTCTAATAAGGTAGCAGATAGTTTGATCTTCTGCCAGGGGTCTTTAGATGTGTCTTGAAGTGTGTAGTCTAGTTTTATTCTCAGTGCATCTGTACCCTGGTATGACCTACGGAGAACTGAACACGCTTAGGGATGTCATAACTGGTCACTGCTAGATGGGGTGGTCAGAGATTTGTGATGAAAGGAAACAGGGGACAGGGATTATTTTGCACTGACATTATTTGACATTTATAGACGAACCCCGCTAGCTACTTCAAAAATACTAAAAACATTTTGTAGCTGAACCACTGTAAGAAATAATCTCCAGTAGCTTCAAAGGGCACATTCCACAGCTTATTTTTCTTTTTGTGTGACTTTTTTTTTTCTGGGGTGGAAAAGCAGCTGTCACGACTTTCTTTGTGAGATTCCACTGACATCAGGACTGGATTTCAGCTTTGCCTACAAAGGCCATGGCCCAAGGCAGCAGAGATACAAGATCCCAGGGATGACGCGGAGCTTGCGAGAAACATGTAGCTGTGGAAAAAAAATGTTCTAGACTGCCACCTATCCTTGCAGATTAATGCTCATGGTCCTTATTGTAGATGTTTCTGTAAATTCTGTCTTTAGGCCGGCCATAGACAGTGCAAATTTCTTTCCTGCAACCATGGATTGCAGGAAAGAAATGCAGACAGTGTTAATAGGGGAATCCCACCTGCAGAGCAATTTTCTGCTCCCAGAGGGGAGGTGGGGGGGGGGCTGCCATTCCCGCTGGGGGAAAACAGTGATTATCGCTAGTGGCCCTAGAAGCCGCTCTCGATAATCACAACTGAATCCGGCAGACTGGTTGTACCCAAGTTGATTGATCGATCAGCTTGGTGCATTCAGCCTGCCCATTAATGGTTCAACAGGAACCATCTGAGATTCGGATTGTCTGTGGCCAGCCTTACATTTCACCTGCTCTAGTGCATCTACAAATTTACTTCTAGCACAGTTGGGTGGCAGTTTATTCTGTTCTTTAAGTCATTGATTCTAGGAGAATTATTTACTAAAGACAAACAGATTGTTCACTTTGCAAGGGAATTGTTCCCAGAGATTAGTGAATAAGGCAAAGCTCTGCTGACTTCCATGATGCAGTAAAGTGCATGCCACAATGCTGTTTTTATTGCATGTGATTGGGTTTTTCTGCAAGGTGAAATTTAACCACATTCACCAAATTCTTAGGAAAATTCCTTTGCTAAGTGCAACTTCCCTTGCAAAGAGATCAGCCTATTTACCTTTAGTGAAGTATAGTCCTTGGAGTACTATACTGTTTCTTTCTCCACCCTAGCCTTGAAATGTCCCATTTAGTTATGATGTCTAGTTTTGTTAGCGTGACAGGTTTGACAATTGACTGGTGTAGGGGGCAGCCTGAGACAGATGTTCTAGATGGGCTGCATGTATAAACTTGGCCTTAAACAGGAAATAGGAAGGTCACCAGGAACATTCTTAGTCTGGTTGAGAAAAGGGAGAAAAGAGAAGAAGGTAACATAGAAGCAGCAGACCCAGAATAGCCAGTGTATAAACCAGTATAATAGTAAGCCATGCTGTTTTTCTTCAAATGAAAGTGGCCTACAAACCACTATCTGTGCCATTATCTCAACACTTCATCACCAATATTCGTGAGACTTCACTAATGCTACCAAGATAATGACAGGCTGCTTTCAAATGAATATTCATTTAAATCAAAATATGGCTGCCTCCACTGTACATTTGAAGCACATTAATGATTCTAAAGAAGCACATACTGATAAGACTATGAATTATGTATTTTTCACCTACGCAGGATACAAGATGAATGGAATCATTGCAAATTTCAGTTGCATTTCAATTTCGTACAGCGTGATTTTTGTTCTTATGGGTTCTAGTTGGCAAGTATAAAGGGGTCTGATCATCTAGCTCACTTTTACTCTACAAAAAAGATCTGTTCATTGAAAAATATATTTTTTTATATACGAATTGCCATACTAATTGTAAACACTGAATTTTTTTATATTGGCTTGCAAAATAAACAAAATTTACTTTTCTAATCTAGCAATGCCATCATTTACAATTGAGGCAAATAAAACATGTTTTTAAAAGGGAAAAGTGGAAGTCAGTAGCTTGTTAAGGATTAATAATGAGGATAGAGCTTTGTAACTTTGATAAATATAGTGTTTATATAGCCTGCTTTGGCTGTTAATCACTAGCTTCACTTCACATGATCATTTGCAAAAAAAGGTCATTTTTAATAATTTATGCATAAATGCACTATTTCCAAATTTCTCACTCAGACTTTTTCCTTTTAGCTATTGGTCAGGCAGATTGGAAAATCTGTATATTAAAGTGTACCTAACGGCAAAAATATATATAATTTTTTTTTTGGATTGAGTAAGGAAGGTTTATAACCCCTTTAAGATTTTTTTTCCCCCCCATCTATGTCCCCTGCAATTCCTGTCCCGTAGCCAAAACAGGAAGTAAGAGAAAATCTTTCCAAATTGAGGAAATCCTGGGGTGTCACAAGAACTATTGTCCCTGTTGAAAATTTCCCTCTATTACTTTTCCGGTGACAACCCTAGTTTTGGGATTTTCTTTTACTTTCACTTTCAATGATAGTGGTAAACAAGACAATTGCAGAAGGTGAATCTCATACAAATCTGACAAGTGTTTTGAGTAATTTTCTAGCAAAAAAATGATGATTTTTACATGTAGGAGAGAATTGTCAGAATTGGCCTGGGTGGCAAAGGGGTTAATTACCATAAGTAATATACAAATAATTATTATATATTGTTTTTAAGGTAATTTACTATATTTTCAAAATCTGTACTCAAGCAGGTGGTTTAACGGACAAAGGACTAAAGTTTGAAGTTATAACTTCCAACCAATAATTTCACAGTATATAGATAAATAATAAATTATTATGTTATAACATATAGCATATAAATATATGATTTCGCTTGAATATAAGTACCTTTTCAGCAGGCAGCAGATTCTCATTCTCCCTCTTAACTGTGTGAGAAAAACATGAGATTGTGGGTAAATCTTATACCCATAAACCAATGTTTTTTCCTTGTAGTTAAGAGGGCTGGGCTGGAAGTGATCCTTTGTCTTTTAGACACATTCCCCTTTTATGACATTGCAGTGAAAGGCGTGCCTCCACTGCAGCATTTTTATTGGACAGCTGGGACCAGTGGTATTTTACCATTGGTCCAAGACTCCAAGCTGTTTATTGAGCTCAGTGCCTCTGACAAGAAGTCAAAGGCACTGCGAGTTTATCCTCTCAGTCTGCTACATTTAGTTTCCGACAGGCTGCACAAGGAGCCCTATATCTCTGAAACCATAGGTGGTAAGAGCCCCAGTGGTGGGGTAGGATACATACCCCCCAAATTTGGGGTCTCTATGACCCCAGGTCGCCGAGCTACGACCCTCGAAGCTCGATTTTTGAAAAAAAATTTGAATGTTGATCGGTCCCCATTGCCTCACACTGACAGAGTGTGTGGTAAGCAGGGACGTGCAGTCCCTGCTTACCACACACTCTCTCAGTGTGAGGCAATGGGGACCGATCACCGGCACTTCCGCATTTACATGTGACCAGCTGTGATTGGACGCAGCCAATCACATGGTTAAAGAGCCGTGTGATTGTTTCCTTACAGAGATCAGTGTTGCGCCATGTTCTAGCAACATGGCGCGTCCGCTGCGCTGCACGCCCCCGCGGCCTTGCGGGAGTGGCTGTTCTGGACGCTGTCATATGACGTCCACCCAGAATGAGACCGCACCGTCCCTCTGTCATTTGATGGTGGGCGGGCGGGAAGTGGTTAACCACATCCCGCCCGGCCTATAGCAGAATGAAGGCCAGGCTGTTGACGTCCTTTAGAAGGAACCTCTCAACGTCCTTCAGATGGAGCCACTCATCGGCGCCCTCGGGGATCTCTTGCCCACACCGACATTTGTTGTGTGTGGTCTTAGACACTCTTTATGAATTCACTTGATTAGGTGTTTGCATTTTTTCCTGACAACATGTCAATATGATAACAATAGAAAACAGAAGTTGGTTGGAGCCATGGATGTAACCAGAGGCGTAACTAGAACATTCAGGGCACTGATGCAAGAAACCACGTAGGGCCCCCTGAGCCACTGGTCCCGGGGGCCCTTTCCATCGAACCTGAGACCTTTTCGTTATTATTGTACTCACTGACACTAATGTTGGGTACTATTTTACTGCAAATTCTTCAATGTGAATTGCGATTTCCTTCAAAGAAATGCAGGGGCAACAGGGTTTATAATCCTCCCTTACTCTAATCAAAATGAAAAAGTTTTGAATCTCAATCTACTTTAACAGGCTACGGCTGTACATTTGGCCCTGACAAATTTTAGTTGTTCTTCATATTTTCAAGTAACATTACCATAAAAGCGAGCAAGAATTATGATTTGATAGCGATAACCTCTTAACTGATCCACTTCCTTGATGTCATGAAACCATAGACCATAATTCATTGATGTTTGCTTGGGGTGAGGAGTGAGAAGATGTTCGGGGGAATTCATAAAGGGTGTTTTAGACACCCTTTAGAATTCTGTCGGAACACAGCACTGAAAGTGTGGGTACATAAATCTGGGTCTGCACTGAGGAAGAAGTGGCCACACTTGACACTTCTTCCTCTGTGTACTCACTTCAGCCCTCTCTCTTTCATCACTGCCCCATGACACTGACAGGCACATGGCCAGGGATTTTTGTACTGGGGTGGGTGAAGCCTGATGGGGGACTGAGAGACTAGTTCCCTATCAGGTTCGCTTCAGTTTTGACTGACAGCACATGGGAGTGGGCAGATCCATAGCCACTATTTAGTCCAAGTCCAAATCTGCCCACTGCTGTGCGCTATGTCAATCAGAAATAAAGTGGACCTGATGAGGAACTTTTCTCTCAGTTCCCCATCAGGCTCTGTCCACCTAGTGATAGGGCATTTCCCACATTTGGCTAATGACATCACCTGTATGCCGTTTACATTTAGCTTTATGCCAGGGAATTTCTGGGCAAATACAGTAGCTGGGTGCATTGAGTGGGAAACTGTCACATAAACTCACCGGCCACTTTATTAGGTACACCTGTTCAATTGCTTGGTAACACAAATTGCTAATCAGCCAATTACATGGCAGCAACTCAATGCATTTAGTTATCTACTGTAGATTTGGTAAGATGATTTGCTGAAGTTCAAACCGAGCATTAGAATGGGAAAGAAAGGGGATTTAAGTGACTTTGAATGTGGCATCGTTGTTGGTATCAGACAGGCTGGTCTGAGTATTTCAAAAACTGCTGATCTACTGGGATTTTCACGCACAACCATCTCTAGGGTTTACAGAGAATGGTCCAAAAAAGAGAAAATATCCAGTAAGCGGAGTTGTGTGGATGAAAATGCCTTGTTGATGTCAGAGGAGGATGGGCAGACTGGTTCGAGATGATAGAAAAGTAACAGGAACTCAAATAACCACTTGTTACAACCAAGGTATGCACAATACCATCTCTGAATGCACAACACATTGAATCTTGAAGCAGTTTGGCTACAGCAGCAGAAGACCCCACTGGATGCCACTCCTGTCAGTTAAGAACAGGAATCTAAGACTACAATTTGCACAGGCTCACCAAAATTGAACAACAGAAGATTGGAATAATGCTGCTTGGTCTAAGGAGTCTAGGGTAACATGAAAGCATGGATCCATCCTGCCTTGTATCAATGGTTCAGGCTGGTGGTAGTGGTGTAATGGTGTGGGGGATATTTTCTTGGCACATTTTGGGCTCCATAGTACCAATTGGGCATTGTTTAAACCTACCTGAGTATTGTTGCTGACCATATCCATCCCTTTATGACTGATGGCTACTTCCAGCAGGAATATGCACCATGTCACAAAGCTCAAATCATCTCAAACTGGTTTCTGGAACATGACAATGAGTTCACTGTACTCCAATGGCCTCCACAGTCACAAGATCTCAATCCAATAGAGCACCTTTGGGATGTGGTGGAAATTTGCATCATGGCTGTGCAGCCAACAAATCTGCAGTAACTGCGAGATGCTATCATGTCAATATGGACCAAAATCTCTGAGCAATGTTTACAACACTTTGTTTAATCTATGCCATGAAGAATTAGGCTCAGTACACACTGCCGCGACCTGATAGTTGCACAATTTGCAGTGCTACTTTGCCAGGTGACTTTGGCGTGACTTTGAAACAACTTCAGGGAATGCCTGTGTAATCTTCCTGTAATGCCGGATTCAAATCACATTAATTAAGATGAAGATCCAACTTGGAGGCAACTTCCATTAAAGTCTATGGGCACAAGTCGGATAGAAGTCGCCTTGAAGTAGTACAGGAACCTTTTTTAAAGTCAGAGCGACTTCAGTAGTGCTAATTAAGAAGGCTATTATTGACTAAAATGGGATTTCACATGTCACGCAACTTGGGGTCTCGCAGGTCGGATCCCAAGGCGCGATAGTGTGAATCGAGACTTAAGGCAGTTCTGAAGGCAAAAGGGGGTCCAACCTGGTACTAGCAAGATGTACCTAATAAAGTGGCTGGTGAGTGTATATAACAGCTTCCCAGCACAGGCAGGGTCCATTCTAAGTACTGTCATACTGAGTACTACTCTGTACGCCAGCTCAGAGTTAGTCTGAATTTGGCACGTGTCCGTAGAATTACCGAAATGCTTGCCTGAATTAGCAGAACTATCACCACAAAGGTGCCTTTAGGCTTGGTTTACAGTATTACAGGCCGCGTGTTCCGGTTGTGGGAATCACACCATTTCCCACAACCACCCACAAAAAAATAAGTAATACTAAGTATTACCAGGGGGGCGGACTTTAATGGCTAAGAAACACTGGAGAGAAAGTAACAGTATAAAAATATAAATTTATTGAAGGTTACAAATACATAAAAGTAAAATTAGATAAAGATTATAACATAAATGCATCTATGAATAATGTGCAGTGAGCCCTTGTATGTCTATGCGTTTCACCGCTAGGCTTCCTCAGGACACGGCCAAAGTTCACAGACGAGACAGATAAGAGAATATGTTTCTCTATCTTGTTTGGAATGCACAATCGTGTACAAACACGATACGGTGGGTGATTCCCTCAACAGTCAAAACAATATTTTAGGTATAGCTGAATATATGAGCAGGGGCATGTGAATAGTATTCCTTATTTTGGGAGCGACCACCCACAGTCGAATCACACTGCTCTTGCAAAACCCATGGGGCTGCCATTTATTCTGAATGTCACCCCCACGCATCTCAGCCTGCAGCGCGATCACAGGAACCACAGAGAAACCACATGGTCAAAAAGACCTTGCGGTTTCCCTGCAGCCGCGTTTTTAAAAAGGTGCATGCACCTTTTTGGTACAGTTGACAGCACAGCAGCCCATTCGAATGGGCTACCGTGCCCGACCAAACGCGGGACGCACGGCCCACACTAGTGTGAACCGAGCCTAAGGGCTGTTTTTAATTATTATACTATTATACAGGATTTATATACACCCAACAGTTGGTACAGTGCTTTAAAACATGAATGCCCCATAATTGCGTATTAGTAAACTGGAAGTTGAAAATGAGTCCTTCTGACCAGCACCTGTCTGTAATTATGAAGTGTAGCCTCTCACGAAAAACATCACAATACTCTTCACAGTCCTAAAAGATTGATTGCGATTTGCATGCGTGGAAAACACTGTTCTAAAAATACCCTCAGATTTGTTTAGACAACACATCCTGAGCCTAAAAATAACATTCCTAGTCAAAGTTATTAGTGCTAGAAGAATAATAAAGAATGCTTTGAGCGTGGATTGCTGAATGTTAAGCTACGTTAGGCCCAGACACTGCACTTGTCTTTGCACGTAAGTGTGTTCCTTAATTTTGTATAATAGCTTGCTCTACACCCCAGGGCAAATCTCCTGTTACCCTCCATGGTCCCCATGTGATAGGAAGGAAAATAAAGCTCTCCAGTTGCAGTATAATTATTGTAAGAGCACTGGAAATTATCCAGCGCTGGAGGACACTCATTCAGATCACGATGTGACTCTTGTCGAAGAGTGAGACAACGCGCCTGTCTATCTTGGTGGCCCTGACTCTAACCTGTCTGCCCTTCCTCGTTCACACCTTCACTTATCCTACTTCCAATCTAGCAGAGAAGCGGTTAGCTGCTTGAGTGCAAAGAATGAATGACAGCAGCTGTCTCTGTCTCAGCAGATTGGACCAAAAGCTTCCTCCGCTTCCTCCGTCACAGACATTGTTGTGATTGTGCGTATCAGAGATATTAACCATTCGCTGGCTGAACTGAATACAAAGCAATTTTTCTTATACTAGGCACTGTTGCCAACTTGAGGTCTTTTATGACTTTAGAGTTAACACAACCCATTCTGGATAAATTGCAGACGCAGTATGTAAATATACACTTTAAACAGGAGACACTCTAAATTTAAATATGGGATAAAGCAGGATACATGGGTGCGAAAGGGTGGTCAGATGGCCTGTATGATAGGATGCTTGGATATTGTGAAAATATCCAGTTCAACTAAATCCAAGTTCTTCCTATAATGGTTGGCTGGGGTTGTATGCAATGTATAATGTTACCCATAGACTAGGCAAACACGTTTCTGGGTATAATTACCGTCTCTTTGATTATATGATAATAACATTGACAACAAGTCCCATTTTCACTGCCAAGGTTGGTAGAATAATAGTCAGGTGGCAATCCTACCCATAAACATGAGAACAGTAGCTTAAAATGATACCGAACACACACTGTTTAATTTACATTGTCCCTTCTATCTCTGTATATGGATGATGGCACTGGTATTATTTAAATTACAATAATAAATACATACAAGTACCTTTTTCCTAATTGATATACAGTTGTCACATGACCCAGCTATTTCCCAGCCTGTCTGCAGGGAAACATCAGCAGGAGGAGCTTCTAGTCCTCTGCAGCTAGTCATATGTTAAAAAAAAACCAAACAGTTGTAATACAGAGTAAAAATAAATAATATCAATAAACTGTTTTAAGTGTCATACAAATATATATTTGAAATTAAATCTTTATTATTTTTTGGCGATAACATGGTGTGGGCAGATTTCTGCCAGTCACAGGCTGTGTCATGCCCCTCCAGCCTGTGTCTTAGAATAAGATGGGGGTGAAGGTACCAGTAATCTATATGTAATATCCCACCACCATTGTGTTAGCTGGTTAGTGGGCATGGAGGAGGAGGGAGGGAGTGGGTCATTTACCATTGTGTATACTCCCACATGTGTGACTCTATAGTCACATGGGCTGCTGGGATGTGATAGGGAGGAATTGCTCAGCATAGAACCTCCCTAAAAACTGAGCATGTGCAGAATTGCTAACACTGCTCTGCAAAATCCCTAGCTGAATTGGGGATATGGACAGAAGATGGACATAGAGAACAGCAGGATCAACCAGGTTTTTTGCAAAATGCAGAAAATTAATCTCATAGTGAGTATGAACAGCATGTAAAACACCATTTATTGAGAGTTTTTTTATGATGTGGGTTTAGTGACACTTTAAACTAGGCGAATCTGTGGAGTATTATTGTAGACATATGGAGACCTAAATGCTGGCTACACAGGTGAAGAGTTTGGGCCACAAACAATGGCATTGGGGGATTGGCAGTGCCATTACCATAAATCTAGTAGGTCTTAAAATATTTTGAACTTCTATAGCAAAGATAAGCCAGTGCTGACTTGACTGCTTTATAAATTGCTTTCTAGCACTAAGCTTTCTGATGAGGCTATCCTTAGCAGGGCCAGATTAAGAACATCATGGGCCTGGTGCCAAAGATTTTGGTGGGGCCTTTTATAAAAAAAAAAAAAAAATGCAAACAATTTTTTGTTATAACAAATTAAATTAAATAGAGAGAGGGAGGATGAGAGAGAGAAAGGGGGTGAGAGAGGGTGAGGGGTAAGGGAGGGAGGATGAGAGAGAGAGGGGGGTGAGAGAATATTTTCAGGGACACTTTTTTTACCAGTGGTATATTTAGTGTAGCTGACATCCCCTATGTTTCTCTATACATCAAAATAGTAATAACAAAATTAAATGAGTACTAATAATGAGAGAGAGGATGAATGAGGGTGAGGGGTAAGGGAGGGAGGGTGAGAGAGAGAGGGGGATGAGAGAGAGAGAGAGGGAGGATGCGCATGAGCATGCGTGGGAGTGACAGTAACGCAAGTGACCGAAAGCACAGAACCCAGAATGAAGACCGAGTGAAGATGGAAGCGCTCGGCACCCGCCGGATTGATCACAGCACAGCGCTGGAGGGCTCAGTCTGACAGGTAAGTGTACCCTAATGTGCTAATATGCTGTGCATACTTGTACATTGTGGCGTAACCTACCTCAGGGCCTCTAAAAAGTAGTAATGTAAGTGAAGTTTACTACCGCTTTAATATCTCAGGATCCCAGGAGCCTCCCATGGGGTCCCCTACTGACCCGTTGGCAGGGCCCATTTGCAAAGTTGCCAACATTTCAAAAATATTTTTAGGGACACTTTTTTTTACCAGTGGTATATTTAGAGTAGCTGACATTCCCTATGTTTCTCTATACATCACAATAGTAATCACAAAATTAAATGAGTACTAATAATGGGCAGAACAAATATGAGAACTGAGAAGATTTCCTTTAGTTGAACTAACAAAAGTGTGCACATTCTAGAGCTGGTAATATTGAGGATATTCAATATAATTTTAAAGAACAGTTTTTGTGGGTAAGAGGCATTGGGGAGGAGTATGGATGGTAGGCATGATGTACAGGAGAGGAGTGTGGAGGATATAGCAGTGGGCACTATGTACAGGAGATGAGTGTGTGGAGTATGACAGTGGGCAGTGTGAACAGCAGAGGAGTGTGGAGGGTTGACAGTGGGCACTATGTACAGGAGAGGAGTGTGAAAGGTATGCCAGTGGGCAGTATGTACAGGAGATGAGTGTGCAGAGTAGGACAGTGGGCAGTGTGAACAGCAGAGGAGTGTGGAGGGTTGACAGTGGGCACTATGTACAGGAGAGGAGTGTGAAAGGTATGCCAGTGGGCAGTATGTACAAGAGAGGAGTGTGGAGTGGATGACAGTGGGCAGTATGTACAGGAGAGGAGTGTGGAGGACATGACAGTGGGCAGTATGTACAGGAGAAGAGTGTGGAGGTTATGATGGGGGCAGTATGTACAGGAGAGGAGTGTGGAAGGTATAATGGGGGCAGTGTGTACAGGAGGGGTGTATGGAGAGAAAGAAAGTATATACAGGAGAGGAGTGTGGAGGGTATGATGGGGGCAGTATGTACAGGAGAGGAGTTTGGGGGGTATGACAGCAGGCAGTATGTACAGGAGAGGAGTGTGGTGGGTATGACAGTGGGCAGAATGTACAGGAGAGGAGTGTAGATGGTATGAGAGTGTGCAGTTTGCACAGGAGAGGAGTGTGGAGGGTATGACAGCTGGCACTATGTACAGTAGAGGAGTCTATGAAAGTGGGCAGTATGTACAGCAGAGCAGTGTGGAGGCTACGATGCTGAGCAGTATGTGCAGGAGAGGAGTGTGGAGGGTAAGACAGTGGGCAGTATGTACAGGAGCAGAGTGTGGAGTGTATGACAGCAGACAATATGTACAGGAGAGGAGTGTGGAGGGTATGACAGTGGGCAGTATGCACAGGGGAGGAATGTGGAGGTAATGACAGAGGGCACTATGTATAGGAGAGAAGTGTATGGCAGTGGGCAGTATGTGCAGGAGAGGATTGTAGGGGGTATGACAGTGGGCACTATGTACAGGAGAGAAGTGTATGACAGTGAGAAGTATGTACAGGAGAGGAGTGTGGAGGGTTTGACAGCAGGCAGTATGTGCAGGAGAGAAATGTATGACAGTGGGCGGTATGTACAGGAGATGAGTGTGGAGG
Source organism: Lithobates clamitans (assembly GCA_037952925.1). NCBI lineage: Eukaryota > Metazoa > Chordata > Amphibia > Anura > Ranidae > Lithobates > Lithobates clamitans. Next base: position 406,030 of record JBBGZY010001669.1, on the reverse strand, counting down.
GTATGACAGTGAACAGTATGAACAGGAGAGGAGTGTGTAGGGTATGCCAGTGGGCACTATGTACAGGAGAGACATGTGTGACTGTGGGCACTATGTATAGGAGAGAAGTGTGGAGAGTATGACAGTGAGCAGTATGCACAGGAGAGGAATGTGGAGGGTATGACAGTGAGCAGTATGCACAGGAGAGGAATGTGGAGGGTATGACAGTGGGCACTATGTACAGGAGAGAATTGTATGACAGTGGGCACTATGTATAGGAGAGAAGTGTGGAGGACATGATGGTGAGCAGTATGCACAGGAGAGGACTGTGGAGGGTATGACAGTGAGCAGTATGTACAGGAGAGGAGTGTGGAGGGTATGACAGTGGGCACTGTGTATATGTGAGGAGGATGAAGGAATCTATACTACTATATAACTATATTTTCAAAAACTGTACTCAAGCAGGTGGCTTAACGGACACATTACTGAAGTTTGAAGTTTTAGCTTCCAACCAGTAATTTCACAGTAAATAGTAAACCAGTAAATGTTATAACATCATAATATATGATTTAGCTTGAATAAAACAGTACCTTTTCAGCAGCAGAAGATTCTCATTCCCCCTCTTAACTGTGTGAGAAAAACATGGGATTATGGGTAAATCTTATACCCATAAACCCATGCTTTTTCCTTCTAATTAAGAGGGCTGGGCTGGAAGGGAGCATGTGTCTTTTAGACACATGCCACCTTCTATGACACATTTTTATTGGACAGCTGCTTTACCATTGGTCCAAGGCTCCAAGCTGTCCATTGAGCTCAATGACTCTGACAAGAAGTGAGGAGAGGCACTGTTAGCTCATCCTCTCAGTCTGCTGCAAACAGAGTGTTTAGAGTATATAAACTGGCCGCTCTGTATGTAGCCTGACAGGCTGTGCAAGGAGCCCCGTATCTCCAGAACCATAGGTCCTATGAGCCTCAAATGACTAGTGGCGGGGTAAGTCTTTGGCTACCTACCCCCCAAATTTGGGGTCTTTATCACCCTCGAAACTCAATCATTTTTTGTTTTTGTTTTTTGTGATTTTTTGTTTTTTTTTGCAAATAGTCCTATATTAAGGTAAGGGGCCTGGAGCTGCAGCTCCAATAGCCCCTATGTTAATCCGGCCCTGATCCTTAGGAGTGGGTGGTAGGTAAATCCCAAAGCTCCACCACACTCCCCGATATTTCCCCTCCTAGAAGAATTCTTACCCCTTGCCACCCCCCTTGAATTCACCCTCCCAAGACAAATCCCCCCCAATCTCCTCACAGTGACCCCCACCTCACACGACACCACAGTGCCCAGGGCAGCTTCCCCTCATGCCCACTCTATGTCCCAACTCTGGCCTTGGTGTCCAACTTGCAGCCCTTTCATACTTCTTAGTGTATAGACCTCAGCAGCCAGTAGTCAGTGCTTTACCTGGCTAAGTGCTATCCTAGCAGTGTCGGGACAAGGTTATCCAGCACCTTCCCCTTCCCTTATGCCGTTTAGACACGGACTTTTCGACCAGACTGGTCCGACGGGAACAAATCCGTCGGACAATCCGACCGTGTGTGGGCTTCATCGGACCTTCAGCTGACTTTTTCTGTCGGAAATCAGACGGATTTTAGATTTGGAACATGTTTCAAATCTTTCTGATGGACTTGAGTACGGTCGAAAAATCAGTTTGTTTGTATGCTAGTCCGACGGACAAAAAAGGACGCAAGGGCAGCTATTGGCTACTGGCTATGAACTTCCTTATTCTATTCCCTTCGTATGGGCAAGTCCGGTCATCCGAAAGTCCATCGTAACTCCGTCGAAAGTCCGTCGGAAAGACCGTCGGACGTTTGGTGCTGAAAAGTCCGCCCGTGTGTACACGGCTTTAGGGTTAGCAGTGATGACGCTGTCAGCCTTGTAACAGAAGCATCTGGCACAGAGCACCCCCATCCCTGCAATAAACCATTGTGCCCAGGGCCACCGTCCCACCTGCCCACGCCTTGTCCAGGCCATGATTTTAAAGCCTAGTGAAGGAAATTATTTGTTAGACTAGCTTCTATTAGTTCAATAGTTTGATTTATTACTTTTACACGTTCTTACTTTTTGGGAGGCTGTCCATTGCTTTTTCCCTTTTTATGTAATTTTCTAAGACCTTTTATAATGAAATTTGGCAAGAGCAACATTAAATGCTACACTGGTAGTTATTAAGGGAAATGTAGGGAGCACAAACATGGGCACATTCATTTGTAAAGCTCTGTCATATCAGAAATCTCTAGTAGTCTCAAGTAACATGACTGCAGTATCTGAGTACATTATCCAATGTAGCAGGTCTCTAGTATCCAACAATAGTTTTGTGTTTGCAGTCTCTGATCATCTTTTTTAATATGCCCACCACAGTCTGAGACCATCTACCATAATATTTCCTTAGCCTCAGACAGTTTTCTGCATCATTATATACACTAAATAGCATTGGTGGTCCTTTGGTGATGTCATATCAAGTAAGGTAGACATTTCTGTTAATAGGTAAGCCCATCTCGGAGCTGGTCATTGTAGTTGCTGCCTTTTATCCAGTACCGTTAATTAAGCTGACAATTTTGAACTACTAGCTATAAGCAACATAGAAATTTTTCTTCTAAGACAATTTTATTTTTTGGTAAAAGCGTGCTTCTTATACATAGTCACTACATCATTTCACTCCCTGCTTATATTAGAAAGGGTTAATTTCACAATCGTTGATGCTGTCTGAAGGAACATCAATCTATAAATCAATTCACACCAAATTTTTTTTCCTCACTTCCTCGCACCTTATCCTCTGGTGAGAGTGGATTAATCCATTTGGTGCCCAAGGAAGCGTGCAGAATAGTTGTACAGCTGGAGACCTGTGGGCTGGATGTGGTCTCCTAGGGGATTAAATCCTTTCCCACAGTATAGCTGCGAGTGAGTAAAAACAATCCTGAGAGAGGAGCATGCAAGCTGCAGCAGTATTCCCTGTGCAAGCATAACTGGGCTGATTGTGCTGCAAAGACACCACAGTTGCACCATAAATGACAACCCAGCTATACACCTTTAATGTGACAGAATCCTACTGACGCATTTTATAAATCGTATGGAGGACTGCACCTAGAAAGCAAGCCAGCCTTCATGTGTATAAATAATCCTATTATCCCCTACCTCCCTCTGCTTTACAGCAGCAGTGTCAGAGCTATGCACTCAGTATGTCACACAGAGGTAACAAAATCAAAATTAAGTAGTTGCTCGGAGGCCCTATTAATGTTCCAGCACTGGAGCTAAACCATTTCCTTAAAGAGACGGATTTTATATGCAGGATAGTAAGAATGCACATACACAACATAATTTTCTTACTAGCAAGAAGAAGAAACAATTCTGCATTCCTGCCTTTGTTGAGACTAATAAAAAAGTCATCACTCTCGTGAAATACCTGTTATAATCCTGTAAAATTAAAACATTTTACAATTTTATTTTTTTAAAGTAATGTTATGGGTGCCAAAAGGTACCCATATGACAGACAAAGCTCAGGAATTACAAGTCATAAGAGATTGGCTCAATGGGATCTCCATGCTGCTTAACCACTACAATCTTTCAGTCTTGGTCAGTAAATGAATGGAACACACACATGTTAAGAGAATTGTTACCTTTCCTCCATAGAAAAGAAAAATCCAGTAAACTTACACAGAGAGACTTTTAAAATGTTAGAAATTTTCAGAGTACAAGAACATTTCAGGTCTCTTATGGATCTTCTATAAACTCCTAGGAAAGAGTGATTTTAACTAAACTGATTTTCCTGCAAAATTGTGGTCACAGGGGACTCTCAATTTCCCTCAATAAACTGTTTAAGTGAAAGTTGCTGTTAAAAAAGTTCTGCTGTAACCTATAGCAGAAGAAGATTGGAAAACATTTGGTACACCACGTCTCACTGTTCTATCAACACAGCAGCAGTGGAATCCAATTATAAATTGCTAATGAGATGGTATTTAGTTCCCCGATCAGTAGCCAAAATTAAACCAACAGTCTCTGATGAATGCTTTAGACTTTGCTTGAGTACCGGTACACTCTTACATACACTATATTACCAAAAGTATTGGGACGCCTGCCTTTACATGCACAAGAACCTTAATGGCATCCAGGCATGTACTGACCATCGGGACTACCAGGAGTTTCCCAGTGGGCCGATGGCTCAGTGGGCCGGTCAGGTGCAGTCCTGGAGCCGCTCCTCTCTGACAGTAAATGATCGCGATTTCACTCTTGTCACCAAGAAGCAGCTGCCGACACTTGCTGGAGAGGATTAGGCTTTCTGCTCCCTCCAGCCTGCAGGGGGAGATAGACAGCCGGCAGACTTTCCTTCCTCTCTCCCCAAATAACTTGTCACTTATCACATGACTGGAGAGAGGAACAAGATGCCGCCTTCAGAACTGTGAGTACTCTGATGTGAAGGGGGCTGCTGATGGGGACACTCTGATGTGAAGGGGACTGCTGATGGGGACACTCTGATGTGAAGGGGGCTGCTGATGGGAACACTCTGATGTAAGCGGGACGCTGTTGGGGACACTCTGATGTAAGGGGGATGCTGTTGGGGACACTCTGATGTAAGAGGGACGCTGTTGGGGACACTCAAAATTAAAGCGGGCCGGTCTGGATGAAGTCCAGGGCCAAATTTTTGGCCCAGTCCAGCCTTGATGGCATCCCAGTCTTAGTCCGTAGGGTTCAATATTGAGTTGGCCCACAGCTTCAACTCTTCTGGGATGGCTGTTTACAAGGTTTAGGAGTGTGTCTATGGGAATGTTTGACCATTCTTCCAGAAGTGCATTTGTGAGGTCAGGCATTTATGTGGAAGAGATGGCCTGGCTTGCAGTCTTCGCTCTAATTCATCCCAAAGGTGTTCTATTGGGTTGAGGTGCAGGCCAGCCAAGTCACCCCAAACTCTCTCATCCATGTCTTTATGGACCTTGCTTTGTGCACTGGTGAGCAATCACGTTGGAACAGGAAGGGGCCATCCCCAAAATGTTCTCACAAAGTTGGGAGCATGAAATTGTCCAAAATGTCTTGGTATGCTGACACCTTAAGAGTTCCCTTTACTGTGAGAAACTTGTATTCATTGTTTGTCTATTTGTAAATGAATAAAAATCTTTGAAAAGAAGAGTTCCCTTCACTGGACCTAAGGGGCCAAGCCCAACCCCTGAAAAACAACCCTACACCATAATGATTTCGACCAGTAAACAAAACAAGGTCCAGAAAGACATGGATGAGCGAGTTTCAGGTGGAGGAACTTGACTGGCCTGCACAGTCCTGACCTCAACATAATAGAACACCTTTAGGATGAATAAGAGCGCAGACGGTGAGCCAGGCCTTCTTGTCCAATATCAGTGCCTGACCTCATAAATGCGCTTCTGGAACAATGGTCAAACATTCCAATAGACACACTCCTAAACCTTGTGGACAACCTTCCCAGAAGAGTTGAAGATATTATAGCTGCAAAGGTGGGCCAACTCAATAGTGAACCCTACGTACTAAGACTGGGATGCCATTAAAGTTTATGTGTGTTAAGGCAGGTGTCCCAATACTTTTGGCAATATAGCGTATATGGTGGGATTGTCAAGCAGCTTTGGTCTGACATATACCAAATAATTTTTACCATGTTTGGAAAAAAGCTTTCCAAGAATCCACTGTAAGCCTTACTAATACTCAAACCTAAAAATTTCACAAATAATCAATTCTGCCTCTTAACATTTTTATTTACTGTTGCTGAACAACTTTAGCGAAAGCTTGGTGGTCTTCTACACCAAATTCCTCATCAGTTAAAAATAAAATGAATTAGTACATGTTTAACAAAAAACTTGCTGCAAGTCTTTGTGACAATCCCCACAAGTTCGAGAAAATATGGTCCCCCTGGGTTGCATATTTCTTTCCTCCAAATTTTGATAGATCCCCTTTACATTTGTGATGAACTCTTAAAAATTCTTATACATATAATGATCAACCCTTCTCATCCCAATGATTTCCTCCCATCACCCCCTTTTTTATGTCAATTTATTATTATTGTACTTTACAATTGTATTTATTGTATAAATTGTATACAATGTTGTAATTTCTATTCTTAAAATTAATAAAAAATATTTCTGGAAAACAAAGTTCTGCTCTTTTTTCATTTTTGGAGGTGTGAATTTATTTGTCTGGAGGTAATTTCATTTATTTGATATATAAAAGGGGCAAGGAAAATGGGATTATTACGATGCCATGAATGGATTAGAACACTTTTTTATAAAATTATATTTTTATTAATATATAGATCTAAAAAGTATACATAATTAATACATATACATTCTGAACAGGTGGATTCAATCATATACAAATAACAATCAAAATATTGACCGACCCCAGAGATGATAAAAGGTAGTCGATAGTCAATTCATCCCAACTAGTTTCGCCAATACATTGGCTTCATCAGGGGAATTAGCAATTAATACAAACTTAAAATTGACACTAGAAGGAAAAGAAAAAATACATTAATAATAAGGTTGAATATGATGACAAGATGCAAGTAAGCGTTATGTTACGGAAAATCACACTATTGTCCAACCTGGACCCCTAACCCCCCAGTCCCAGATCAAAGACGTACCATGCCAAACTCCCGGGACCCAGAGCAAGTACAATGAAGCAAGCGGGGACAATAGTCGAACCCAACCCTGTAATTGGCTACAGGGGGCACAGAAGGTGCCTAAAAGAACTAAAAATAACAGTGTTGTGATTATAAATGGCTATGATTAATTATGATTCATAATGTGGGCTAATAAGCCTCCCTTACATACCCTAATTGCACACATAAAAGGCACAGGGAAATGCACTGGATGGATAACGGTATGGTGATCGAATAGGTAAGTCAAGAAATATTCGTTGTGGCCTGGGAAACTAAGACAGCAATATAATGCATAAAGGTAGTGTTAGTGAGGTATTCATGATGCCATAAATAAAGCGCATATTGTTAAATGATAAATGATGCAAATATATAAATGCACTTACCAAACAAAAGCAAAGGCCAATGTTGATAGTAAGGTGCACAGTGCAAGTAGGGTCCGACCGTCAGAGAAACTAGATAGGGAAACCCCTCAAACAAAGCCAAGCCTCCCGATGGATCCAAGGAACATTATTATCTAGATACAAATTCAATGTGTTTCTAATCAATACACAGATTACCAGATATTGTGAGTCTGGAAAAAGGCTAATTTCAGTATTTATGGCAGAGTTAGTTTTACCTTGATGGAGCACAACCGAACCGCAGCGCATACCTAAGGGCAAGTGAGTGAAAGGATGAAAAAATTTGGCAACCTTATAAACCCCCCCACCCGACCGCCATAGGCAAATAGCCAATCGGGAGCGGACAAAGAGCGGCCCGGGAGCGCATGCGCAGTGATCAGATCCCAAGGCCTACAATGCCCAGGGTGCCGTGCGCCGATCACATCACATGGTATGCTACCACGGATGATGATCAGGAAGGCGCAGTACAGGCATCGGACCTGACGGTGAATGGGAGGAGAAAGACACTCCGCCCATTCAAGGAGGATGGAAAAAGAGGCGGATGTGTTGACAAATCAGATACATTGCGAAGGCCCCGACCGAAGGGGCGGGCTGACGAATTGGTTCATTTATTTGATGTAGTATTCTTATAGCACCCCTTTACACCCTGACAGCAGTTAGGGGCCCCCCAGGTGACTTAGTGGGCTAGCATTTCACCTCAGGGCTGAATCCTTGACTCTTTGTGGGGTGGTATAAATTGGGTGCCAATAACTATTCCACAAAGTTATTATAGGACCAATAAACTCAAGAAAGACCAAAGTTGCAGACTTTGTATCTCTACTCACAGCCAATACAGAAAAGAACCTTTAATTCGAACTAACATTCTCTATTGTCCAGACATTGAAGCAGCCTTAATGCAGCTCCAGTACTCCTTGTACAAGCCATCAGAATTACCTGCAATGTCTACAGCTTCTACCAGCTCTTCCAATTACTCTTCAGTTGACCCCTGATGCTTCAAATTAAGTAGGCACTTTCCTGCACTTCCTTCCCTGGATATACCCCCCAGCAGAACAGTAGGAAGCTTTAGGCTCCAGGCTTGGGCCTCTCTGTTGCATTTCACACAGGCAGCAAGCCTGGGAGGAAAAGAAACATAACTACGCACCCTCCACAGGAAGAGCCTGGGAGGCATGAGAAATCTTCAAGGTCACTGCAAATGTTTACATTGTCCCCTGCTAATGGGTGACCACCAGGGAGACATACAATTGAATATCTCAGGTCATTGGATCTTCTTACACTATTATCAGGTACACTCCCCAACAGCAAGCAGAAACTAAGAGTAACACTGAGCTTAGGTAAAAAACAGAGGAAAGCTAAAGTAGATCTCATGTTTACTAAAGCACAGCAGCACTAAATTTAGACTAGGGACACTATTTCTAAGGGCAGGGTCCCTGGATTTGTATTTGCATTAAATCTTTTATTTGACATTTTTTCACAGTTTTTGTACACTGTGGAGCTATTTATCTTCAAACTAGACGCACTACACTAAAGTCTTCCACAATGCCTTCAGCTAGAGATGTCATTGAGGGCTTGTTCAAAAGCTGCTTTATATGTTGCCTTCCCTGGTTTCTTTCTCCCCCTAATCAAAATGCTAATTAAATTGTTCATTTAAACATATTGGTTATCATTACATACCTTATTTTGGACCCATAGTTACATAGTTACATAGTTACATAGTTAGTAAGGTTGAATAAAGACACCAGTCCATCCAGTTCAACCTGAGTGAGTGTGGGTCTACAACCCTGACCCTTGTCCCTAACCCTGAACATCGCACACTCACATCAATCCCTACCCTCAATCCAAGGTCCCCATTCAAATACTAGGGCCAATTTTGGACAGAAGCCAATTAACCTACCAGCATGTCTTTGGAGTGTGGGAGGAAACCGGAGTACCCGGAGGAAACCCACGCAGGCACAGGGAGAACATGCAAACTCCAGGCAGGTAATCACTGAATCTCTGTGCTTCTCTGGGCTATACAGGCAGACCATGACTGGTCTGAGGGGCTAACAGGGTGCTGTACATAGCTTCCTGAAACATCACAGCATACTGCCTCAGTACCCTTCTCAAGAGCCATCGGCCTTGATGCAAGCAGAGGGCTGGCTCTCGGGTGGAGTAATGCCTTGATAGATGTCAATCTGGAGTAATGGGCATACCTAGGCAAGAAGACAAGAAGACCACCCTAGGTAATGCTCATATCGTCATCGTCATATCGTCAAAAAAACTTAAATCCAATGAATTAAAAGAGAGTCAGGTTGAGGAGGAACGGTGTAAATATCTGCCAGCACACCAAGTCCCAATGGTCTTTTATTGAAAAAAGATTACATCACAACAAACACAAAGTTTCAGAGCTATGTAGGCCCCCTTCTTCAGGCATGTGATGGGGAGGAAAGCGCTGGATGATGCTGGATGCCCTCCACTGAGGAGTTGAAGCAGGCTCCAGACTTGATGTCACATCTAATGCACACAGTGAGAAGCTCACAGTGTGCAGTGAAAGTAACATATTTCATTACAGGAGAGAAGCCTGTACAACTGTGCAAGACTGAGGGTAAGGCAAGGGTTCAGATTTAAAAAATAACTGCTAAAATTATTTATTGGAAGTAGTAGAAAGCTTTATATGCAAGACTACATTTTAACTGTAAAGACCAGCAAAAAGGAAAAAGAAAAAATAGTCTGACATTTACTGAGCTACAAAAGGCCTTCTGATCCCCCTCTACATCTTCTGCACTCTCTGCCCTCTAAAGTTCTCATGCTGAATTTAGTCACATTTTTCATTTACTGCTTGTCAAGAATGTATAAATATTTCAATGTCCAATGCTTAGCCATAGATTCACTTTAAGGTTAAAGTGACACTAACAATATCCCTATTCTCCAAAAATAAACCATACACATCCATTACTTAATGGTCTGACAATCTATTTTTCATGAAATCATTTCTTACTGTGTTTTTCTGCCTCCGTGTAATGTCTTTCAGCCTTTTCACTGTCGCTCCTATTTGTTTGGAATGAGCAGTGCGTGTTAGTTGTGGTCAGCATTCCTGAGCCATGCACACTACAAATCCCATAGTCCATTTTGGGGACAAGCAAGGGAGGGTGACTTCGTTCTTACCTACAGTGGGACCATGGAGAATGTGCACCCTTCAAAAGGAAGGAGATACCCTTTTACTCCTCCGCTTCTGTGTCTGTCCTCATAACATAGGGGCAGACGTGTGGGCTCACTCTCGAGCCAAGTTATGTATGTCCATTGACACACACAGCGCTGCGCTGCTCGGCTTTGCCCCCTGCTCACAGGATTTTATTGAGAACAGCAGGAGCCAATGGCTCCCAATGCTGTCCCTGTGCCTGTGAGACAGAGGGAGACAGAGTAGCACTGCCGTACTCAGGCACCGCACTTGATAGAGATTGGGTGCAGCTAAGTATATTGAGGGCTTGGTGGGGAGCTGATCATGGAAGGTTTTTTACCCTAATGTAGAGAATGCATTAAGGTAAAATAAAAAAAAAATAAAAAAACCTTGATGCATTTAGAACCACTTTAACATTTGTTCCCAGAGATGAGAGATCCATGTAAAAACTATTACTTCTGGGAAATAACATCATGGAATTTACCATAAGGCGTTTGCAGGCCCTTGCCTTTTGTTGGGTTTAGAGGGGACTTCACCAAAGTACAAAAGAAGTCGTGGTTACTTTTTCCTTATTTTTCTATTGTCTGCCTATTTCTGGACATTTATATGTATATTGAGCAGAAGAATTATTGAAGGAAAGGGGTTCAACCTACTGAGAGGACGCATGCAGCTATACCCAGTATACCTTGTGTGGGCTATACAGCTAAAGGCAGTTCTGTTCTGTGGAAGTACAATGTGCCCATTAGAACATTCTTTTGATTTTTTTTATTTTTTTTAAATATTGAATGAAGAAAGGGTAGAACCTATAGAAAAGGGCACATTCACTTATGTAAGCCTGCATGATGTCTAAATACAATCTTGTATAAGACTTCATTTTTATTGGTCTTTTTCTGTATAAAATGATGCAAAGAACACAGAGGGGGTTAAATAAAGCAGCGAACATTGATTGTGGGGGAAATGGTTTCCGTCTCTGAATGCATTCATTGCCCGGCTCTGATGCTCGCTATCGCTTCGTTAAGGGATAAATATAGAATATATAAAATATAGATAGGGAGCAATCACAAGTGAGGTTAAGCACACAAGCAAGGGAAAAAGAATATTTCCACATTGGAACTAGATGCAAAATGGAAAAGAAAAAAGCGTTGCTGACATATCGAGCCTAAAGCATGAGCAGGCAACACATTGGGGGAAGGGACGTCACTGTGTTTCTTTCCATGTCAGCGAGGCAGACGGATCGTTGTGGTCTCCTTTTAAACAGTGGAAAATGTGGGCTTAGCAGCCAGACAGGCGGCCAGCCTTACGAGCACAAACCATCTCACTCCTTTTCAGTGTAATCCTTCACAATCCTCCACCCTCATTTGAGAATAAAAAAAAAAGCCACAGCATGCTTCAAAACCTCATCAGCGTGTAGTATTCTGCGTATTCCAATTCAGCCAAGTGCCCAGGGACTAGGTTGGCCCAGAGTGGTCTGGGATAGGTTAAGGGGGATTTGGCTGCATAGAAGTTTCCAAAACAAACAATACACACTGTATTTACTGGAGTCGTTGAAAGTCAAGAAAGAATGAGTGAAATATAGACGAAAGGATATAATCAACTCCATTTCCATTAGTGCCTATTGGCTAAAATATTATAAATATCTCAAGGCCATTAAAATCAGACCACCCTTATGCAAGGACCTTAAATTATTTAATTTTTTTAACACATTTGGGGTATGTTCATAAATGTCCTTTTTAGCACGGCCTGTACATAATGAGGAGAATTCATAAAGGGTGTCACAGATACCCTTTAGAATGCCCTCGGGCCTCCACATTGAAAATTGTTGGTGCTTGAATACATGAGTCAGGTACATAAGCTGTCAGAATAAGCCAAGAATAAGGAAAAGGTCTGACTATATAGGTCAAACATGGAGTCTATATTGTTCACCCGGACGTTCTGTGGGCACCAGAGATCTTTTTTCTACACCTCTTGTGGATGGCCTGTGTGAATGGAAGGGGAGCCATGGCTGGCTCTAATTGATGAGAACCTCATACCATGAAATGTTCCTTCTTATGGATGGTTCAGTTTCAGTACGGTGATCCCTTCCATTGTGAGCTGGCCTCATTAGAGCCAAATTTTAGATGTTGTCCAATGTTCCCTTTCACTCCAACTTTGAATATATACATTGGGCCATCTGGGAAGTGCTATTGAGATCTATTATATTCTGTGGTGTCCTACTGGACCGACACCCCTCTTTTTTGTCCAGTGCCAGCCCAGGGATCATGTGTATTTTGGTGCTAGGTTGCTGAGAAGATTGCTGTATTGTGTTAATGCGTCCTGACTAAGCAAAATGCGTTGACCTCATTATTACTATTGGAATTTTCAAGCAAGACCAGATGACTGATGTAGCAGTGATCAGAAATACTGACTGGTGACAGTATGTAAAAATAAATAAATGAATCATTTAAAATAATTCTTTATTCGATGTTTTTGCAATTTTTTTTCTTTTTTACCTTTTTTTTTTACACCATGTCACACATTTCCACTCATGAACAGCTTACTTATGGTTGTGATCTGCGATTGGCTACAGCTAATCACATGGTACAGTTAGCCAAGTACCATGTGATTGTTGTGGGCCAATCACAGAACACAAAAGTAAGCAAGCTGTTCATGAATGGAAAGCCATTCATGACAGGTTGTTTACATTGTAATCATGTGATTGCTAAGACCAATCATAGCGATCACATGATACCCGGTTACCTTTAACAGTATTCCGCTGTGTCTGCCAGAAGGAGTGCGCTGCACACTCCTAACATGGAAGAGGCACAATCACATATATATACATGACTGAGCCTACCCGTGCCGCCCCGCCACAGTAAATGTATTGTAGCATGGTTGCAAGTGGTTAAATCAGTGATGTCATCTCTAGGTCCATGTTCTTCTCTATGCAATACTGGCAGATTATGGCTGGGGCGAGAGGCCCGCAAAGTAGTGTATATAGCTTCCTAAAAATATCATAGCACTTTGCCTTAGTACTCCTCCTAAGAGTTTTCAGCCCTGATGCAAGCAGTGTGTTGGCTCTTGGAAGGAGTTATGCAAATATAACTCAGCTGCCTACCATGTGTTGGATGGACAACCGCCATGCAATATTAAAGTGATTATGTATTGAGATAAATACTGAATTAGTAATTGCAGACCTCCTTTTCTTGAATGGGATCTTTTGTATCAGTGTACAGTCATACTGACCTCCGCTTGATCTGAAACTAACTTCACACTGTTATCAAACACTTATGCACACTGTCTTTAAAGACATGCTGGCACAGCATGCAGTATTGCATCAAGCACTTTATATATACGGACTAAGTCATTTTTTTCTACAAGCAGATGAAAAGAAATATGACCTGTTTATGACACTGCCAAGCAGTCAGCAGTGAAAAATCACTGCTTTTGTTGCCTTTCTATTTAATAACTGCACACCAAAAAGCAGATTTTAGTCCAAAGCTTTCAACGCTGCTTTGTTCTTGAAGATAAGCTTTTAGAATGGCCATGCCCATTAATACTACCCGTAAAATTATTCCAGTGACTTACAGACTTGGTGAAAGCATTTTACTTTATTTATTTAGTAATTAGCATTTCCAAGCACAATATACATATATACAGTGGTGGCAAAAATTGTGGACACTTTTGGAAATGTTATTGTTTTGCAACTTTGCAGGCTTATAGGAAATGTTATTTTGCACCAAATGCAAATTGAATACAAAAAACAGAATTCAAATATATGCAGTACAAAAAAAGTTATGCCTACTTTAGTCTAAAAAAGAAACACAAGTTAAAGACTAGGGGGGTTATTTAGGAAAAGCAAATCCACTTTGCATTACAAGTGCACTTAGAAGTGCGATCACTGTAGATCTGAGGGGTAGATCTGAAATGAGGGGAAGCTCTAATGATTTTATCATCCAATCATGTGTAAGCTAAAATACTGTTTTTTATTTTCCTTGCATGTCCCCCTCAGATCTACAGCGACTGCACTTCCAAGTGCACTTGTAGTGCAAAGTGGATTTGCCTTTCGTAAATAACCCCCCAGGCCTCTTCCGACATGTTTTGTTTACATATAAACATCAGCTTTTTTTGCTAGAAAATTACTTAGAAACCCCAAACATTATACTTTTTTTTAGCAGAGGCCCTAGAAAATAAAATGGTGAGTTTTGCCATTTTTTATGTCACACGGGATTTGCACAGCGGTTATTCGAATGCAATTTAAAAAAAAAAAATACACTTTAATGGCTTGAGGCTGGGTTCACACCATGGTGAATTGGATGTGGGATCCCCGCCTTCAATTCGCAATAGCAGGAGATTTTGACCGGCTCTCTATGGAGCAGCATGCACCGGTCCCTTGCTGTGAGCCACATGCGGCTCATATGTGAACCGAGCCTTAAAGTGGTTGTAAACCTCAGTCATGGAATCTGAGCAAAGCACACACAGTATATCTGTAGTGTTTACTTATTTCTCTCCAAAGGTCCAGTGTTGTTTCTCTCTGGTTCTTCATTCCTCTGTTATCAGCATTAGTCACTTCTGACACATTTTTCTGTGACATGAGGTAAATTTGTGGCGGGGAGGGAGGAGCTCAGAACAGAGCTCATCTATTCACAACACAATTCTTCTGTTGGGTGAAGTGGGTGTGTTCCTTTCCTTCAATCAGCTCTCACACAGTGTAACTTCAGCCTCTCTGCCCCCTCCGTTGTGCTCCTGACAGATAAAGAACAATTTTTAACACTTTTCTGCCCTTTTGAAGGGGTGTAGGGAAGAGAAGACTGCAGATAAACAAGTAAAACCTACAGTATGTAGGAGGATTTGTTTAATCTCTGTGTAACATCTGAGGCTGATCAGTTCAATGAGTATATGTGAGGGTTTACAACCACTTTAATGACATTTAATGCACACAAATACAATATAATACCCGATTTTTTGTTAAAATATAAAAGACGGTGTTACACTGAGTAAAATAGTTACCTAACTATTTTACGTAATGTTAATGTTAATCCTCTTCCTTTCTCTGTTGGGGTCCCTCAGGGTTCTGTTCTTGGACCTCTACTATTTTCAATCTACACTGCCTCCCTGGGTCAACTGATAGCCTCCCATGGATTCCAATATCACCTCTACGCTGATGACACCCAAATCTATTTCTCTACCCCTCAGCTCACTCCCTCTGTCTCCTCACGTATCAGTAATTTACTCTCAGATATATCAGTCTGGATGTCACACCACTTCCTCAAACTCAATCTATCCAAAACCGAACTTCTAATTTTTCCTCCCCCCTTTGCCTCTTCCCCTGATCTCTCTGTCAAAATCGATGGCACAACTATAAGCCCATCCCCACATGCCAAGGTTCCAGGTGTAGTCCTAGACTCTGAACTCTCCTTCAAGCAACACATCCAATCACTGTCCAAATCCTGCCGCCTCAACCTCCGCAACATCTCCAAAATACGCCCCTTTCTAACCAATAACACAACAAAGCTCTTAATTCACTCGCTGATCATCTCTCGCCTTGACTACTGCAACTCCCTTCTCATTGGCTTACCTCTACATAGTCTATCACCTCTTCAATCCATTATGAATGCCGCTGCCAGACTCATCCACCTTACCAATCGCTCTGTGTCTGCCACTCCTCTCTGTCAATCCCTCCACTGGCTTCCGCTCAGCCAAAGAATTAAATTCTAAATTCTAACAACTACGTACAAAGCCATCCACAATTTCGCCCCCAGCTACATCACTAGCTTGGTCTCTAAATACCAACCTACTCGCTCTCTTCGTTCCTCTCAAGACCTCCTGCTCTCTAGCTCCCTTGTCACCTCCTCCCATGCTCGCCTTCAGGACTTTTCCAAAGCCTCTCCAATCCTATGGAACTCCTTACCCCAATCTGTCCGCTTATCTCCTACTTTATTAGCTTTCAGAAGATCCCTGAAAACCCTTCTCTTCAGAGAAGCCTATCCTACCCAGACCTAACAACTGTACTTTCATTTTTTTTCCATCAGCTCATCCCCCACAGTTATTACCTTTTGTCTCCACTTGACCCTCCCTTCTAGATTGTAAGCTCTAACGAGCAGGGCCCTCTGATCCCTCCTGTATTGATTTGTATTGTAAGTGTACTGTCTGCCCTCATGTTGTAAAGCGCTGCGCAAACTGTTGGCGCTATATAAATCCTGTATAATAATAATAATAATGTCAGAGAGGCACCAGGTGCCCCTCCCACCTCCGGTAAAAGCAATTCAGTGGCTAATTAGCCTTTTACATAAAAGCCAATCACCTCCTGTAAGAAACAATACCAGCATGATGTCTGTAGCTGAAAGCCGCAATGTACAGTATTATGTACACTTACATTTTAAGGTAACTCCACTTATGAGGGGGGGGAGGGAAAAAATAGCAAATAAAAAAAAAACAATATAGCGTTTACAATAGTGCCTCAAGTCATATTGTATTTGAGTGTAATTAAAAAATACTTTCCCTTTTTAATCTGCAGCTCTGTAATTTTCGGTAAAATGCAATGCAATGCAATATGGCTACCTGGAGGTGTTCTGTACACAATTTTTTTTTTTTTAGCAAAATTTGCACAGTGCCTTTGTTACTCACTATTCACACAGCTCACAATTTTTATTGTTTTGAAAAGTATTCTATTAATTTCTATTCTATTCTTTTCTATTATTTTTCTTTTCGATACCAAGGCATGGAATTCATTCTATCCTAAATTTGTTATATTCTTTCTATTTTATTCTATTATATTCTTTTTTCTATTCAATTCTTTTATTTTCTATTATTCTATTATAATTTATTCTATTCCTTTATTTTCTATTCTATTCTGTTTTACTCTATTCTGTTCTATTCTTTTCTATTCTATTCCTTTATTTTCTATTCTATTTTATTCTATTCTTTTTTTCGAATTCAAAATTGTTTTCAAATTTGATTCAATTCGAATTTTGACTGAAGTTCGTTATTTTGGATTAGTTTAAATTCATTACTATCGTAATTCGGAAATTCAGATACATCCGAATCTCCGAATAACGAAAAAGTTTGTCCGAATTTTGATTCAGAACAAAACGAACTACACATGTCTAACATCTGCTTCTCAACCACTTAAAGACCACAATACGTATATTTACGTTGCGGCTTTCAAGTGGTATACCGTGTAGATGCCTGCAGCTACAAGCAAAATTCCAGTATTGTTTTTTACAGGAGGTGATCGGCTAATTACCCATTGGATTGTTTTTACAGGCAGTGGGAGGGGCCCAACACCCCCGACGCCTGCTGGTGCCTCTCCAGGTGCCATTCCACGCGTGTGCATAATTTTAAAGCACGACAGGAATCTATTTACTTGGCGTAACACTATTTTTTACAATTTACCAAAAAATTGGGCATTATATTCTGTTTGAGTGCATTAAAATTCTATAAAGTATAATTTTTCAGAAAAATTTGCATATGAAAAACCACTGCGTAAATACCGCGTAGGATGAAAAATTGCAAAACTCACCATTTATTCTCTAGGGCCTCTGCTAAAAAAAAATATAATGTTTGGGGGGTTCTAAGCACTTTTATAGCAAAAAAAATAACATTTTCCAAAAGTGTCTACAATTTGTCTACATTTGTCTACAACACCACTGTATATATCAGGGGTAGGCAACCTATTGAGCACAGTGTGCCAAAAAACTTCTCACTCTCAATCACGAAAAGGATTTTTTATAAATTAAATGCTGTAAACTACTTTAGTAGTGAGAAATCCTGCACTCTCACGCCTCAGATCAGCCCCAATTCCTGCAACTCCACACCTCAGATCACTGTCCCCCCTGCAAATCTGTTTCACCACTGTACCCCTCCTGCTCATTTGCCCCACCACTGTAACCCCCTTCTCATCTGCCCCACCACTGTACATCTGCCCCACCACTGTACTACCCTGCACATCTGCCCCACCACTGTACTATCCTGCACATCTACCCCTCCACTGTACAACCCTGCACATCTGCCCCACCACTGTATCCCCCTGCCCCCTGCTCATCTGTCCCATCACTGTAACCCCCTGCATCTGCCCCATGACTGTACCCCTCTGCTTTTCTGTCCCACTACTGAACCCCCTTCTCATCCCTTCCACTACTGTACCTCCTGCACATCTGCCCCACCACTGTACCCCCTTGCTCTTCTGTCCCACCACTGTAACCCCCGCTGCTCATCTGCCCAATCACTGTACCCCTTTTCTCATCTGCCCCACCACTGTACCTCCCTGCACATCTGCTCCCCTGCCTTTTCCCCATGCTCTTCTGTCTCACTACTGAATCACCTTCTCATCTGTCCTAACACTGAACCCATCTGCTTATCTGCCCCACCACTGTAACCCGCTTTCTCATCTGCCCCACCAAAGTACCTCCTGCACATCTGTCTCACCTCTGTACCCCCCTGCTCTTCTGCCCTACCACTGTTCCCCCTGCTCTTCTGCCCTACCACTGTTCTCCCTGTTCTCCTGCTCCACCAATACACCTCCTTTCACATCTGCCACACTGCTCTAACCCCCTGCTCATCTGGCCCAACACTGAAGCCTCCTGCTCATCTGGCCCAACATTGAACCCCCCTGCTCATCTGGCCCAACATTGAACCCCCTTGCTCATCTGGCCCAACACTGAACCCCCTGCTTATCTGTCCCATCACTGTACCCCTCTGCTCTTCTGTACCACTGCTGAACCCCCTTCTCATCTCTTCCGCCATTGTACCTCCCTGCACATCTGCCCCACCACTGCAACCTCCTGCTCTTCCTCTGTTCCACCTCTGAACCCGTCCTGCTTTTTTTCCCCATCGAGGTAACCTTCTGCTCAACTGCTCCACCGCTGTACCCTCTTCTCATCTGTGATATGCATGATATGCAGAGTGGTGAAAGGAAACAGAGATGAGACACATCTACCTGTCCTGGAACACTCATTCTGCTGATCCACCTCTTGCATCCAGCCCACGTGCTTTTATGTGATGTATGTGATGTCACAAGCATCTGGAATGGATGCGCAATGAGGAGCTCAGGTAAGGGGCATTTTCTGAAAGCAGTGGGCCTGTGTGCAGCATCATAAGTTGGGCCCCAGCGGCTAAGAAAAAGTGGTTGGTGTGATTTTTATTGCGCTGAATACTGGCTGTGGCTTAAAGGGACACAGAGTGCAGAGGGGTTCAGTAGTAAGTGACACAAAGGTTCGGGAAGAATTTCAATAAAGTTCCCAGAAGCTCAACAGCAATTCCACAAACTGTCACCTGATTGTTGTTTTCGCAATCACAGTGAAATCCCTTCTTTCTGAGATTGGCAGTGGCAACCAAGCGAGTCATCTTCCTCCAGATGGTGGGCGTAGCTAGCAGGACTGTGATTGGCTTTAGCAGCGGCCAATTACAGTCCTCCTCCTCCTCCTGAAAACAGGGACTGCCCCCTAGCAGAACTGCACCCAATCTCTTCCCCATCACAAAAGCTGACGATCGCAGCTACAGCAAAGTTAGAGAACCAAACAATGTTTCCCATCTTTTACAATGTGTGGGGGCACAGTGCCTCCCCCTGAATGCAGGTGCGGAGTGGGGAACTCTGAAACTGGAATGCATTAATGTCTCACTGACCCTTCCCTGCGCTGCTCTGCTGATGGGGAGGGAGTCGAGTGCCGGCAGAAAAGGCTTTGTGCGCCGCTTGTGGCACCAGTGCCGGGGGTTGCCTACCCCTGGTATATATAAGGACCTGGCCATCTGGGGGACAGGCAGCAGCAAGGTAAAGTAAGCTCAGGTATGTAAATACACAGAGCATTCTAATTTTACAGTCAACGCTGGTATTGCAGCCTAAAGTAGGCCACCGGCCAACCTGTGGTTGCTGAAAAAAAATTAGCATGGTTCCCCCATCAGCACAGACAGCACTGACAGGGGAATACCTTCAGCCGAGCAATTGTCTGCTATAGCAGCCACTAGCGATAATCGCAAGTGAATCCGACAGGCTGGTTGTACCCAAGTTGATTGATCAATCAACTTGGTACATTCAGCCTGCCCACACATGGTTCAGCAGGAAGCGGCCGAGATTCAAACCGTCTATGGCCAGTGTTAGGCTGCCGCTGACCACTGACGCTGAGGGCTTATTACAGCCTAAGCCTGCCACTGACCACTGATGCTGAGGGGAAGGTGGTTATTAAAACCTGAACCTGTCACTGATCACAGATACTGAAGGGAGTAGGGTTATTACAACCCAAGGCTGCCAATGACCACCCATGCTGGGGGAAGGGGGGGGGGGGTTGGTTTTTAAGGCCTGAGCCTAACACTGACCACCAATGCTGGGAGGGTACTATTACAGCCCGAGCCAGCCACATTTACTTAGACCTGCACTCCCGTGACCCAGATTCAGCCGACAGTAGACTAAAGTCGACTGATGTCACAGAGCCAGTCTAGGTTCTGCAGGAATCCCGACAATAAAGTTGGGATCCACCCAAAGCTTGTTCTGGTAGCTGGCCCAGCCTCTCAATGCACGCCTGCTCCCCCCCTACAGCTGCTCAGTGCCAGCTGCTCCTGCTCCCCCCCCCCCCCCGCAGCTCAGTGCTCCAGTGAGCACTGGAGGGGCAGAGCAAAGAGCAGTAACTAACAGTCACCACCCTGTGCTCAGAGTGGACCCAAGAAATTAGCGATCTTTGAATGCTCAGTACTCACCTTTGAATGCTCAGTACTCACTGTGGAAGCAGCGGGGACAGCTGCAGCATCAGATCCATGTTGCAGCCATCTAGGTGAGTATGATCGTTTCTTTTCCTGCATTCCTCTTTTAAACTCCAAAACAAACATGTATTATATTGCAGCAAAATAATTCTTAGTTGTGTTTAGGCCATTTTCCTTTATGTCCACCTGTTTATCTGGTCAGTAAGTCTGTTATTTCTCAATTTTCTTTAACGGACCAAGTTGTCCAGCAAAAGTGGCGGTTAGAGGTTTGAAACAAACCATTTACCACTGACAGGAATGCTTACAATGGTCATTTTTTTTCATCTACGTAAAATCTTTATCCCAAAAGGAGAATAACTGTTTCTGTAAAGCGGTAGTAAACTCAAAACCAAAAATGTATATATTTCAGCTTACCAATCATTAAATGTGGTGGCTGCATTCATTTTCTTTGTTTAGGCTTCTGCATTCATCTGCATTCACCTGCTGATCCAGTATCACACCTTCTGTATTAAAGGGCCTCCAGTCTGGAATTGGAGGGGATTGTTAGATGGCTAGATCACCAGATGAAAATAGAAGAAAGAAAGCCTAAAAAAAAATAAAAAATGAATGTAGCCATCATATCTAAGAACTGGTAAGATGCAATAAAATAAATGTTTGCTTTTGGGTTTATTACCACTCAGTAAACCAAAAATGTTATATATTTCAGCTTGCCAATCATCAGATGTGGTGGCTGTATTAGTTTTCTTTGTTTAGGCATTTTTTTTACTCTGCTTTCACCAGTAACCAGTGGCCAGTAACACACCTCCTGTATTAGTGGGCCTCAACTTTGGATGAATGAGCACACAGGGAACCTTTGGACAGCAGCATTGTCATCTCTGGGAAAGAAGAAACAAATGAATGCAGTCATCACATCTAAGAACTGGTAAGATGCAATATAATAAATATTTGCTTTTGGGTTTAATACTACTTTAAAAAAAGTGTTAACTAGAGTTCGGCTTTAACCCCTTTCCCGATGCCACCTCCCAGCCCTTTAAGAGGATCTAAATGCCGAGAGGCAGAGCGGGCGTTCTGATCATGTGACCACTCTGATTGGCAGTCACAGACGTCACATGATCGGAAAGTTCTCAATCACAAGTATGCATCAGGAACTTTCCAGTTTCCATTCATTGCTGTGCTGGGAGCGCACAGGGGGCACACTCTCAGCAGAGTAAGGCCCCTTTCACACAGGCTGTCCCATCAGGTCTTCCTGTCAGTTTTTCAGGCGGACTTGATCAGACCAGCCATTCACCCCTATGAAGCAGCGGATGTCAGCGGTGACATGTCCACTGACATCTGCCGCTATCCGATCCGATCCTGCCCGCAAAATCCAGACGGATGGTGGTCATATTTTCCATCTGTCTGGTGAATCGAATAGGATCAGATGAAAACAGACAGGTGGCCCGTTTCCATCCGATTTCCCCATAGAGAACAGCAGCACTGTGTCCATGTGCGCTCTGCACAGCGGAGCAAAGACAGACCTGTCATCCGCCTGCTCACCAGGGATCAGCGGAGCGGTCTACCACTGAGCAAGCGGAATCCGTTCCACGGAGGAGCCCATGTGAAAGGGGCCTAAAGTTTTTACCTAGGGCTGCATACATGCACCTGCTAGGCGTTAAAGTCCACCCGCCGAGAAGTTTATCTAATGCCGTGTACACACAAGCGTACTTTCGACGGACTGAACTCCGAAGGACTTTTTGACAGGCTTTCGACGGAGTTCCGATGCAACGGACTTGCCTACACACGATCACACCAAAGTCCGACTGATTCGAACGTGATGACGTCAGACCGGACTAGAATAAGTAAGTTCATAGCCAGTAGCCAATAGCTGCCCTTGTATCGTTGTTCGTCCATCGGACTAGCATACAGACGAACGGATTTTTCGACCGGACCCGTGTCTGACTGGCCAGATAAAAAGGTGAAAATAAAGAAAAAATGCCTAAAAAACAGAGACATTCTGGAGATATAAGGAGGACATTGGAGACATGCTACATATTTTTTGGTAGTCTCCAGGACTTTTGGTCAGATGTACACCGCATAAGTCAGAAGCTTACGGATCTCCAGATCCCTTGGGACCCTGCCTT
Source organism: Lithobates clamitans (assembly GCA_037952925.1). Taxonomy (NCBI): domain Eukaryota; kingdom Metazoa; phylum Chordata; class Amphibia; order Anura; family Ranidae; genus Lithobates; species Lithobates clamitans. The sequence continues at coordinate 383,052 of JBBGZY010001669.1, read as the reverse complement.
TTTCCTATTACATCACCATGATATCCCAGGTAAGACTTATTGATGTTCTATTGTTGCACTCCTGGTGAACACAGCAAAAAGTTGCATACCTTAGCAAAAATTGGGGCAATCAATCAGATGGAGGACTTGTTTGCAACAGATTGGGGCCAGAGAGCTCCGCTCTGAACTCTGTACTATTAGCACAACTCCAATTGGCCTTGTGAGACTGGGGAGCCAGATCTACCCCATCGCAGCCTGTATTGTCATTTGGGCCCTTTCCCACATGACTCTCATTCACCTTGCTCGTTCTGTTGCCTTTTCTTCCCTTCTCTCCTTCCTTGCCTCTCTCCCTCCCCCTGCTCGCTTGTTTAGGCAAGTTACCCCCCCACGTCCTATTTTTTTATATAGGAAATTGTTTTTTTTCAAGTGCTGAGACACACATGTAGCATGGTGTATATGATGATGGATCTTGTTTCCTTTAGTCTGTACAACGCGCCTGAGCCAGGCGCATAGACAAGCTTGCAATGTTCAAGGATGTTGTACTTTGGAATCCTAATGTGTTCCTATTTTTGCCATTGTTGCATATAGTCTATTTACTCTGATCTTCTGTTAAAAAAATGATTGGAATAAAAAGACTAAAAAAGAAAACAAATGCAGCCACCACATTTAAAGTGATTGTAATGGTTATTTTTTTAAATGGGGTCACCTGCCGGCAATCTTGGTTCCTTCTATTCTCCGAGTGCCCCCATAGCCCCCATAGCAAACCCCTTGATATGGGGACACTCATGAGGTCTCAAGTCTGAACCAGGTTGTGTGCATCTATAAACTCAGTCTATAGGCTCAGTCCCACCTCTTGACTGACAGCAGCAGAAGACAATGTGCTTGTGAGAGAGAGTGAGAGAAGACAAGCGCTGCTGCAAACTGGCAAAGCGCTGGAGTAAAAGAAGAGCCAGGTAAGTATTTGGGAGGAAAGCTGGTAGGAGATGATCATGGAACAGTGGCGGTGTGTCCATAAGGGCGTGCATGGGTGCCGCCCCCTCTCTCCAGCCACCCCTCTATCACCAATAGATAGATTCATGCATTGGATGGGTCTATCTATGGCTGCCGCTGCCACCCCCTATTAAGGTGCCTGGCCCCTTTTCGGGAGCCTGGCGCAGGAATTACAGCGGCAGGGGTTTTTTTTTAAGCACCTGATTAGAGCCATTGGCTCTAATAGGTATAAAAAAAGGTGACCTGCGAGCGTCATGCTGGGCGCTCACAGGTCACTCGGCTGTGTTAGAAAAGCGAATGAATATTTGCTTTCCTAACAATAAACCGCCTCTCAGTCAATCAGGTGCTCGGATCTGTTACCCGTCACCTGATTGGCTGAAACAACAGGCGCTGTGATTGGACGCCTATCAGGCGTTCAATCATAGCAGAGGACGGGAAGAGAGGACAGGAGAAGACATCAAGGAGCTGTCCCACTGCCACTGAGACAGGGCATGTACAGACGGCGGGCGGGGGGCACACTAGCAGCATTTGATATGGCACAGTGGCTGCATTTGATGGGCCACAGTGAGGCTGCATTTGATGGGGCACAGTGAGGCTGCATTTGATGGGCACAGTGGCTGCATATGATGTCACAATGGCTGCATATGATGGGCACAGTGGCTGCCTTCGATGCTGCACACTGGCTGCATTTGATGGGGCACAGTGGCTGCATAAGATGGGCACAGTAGCTGTATTTTATGGGGCACAGTGGCAGCATTTGATGGCACGGTGGGAGCATTTGATATGGCACAGTGGCTGCGTTTGATGGGGGGCACAGTGGCTGCGTTTGATGGGCGCAGTGGCAGTAATTGATGGGCACAGTGGCTGCGTTTCATGGGCACAGTGGCTGCATTTGATGGGCACAGTCGCTGCGTTTGGTGGGCATAGTGGCTGTGTTTGATGGCACAGTAGCTGCGTTTGATGGCACAGTGGCTGCGTTTGACGGTACAGTGGCGGTAATTGATGGACACAGTGGCTGCGTTTGATGGCACAGTGGCTGCGATTGATGGCACAGTGGCTGCGTTTGATGGGCACAGTGGCTGCGTTTGACGGTACAGTGGCGGTAATTGATGGACACAGTGGCTGCGTTTGATGGCACAGTGGCTGCGATTGATGGCACAGTGAGGCTGCAATTGATGGGGTTTTTATCAGTTTGTTTGCGCCTCCCCAAAAATGATGAGCACCAGCTGCCTACCCTAATGCAGAGAATGCATTAAGGTTAAAAAACCCCTTTCCTTTATAACCACTGTAATATATTACATCTTTGTTTTTCAATTTAATGCTGTTTTAATTAGGTCCGCCTTCCTAGTTTGGAATGCTGGAAATTTGTTTGCCTCTCCCACATGTGCCTTGTGATAGTTATAAATGGATGAGCTGCTTGTCCTTTCTCTCTTTATAGAAACCAAGGCCAGTCAATCAATTTACATTCAGTACTGTATATTGAAATAAATCCACATCTATGCACTAGTATGGTCGTAATGCCATTTCCATGCACTTATAATGCATGAAAACCACATTACAATTCAGTGCATATTTTAGGTCATGGCCCAGCCGGTACAAAATGCTGTAAATATTCCTGTATACTAAGAAACCTCCTGCATGCAGCAGTTTTACTTTATTTCTTAGAGAGCAATAAAATATACAGTATTTTACTGTACTGGAATCTCTCAGGCAGCCACTGGTTCAGAGGCGTGACTTCTAATGGCAGGAATGCCTAACTACATTATTACAAGGCCCCTCAAGGCTACCTAGCTGTAGCCTTAAAGAGACCCTCTCACCTGACAATTCATTTCCACAAACATCTCTGCATAAGAATATATTGAACATATTTTATGCATGTTATTTACCTGTAAAAGCCTCCCTTGTGTAAACATCCAAATACCCTGAGACTGCTGCTGGAAGCCACCATCTTGGATGTGATGTCAGCAGCTCCAGAACTGTCACTTAAGTGGCACTCTATAGTATTCTCCTTCCCACCTCCCCAACCATCTACATAAAAATGGAAAATTGCATATTGACCCTTCCAAAACTTAATTGTCTTGGTGCATCTTTGTGGCAGTATACACTTGGCTGTGGATCCACTCCCTCAACCTGACTGGGCTGGATAACTACAGTGCCTTGAAAAAGTATTCACACCCCCTTGAAATTTTCCACATTTTGTCATGTTACAACCAAAAGCGTAAATGTATTTTTTATGGGATTTTATGTAATAGACCAGCACAAAGTGGCACATAATTGTGAAGTAGAAGGAAAATGATAAATGGTTTTCCAAATTTTTTGCAAATAAATATGTGAAAAGTGTGGCGCGCATTTGTATTCAGCCCCCCTGAGTCAATACTTTGTAGAACCACCTTTCGCTGCAATTACAGCTGCAAATCTTTTTTGGGATGTCTCTACCAGCTTTGCACATCTAGAGTTTCATTTTTGACCATTCTTCTTTGCAAAATAGCTCAAGCTCTGTCAGATTGGATGGAGAGTGTCTGTGGACAGCAATTTTCAGGTCTTGCCACAGATTCTCAATTGGATTCAGGTCTGAACTTTGACTGGGGCATTCTAACACATGAATATGCTTTGATCTAAACGATTCCATTGTAGCTCTGGCTGTATGTTTAGGGTCGTTGTCCTGCTGGAAGGTGAAGCTCCGTCCCAGTCTCAAGTCTTTTGCAGACTCTAACAGGTTTTCTTCTAAGATTGCCCTGTATTTGGCTCCAGCCATCTTCCCATCAACATTCCCTGCTGAAGAAAAGCATCCCCACAACGAGATGCTGCCACCACCATGTTTCACGGTGGGGATGGTGAATTCAGGGTGATGAGTAGTGTTGGTTTTCCACCACACAGTGTTTTGCTTTTAGGTCAAAAAGTTCAATTTTGGTCTCATCTGACCAGAGCACCTTCTTTCACATGTTTGCTGTGTCCCCCACAACACCCCTCAACATCAGCCTACTGTACGTGTCCATGTGTTTAGAGGCAGAAAAAAAAAACAGTACCAGCGCATTCAGAAGAGGAGAGTATCAGCGTAAAAAAATGCTTGACATGTAAACACATCTACAGTTCCTTGAAAAAGTATTCACACCCTTTGCAATTTTCCACATTTTGTCATGTTACAACCAAAAAAGTAAATATATTTTATTGGGATTTTATGTGACAGACCAACACAAAGTGGCACATAATTGTGAAGTGGAAGGAAAATGATAGATGGTTTTCACTTTTTTTTACAAATAGTGCATTTGTATTCAGCCCCCCTGAGTCAATACGTTGTAGAATCACCTTTCGCTGCAATTATAGCCGCAAGTCTTTTTGGGTATGTCTCTACCAGCTTTGCACATCTAGAGAGTGACATTTTTGCCCATTCTTCTTTGCAAAATAGCTCAAGCTCTGTCAGATTTAATGGAGAGCGTCTGTGAAGAACAATTTTCAAGTCTTGCAACAGATTCTCCATTGGATTTAGGTCTGGACTTTGACTGGGTCATTCTAACACATGAATATGCTTTGATCTAAACCATTCCATTGTAGCTCTGGCTGTATGTTTAGGGTCGTTGTCCTGCTGGAAGGTGAACCTCTGCCCCAGTATCAGGTCTTTTGCAGACTCTAATGCCGCGTATACACAACCGGACTTTACGGCATACTTGGTTCAGCTGACTGGAGTCCGTCGGACAATTCCATCGTGTGTGGGCTCCAGCTGACTTTTTTCCCCCAAAAGTTCGACGGACCTAGAAATGAAACATGTTTCAAATCTTTTCGACGGACTCGAGTCCAGTCGAAAAGTCCGCTCGTCTGTATGCTAGTCCGACGGACAAAAACCGACGCTAGGGCAGCTATTGGCTACTGGCTATGAACTTCCTTGTTTTAGTCCGGTCGTACGTCATCACGTATGAATCCGTCGGACTTTGGTTGATCGTGTGTAGGCAAGTCCGTTCGTTAGGAAAGTCCGTCGTAAAGTCCACAGGACAAAGTCTGCTGTAAAGTCCGCTCGTGTGTACGCGGCATAACAGGTTTTCTTCTAAGATTGCCTTGTATTTGGCTCCATCCATCTTCCTATCAACTCTGAACAGCTTCCCTGTCCCTGCTGAAGAAAAGCATCCCCACAACAAGATGCTGCCACCAACATGTTTCACAGTGGGGATGGTGTGTTCAGGGTGATGTGCAGTGTTATGCCGCGTACACACGATCGGACTTTCTGCCATACTTGGTCCAGCACACTTTCCAACGGACTTTGTCCGCCAGGTGCGCCGGACTTCAAAACGGACGGACTTGCCCACACACGACCGGACTTTCCGGCAGGCTAGATTTACGGCGGACTTTCAGAATGAACGGATTTGCCGACACACGGACAAGTCTGTTCATTTTGAACGTGACTCGGGAACGACGGGACTAGAAAAGGAAGTCAATCTCGCCGCTATTGACACCTTGCGAGCCCCGTCGCGGGTCATACCGGGCCCTTAGGTCTGGTATGGATTATAAAGGGAAGCCCCTACACCAAAAAAACGGCATGGGTCCCCCCTAAAATCCATACCAGACCCCGATCCGAGCGCGCAGCCCGGCCGGTCAGGAAAGGGGGTGGGGACGAGCGAGCGCCCCCCCTCCTGAACAGTACCAGGCAGCATGCCCTCAACATGGGGGGTGGGTGCTTTGGGGGAGGGGGGCACCCTGCAGCCCCCCCCACCCCAAAGCACCTTGTCCCCATGTTGATGAGGACAAGGGCCTCTTCCCGACAACCCTGGCCATAGGTTGTCAGGGTCTGCGGGCGAGGGGCTTATGGGAATCCGGGAGCCCCCTATAATAAGAGGGCCCCCAGATCCCGGCCCCGCCACCCTATGTGAATGAGTATAGGGTACATGGTACCCCTACCCATTTACCTAGGGAAAAAGTGTCAATAATAAAACACACTACACAGATTTTTAAAATCATTTATTAAACAGCTCTGGGGGGGGTCTTCCTCCGGCTTCGGGGGTCTTCCTCCGGCTTCGGGAGTCCCTCTGGGCATGCTGGGATTGATACGGCATAAGGGGGCGTGGTCAACATCACCCGGTGACCACGCCTACTTATGCCGTCACAGTCCCAGCATGCTCAGGGACTGTGACGGCATAAGGGGGCGGGGTCTCCGCCTATATAAGTCACATCGGAGCGCTCAGAGAGCAGTCCAGCCGGAGAGACCGTCGTGTCCACATCTGGAGAAGAGAAGAGGGAAGAAGACAAGAAGCCCAGAAGTCCGGACCTCCGCTGGCAAGAGAGCGGCATGAAGACAGTGGAGGAGCCGGCCGAAGAACTGGAACACCGGGAGAAGAGGCCGGAGGGAGCGGAGAAGAACCAACCGGACGCCGGGAGAAGAGAAACCGGAAGGACCCCCCGAAGCCGGAGGAAGACCCCCCCGGAGCTGTTTAATAAAATATTTTAAAAACCTGTGTAGTGTGTTTTATTATTGACACTTTTTCCCTAGGTGAATGGGTAGGGCTACCATGTAACCCATACTCATTCACATAGGGTGGGGGGCCGGGATCTGGGGGCCCTCTTATTATAGGGGGCTCCCGGATTCCGATAAGCCCCCCGCCCGCAGACCCCGACAACCAACGGCCAGGAAGAAGAAGTTGTCGGGAAGAAGCCCTTGTCCTCATCAACATGGGGACAAGGTGCTTTGGGGTAGGGGGGCCCGCAGGGCGCCCCCCTCCCCCCAAGCACCCACCCCCCATGTTGAGGGCATGTGGCCTGATACGGTTCAGGAGGGGGGGCGCTCGCTCGTCTCCACCCCCTTTCCTGACCGGCCGGGCTTCGTGCTCGGATCAGGATCTGGTATGGATTTTAGGGGGACCCCACGCCGTTTTTTTGGCGTAGGGGGTTCCCTTTAAAATCCATACCAGAACTAAGGGCCTGGTATGCCCCGCGCTCGCCGCAATAGGAAAATTTGTTTTTACTATTGCAGCGAGCGCGAGATGCAATACCCTGAAAGATTTAAAACCTGTTTTAAATCTAGGTCCGGCGGACTTTTGGGGAAAAAAAGTCAGCCGAAGCCTACACACGGTCGGATTGTCCGGAGGACTCTGGTCCGCCGGACCAAGTATGCCGGAAAGTCCGCTCGTGTGTACGCGGCATTAGTGTTCTGCCCAACATATGGTGTTTTGCTTTTAGGCCAAAAAGTTCCCCCACATGACTTCTCGCAAACTGCAAACTGGACTTCTTATGGCTTTCTTTCAACAATGTCTTTATTCTTGCCACTCTTCCATAAAGGCCAGATTTGTGGAGTGCAAGACTAATGGTTGTCCTGTAGACAGATTCTCCCACCTGAGCTGTGGATCTCTGCAGCTCCTCCAGAGTTAATATGGGCCTCTTGGCTGCTTCTCTGTTCTCCTTACCTGGCCTGTCAGTTTAGGTAGGTTTGCAGTTGTGCCATATTCTTTTCATTTTCGGATGATGAATTAAACAGTGCTCCGTGAGATGTTCAGAGCTTGGGATATTGTTTTATAACCTAACCCCTGCTTTAAACTTCTCAACAACTTTATCCCTGACTTGGTGGGTGTGTTCCTTGGCCTTCATGATGCTGTTTGTTCACTAAGGTTCTCTAACAAACCTCTGAGGGCTTCACAGAACAGCTATATTTATACTGAGATTAAATTACACACAGATGGATTCTATTTACTAATTAGGTGACTTCTGAAGGCAATTGGTTTCATTAGATTTTAGTTAGGGGTTTCAGAGTAAAGGGGGCTGAATACAAATGCACTCTTTTCAGATAATTATTTGTAAAAAAATTGCAAACCATTTATCATTTTCCTTCCACTTTGTGTTGGTCTATCACATAAAATCCCAATAAAATACATTTACATTTGTGGTTGTAACATGACAAAATGTGGAAAACTTCAAGGGGTATGAATACTTTTTTCAAGGCACTGTATAAGTTTTACCTGCTACCAAAGCATTCTTTGTAACTAAGCCCTGAAGGGGAGGCATTCTGTATAATGCCTTTAAAAAAATTAAAAGGAAAGGTGAGTAAATAATTTGGATTTTCAAAACTCTACTCTTTTGTGAAATGAGCTAGATCCACCCTGTATTGTGAAATGAAGGTGTTCAGTGAAGACCATGTTGCCCTCTTGCAGATCAGGAGAAACCAGACAGTATGCTGCCCAGGAAGTTGCCATTGTCCTTGTTGAATGGGCCCTCAGGTCCTCCAGAATGGGAAGTACGGAGTAGGCTTTTCTGATTGTCCTGACAAGCATGAGAAGCAACCACAAGCGTTGAGGCTGCCTGACCATTTCTAAACCCATGTGGAATTAAAAACAGCTTTTCTGATTTCCTGAAGGATGAGGTGGCTGCCAGGTAGGCTCTGAGGGTTAGACCCACATCTAGAGGGTGTGGGTCACCTGATTCAATGAAAAAAGACCGCAAGACAAATTCATGAGTAAAGTAAAAGGTACAGTAGATGATATTTTTGAAATAAACTGTTCTGATGGCCTGTGAACCACTCTCTCTGGATAGAAGACTAAATGAAGCTACCAGCCATGTTATGGCTACCAGGAAAGTTACTTGCATGGTAAAATTCCACAATGAAGACAACTCAATAGGAAAAAAGGGTGACTTTTAGAGAGTTTTCAGGACAGCAGATAACTACCACTTGGGAGTGGAAGTTTTAATTGTTGGTCTGATCTTGACACAAGCCTTCAAGAACTGGATAACAGAAAGGTCTAGTGCTCACTTGACACCTGTCAGTGCTGATAGGGCTGGTACCTGCACTTTAAGAGTGCCAGAACCTAGGTCTTTCTCAAGGCAAAGTTGCAGGAATTGTAGTACTTGAGTAGGTTCTGGTGCCAGAGGGTTCCAAAACTTCTGAAAAGTAGACAAACTTCAACCATATTTTATAATAAATTGTATTTGTAGAAACGTCCTGTTTGTAACAAGGAGGAGATGACTTCTGAGGAACAACTCTGGTCTAATAACTTTCTCCTCTCAACCTCCATGCCATCAGATGTAAGCTCTCAGAAGCCAGGAGGAGATGTTGACCCAGGGACAACAGGTCCAATATTATTGCAAAAGAAATGTGAGATTACGTGCTCAGCTGCAAAAGTGTCAGAAACCACAATCTCCTTGGCCAGAATGATATGGCTGCTCTCATCGTCACCAGGTAACATTCAAGTTTGGCTAAAAATCTGTAGATAAGTGGCGTAGAAGGATAAATGTAACCCAGTTGAAAGTTCCATAGGTGATGCAAGAAATATACTACCTCGGGCGTCGGGTACTGGGCTTGTGCTAAGAAACTGACACGCTGAAAATTCCAGGGTGTCACTGCCAAGTCGATCTGTGGTGACTGTAACCTCAGAGTCAAATGACTGAAGACTGCTTAAGTACTACGCAGGGATTATTCATTGTTTGACAGGGAGGTGTGGCTGAACGAATCAGCAAGGTGAGTTATTGTGATATATCTTGCTCTCAAATTTAAAAAAGGTATCGAGCCCACTCACCCACCCTCATAAGAGTTTGACTCTTTGTCCCCCTTGCCTCTGGATATTGCTATGAGAGGCAACAGGATCTTTATGATTATCCTGAGAGAAGCGTACAGGCCAAATTGGAGACTTTGAAATTAGTAGTACTTTTTCTGAATCACAAAGCGAAAAAAAGGTTGGATGAATTGGAATGTGCAGACAGGCAATGGACAAGTCTTTGGAAAGCATCCAATCTCTTAGGCTTACTGTTAACAAGTCTGACTGCAGGGTCTCCATTTTGAATAATTCCACATCTATGTGGTATTCAGTTTTTTCAAGTCTAAAACCGGATGCAGATCTCTCGTCTTTTTTCTTACTAGAAATAATGTCAAATGGAAGCCTGCTCCCCTTTTGGGAGTCTGGTACTTAGGTGATTTCCCCCCTCTGTAACAATTTGACCACATAATGATGAAGAATTATCCTTTTCTCTGCAGAGAATGGAATTTTTGTTTCTTGAAAATGATTGGAAAGAGATTTTCTCTTGCATCTCTACTGGTGATCTGAATAAACAGTGAAGATGGTCAAGGGATCTCGAACATTCTTTGTACAGACATATGTACAGATGTCTGAGTACCTCTAGTACTTCTCCGGTTTCTTTTGTAGTCTTTTAATAGCCTATAAGACTTGTCTTCCCTGTACCTGTCTGTAAGCTAGTGTGAAGGTCCTTTCTGAAGTTTCTGCTTCCTATCCATTGCGATTAAGCCTGATCAGCCACCCGTCACCTTGGTGATTGTAAAATCAAACTTGCTTCCAAAGGAATTTAAACCCTCATATGGGATTTTACATCAACTTAAAACTGTATCCAGCTTCCAATTTGGAAGCTGGATCTGCCAGCCAGAGTTTTAACTATAGTGTTCTAGACAAGACCATGTACAGCATAGCTCTGGCCAAACCCCTGATGATATCCACTGACTCTTCAGCCAAAAAATTGTCAGCTAACTTCATTGTTTGAAGAGCTGTTACTATTTTACCATAATCCTTGTCGCTTAGAAGTGCTCTCTCCATGTTAGTTGTCTAACTGGTAATAGCTCTTCCAACAGCCACCAGGGATACCGCCCTGCTACAGGCAATCCCTGCTGCTGCATGTGTGTGCTTAAGGTCTGTGTCTACTTTTTGATCTAGAGCATCTTCAAATGTTGTTGCGTCTTTTCTTGGCAAAGTACCATGCCTAGCCAGCCTCATCAGCAAAGCATCTACCATGGTTGAAGACAAGAGTGAATTCATTTTCGTTTCCTTTAAGTGGTATAATTTATTCAATCTGTTATTCATACAGTGTTTCTTCTCCTGCATTTCCCTTTCATCGTGACTCAACTCTTCAATTTCATAAACAAAGGGAAAAGATACTTGCTCTTTTCAGTTTGGGAAAATATTTTCTAGCTGTCTGTGGGGACTCTTCCTAGCTGATTGCTTCCTTAACAGTATTTTCAAAACCCCATCAGACCCTCCCAGACCCACATCAATCTGGCCACGTTGAGGTAGATACAAGCAGATCACGGTAGCTCTCTGTGAAAGTGGTCCAGTGGTCTTGCGGAAATCATTTGTCCTGGTGCTCTCAGAATATGCTGATGACGTCACCATGGCCTCGCATGCGTCATTAGGCCTACATTGCCAGGCATCATTTTAACTAAGGGCATTCAAAGGGAAAGCCGTCTAGGGCTCCGGTATAGTGTAATTTACAGTCATGCACGCGCAGTTGTATTCCGTGCACCCGGTGTCATCTTGAAGGAGGACAAGTCAAGGGAGGAGAAACCACTGACAGAAAAGAAGTATAAAGCAGTGAATGCAGACCAAATAAATACCATACAAACCTGCAGGAAAACACTGCCATAACCCCTAAGGTAATTTATTTCATTCTTTATTTTCAGCGACAAAATATACAATACACCAGCAAAAACAAACCCTAGTTTCTGCTCCAACAGTGCTTAACATATGTTAGATTACATTGGGTCAAACATAGTAATAAGTAATCCAAGAACCCTAATAGATTACTTCACAAAAGGGGTAATCTGTAGAACAGATAGCAAATCAGTATGAAGCGAGAAAGGGATATGTAAATTTGCTAACTACAGGAGGACCCACAACATTATAATCACAAGGTCAGTAAGGGCAGATGGATACTAGAACAATTGACGCAGACAGGATAGGGAATCCCAAATCCCGTCAGAAGGGGTTTTATGTATATGTCAGAGCAGCTAAGAGGGAGAAGAAGGAAAAAGCAAGGGTGACAAGAGAGGTAGAGCGGGGAGATGGGGGAAAAAAAAGGAAGAGGGAACCCCATCAAACCCTCTCAGACCCACATTCATCAGTTCACATTGAGGTAGATACAAGCAGATCACGGTAGTTCTCTGTGAAAGTGGTCCAGTAAAACCAAATCTTGTGGTAACGCGCTTCATGTCTCCTCGGGGACGAGGTGGGGTCCTCCATGTGCAAATCATTTGCTGATGTTATCCACTGTTGCATGGTAGGAGGCGATGGGGACTTCCAGAGTGCTGGGATACAAGCCCTAGCTGCATTGATGAGATTTCTCACTAGAGAATGTTGGTATTTATGTTCAGAGAGACATTCCATTGGGTTCTGTTCCAGGGACAAGTCCGTCATGAATCAGGGCGCATATATTTCACCAAAAAGGTTGGATTCTCGAACACGACAAAAAATGGAGAACTGAATCCCTGGCCAGGCCGAATCTCCAGCAATTGGAGCTGACAGTAGAGAACATGTGGTGCAGGGACCCTGTACCACCGGGCTAAAAACTTGTACCCACTCTCCTGCAAATTAGAGGAGATAAAAGACTTATGTGTAAAAAAAAGGAAAAAGACAAACCCTCTCTGTTCAGGTGTCAGCTGTAAATCAACATCCTTCTCCGAGGTAGCAAGGAAAGAGGAGCCATAGTCCTCTGGAGGCATTACTAACTTAGTGTAGGCCACAGAAAGACCATGATTAATAGAAGTGGTGGAAATGCATTCATGTTTGAAAGAAATGGGTAGAAAGACAGAGGCTGGTTAGCCCAGGATATAAAATAAATAGTGCCTAATTTGGTAGGCTTACCAAGGCGGAAAAGGTGGGGAGAGCATAGCTTGGATGGAGGGGACTTGGGGGTGACGCTAAAAGTGGCATCCAGGATTGGGTGGTTACGTATCTTGGGTGGAAAGGACCTCCCAAGCCAAGGGACGGCCCCTAAGTTTAGTTAAAGCTTGTATGCACAAATGCCCCCCAGACCAGAATAGTAATGTCTAGGGATCCCAATAACTACATCCAAGACAACTTGGCCCCCTTGCTTGAGAAGTTTAGAAGAAAATGTGACATCTGGTGTCGGCTCCCCCTGTCGCTGGCAGGACGCTCAAACTTAATCAGAATGATCTGGTTGCCACAATTACTCTACATTCTCCATAATTCTCCGGTATGGATCGGGAAAAAATGGTTCACGAAAATAAACTCCCTATTTAGGGAGCTTATTTGGAAGAAGGGCCAGGCTAGGATCAAATTGCAGACACTGCAGCGACCTGCCTGGGAAGGAGGATTGGCAATTCCTCATCCGTATGGCTATTACCTAGCTGCTCAAATGCAGCACCTAGGGGGCTGTGAATCCCTGGGTGAAGCAAGTGCCAGCAATAAAATACTGTTGGAAGGTAGCCCACACAGTTGCCTGGTAGACGCACTAGAGGCGGGCTCACTCCAGAGAAAGCTGCCAACACATAAATTAGTAAATAAGATCTGGCAGATAGTTAAAAAGATCATGGGGTATAGAGGCATTACTGAGTTTTCACCTATATGGGCTAACGAATCCCTGGGGGAATTAAGGGGTGTAGAAAAGAACCCTGTCTGGGAAAGTTACGGAATTCATAGAGTGGCTCAGCTGTACAGCGATACTAACTTGAAATCCTTTATGGAACTAAGAACGGAATTCGGAGTTCCGTATAATATATTTTATAATTACTTACAGATCAGGCACGCACTGAATACCCAATTTAGGTTCTCTCCTATGAAGCGATGTAACACTCCGCTTCTTAATAAAATAGTTAAAGCAATAAGCACTAAGGGGCTGATTGGGGTTGTGTATACGCAGTTATTGGATAAGATTCTGGTTCAAGGCGTGCCTCTTGGGGCTAGAGAGGGATGGGAGGCGGATGTGGGGGAATTGACGGACGACCAGTGGAAAAAAATATTGGCATCTGGGCAGACGGTGTCCGTCTCTCCGTCACAGAAGGCCTCACACCTCCTCCTTATACATAGAGCATATTACACTCCCAGAAGACTGTACAGGTTTGGGGGAAGGCCAGACGACAGATGCCCCAGGTGCTACAGGACAGGAGATCTTATACACATGGTTTGGAGATGTCCAAAACTGGCAAGATACTGGTCGGAAGTGATAGGGACAATAAACCGTAGATTCAAGGTAAACATGGAATTAGACGCCAAGGTGTGTGTGTTGGGGTTGGTGGGTGCTAATATGGGTAACACCAGAACAACCATTGCTATAGTAAGATGCTTATACCAAGCGAGAAAGTTGATAGCACAACACTGGCTCTCAACAAACCCTCCAACTATAGGGGAATGGCTTAAAACAATGGACTCCTTGGTCTGGACAGAAAGGACAGTATACACCAAAAAAGGGAATTACAGCAAATTTATTGGCATATGGAAGCCTTGGCTCCAGGTGCTGAATATTCAACATTTATTCTGAACTAATTTACCCCTGATCCCCTCACGAGTGTGGGGGCGAATAAAGGTCCAAACCAGATAAACCTGGGTGTAGGAACAGGTTTCACTGGGGTTTAAGACAGGGGTAACACGCCGCGAGTCCCAGTGTTAATTTACTTAACTCTTGCGCTGATTACAAGGGAGGGGGAAGGTTAAGGTGGGTAGTAGACAAAGGGTGGTTGGGTAGATTAGGGAGGGTAGGATGGGGGGGGAATAATAAAATGAGGGAAAAATAGCACATTGTAAGTTGCTGCACTTACATATTTATTAATGTTTGTAATTACCACAGAGCACAGAAGATACGCGAGGTATTTAGCTTTAATATTTTGCCTTTGTAATATGTTTTATTATCTTTGTAAATTACACTTCAATTGCAATATGCCACGAAAAGTATGTAATTTTTTATATTGTTATCAATAAAAATTTAAAAGTGAAAAAAAAAAAAAATAAAAAAAAAAAAAAAAATAAATAAATAGTGCCTAATTTGGTAGGCTTACCAAGGCGGAAAAGGTGGGGAGAGCATAGCTTGGATGGAGGGGACTTGGGGGTGACGCTAAAAGTGGCATCCAGGATTGGGTGGTTACGTATCTTGGGTGGAAAGGACCTCCCAAGCCAAGGGACGGCCCCTAAGTTTAGTTAAAGCTTGTATGCACAAATGCCCCCCAGACCATTAGAATGGGGCCTTTTCTATCTAGCTCAATTAGCAGCTGTACAAAAGAGACTTCCACACAGGAAAGGTTGAACCTGGCTGGGACATAAAATAAAGGGTAAGGGAACAAGTCCAGTCCTATCAGTGAAGAGAAAAAGACAAACATAAAAATACAGCACATATAAACCAGTGGCAGTGTATAGATTAAATAGTCCTACATGCAATAAACAATATAAACTAAAAAGGATATGGATATAGCAAACTAAATACAAACTTTTAAACTTCTCAAAACCAGAGATGAAGCCCCTGCAGCAGACAAACATTGAAGCCCTGCTCTCTGTAGCTGAAAGCACATGCTCTGTGTGGTTGGTAAGGAAACAAGATAACTCCAATTAGCAGTAAAACAAGGCTCTTTAATAATGCAAACAATAGTCACTTACATGTGGGTCCACGTCCATGTGCACCAGGAAGCTGTATGGTGGTGAATAGGGATGAGCACCAGAACATGCGAACAGGAAAAAAGTTCGTTCGAACACGCGAACACCATTAAAGTCTATGGGACACGAACATGAATAATCAAAAGTGCTAATTTTAAAGGCTAATATGCAAGTTATTGTCATAAAAAGTGTTTGGGGACCTGGGTCCTGCCCCAGGGGACATGGATCAATGCAAAAAAAATTTTTAAAAACGGCCGTTTTTTCAGGAGCAGTGATTTTAATAATGCTTAAAGTCAAACAATAAAAGTGTAATATCCCTTTAAATTTCGTACCTGGGGGGTGTCTATAGTATGCCTGTAAAGGGGCGCATGTTTCCTGTGTTTAGAACAGTCTGACAGCAAAATGACATTTTGAAGGAAAAAAGCCATTTAAAACTACCCGCGGCTATTGCATTGCCGACAATACACATAGAAGTTCATTGATAAAAACGGCATGGGAATTCCCCAAAGGGGAACCCCGAACCAAAATTTTAAAAAAAAATGACGTGGGAGTCCCCCTAAATTCCATACCAGGCCTTTCAGGTCTGGTATGGATATTAAGGGGAACCCCGGCCAAAATTCAAAAAAAAAAATGACGTGGGGTTCCCCCTAAATTCCATACCAGACCCTTCAGGTCTGGTATGGATTTTAAGGGGAACCCCGCGCCAAAAAACCCCCCAAAAAACGGCGTGGGGTCCCCCCAAAAATCCATACCAGACCCTTATCCGAGCACGCAACCTGGCAGGCCGCAGGAAAAGAGGGGGGGACGAGAGTGTGCCCCCCCCCCTCCTGAACCGTACCAGGCCACATGCCCTCAACATTGGGAGGGTGCTTTGGGGTAGCCCCCCAAAACACCTTGTCCCCATGTTGATGAGGACAAGGGCCTCATCCCCACAACCCTGGCCGGTGGTTGTGGGGGTCTGCGGGCGGGGGGCTTATCGGAATCTGGAAGCCCCCTTTAACAAGGGGACCCCCAGATCCCGCCCCCCCCTGTGTGAAATGGTAAGGGTACCCCTACCATTTCACTAAAAAACTGTCAAAAATGTTAAAAATGACAAGAGACAGTTTTTGACAATTCCTTTATTTAAATACTTCTTCTTTCTTCTATCTTCCTTCATCTTCTGGTTCTTCTGGCTCTTCTGGTTCTTCCTCCGGCGTTCTCGTCCAGCATCTCCTCCGCGGCGTCTTCCTCGGGCCGCTCCGCACCCATGGCATGGGGGGAGGCTCCCGCTCTTCTCTTCATCTTCTTCATCTTCTTCTCTTCTTCTTTTCTTCTCTTCTTCTCTTCTTCTCTTCTTCATTTTCTTCTCCGGGCCGCTCCGCACCCATGCTGGCATGGAGGGAGGCTCCCGCTGTGTGACGGCCCTTGTCCTCATCAACATGGGGACAAGGTGTTTTGGGGGGCTACCCCAAAGCACCCTCCCAATGTTGAGGGCATGTGGCCTGGTACGGTTCAGGAGGGGGGGGCCGCACTCTCGTCCCCCCCTCTTTTCCTGCGGCCTGCCAGGTTGCGTGCTCGGATAAGGGTCTGGTATGGATTTTTGGGTTTTTTCCTTCAAAATGTCATTTTGCTGTCAGACTGTTCTAAACACAGGAAACATGCGCCCCTTTACAGGCATACTATAGACACCCCCAGGTCCGAAATTTAAAGGGATATTACACTTTTATTGTTTGACTTTAAGCATTATTAAAATCACTGCTCCTGAAAAAACGGCTGTTTTTAAAAAAAATTTTTGCATTGATCCATGTCCCCTGGGGCAGGACCCAGGTCCCCAAACACTTTTTATGACAATAACTTGCATATTAGCCTTTAAAATTAGCACTTTTGATTTCTCCCATAGACTTTTAAAGGGTGTTCCGCGGCATTCAAATTTGCCGCGAACACCCCAAATTGTTCGCTGTTCGGCGAACTTGCGAACAGCCAATGTTCGAGTCGAACATGAGTTCGACTCGAACGCGAAGCTCATCCCTAGTGGTGAAATATCAGTCTCCCCTACTGTGGCCAATCAAGATGGAATAGGTAGAAAACACAGCCCATAGAGCGGCACTCAGCAATTGGTCAATCTCTATATACCCATCGACACCTGGCAGGTAACAGGTAGATTGCGGACACATCCCTACCTTGCCAACCCAGCACCTACCCCCGAGCTGCAAGGTGGTGCAAGCACACATTCAGCCAATCCTAAGGCTGGAGCAGCTCAGGTGGGTTTGGGCTTTTGTCCGAACTACATGAATGTAGTGCACTCATCTCCACCAACCCTCCTCCTCTCCGATCCATCCATGATGCTTGTGGGATGGATGAGATTGTAGGGCCGGCGGGGATCAGTGCCAGAACATGTAGATAGGCCACGGCAGCTTCCCTGCTCCAGCCTGCATCGGGTAACAACTTCTGTACCCTCTTGATCCCCCCACTACTATTCCCTTCTGACCCCCCATATCATACTCTTCTGACCCCCCCAATACCATTCTCTCCTGACCCCCCAATACCATGCCCTCCTGATCCTCCATTACCAAGCCCTCGCAACCCCCTAGTACCGTGTCCTTCTGACCCACTGTCCTCTACCCTACTGACCCCCTGTCCTCTGCTCTACTGAACCCTATACACTGCTCTTAATACTGCTGACCTCTGTACACTTCTTTTAATCCTACTGATCTCTATACACTGCATTACATCCTATTGACCTCTTTAAATGGCCCTAAATCCTATTGACCTCTGCACACTGCCCTACATCCTACTGACCTCTGTACACTGCCCTGGTTACTACTGACCTATGTACACTACTTTACATACTACTGGCCTCTGTACACTGCTCTATGTACACCGCCCCTATGTTTACCTGTTATTTGGCTGTGTCCCTGGATAGGAACAGTCATGTTTGGCGGGCACGAAACACGACTGTTGTTGTATTTTCATTAACTTTGACTTTTTTGGTGAATGAGTAGGGGTACTATGTGCCCCTACTCATTCAGATGGAGGGGCCGGGATTCGGGGGTTTCCAGATTTCAATAGGCGGGGAAACACGCTGACAGCTGATGAGTGATTGGTTGTTAAGGACATGGCGGCCGGCTTCCTGGTCAGTTCCTTAACATCCATCTATTCTTCTCTCAGAATTCGGATCGGTCAATCATTTTTTGAATTGTTCTAAAAATGTCAAGGAAACGAAATTAGAAGCATAACAAATCTATCCAAAACTAAACAAATGTTTCCATTCTGCACGTGTCTAGTATACTGCCTTACATACTACTGGCCTCTGTACACTGCCCATAACCACTTCCGGACCACCGCACGACTATATATGTCCTCAATTTGAGGAAGGATATCTTTGTTTTGGCAGCAGCTAGCTGCCATAACCCCGGTATCGCCGTGTTCGGCCGGCGGTCTGCTACAAGATAAAAGTGGTCTCTGCGGCGGATTAGCCAAGAGATCGCTTTTATCGGCGGTGGGAGAGGGCCCCTCCCGCCGCGATCCGGGGTCCTCCGCCACTTACCAGAGCCGTCAGGAGGGGCGGAGGTGATCGGATCCTTCCCGTGGCTGTGCATGGAGATTAGTGAGGGGAAGATGGCCCCCACCTCTCTCCATGACACTGCAGGGCGGAAGCGACGTCCAACTGTCACTTCTGCCCATAGCTCTTAAAGGGCCATTTTTTTTTTTTTTTAAATGACATTTTTTTTTATTGCATTTTAGTGTAAATATGAGATCTGAGGTCTTATTGACCCCAGATCTCATATTTAAGAGTTCCTGTCATGCTTTTTTTCTATTACAAGGGATGTTTACATTCCTTGTAATAGGAATAAAAGTGACATTTTTTTTTGTTTTTAAAAACAGTTTAAAAATAAAAAATAAAAGGTAAAATAAATAAGAAAAAAAAAATGTTAAATGCGCCCCATCCCGCTGAGCATGCATGCAGAAGGGAATGCATACGTAAGTAGCGCCCGCTTATGAAAACGGTGTGAGGTATCGATCGGTAGAGCGAGAGCAATAATTCTAGCCCTAGACCTCCTCTGTAACGCAAAACATGCAACCTGTAGAATTTTTTAAATGTCGCCTATGGAGATTTTTAAGGGTAAAATTAATCACCCTTCCACGAGCGGGCGCGATTTTGAAGCGTGACATGTTGGGTATCAATTTACTCGGCGTAACATTATCTTAAACAATATAAAAAAAAATTGGGCTAACTTTCCTGTTTCTTATTTTTTTCAACAAAAAGTGCGCTTGTAAGACCGCTGCACAAATACGGTGTGACAGAAAGTATTGCAACGACCGCCATTTTATTCTCTAGGGTGTTAGAAAAAAAATGCATAATGTTTGGGGGTTCTAAGTAATTTTCTAGCAAAAAAAAAAATGTTTTTAACTTGCAAACAACACATCTAAAAAAGAGGCCCGGTCCTTAAGTGGTTAATACCTACTGACCTCTGTACTCTGCCCTACATACTACTGACCTCTGTACACTGCTCTACATACTACTCATCCCTAGACACTGCCCTGCATACTAGTTACTCTGGCCAGAACTCAGAGCAGATAGCCAGGCCTAAAACTAGTCAAGCAAATATACCTGAAGTACCAGATGTTCTGCTTTCATGATGGACTCTTGCATCAGCCTTGTGGGGGTGACCAATGAAAGTGAATGCCATGTTTCTCACTGAAGCTAAATGTTAAGGTAGGCTAAGTTTATATTTTTACAGTGACATTATTTTTATTTCATTTGTCTAAGTTTTCTTCATGCCATCTTTAATTTTTATTGGGGGCTTGCTAGTTAATTTCTGTTGAAAAAAAAAAAAAGAGTGACGCACATCAGTGATCTTTGATCTCTTCCATGTTGTCCATGTAGATCTCTACCTCTCAAAGGTTGCCTACCCTAGCCATAGAGAATCAGCTCAAAGCAGTGCCAAGCTCTGCAGTTGACACAAACAAAGCAGAACTGGAGTGCAGTGTGCAGTGTGCAGTGGCTTAGGAAGAAGCTTGGTCTAACAAAGAGGCGGGACTTAAAAATGTGTCGCCATGGAGACCGCAGGATGCTCTAAGTAATCCGGAAGCATTGAGAGAAATACTATTTAAAGTGGTTGAAAACCCTTACATATCAGTGAAGTGATTAGCCTGAGATGATAAACAGAGATGAAACAAATTCTCCCAGCTGCTGTTTATTTGCAGTCATCTTTCCTGTAGAGTCTTGTAAAACTCAGCATTTACACAAGATTTGTCAGCATTTCTCAGCAGCACAAAGAAGGAGCGGGGATCTGAATTCACATACTGCACAGCTCAGGGAGAAGAACTCTAAGCCCTGATTGAAGGGAAGGGCTACCCCCCCCCCCCCCCCCGCCTCATACTACACAGAGAAGCATAGCTGTGGATGTCAATCATGAACTGTGTGCTGGAGCTCTCCTCCCCCAACACAAATTTTCTCTTGGTGTCAGGGAAAAGCTGTCAGAAGTGACTCATGCAGATAAAAGAAGGATGAGACAGCAGAGAGAAATCACACTCGGTGCTTTGGATAAGTGCAAATACACAGTATAGAATGATATGCTTCGTTCAAATGTCGTGTCTGAGGTTTACAACCACTTTCATTTATTTACTGCCACTAATTTATTAGTTTTTTGTTTATATATATACTTATAGCTATCCAGTCCTAGTGGGCTAAGAGGGCTAAGAGGGCAGAGCCACAACCCCGTATATGTTGCCATGAGATGTTCAGAACACAGACACTCCCAGAAGAGAAGATGGCTACAAAATGCAAAGACGGATTGGGCTGTACTAGGGAATTGACTGGTTAATTCTTCAAAATAATTTATGGTAAAGAAAAACACTTCAAGCAGTTATTTAAAACACTTGATTTTGTGTTTACAGCTGCATTTTTTGATGGTGACAGAGGCACTTTAAAGGCAATGGGCTCCAATCACTAAAGCATATTGAATGGGGTAATTGGGGCACATTACACATTTTTCCCAAATATTGCATGGGATACTGAAATGTCAATTCACTATCTCTTTGTGCAGTATTTGCTTCAAAAAGCAATGCTCAGTAACCACCGCATAAACCAGCGTTAAAGTCAATTCACTAAAGGAAATAAACAAACACACAAGGAAAAGAACAAGGAGAATTTTGGGGGATTTTCAAAGTGCCAGATAATAACAATACATGTTTTTCGTTTTTTTAATTATAACAATTTTATTTGATACTTCCATAAAATTAAAACACTTGTAAAATCATCTAAAAAATTAGATAACATGAATCCATAGTTCGGATGATGCATATAATGCTTTTAAAAAGTTGCTACAAGTATGTTGCTTTAAATAACTGCCTCAACATGTTTTGTTTTTAATGCGGCTTCTTCAGGAGAATACATTACAACATACAGGTTGCATCAAAGGAATCTGAATGAAAAATGCAAGGAAACACGTGAATGTTTAAGTCTAAACAAAATATACACTTATACAGTATACACAAACTTTTTTGAGAAAAATACATAATTACTGCATTATGATGATGGGTATCTCATCAAAGGGCTATATGCAAATATGCAAAAAATGTCGACCGCATGAAAAGAGCATTTGGTTCATGCAACTGCAGCAACATCTGATGGCCTTCAGGTGATATAGGCAAGCCACAGGAGGGCCACCCAGGATAGCCCCAGCGTTTTTACTATGGGGATCTACAAACGTACAAAATAAATTTGTTATCTTCCTGACACACCAATAACCTTAAAGAAGGGTAAAATTGAGTCCAAGGAATACCTGATGAACAAACAAGTAGAAGAGCGATCTCAAGGATCTCCAAATGTATGTTACTCAGATCTTTAAAAGAGCCAATGGCTCACCATACTAAACAGAAAGGAAAAAAAGAAAATAAATAAAATAAGGACAAGAAGGGAGATTGTGTATCAGCATGTAAAATGCTCAAATTGCACTTCAAAGGTATTTCCTAATGGGGAAGCAAATGTAAATACCCAAAGATAAGCAACTTGATGTGCTTGAAAGGGCAGATCATATGCTCCAGCTAAATGGTCGCCGGAGCATGCGCTTAAATACCCCTCATGCCCCACCGGCGTGTGACTTCTCAGAGGGATGGGGACATCAACTGCACATGTGTAGCCCTGCCCAAGCCTCCCACATCACAGTCCAAGGTCCCAGTGCTGCCTCTGTCCCAACAACTCTGGCTAATTGTTGAAGGGGAAAGAGTCGGCCACAATGGGACCAACAGCTTCACCTGGTAGAAAGCAGCACAGGAACCACAGACGAGATTGCCCTGCAGCCAGACGAGATTGCCCTGCAGCAAAGTAAAGTTGGAATAGATAAAAATAGATAAAAATGGAGTCCTGAGGGGGAAAAAAACACAGAGGGAACCGAGAGTGGTAACGCAAGTGGAAAGACTCCAAAAAAATGGGCGACCACCAATCCAGGTGATGATACCCAGGGGCTGTATGGAACACAGTCCCCCGGCAAAGGTACCATAGACAAAAGGTGCCCTGGGCATCTGGGCAGGCCACCACGCACCAGGAACCCCTGAGAAGTGCAGAAAAGGACCAGTTATGAAAAATATACCTAAAAACAAGGAAAAATTATAAAAAACTATTAAAGAAACATGTAACATAATAATATGAACAAGGCAATAAACATACAACATAATGTCAAAGCAGGAGAAGCCAAATATCAGACCCTTACGAAATCAGCAAAAAATACAAAAAAATGTATCATATAAATCAAAGTGTAGCTGACTATTGGGATAGCAAGGGAACCAACATATAAAAAAGGCTTGAAGCTAATGGTTTCATTTAAGCCTGGGACTTTAGTGGCTTGAGGCTGGGTTCACACCTATGCAAATTGGTTGCGGGTTTCTCCGCATCCCATTCGCATGACAGGAGATTGTGACCATCTCTCTATGGTGCCAGTTCACATATCTCTGTTGCGGCTGCAGAGCGGCTTGCACAGGAACATTGTGCATTTTTGGCTCTGTTTTAGGGCCGAATTCAGGCAAAAATTCCTGATTCATCCCTGAAATGGAGAACAGGGACACACCGAACACTAGAGGTGTGAAACCAGTCTCATGGTTGAAAATCCATTTAGTTTCACGCTGAAATAATAATTTGTCAATATCACCACCAAGTTTATGTGGGGGTATGTGTTCCAGGGCAAAAAAAGTAATTAGAGGAGCATCAAAGTTAGAATAGAGACCCCTATGGCGACTAATAGGGGTCTAAACTTCTTTTTTGCAATGAGGGATACATGGTCCTGGATGCAATGAAAAAATGCTCATTTGGTCTTACCAAAGTAAATACGGAATAAATAAATACGTTAAATAAATAGTGGTCCAGGCATTGAATATTGAAGCAATGTAAAAATATAAGAGCCAACTTGGAGAAATGGAAAAGTCCAGGGAAGTCGCACATCTCTGCAAAAAAAAATAAAAAATCCCCAGGGCTGAGGCTGTCATACACCTTCTTAAAGGGTTTTGCAGAGATGTGCAACTTCCAGGGTTTTTCCCTTTTCCATTAGATGTCTAGTGCTGGGACGAGCTCTGTTCTTGCCTGCACACCAAGCGGTTGCTACATAAGAGAACCTGATGGAGCCTTGAGCGGCACCTGTCAATTTAGTTTGAGCCAATTTGGAGTAGTCTCTATCTTTTTGGATCAGTAGTCTCCCAATAGTAATGCATGAAAACCAAGATGGGGATAAAAACACAGAAATGTTACATTTAGTGAACTTTATTTATTCACCAGATTCAACAGATTTTTAGAGACTACAGAGACAAGCATATACATCATTTGCTGCATAAACTTCCCAATCACTCAAACACTGTTAGAAGAGGGGTGTCAACAATTTGAAGGTTTGGCAGATGAATACCAGAGTGAAACTTTGAAGAACATCAAAGAATGACAATGGGGGAGATTTACTCAAATGGGAGCACATAAAATCTGGCACAGTTGTAAATAATAACCAATCAGCTACTAGGTGTTATTGTCAAAGCTTCATTGAACAAGCTGAATATAGAAGCTGATTGGTTACTTTGAACCGCTGCATCAGATCCTCTGATATCCAGTTTTAGTACATCCTCCCCAAAGGCTATTCTCTAGCAAAACAAAACAAATATGTCCAAATATATAGCAATGAATTTGCCAAATATCACAGCAAAAATGAATGTAAAGTGTAATTAAAGGCAAAACTTTTTTTTTTTCAATTTGGAGAGAGTAAGGGAGGGTTAGAACCCCAGTTTTTTGCCATCTGTGTCCCATTGGGGAGATTTCCCCTCCGTGTTCTAATGTCAACCCATGGACAATGCAGAAAAGTAACAGCTCTATTAGCAATCTAAGTGTTTTAAAATGCATTGGCATTCATTTTATCCAAAAATCAGTCATATGTGGTGTTGTCTGGGAAATTATTATGCACCCAAACTGAGCTTGGCCCCTTATGTTGTTGGGCCACCCAGCAGTTGCATAACCTTATTTGATGGCAGCTACTTTCTTGCACTTGGAAAATACCAGTTTGGTTCACTTCCGATTATTTCTTCACCTGGTTTTCCAAAATATCAAAACAAATAGAGAGAAAGGAGAAGATGTGAAAAGAATGGATAAAGCCAAGATGGCAGCATCTATTTAAAACAAAACAAAAAAAACAACATTTATGTATATTGAGCTTTTCCTCAGTAGCATGCTGTGAGTGTAAAAATTAACCCTAGCAGTAAAAAAAAATGTTGTCCTCTTCCAATACAATCCAAAAATAAGCACCCGTTTTGGAATTAACCACTCTTCAAGTACTACTTTTCTCTGCTTTGTCTTAAGGTATTTTTGGGAGTGATTCCCATGTTTTGCATCACTGGGTAGATGGCAATGTCAAGACACGAGTCATGAAAATAATATCACATGAAAGTTAAATGGACTCCATACACTTAAGATGTCTGGATTCAAGAAGAAAAGGTTGCAGTTCTGGTAACTCCACAGAGTTACCAGAGCAGCCACTGCTTCCGCTAAAGGAATGCTACATTGGGAAACAAAACTTCCCAGTTTGTTATTAAATCTGCAGGCAAGGAGGTCCACATACGCTGCCCAACCTGTGACACAGGTCCTAAAATACTTCCAGGTGTAGGAAACACTCCCCTGGCTGCTGGCTAATACAGGCGATGCTGGAATATGGGGTTCAACCCAGGCTAGAATCCTTTTTACCTCTTTCTCTGCAGCAAGACTTCTAGTTTCTCCCTGATGATTGATTAATGCCACTCCTGTGGCATTGTCCAACTGCATTCTGATTAATGACCATCCAATCGGGTTGTCCAGTGTTGCAGGGACAACCAATCACTCTGAGTTCCAGAATCCTGATTTGGAGATGAATTTGCTCTTGCAACCAAGTCCCCTGAACTGTCTAGGACTCTTCCCCAGTCCCCAGTCCAAGACAATAGGAGGAAGGATTTCCCTGAATCCAGAGCTGGATTCCTGAGGCATTGGACCAAAGATAATCTACTCTTCAGTGTCATGTGAGTTGGTTTCTCTACATACTAAACTAAAAAGTCCTACGACAGAACATTGTATTGTAGGGGTCTGGAGTGTAACTGAGCAAACAGCACTGCCTCAAATGAGGCAACCATCAGGCCCAGAACCATCATGCATAATCATAGAATTAAACAGCTTCTGGACTGTACATTCAGAATTGAGTAGAGGGCAGTCAGAAGCTTTTCCCTGGTTTGAGCTGTGTCTAAGATAAGACACAGATATTCCAAGTAATGTGTCAGTTCCAGCAATGTTTTCTGAAGGTTCAGGATGCAACTGAACCTTATTAAGACCTAAAAAGGGGTTTTTTTTGGAACTTTATATGAGACGTATAACATACGTCTCCATCCCTATCTATATAACGAAGAAAATAGTTGGGACTTTAAATGGGGCATATGGTGCATAATTAACAAATAAATCAATGGTACAAATAATATGTAATTATCCGCTAAAAATAATGCCTGGAATGACATAATACAAAAAGTACATAAAGTCATTGGATAACATGATAATAACATGTTAAAAACCATAACAAAAACATAACCATAACCATAACAAGTAGATATCAACATGACATATTGCATAACAATTATATATGAAATAGTAAGACCATCCTCCATAACATGAGTGTAAATAAAGTAAATACTATGAAAACTAAGTAGCTGATGGAAAGGCAGCAAAAGCCATAGGGTAAGGCCATAAAGCATCTCTATAAAAGCCTGATGCTTGTCTATGGATATTTCCACTTCTTCAGGGGCGGATGTATCAGAAATCTACAGAAAAAAACATGAATATTTCAATGTAATCCAATACAGTGCCTAAACTTGAAATGGGAAAGGCTAGTAAGGATAAAGCAATCATCCATATCTATATACTCACATGTCGGCTATATAAAAACTAGGAAAAGCTGGAAAGGACAAGGCTGCTTGTGATGTCTGTACCGCGAGCTGTGGTAACAGGAGTCCACAAGGAAGCCAGGGGCACATGTATGATCCTCAAAGGAAAGAATGTACCAAAGAGTGGTGGATGTGGGCTCTAATTATCTAAATCAGAGTAAATAATATAACTATTTGCAATAGGATTGGAAAATAGGGGGAACCTATACCAAGTAAAAGGAAGCAATAAAATGGTGAAGTAGAAAGCAACAAGTGTGCAAAAGAAGTGGCCAACAAGGAGAAACAAGGAAACAATGGAGGCTAGTATACGGTATTGTATATAAACTAGCCACAGTGGTAACCAGGAGAAGGAATGAAGAAATGTGCTCAGAAGTAAGAGAAATACATGTGCTATAGCTCACAAGGTAGTCACCTGTAAAGTGCTAAGGAAAAACATTATCCATGGAAGTTGTGCAAGGTGCGCAGCTTTTGCTGTCAGAAAATAAACTAGCAACAAAGGGGGATTTTTATGCCACCAGCATAACAAACGAGCTCCACCCAGCGTCACGCTGGCGTGACTAAGGAGGAGAGGCGTCCTCACCAGAGCGGCATGGTGCCGCCCATCAGACGCCTCTCCATATGTCAGCCAAGTGTGGTAAAAGACACATGCCAGCATTGCAACGTCCGTTCGGACATTGCGTATATGCAGCGGTGCAACAGGGCCGATACGCACAGGGACACACCCGCCAGAACCTCCGCATCCAACCAAACAGAAGGGAGAGGAAAAGAAGGGGCACCCTTAAAGCATCGCAGCTCCCGGAACATGAGACAGAACAACAACCAGGCAGCTGGAAATGAACTAGCACTAGTTGCATCGCAAAATAAAAGACAATATACTAAGCAGTGGCGGCTGGTGCTCAAAATTTTTGGGGTGGTGCAAACAAACTGAACAATTCTGAAAAAAAAACACCAATTGCAGCCTCACTGTGCCCAAACGCAGCCACTGTGCCATCAAACGCTGTCACTGTGCCATCAAATGCTGCCACTGTGCCATCAAATGCTGCCACTGTACTCATCAAATGCTCCCACTGTGCCATCAAATGCTCCCACTGTGCCCATCAAATGCTGCCACTGTGCCCATCAAATGCTCCCACTGTGCCATCAAATGCTCCCACTGTGCCCATCAAATGCTCCCACTGTGCCAATCAAATGCTCCCACTGTGCCATCAAATGCTGCCACTGTGCCCATCGAATGCTCCCACTGTGCCATCAAATGCTGCCACTGTGCCCATTGAATGCAGCCACTGTGCCTATCAAATGCTCCCACTGTGCCATCAAATGCTCCCACTGTGCCAATCGAATGTAGCCACTGTGTCCATCAAATGCAGCCACTGTGCCCACTTGCTGTCTGCCTGGCACTTACCCTGTCTTGTGGGGCAGCGGGTGATGGCGGCGGGTGGCGAGCGGTGTCCTCCATGTCCTCGATGTCTTCTCCCGTCCTCTCCTATGATTGGATGCCTGATAGGCGTCCAATAACAGCGCCTGTCATTTCAGCCAATCAGGTGACGGTTAACAGACCCGAGCACCTGATTGGTGGAGATGTGTTTCAGTGTTAGAAAAGCAAATGAATGTTCGCTTTCCCAACACACCTGGGTGAACTGCGTGCGCCAAGCATGTCGTTCGCTGTTTACCTTTTTTTGACGCTTATTAGAGCCTATGGCTTTAATCAGGTGCTTCAAAAACACCCCCTGCCGTTGTAATTCAGGGGGTGGCATGGAGAGGTTCATGAATCTATCTATTGGTGATAGAGGGGGTGGCTGGAGAGAGGGGGCGGCGCCCATGCGCCCTTACGGACGTACCGCCACTGATACTAAGGATGAAATTGGAAACATTGATTCATTTCATAAAACCTACAAAGGGGACACATATACCCGCCATAGAGTATATGATGGACTATATTGGAATCACAGCATGGATGGTCACATATTTGCATACTAACCACTCACATGCCTCCATCCCTATTATTGTACTAGAAAGGGAGGGTTACCAGAGCAGCCACTGCTTCCGCCAAAGGAACGCTACATCTGGAGACAAAACTGCCTGGTTTGTTATTAAACCTGGAGGCAAGAAGGGCCACAACACTGCCCCCACCTGTGACACAGGTCCTGAAATACTTCCAGGCGTAGGGACCACTCCCCTGGCTCCAGGCTCTGCTGGCTAATACAGGCAACGCTGGAATGTGGGGTTCTACCCAGGCTAGAATCCTTTTTACCTTTTTCTCTGCAGCAAGACTTCTAGTTTCTCCCTGATGATTGATTCATGCCACTCCTGTGGCATTGTCCAACTGCATATTGATTGGATAACCATCCAGTCAGGTTGTCCAGTGTTGCAGGGTCAACCAATTACTCAGAGTTTCAGAATACTGATTGGGAGATGAGATTCCTTTTGCAACCAAATCCCCTGCACTGTCTAGGACTGCTCCCCAGCCTCCTGTCCAGGACAGAAGGAGGAAGGATTTCCCTGAATCCAGAGCTGGATTCTTGAGCCATTGGACCAAAGATAATCTAAGGCACAGGTGTCAAACACAAGGCCCGCGGGCCGAATCCGGCCCTCTAGGCTATTTCATGTGGCTCTCGCACCTCTCCTGCAGCTGCAGGAGAGGTCCGGCCCTCCTCTGGTCCTCCTCCAGACCCCTACTTTCTGCTTTCAAGCAATGCATTCAGCTTCTTCCCAGCAGCAGCATAAGGAAAGGGTGTGCACTGTGATGTTAGGGAGAGTAGGGGACTCAACTTCTGAAGGTGGGGTGGCTCTGGACATCTAATGTAAGGGGAGGGGATGCACTGGACATCTAATCTTACAGATTCAACTGGCCCTTTTGAGGACAATCATAATGCTGATGCGGCCCACAATGAAATTGAGTTTGACACCCCTGATCTAAGGCAACCATCAGGCCCAGAACCATCATGCATAATCATAGAATTAAACAGCTTCTGGATTGTTACAGTCAGCATTGAGGAGCGGGCAGTCAGAAACTTTTCTTAGAGAAGAAAAACCCTGGTTTGAGCCGTGTCTAGGATAAGACACGGATATTTCAAGTAATATGTAAGTTCCAGCAATGTTTTCTGAAGGTTCAGTATCCAACTGAACCTTATTGGGACTTAGACTATCCACTACTCGTTGTTGGGCAGAAATTATGCTTTTTTTTTTTTCAAGAGAAGATTGTCCAGGTGTTCCATAATGACCTTGGAGCGTAGCAAGGCTAACACGGGGGTTAGTACTTTGGTGAACACTCAAGGTGTGTGATAAATGTTAGGGTTATAAACTTGCAGTGTTGAGCGCCCACAGAAAAACAGACAGAGTTAGCATTAATGTACTGGAAAGATGGAGGCATGCAAGTATGCATCCTTGATGTCCACAGAGGCTACAAAGTGGAGGGAGGCTATAACACATCTGGTGGATTTAATGTGAATCAGTTAGACTTGAATGCATTCAGATCAAAGATGGGTCCAATGCCCTCTTCTGGTTATAGGACAGTTGGAAGATGACAATAACACCTTGTTTCAAAAGATCTTTTTTTCAATCGCCTTTTCATGAATGGGCTTGTTGGAAAATCAACACTCAATCAGGGCATAGGTTAGCCATACATGTTCAATCTTCTTATACAATTTTACTTTAGATTTACCATATGTAGTGCAAGGGCCTGCCTAATTGGATAAAATTCAAAGTTGTTTAGTTTTGACATTATATTATACGGTTTTTGGTAAATCTAAAGAGAAATTGTACAAGGCGATTGAACATGTATGTCCATCCTATGCCCTGATAGATTGTTGATTTTCCAACAAGCCCATTCATAAAAAGACGATCTTTCTGCTGAATTTCCACCCATCTATGGCCAGCTTTAATCTGTGCAGAGATATGGGCAGACTGGACAATATGATGTGTAGAGGGGGCACAGACTGGAACTATAACTATAGCTTGTAACCCCTAGAAATCTTCATCTCTTACCCAGGCATCTTAGCTGCTTTTTGACCAGGAGTCCACAAAGGTAAACAGAAGACTCCTTACTTTGGAAAGTGGGGATGTCCCTTCATGCCAAAGAGGGAGGTTTGATAGATTTAGGGACCCAGAGTTTGAGACAGAACAGGATCCTGATCTTGGAGGTTGAAGCCTGACAGTAACAAAAGGAACTCATTCTTGCTGAACCATCACAATATACCTAGTTCAGTGTATACGCGTTCGATTATACCACTTTTGATCAGTGTGAGAAGTTGCATTCCAGTGGTCTGCAAAATACAACAAACATCCTCGATCGTGCCCTGGCTGACCAAAACATCAGAAATTTATGAGATGGAGGACCTGATGACAACAGAGAGGGGCATGCGGGACAAACTATTGAAAAAATTGTTTTACTAGCATGACTTTTTCTACTAGTTTGTGACTAAAGCTAGGCATACAGTAGGTGGAGCAAAATATCAATCTATGTGGAGCCGTTCCTGTTTGACAAAAGTCAATAATTAGATCAAGAGTATGTATAAAAATGCAGCGCTAAACACAAAAAATATATAAATACACAATGCAATGCATATATATAGCAATCAAACTTTCAGCGTGATGGTATGGAAACCATGTGTGAAATTAAAAAAGAAGGTTGAGCTTCAAAGGGAAACAATATTGTTCATAATCGTATAACTGTCCATCAATTTAAATAACATGTGTTCTTCGATGTCAGAAGAGAAGGGTAAATAATATAGGTGCAATATGAATCGCAAAGCTGATCTTCCTGTATTAGGCATCCACAAGTGAGAATAGAAGGAGCAAATACGCTTACTGGAAAAGGTGGACACGTTTACCGTATGGCTAGGTGTCATTCAGGCTTGTGGATCAACCGATCCAGGTAGATACTTGCGAAGAGGCATATGCGACAAGTTTAACTGGTTCCTTTCTGACGACCATAGGCGACCTAGGAATTGCGAATGTTCAGGAATTTCTGATGTTCAGGATATATATGTAGTCACCTTCCCGGCAGATGGATGACCAGAGGGTATAACTTTTACTCAGCAACCGTGGAAACACGCGAAAGGAGGAAAAGACCCCACATAGTGCTTGAATCCATAAAAACAGGTTTATTACAAACCAAACAAAATACAAATCCAGACAGCACCAGCAATGGTTAAAAGTGATCACAAGAAAAATAAAACAGCGTGGTACCGAAGGGCAAATAGCTAATAGTGACCCGACATGTTTCGGACGAGAGGTCCTTCTACTGGGGCATGCAATGACAGTAGGAGAGACTCGATTTCAGAATACAATGTCCTCGTGGGGAGAATTCTTCCATCCATCTCCTTTGTGTGAAGGAAGAATACATACATTTTTTTCTCTTATGGCCCGTAAACACGATCCGAATATAGTACGACAGATCGTACGACTTTTTTCGCTTAATAGTTGCAAGTAGAAATTGAATAGGTTACTAAAGTCACGAAAATTCTCGTTCGACAGAAAAAAAATCGGAAGTGATGTCATGTGTTGTAATGTATTTGTATTGTATTTTCAGGCGACAACTGTACTGACTAAACGAATATCATACGATCTGGTATCGTACGAGGAAAATTTTCGTGCTTGTCCGATCTAATAAGATCGACTCTCAAAAGCTCTGTACTAACGATCCGATTATCATACGATCATGTCAAAAGCGTTATTTTTCGTCCGATTTTCAGATCGTGTGTACAGTCAATTAGACTGTCTGAAAAAGAAGGCGAGTAGGTGGGGTTATGCATACTATAGGCATGCTACTTTGAGTAGTTGTTCAGCATGCCTATGGTATGCATAACCCCGCCTACCCGCCTTCTTGAATAATGCTGGAGTTAGATGTAATGAAGATCACGGAAACTCACAATGAGTAAAGATTGCAGATGGTAGTGTCAGAATCCATGAAATCAGACCGAAACAGATGTACAGTTAAATCACAATTGTTTATTAATAAAAGTAAATAAAACAAGCGTAGTCAAAACATAGCCAGAGTTCGGAAACGGAACGGATAGTCAGACAAGCCAAACATCAGGGAGCTGGAGATGAGCGTAGTAAAACAGCAAGCAGGATCTGGAGCCAGAAGGGATGTTAGCCAAGCAAGTCTTTTAACAGGAATGCAGGAGAGCGTCTCTGTGATGTTGACTAAGGCAAAGACAGAGATCCTCTGGGCTGGACGGCTTAAGTAGGCAGGACTGATGAGCAGGATATCATCAACAGCTGGGTACCTGTGGAGAGATAGGAGCTGGCAATTAGCCGACAGCTGAGCGGCCAGCTCAGAGAAGGATGGGCTGAGCTCAGCCCTGACAGGTAGTTTGGCTGGCTTACTACAAGACTAGTTCAACAACAGAGGAGTATGCTTCTGCCTCCTGTAAGCTGTATCATTATCTGAAGGAGTGACCATCAAAGAGCCCTATTAACATCTCAGATCTTTCACTGCCAAAGATGGAGGGGATGAACTTTTAAAGGAGCAAAGAAAGGAGAGGTATCGAAAAGCGTGGATTTGGGATCTGCTACACAGTGACATTTACTGTGAATGTGGAATACCCCTTTGAGGGGTGAATATTTCTGGTGAGTGCAACACCTATAGGGGAGCACCATAAGAAGCACCAGCACAAGTTCATAGATAAAGGCAAACACGATTGAAGAACACTTGTCACTTTTTTCAAAAGACTTTGTGTTCATGTGTTTAAAAGGACTGTGCATATTAATCTTTAATTTTGCACAAATGTCACCATATGTTATATGAATTTAGAAAAGTTTATTACTAATTGCTAGATCACTAGCTGGATTTAAAGCACCAGTCACTTTACATATTTTACATTTTTTACCAAGGAAGGTTTGTTTATTTCTTGTACAAAGGTTTTTATTGGACATATCAATCAACATAATGATACATATAGATACTGAAGGACACATCATGTATACAAATTTGCATAGATTATAACATTGCAAAGAATGGTAATCTAAAATAGCAGAATTTGCACTAGATTCCAAAATTACACTAAGAATCTTATAAGATCAACATATACTGATAGTATAGCGAAATGCTAATTTCCACTATTTTTGCAAGTATATTTGCAGAACTTCATATAACCATTGCGATAAGGAAGAAAAAAAAAAAGAAAGAAAAAAAACCCCAAAAGATAAATGTAAAACATAACTCGTCAATGTGGAATTAAAGAAGGGCGACATAGGTTCGTAAGTTGGTTCTCATCATGTGTCCGAGCCCAGCAGGACATAGCCTGTAGGCTAGAGAGACCTAGAAAAGAGAAGGCAAAAAGAAGGAATAAGAGGAGAGAGGACCAGAAGAAGGGTAAAAAAAGGTGAGTAGGACAAAGAATATAGAGAATAATCAGGGAAAAGAAAAGGAGGGGAGAGGGAAGTCCACGGGGTGAGAGGGGTGGAGACTTACTATAGAGAGAGTAGTGCTGAGTCAAAACGGGAAGGGTGGGAATATGCCACCCATGGGTGCCAGATCCGAAGAAATGTATCATGCGTATCTGATAAGACGGCCGTCAATTTTTCATTAACCATGATCTCATTTACACGTTTTTTTAACTGCCTCAAAGCTGAGAGCGGGAGTTTTCCAAACCTTAGCTATGGTTAATTTAGTTGCAGTAAAAATATGAGATGCCAATTGGCATTCTGGTCTTAGTAATTCTGTGATCGGTTTCCCCAGAATAGCTTCAAAGGGGTCTCTCTTTATATTAGTGTTGAAGAGGTTACGCAGCAATGCATAGACTTTAACCCATAGTCTGCATACCCTGGGACACTGCCACCAAATGTGTGCCATCGTACCCTCCCGGGAACACCCACGTAAACACAGGGGGGAATAAGTTGGGATAAAACTAGCTAATCTGGCCGGGGTGTAATACCATCTATAAAGCACTTTATAGGCATTTTCCAAGAAAAGAACATTTCTGGAGCATTTGGACAATGCAATAGTCATGACCTGCCAGTCCTCCGGGTCCAACTGCTTCCCAAATTCCGCCTCCCACTGGAGATGGTATGATCTCAAGGGTGGTCTTTTGGAATTAATTATAGCTGTATATTTAATAAATCAAACCCGAGGATTGAGGTCGTGATCTACAAAGGCTTTCAAAGGGGGTTAACGTATAGGGGGTTGGTTGAGATTTTATAAGGGTTTGAAGGAAATGTCAGAGTTGTATATAGCTATAATGCTCCCTAAGGAGGATATTATGGGAGGAACGTAAGACTGCAAATGGGATGATCTTGGTAGGGGTAAGCATTGAGTGGACATCTACAAAGCCACTCTCGGTCCACCACATAAATTGTAGTGGGTAATCGCAACCAGGTGGAAATAGTGGACACTAAAGAAGGCGAAGTAGGGGGAGGTGGGGAGAGATTAAGCCCGCTGAATATTTGACGGTGTCCCATAACCCAAGAGAGTGGGCCAAACATGGATAGTGGTTGGGCGATAGGCTCAGGGAAGCCAAGGAAGGGAGGCTAATGGTGTCGGGTGCGAGTCCATCAAATCAGAAGTGGCCCATAGCGGCATTTGTTGTTTCTCATGAAGGTGAGATAGTGGAGCAATAGCTGCTGCGTATAATAAGCGTGTAGGTTGGGAACCGAGAGGACACCATTGATCCTTCGGGTGTACAACACCTGCCGTTTAATCCCAGGTTTTTTTAGAGCCCCATATAGATTGCATAATTTTTCGTTGGTGTATGCGTAGAACATAAGAAGGGACCTGGACGGGCAAGACCCG
This sequence comes from Lithobates clamitans, assembly GCA_037952925.1. Classification (NCBI taxonomy): domain Eukaryota; kingdom Metazoa; phylum Chordata; class Amphibia; order Anura; family Ranidae; genus Lithobates; species Lithobates clamitans. The sequence goes on along the minus strand of JBBGZY010001669.1, from coordinate 347,652 downwards.
AAAATAATATAGCAGCTTTAGGAGATAGGTCATACGGATGGTTGCAATCCTACCAAACCAAGACAATGGAAGGGTGGACCAGGAAGAGAGCATAGCCGTCAGCTAAACAATGAAGGAAAGTTGGCTTGATATAGGCCTGAGTATTTTGGGGTGAGTCGAAACCCCAGATAGGGTAATGACTCTAGCCATTGGAAGGGAAATGCAGATTGCAGGGCTCCCAACTCAGAGGAAGAGAGGTTGATTGGCATTGCTTTGAATTTAGCGGGATTGACTAATGGGCCCAAAAAGGTGGCAAAAGTATCCAAAAGTGTAAGCAGATTCGGGAGGGAGATTCTAGGTTTAGTGATAGTCAGCAGGATATCATAGCTACTTCTACCCCCCGCTATATCCGGATGAGATCGGATGGCCTCCGCCAAGGGTTCCAATGCCAGAATAAATAAAAGTGGGGAAAGTGGGCAACCTTGACGGGTACCCCTTTTAATAGGGAAGATAGGTGACTCGAACCCGCAGTACTTCACTTTGGCCTGGGGGGAATCGTAGATAGCTGAAACCCAACGCGTAAAGGAAGCGCCAAATCCATAGCATTTAAGTACTTGTGTCAGATAGGGCCATGACAACGTGTCAAAAGCCTTGTTGATATCTAATGACAAAAACATTGTTTCTAGGGACCTGTTATGGACTATGTGTTGTAATTGAAGGAGACGCCTAATAGCATCACCAGCCTGTCTTTTTGGGACAAAGCCCACCTGATCCTTTTTTATCAAGCGTGGTAGAAAGGAATTGAGGCGGTTGGCCAGGATTTTGGTTAAGATTTTCATATCGATATTAATTAATGAGATTGGACTAAAGTTAGCCCACGATGAATGATCCCTATCAGGTTTAGGGATCATAAAGACGTTGGCAGTCAGCAGGTTGGGTGTAAAGGGGTGACCTTCCTTAACTGAATTATACATATTTGTTAGGTGAGGAGCAATAATATCCACTAATTTCCAATAGTAAAGTGCCATCTTGGCCGGGTCGTTTGCCCACCTTTAACTCTTTAATGCACTGGAGGACTTCCGAGACTTGTATGTCTTGGTCCATCAGAGATGTGTGGGATTCGGATAGGGAAGGCAGAGATAGATTTGTCAAAAAGGCATCAAGGCCACGGGTGGAAGAGTGATCAGGTGCAGAATACAATTTAGTAAGACGGTACCGGACCTCTTGAAGAACTCGCTGGGGATTACCGGTAAGAGTATTGTGGCGAGTACGCAGTGTAATGGGAGCAAATTTTGGGACAAAGGTTCGCAGTCTGTTGTCTAGCATTGCATTAGGTTTGTTGGCTTTGACATACCATTTTTGCCGGGCCCAATGTAGGGTGCGTTCCACCTCATCTCTTAAACACAAATCTAGCTCTATGCGGGCCTTATCTAGGAGTTTGCGATTAGCGGGGGTAGGGGATTGCTTGAAGGTCCTTGCCACTGCCTCCAGTTTTGACTCTAGCTCATAGCGTGCCTGTGCCCTCTTCTTTTTGCGCTTAGACGCCAGGCGGATAACATGGCCTCGTAGAACTACTTTATATGCCTCCCACAATGTGACAGGAGACGAAACTGATCCTAAATTAAAGTTAAAGTATTCCAGAGAAGCTCTATGGATGTCATTAAGAATCGCTTTATAGGACAAGAGAGAGTCATTCATCACCCAGGGGGAGAATTGTGGTTTACTAAGCAGAGAATTACAAACCGCCAGGATGGGGTCATGATCCGACCATGGGGCCGCCAGGATAGAAAATGATTCTATTAAGGGGTGATGTTTGCGAAGAACGAACATATGGTCTATCCTGGAGTGGGAGTGGTGAGGGTGAGAATAGTAGGTATAATCCCTACCCAGGGGATGAAATTCCCACCAAATGTCTATTAAATCGTGATATTGTAGTGAATGTGAAAATGTTTTAGCTGCCGGGGAAGGGAGTTTGTGATCCGAAGGGTAATTGTCTAGGGAGGGCTTCAATGTCACATTAGAGTCACCTGCCAGAAGGAGAGTACCTTTCTGATGGGACCTCAACAGGGCGCAGACATGGGTCAGGAAAGGCCCCGGATTTTTATTCGGGGCATAATAAGTCATAATCGTAACCTCGGTATCTTGAATAGTACCCTGTAAAATTGGGTACCTACCATTTGGATCTGCTATTTGTTTACTACAAGTAAAAGGGACAGACTTGCGGAAGGCTATCAGAACATCCCTCTGTTTAGTGGGACCATTAGACAAGTAAACATGGGGGTAATCCGCCGCAAAATATTTAGGATAGGAGGAAGAAGAAAAATGGGTTTCCTGGAGGCATGCAATATCTATTTTTTGTTGTCTGAGGTATTTGAAAACTTTGATCCGTTTCTGGGGGGAGTTCATGCCCTGGACATTCAAGGACAACCAATTGAGCGTCATTGAAGCGGAGGGAAACTCCTATACAGTGTTCCAGCCAAACACCCCGTGGACTGGAAGGAAGGGAAGAAAGGACATGGAGATATAGAAACAAGAAGAGGGAAGGAGAAGGAAAGCAAGACAAAAAAGATAAGTGTGTTGAGGAGAGCTCGAAATAGAGCTGACCTTAAGAGTTTGAATACATCTTTTTGTGGGTTACAGGGCCCACAGTAGGGTGGGACGTTGACCAAGAGAGCCGTCTTAGCCAAGTGCCGACACATGAGGGGAAGCAGTGGTCCATCGGAACCACCGGCCTATTGCGTATCAATAAAGTCAAATACAGTAAATTGTGCACAGAGTCTAAAAAAAAAAGTTTCTAATGAAACATTTAGGTAGAACCAGCTTAAACAGTGAAAATCAAATACATATAAAAAACATGTGCAGGTATAACTGTATGGGGCCCCCGGGTGCCCGGCGACGACAGCCACCAGGCCTCCGCCTCCCGGAAACCAGGGGGACCGGCCCGACCTCACCGCAGCAGCAACTCCGCCAAACCCTCAAACAGAGGCGGAGAGCCGTCGTACAGAAACAGAAGGCACAACCTGATTAATGAACCAATAAAAGTTGCCCTTGCAAGGAATACAATGCCCCCCTCCCCCCCCCCACATCTTAAGAGAAAAAAAAATTCAGTAGACAGACTTCAGGTTGTCCTTTGTGTGGAGAGGGGTCAAAAGGTAGAAGGTTTGTTTATTTATTCACAAGGTAATATTTGGGTTTTAAATCATTGGTTAGAGTGTGATATTGGAGCACTCAGATTCCTGCATAAAGAATTGTTTCACTCTAAGGCCCCTTTCACACTGGGGTGGTAGGGGGCGTCGGCGGTAAAACAGCGCTTTTTTTAGCGCTGTTTTACTGCGGTATTCGACAGCCACCAGGCCTCCGCCTCCCGGAAACCAGGGGGACCGGCCCGACCTCACCGCAGCAGCAACTCCGCCAAACCCTCAAACAGAGGCGGAGAGCCGTCGTACAGAAACAGAAGGCACAACCTGATTAATGAACCAATAAAAGTTGCCCTTGCAAGGAATACAATGCCCCCCTCCTCCCCCCCACATCTTAAGAGAAAAAAAAATTCAGTAGACAGACTTCAGGTTGTCCTTTGTGTGGAGAGGGGTCAAAAGGTAGAAGGTTTGTTTATTTATTCACAAGGTAATATTTGGGTTTTAAATCATTGGTTAGAGTGTGATATTGGAGCACTCAGATTCCTGCATAAAGAATTGTTTCACTCTAAGGCCCCTTTCACACTGGGGTGGTAGGGGGCGTCGGCGGTAAAACAGCGCTTTTTTTAGCGCTGTTTTACTGCGGTATTCGGCCGTTAGTGGTGCGGTTTTTACCCTCCGCTAGCGACCGAAAAAGGGTTAAAACCACTCGTACAGCGCGGCTATAGCCGCGGTATTGCCGCGGTATTGCCGCGGTATAGCCGCGCTGTCCCATTGATTTCAATGGGCAGGAGCGGTGAAGGAGCAGTGAATACACCGCTCCTTCACTGCTCCAAAGATGTGGCTCGCAGGACTTTTTTTACCGTCCTGCCAGCGCACCGCTTCAGTGTGAAAGCCCTGGGGCTTTCACACTGAACAAACAGCAGAGGCTGTTTAGGGGCGGTTTGCAGGCGGTATTTTTAGCGCAATAACGCCTGCAAACCACCCCAGTGTGAAAGGGGCCTTAAGAACAGCGCCACACCTACTGCCCTAATTCATTATTCACCATATGCTCCACTCAGGTGGTTGTATTAGTAGGGGCAGCAGTTCCATTTACTAACCTACAGCCATTCACGCGGGACCACCCATAACTTATTTTTTCATATTGTAAGATGCACAACACTGAGTAATCCATCCATGCAATAGTGCAGGGCTGAAAGCATAAGCTCTAACTGCTTTACAATTAAAGGGTCAAATTGGACAATAGCTGGATCCTTTGACATAAGTATAGTCCATTCCCCTAAAGTTTGACAGACTGACATGGCTTTGGCATGTTGCAAAGCAGAGCCTGCTAGTAAACAAAATTACCTATAATGGGGTTTTTAAATGTCCGTCAATGGAATCCTTAAAGTGGAAGTAAACCCTCCTATCGTTTTCAGCCAAGGAAGCCGCCATCTTGGCCTCTGTTTAGTCCAACCAATAGGAGTGTTACATTTCCGGCACGTGCCGGAAAGGTAGCTGTTTTATGGATGGGTTTACTTCCGCTTTAACCTTTAACTAAGTTTTTAGTTTTGGATAGAGTTGAAAGGGTTTAGAACACCTATCAGGTCTTTTTGCTGTCCATGTCCCCTTTAGGGAGATTTTGTTATTTGTCCTATTGACTATTGTTACCGAAAATAAAAGTGAAAGAAAATCCCAAAATTTGGGTTGTTAAGAGTAATGGAGGAGAAATCTTCCAATGGGGACACTAGCTTTGGTGATCCTGGTGCCAACTAGAGATTCTCTAGTTTTGGGGGGATTTCCACTCACTTCCTGTTTTGGCTTTGAAACAGTAAGGGAAAGGAAATCTCCCTAACGGAATGCAGATAGAAAATCTGGTGGGCTGAGGACACTACAATAAGGGCTGTGGGGGTGATGTGAAGAGGACAGAGAACACTGCTTTGGGGGAGAGCAGGGGATACTACAGTGGGGGGGTTTGATATGAAGGGGACAGAGAACACTGCTGGAGGGGACAAAGGACACTGCTTGGGGGGCACGGGACAGTGCTTTGGGGGGCATAGGGGCAAAAGACACTACAGTGGAGGGGGTGAGGTGATGTGAAAAGGGGCTGAGGACACTGCTTCCGGGGCGGACACGGGACACTACTGTGGGGGGGGGGCAGAGGACACTACGATGGGGGAGTGATGTGAAGGGGCAGAAAATACTACTATGGGGGAGAGCGGACATTACAGTGAGGGGGTGATGTGAAGGGGAGTAGAGGACATTGAAAAACAGTGATGAATCCCGCACCACAAAATAATATAAAATACGAATAAGCTGCTAACCCCAAAAACTAAATGATAAAATCACTAGTGCAGATTGGATTTTTTCACTTGGATTTATGCTTATTGTGTGTTTCTTATGATATGTTATATTGAGGTCACAACTAGGTCTTTCACTTCCATGACCATCTTGTTATTGGATTGTGTTTGTTTGCACTTAACTGTCGTTATTACCACAGTTCACTTAGACATTGTTTATGGTTTTATTCACCAGATCAATGGTTTTTTGCTTCAATCTAACTAGGCAGGCTGGTGCTTCTTCATTTTTATTTTTTATTTACTGTTCAAAGGAATTTTTTTAGTAGTATATATTTTTTTCACTATTAGCGCTCCCCACCAATTCTTTTTCCGAGTAGAGGACATTGCTTTGGGGGGACGAGGACAATACAGTAAGAGGATGATATGAAGGAGGGCAGAGGACATGGCTACGAGTGGGGGGTAATGTTAAGGGAGAGACTACTGTATGGGGGGGGCAGAGGACACTACTGTGGGAGGGATGATGTGAAGAGGGGGCAGAGGACACTACTGTGGGGGTGGGGCAAAGGACACTACTGTGTGGGGGGGGGCAGAGGAAACTACTGTGGGAGTGATAATGTAAAGAGGGGCCAGAGGACACTACACTATGTGTTCTTCATGCCGTCTTTTTATTGGGGGCTTGGTAGTTGTAGTTTTTTTGTTTTTTTTTTCAAAAAGGGTGCCACCCCACCCCCCAGGATCTTTGATTTCCTCCATGTTGTCCAGGCAGATCTCAACATGTGAAAGGTTGCTACCCCTGCTCTAGAGGCTGTGCCACAATTCTGGACCTGCTAAGTGCTCTGTGGCTAACTTTCCAGGCAGGCACATTCGGTTCAATGGGGTGCAAGTACAGTTTCCAAAGCTATTATTATTATGTGGATATACTGATCTGGATAACACTAAAAAGACATACGTGTGCCTTTAACATCGAGGGGAGTGTAGTTGCCATTGAAATGAACTGTTATGAATGATGGGACTGGACATCCTCAGCCGGATCCGGTCCAGTCCCACCATCTCTGGTTTACAGGCGCAGTTTGCGTTCCAGCAGCCATTTTGCCCTGGCACAGGAAATGGTGAGTCACCATTCATTACAATAGCAGCATTGATTCTAACAGTGGTGTTTTGCAAGAAGGGAATGAAGCACCCTTCATGTGATTGTCTGCATAACTTACATAACTCACTCTATATGAATGTAAAAGACTATTTATGAATTCTATCAAAGCAATTATATGTGGGTTTCTTCTTTCCCCTTGGTTTTTTTTTGCCCACCCTCTGCGTTCTACCACAGAGGGCCTCTTAGCGCTGGAAGTGTTGGCTAACCTTTGTGTATAAACTGATCTAGATAACTGCATAAAGAGTGCAGTTCAGCATCATTTAGATTAAGTCTTGATTGAAGAAAAAATAAGCTTGGAAAAAGGAAATATCTAGTAAATTAGCTATAACTTTCTCACTAGAGAAAAGATGTTTATCCTCCTAGGACACTAGCAAAAAACGGAAGCAGGCTGGGAGTGGTAGGGGTTATACTGGGCTGGCCACTGTTTTTATGTTTTCAAGTGTCCAAATCCACATGCAGGCCACAGTATAATTCAATGGTGACTGAATCCTATATCCCCTATTGAACAGGTAAGAAAGCCATTTTTACTTTTTTGTTGCAGTGACAGTTTTATAATAAAAGCTTTGTTGAATTTAAAAGGATTCACAATTTTACAGATACATTTATTTCCTTGGGACACTTTTAAACCTTCAAAAAGTTGACTTGAGTTGTAAACTCTTTAAAAAAAAAAAAAACCTGTAAGACAAAGGAATAATGATCTAGTATGCATCGCATACTAGCTAGTTATGAAATACTTACCTTAGAATGAAGCCTTCCAGGGGCGCCGGCACAACGTTGAGATGGCTGACATTTTTCCCTGAGTTTCTTCCGGCTTCGCAGGGCTCTGGCGCTGTGAGTGGCCAGAGCTGCGATGACATCATTCCCGCACATGCGCGTATAAGCCGCCGTTCACGGCAGAGGGTTTAGAAGGAACGGCACCCCTGGCCAATCCTTCAGAGAGCATGTGCCAGTGATGTCACTGACTGCATGAAATGTAAACATCTCCTGTATAAGAAAAATTCCTCAAAGAGTGGAATTTTAACAGACCAAAAACAGCGATATTGTAAAAGTACAAAATTTATTGAGAAGACAATTAAACAATGTGTAGTAGGAAAAAGGTTGATCAATAAAAACAAACACAAGGTATGATAAACAGCATTGAATCAAACCAAGGAATAACCTAGGAATCAACTGTCAAGGTGAGACCGAAGAAATCCAACGCGTTTCAACAAAAACTATAACAGTCTTCTTCAGGGACAGTAGGTTATATAATTTCCAGGTTTTTGCAAGATAAATCTACAATTATAGAATGCATATAATTACAAACATGAACAAACTTTAATGATGTTTAAAAAAGTCATATACAGAAACAGTCATATATAAAGCTGAACATACTGACCCTATGTGTTGATGATACAACCAATGGAAGTCATAGCTCAAGAACGAAAGAGAATAGACTGCTGGAGCTGTGCCAAGCAAGCGAGGAAGAAAGGAAACGAAAAACATAGCCCCAAAGATAGCAAACCCCCAACAGGTGCCGTAGCATTGGAGGACCAATATATCTTAAGCAAAATCACCAAGCATCTAAATTGATACAAATGTTTAAACAGTAATTTAGTAGGGATATATATTAAAGTTAATAAATAAAGAAGTTCCAATGTAGTTCTAAACATACCCATGTCATATAGAATGCAGGGAATGACTAAGTGAAGAGGTAGTGGAATGAGATTTATCCAAACGTAAATGACAGTTTGAAGTTGTCAAAAGTTTGAAGCCATATGAATGCAGCACCCAGATGAAAAAGGGAATATATAGGTACACTCTTTTTTTTTTTGTGAAAAATTATGTTTATTCACAATTTTAAACATACATACAAAACATAACATAACTTGCGTACCCAATCCTCCCTCCCTCAACCTCCCACCACCCCCCCCCTTCCCCCCAACTCGTGCAACAACCCTTTTCATTATATGAGCATGTTCTATATCATGGTGCTCGGTGACAGTAACCTTACATTCTCAATTATACAATATCACACTAAACAGGCACACAGAAAAAAAAAAAAGGATCTTCTATCTAGCCACGCCTAGACTTTCTAACAGTACTATAATGTCAGTCAGTTCCTAACCTATTCAGCCATTATGCTAAGCTCTCATTAGCATCAATCCAACACTGCCACACCTTTTCAAATTTTGTAGGGCAACCCCTGCTTAGATATGTAGCTTTGTATAATGGGAGTGCCTTGTTTATCATATCTTTCCAAAAGGAAACGGTACGGTACGTTGGTGGTTCCGACCTCTTCAAATAGCTTACTATGGCTTTACGTGCATAAAACAAAGCAATAGAAATCAATGTCCTCTGAGCTCTTCTTGGTGCAATACCTTCCAGCAAGCCCAGCAGGCATACCGACACTGTGAGTGGAATAGGTATTTTTAGCAAGGATTGGACAGTACGAGTGACCCCCGTCCAGAACTTCCTGATCTCCTGACAATGGCAGAATATGTGGTCAAAGTCAGCTGGGCTGCACGCGCAGCGCCAACACTCACCTGTGACAGTGCCATATATGCCCGCCAGCTTCGCTGGAGTATAATAGATCCTATGCAATAGTTTAAATTAAATAAGTCTGTCTCTCCCGTTATCTCTCCCGAAATCAGGGATTAGCGCACTCCAAGTGTCTCTGCAATTATTAGGCATTTTTGGCGTTTCAACAAATAACCCTTTGTATACCTCCGATAAAGGTTTTTTTAAATTTTCTTCACTCAATAATGACTCTATGGGAGATGTTCCAGTATCCAGGGAGTCTGATCCAAATTGCGACTTAAACGCGTGGTTAAGTTGCAAATAACAGAAAAAGTACCAGTTGGGCAGTTTATGCCTGTCCTTCAGCTGATTAAATGTAAGAAGTTTTTTACCACCAACTATATGTTTCAATTGTTTTATACCAACTCTAGCCCATATAATTGGGTCAGGGATTGTGCTCAAATGCGGTAATTTGGGATTGTACCACAAGGGAGTGTCTGGGGACTACACATCAGTCTGAGACTTCATCAACTCCTTCGCTCTGTCCCATGCGCGAATCGTTACGCGCATTGAGTCAGTCGGAGATGACTTAGCCGAGGTACCTCTATATAGCAGAAAGGATAGGCGCTCATAAGACCCCAGATGGGCCGCTTCCAACACGTTTGCCGCATCCCCATCATCACGTAGCAACCATCTTCTGGCCACAACCATTTGTCCGGCTATAAAATACTTAAATAAGTCCGGGAGAGCAAGCCCTCCCTGACCCCAGGGTTCCTGCAGCGTCCTAAGGCCTATTCTGGGGTGTTTTGCGGACCAAATGAAAGACCCAAACATACTGTTTACCCTTTTAAAAAACGCTGCCGGTGCCACATACCAATTAACTATCCAATTCATGAAATACTACCCAGAGGCAAACAAACTTATCAAGCACGAATAACGAGCGGTCGATTACACATCAAATGATAAATACATCACTCCGATGATAGAGTTCTTCCATAAATTACAAACCAACTTTCTACTACACACAAAATTTATCACGGAACGTAGAACACACCTCCAATGGAGTCTCAGTTTTAGGGCAGTTTTGACCTATCTAAGGTTACATGTGGGGTACACACCCCTTTATTACCTAGGTTAATAGGTTTGTTATCTTTAAGCCCGGCTGGGAATTCTCTTAAGATAAGATAAAATTTCATACTTTAACAATCTCATGTTCGATGTTTACTGTTAAATGTAACACAACTGCTGTAAAGACTTTACAATCTTCAATAAAATCTTTGAAACAAAAAAAAACGCTGCCGGAAACCCATACTGGGGAGTTTCTCAAAAAGTATAAGAATACCGGCAACACCTTCATTTTACTGAGGTTGACTTTCCCGATAAGCGAGAGTGGCAGATGCTTCTAGGCGTCTAACTGTATTTTAACTTTTGCCAGTACAGGCATAAGATTTAATGACATATAGTCACTCACTTTAGGCGTTATATGAATACCAAGGTATTTAAACTGTGATACCCAGGTAATGGGGACCTGATGCGTTGCCACCGCCTGTGCCTCTGGATCAATGGCCATCATGCTGGACTTCTCCCAGTTCACACACAGCCCTGAGAATCTTGCGAATTCTTCCAGAATTTTAAATACACCCTCAAGAGACGGGCCTGGGTCTTGTAGGAAGAGAAGCATATCGTCCGCGTACAAGGCAGTACACTCGCGAATGACTCCCACCTCTAATGCCTTTACATATAGGTACACTCTTGTTTGAGTCCAAGTCTATTGGATCTAGCTGTGATGCTCGAACGTATCTATAATATAACAATAAGCGTTGGTATTGCATTAATGGGAACAGCGGACCCATCAAAACAGAGGATGCCAAATAAAAGTTGACAACATTAGAGCAAAGTATCAAAATAGTTGGTAATACCTTATCGTACAGCAGGACAGCGAGGCAGCTTATGTCTCCCATGTGTAGCAAGGGCATAAACCAACGGCTGGTTGGCCACGGCTGGTCCCCATCATGTTGGAAGCCTGAACGCTGGGAGATGACGTCACCCGAAACGCTGAACACTTCGATCATGTGATAGAGTAGCGCAATGCGTCGCCCGCCTGATGCACGTTAGGTGGCAACCAGGAAACTCCTGTGACGCCAGGCTATGTAGATGCTGGCATCACCGCCAGAGGACGGCGAGCTCGGCCTACTTGCGCCGGATGGGAGGAGACGGTCAGACAGAAAGGAAAAAGAAGCAAGAACTTGCCACCAAGTGAGCAGGCACAAAACTATAAGCGGTATATCCTATAACTCAGACATTAGGAAAAGATGTGTCTATATAAAAAAAAGACAATCAAACAGAGGTCAAAAATGTGCATTAACAAGGAAAAAGAGGGGAATGATAAAATAGGGCACATAAGAGATACCTCTTGATGAATCAAAACTGGAAAAAAGAAAGGGAAAAAGAACACTGGGATAAACCAGTGAAATCATAAAAACATAAGGTCAGCATGATAAGGCATGATATAGCTGATAACAAGACAAACCCCATAATGCCAGCATAGTATGGCACATTGGAACAGGAAAACGGTTGATGAATCTAATAATATTCAGGTCCCCCTGAAACAAATCCTTCCAAAAAAGGTTTGAAAGAGATTGCCTCATTTAGGCCTGGAAAAGAGGTGGCGCTGAATCTAAAAATCCGACGCTGTTCGCATTTCAGTAGTATTTTGTTCCAATCACCACCTCTAATTCCAGGGTGCACTCTATCCAATATCAAGAATTTGACCTGTGGAAAGGTGCCTCCGTGAAATTGTGTAACATGTCTGCCCAGTGGTAAATCTGGGTTACATGTTTGCATACTGATTATATGGCGATAGACTCTTTGCCAGAACTCCATTTTTGTTTTTCCTACAAAAAAACAAGTACAGTCGCACTGCAAAAGATAGACGACTCCTTGGGCTTTGCAGTCCACAAAATGTTTTGATGTAAATTTGACTTTGTTTGGAAGAGTAGGGTGCTTGGAAATATCCATATACTGGCAATAGCCACATCCCCCACATCTATAAGTTCCTGGCTTTTTTCATGGATCTTTGGCAACACCTTTAAATTCACTAGAAACCAACTTGTCTCTCATGGACCTAGCTCTTCTAAAGGTAAATGCTGGATGTTCTGGTATTAATGGACCGGCTGTGGGGTCCATTGCCAGTACATGCCGGTATTTTTGGATGATATGTTTAAAACGTTCTAGTTGGTTAGAGAAGCGAGTAATAAAACGTAATTGATTCAAGTTGGCTTTTGGTATTTTGGTTTTCTATATCAACTCCTGCCGTGTTTTAATCGTTGCTCTCTTAAAAGCTCTCTTGAGACATTTTTGTGAACGCCCACGTGCTAGGAGTCTGATCTTAAATTTATCAGCTTCTTCTTTGAAGGTGTCCTCATTAAAGCAGTTATGTTTAATGCGAAGATAGAAGCCAAAGGAGATTGATTTGACAAGATCACGAGGATGAAAGCTACTGGCATGTAATATGCCATTGCCATCAGTGGTTTGCTGTACAGACTGCTGGATAGGAAGCCATCTTTATCTTTATGAATTTATATGTCCAAGAAAATGATCTTGTGCATATCCTGGGACATTGTGAAAGAGAGATTAACTGTGTTTATGTTTAACTGCTGCAAAAAAGTCTGTAACATCTCATTGGAACCGCGCCACACCATGAAGATGTCATCTATATAGCAGAAACCAGAGGACCACATTGTCCAAGAATGGAGCTAGATCTTCAGAAGTAATAATCATCCGTTCCCACTCCCCCAGGTACAGATTGGCATAGGATGGGGCACAGCATGTCCCCATTGCTACTCCCTGCATCTGGAGGAAGTGGGAACCATTGAAGGTGGAATAGTTGTGACATAGCACAAATTCAAGCGCATATATGAGGAAATCATTTAATCAGCGCTCGGATTGGCTTTTTTGGGATAATACTCATTGGATGCAGGCCAGTCCTTAGTCATGTGGGACGGAGCTATATAAGGTTTGCACATCAATGGCCACCAAAAGAGCCTCTGTCGGAACTTTAGTAGTTCATCGACGTTTTGAAGTAAGTGGATTGTATCTCTTATGTAACTAGGAACACTTAGCACATGAGGATAATAAATAGCCATCAATGAGTTTGCTAAGATTCTCTGTCAGAGAACCATTCCCAGATATAATGGGCCTACTCGATGGGTGTGACAGACTATGATGCAACTTAGGAATTGAATAAAAACTGAATTCCCACTCATCCTTAGAAACGAGATTGTGATAGAAAGCTGAATTGGTGAGCTGGGAAAATTCCTGTTGGAATTTATCAATTTTGGTTGTAGTGATACGTGAATACCAAAGCTTGTTGTTGAGAATTTTGTTACACATTTGTATATATTTATCATTATCCATGATCACTATTTTACCCCATTTATCAGAGGATTTTATGGTGACCAAGGGATTGTTGGAAAGATTTTAAAGTGTATCATGTTCCTCAACTTAAAGATTGGAATGAGAATCATGTTTGATTTTTATATTTATAATTTCATTTGTAGTAAGTTTGACAAATGCCAGAACATCGGGATTCAGTCGCAATCCCGGGAACTTGTCCGACTTCTTTTTATTTTGGATACTGAATCCACTAACGGAGTGGAGGATGTAGATTGATCTAGTTTCTGGAGCAAATGCTCTAAGTCAGGGGTCTCAAACTGGCGGCCCTCCAGCTGTTGCGAAACTACAAGTCCCATGAGGCATTGCAAGACTGACAGTTACAAGCATGACTCCCACAGGCAGACTTGTAGTTTCACAACAGCTGGAGGGTCACCAGTTTGAGACCCCTGCTCTAAGTCAATGCGATCAATAAGATCTGGAGGAGGATCATTTTCCTCCAGTAATGCAATAAGATTATCTATGGCTTGCATCTCCTGAGGTTTAAGTTGTGCCTTTTCCTTTTTATCTTTAGAGTACAACTGTTTGAGGATCAGTTTCCTGTCAAACATTTGAATGTCTTTGATGGCCTCAAATTTATTGATATCCTCATTGGGACAGAAACTCAGACTAATAATCGTTTTTCAGTATCATTTAGTTGGCATTGAGACAATTTGACAAAATTAAGCGAACCCTCCTGTTCGGATAGTGACAGTGATGAGTTTAGATTGGGACATTTGTGCTCATGGGAGTAGTGGGCTGCTCCTGAACGGGCACTAAAAAAATTCCTTGTGTAGGATTAGATGGTAAAGATAATTTACGTGAAACGTTGGAAGTTCAAACTGAAGCAGTGGAGCGAGATGCCACCATAGTGTTAGAAGTAGAAGAGAAGGAAGAACCATCACCCAAAGGGGTACCTGACACCACGTTAGTGCTGGGATCACCAGTGCATCCTGGATCTGTCAGTCTCTTTTTGGATAACTTTTCATGGGAACCACCACCTTGTGATTTTTTTTTTGTTTTGATTTATTTCTTGAATCTAGAAGAATTATGGGAGGAAACAGATAGGGATGAAATTGAAGAGGCATTCGACATAGAAAAATCCACATTCTTTCATCTAGTATAATGACTAGATTGAAATGCCTTTTAGGGATGAATTGCACCCTAATAGAAAGCTCTGCCTTCCTGAAAGGCCATTTTGTCTCTCTGTAGTTTTTTCTCTTCTTTAATCAGAATTTGGCGATTAAAGTTTTCCAAATGATCGATCAAGTCTTTATCTAATTGTATATAGGATGAGTACTCTTTATATTGGGAGAGTAGAGTATAAATGGAGTCCAAGTCCTTATCGATCTCCTTAGTCCTTATAGCATATTCTTTCCTCAGGCGTGACCCTTGGAGCATGATAGCAGGTTTCCCTCCCATGCCTTCTTAAAGGAAGGACTAATATTTTCCATAGTAGGAAAAATCTAAGGACGTAATCCAAAGGGGGTAATGTTACTATCCGTATACTGTTCAAAAGAATGAATGTGCCAATGGAGGGAAGATTTTTTTCTCTAATAGTTTCCTAAGACTGAAAAAGATGGATGACACCTCAGTGTCCTTCTGTTCTTTTATAGAGAAATTCTTGAAAAACCCAGTCATAAGGGTTTCCCAATTTTAAACAGCATAATTAGCCATAGTCAATGACATAAAGGTTATTAAATTATTATTTATTTATTTGTATTAATAGTTACTTGGTACACGTTTAGGAGATATTCACACTACCTATAGGTAAGCCTTATTATAGACTTACCTATAGGTAAATGTCTGCAGAGGAAGTTTACTTCCTCTTTAAGGAAATGCTACAAAAGCAACTCTAGCCTTTTGGCATCCAAAAATGTACATAATTAGATCTTTTTATCTCATTTATAGTCCTGTACCCCCTCCCCACCCTTTCATTCATCCGCTCATCCTCCAGTCATAGATCGCTTTTCATTCATGGAAGCTTTTATGAATGAAGGAAGAGGCAGGCATAGGATTAGGCTCTTGATGAGTGCATGTGACAGGTATAGCACTGGTATTAACCCCTGCAGCATGATTATAGCTGTGGGTATGGGAGGGAGGCAGAAGACTTTAGATTTCTTTTATGACACCAGCACAAGGGACACTTTTCATTAAATGTAAGTAGCATCCCTTGTGCTGTTAAAAAAAAATATATATACCGTATATACTCGAGTATAAGTCGTCCCGAGTATAAGTCGAGGCCCCTAATTTACCACAAAAAACTGGGAAAAATGTATTGACCCGAGTATAAGATGAGGGTGAGAAATGCAGAGGGTCAACAATGCCCATCTGCAGCTGCATGCCTCCCTGTGTCCTGTGCAGCCTACCTGTACCCTGTGCATGTGTCCTGTACATGTGTGTGTGTCCTGTACATGTGTGTCCTGTACATGTGTGTCCTGTACATGTCCTGTGTCCTGTACATGTCCTGTGTCCTGTACATGTCCTGTGTGCATGTGTCCTGTGTGCATGTGCAGCCTACCTGTGTCCTGTGCAGCCTCCCTGTGGTGATCTCCATCCTCCCTGTGGCGATCTCAATCCTCAAACGGCAGCTGGCGTGTGATGATAGTGTTCGGCGCCCATTCCACAGTTCAAAAGCCGCGCCTCCTCCTCGTCTGTGATAGGCTGACCGCTGACTGCCTATCACGGACATTCTCTCATTCTCATACCACGGACGAGGATGAGAGAATGTCCATGATAGGCTGTACACTGACAGCTGTTCAGCCTATCACAGATGAGCAGGAGGCTCGGCTTTTGAAAGCTGCAATAGCCGGCGAACAGTATTATTACACGCCGGCCGCCGTCTGCCTGCATGACATGCAGACAGACGGCAGGGACTCGAGTATAAGTCGAAGGGACACTTTCAGCCCAAAAAAAAGGGCTGAAAAATTCGACTTATACTCGAGTATATACGGTAAACGTAGGTTTTAAAGTTGGCCTTTTGCTTTACCCTACATAGGTAAAGCACAGTTTCACTTTAAGTAATCCAACACATCTGCAAAGTTTCATCACATTAGTTCAATAGCTTTGAACATACACATATAAAAAAAGTAATGCACTATAAACTACACACAGCTTGCTCTAAAGTAAAATCAGTGCTTATATTACAGAACTATGGGGGGGGCGCGAACTGTTGCGATACATGTAATCAGCATAATCTGTTATCTAAATTAGTCAATATGGCTGCCCACAGGTGTATATAATTACAAACTTCATATAGAAACATTTTAAATCCATCAAGACTATTTATATGAAGACATTAACATTCACGTTTATATCTACAAAGCTGGAAACAGACTATAGTTTCTCTTTAAGTAAAAGAGGTCAATTTTTGGTGTTCCTATGCTTTGTATAAAAGAAAACCCATCAGGTATAATAATGCTGATTTAGGTTTGTCCAGTGCAGTATGACACAGTTGTTTCCACAAACTATGAGCCAAGGTGAGCCAAGGTACATGTATATCTGCAGGGCTGTTGCAAGGATTTTTGACACCCTAGGCGAAACCTCATTTTGCCGCCTCCCCCCTTAGCTCCACCCCTAACTCAACCCCCTTTGCCCTGCCCATGTATACCCCCAACTTTTTAATGAAGCGCCCATCAAATGCTGCCTCACCAGCGCCCATCAAATGCAGCCTCACCAGCGCCCATCAATGCAGCCTCTCCAGAGCCCATCAAATGCAGCCTACCAGTGCCCATCAATGCAGCCTACCAGTGCCTATCAATGCAGCCTACCAGCACCCAACAATGTAGCCTACCAGTGCCCAACAATGCAACCTACCAGCACCTATCAATGCAGCCTATCAGCGCCCAACAATGCAGCCTACCAGTGCCCATCAATGCAGCCTACCAGCACCTAACAATGCAGCCTACCAGCACCTAACAATGCAGCCTACCAGCACCCAACAATGTAGCCTACCAGTGCCCAACAATGCAACCTACCAGCACCTATCAATGCAGCCTACCAGCGCCCAACAATGCAGCCTACCAGCGCCCATCAATGCAGCCTCTCCAGAGCCCATCAAATGCAGCCTACCAGTGCCCATCAATGCAGCCTACCAGTGCCTATCAATGCAGCCTACCAGCACCCAACAATGTAGCCTACCAGTGCCCAACAATGCAACCTACCAGCACCTATCAATGCAGCCTATCAGCGCCCAACAATGCAGCCTACCAGTGCCCATCAATGCAGCCTACCAGCACCTAACAATGCAGCCTACCAGCACCTAACAATGCAGCCTACCAGCACCCAACAATGTAGCCTACCAGTGCCCAACAATGCAACCTACCAGCACCTATCAATGCAGCCTACCAGCGCCCAACAATGCAGCCTACCAGCGCCCAACAATGCAGCCTACCAACGCTATGTTTGCTTGCTTCCATTCATTCAGGAGCAGGAACACAGACATTGCGCCTTTGACACTATGTGCGAATGGAGCAGCGGCTGCCTGCTGATGCTGCGACTTATGCCTCGTTTCCACTGAGTGGATCAGTTCGGGTCGGTACAGTTTGAATGGCCTAGAATGGTTCAGTCTATTCTGGTGAGCGCTTCCACTGCAAGTGGGACCACAAGGGGCCATACAGGGTTTAGAAAAAATGCCTCAGCATAGCACAGCAGAGGGTTTTCTGTCAGCCAATCAGTGGAATGTATCGTAGCTCTGCCCTAACCGAACCATTCCATTTTCTATGGCCCCACATCTGAAGCAGGACCCTGAATTCAGCGGTACGGTTCAGGTGTATGGGCCGCTTTCATAATGGAAACACCCAAAATAGCATGGCATACCGTACCGAACCGAACCGATCTGCTCAGTGGAAATGAGGGGTTAGTTGCTTGCTGCAGAGAGAAGAGAGTAGGAACACCAGTGGCCGGGCGCCCTAGGCAGCAGTGCGACCTAGGTGGTTGTCTAGTTTGCCTAGTGGTAGCACCGGCCCTGTATGTCTGTGGCTGTATAAAGCTGACAACAGACACAAGGAAACATTTCTCACTCTGACAGTTTCTCCCCTAAACAACAGTCAACGAGTCACACAAGAGCACCTGCTTAGAGCAATGGAGGGGAGAGGGTGAGCCATGCATGAAAAGTCTTGGCACCTGAAAAACAGCAATCAGGCAAGGTTTCCTAAACTACTCTTTCATTTTGTTCCCCATTAACACGTGCTCAGAGATGCCATGTGCTGCCCCCAGACATTGGATTGTCACTTGATCCACCTGGATCAAATATCTATAGACATTTTACAGCTCTATGGTGGAGGGCCTCCTTCCCAAGATTCTATCACAAGAGACAAATACAATGCATGGAACATTTACTAAGTGTCTAGACATTCATTCTGCAATTTTCCTATATAATTTCTGTTAGTTCTGTACAATGAACACTGATTATACCTCGGAGTAAATTGTGTGTAGTAATGCATTACCCTTTTATGTGTGAATTTGACAGTGTCTGCTGTGTCCTGCTTAAATGCAAAGAGATGAAGTACAGCATTTTACTTTTTATTGATTTGCACTGCAGTAACAAATAAAGAAAAAGCTGAACTGATGAGGACATTGAGAAAAAAAATCCCATATCGTGCTTGACAAAGCTCAGTATGGTGATTAAAGCTGGAGGTCTAGGCAACTGACGTCCACATGTATTCAATTCAATGTATGAATTTTGCCACCATTTTAAACAGTATCATTTGACCAGTAGCTAAAGTGACAACCACTATTTTTCAGCTAAAGTTAACACTGACACGTAACTAAGGTTAAAGCAAACCAAAGGTAAGTCAACTGTTTTGTATGTTTGGTCTCAGGCCTACCAATACACAGGTCCTATATTAGAAAGAAAAGAGAGATGACACAGATTTGTTTGCTCTAAGGAAGAGGGCATATCCCTCCAAAGCGGTAGTTGTCATACATGAGGACCCTGAGTGATACAGCTTCTGGCTCACCCATCTGTGTCCTGGGTTTTGTACCATGCATGCTGAGTGGTGTTTTGGCATGGGGATGCCAACGTTAGTTTGGGATCTCTCAGAGTTAAAATGATGATGTAGGGCTCCTAGTTTTTGGTATGTGGTCTGCTTGTGTACTGATTCAGCTGGTTGGCGGAATCCTCTCTATCACTATAACTAGTCTCTGAGCCTGACACCCTGACCATGGCAGATTAATCTGACCCAAACATGGAGGCTGCTATAGCAAATGCAGTTGCTCCTCGCTGAGAGAGAATTGCAGAGCTGCAGGAATTTGGTGTTACCTACCAAGAAAAATTTGCCGTACTAGCAAGTGTGGGGAAAGGGCAACAGGAGGATATCCATGCTCTGCAGAAACAATTGCTGGACTTATATTCAAAAGAAGATGCTAACACATGTATGACTCTACCACTCAAGTTCAATGGAGACCGCCAGCATTACAGAGGTTTTCTAATAAGTATTGCATATATTTCCAAATGCAACCCGCTGCATTTAATTTTGAGAAAAAGAAGGTGTTGTTTGTTATTAAAAGAAAAAGAGAGAAAAAAGAGAGCGCACCAGCCTAGTGCATTATCCTTGGCATGTTTATTAAGTTAAAAACAAGATAAAAACTACTCACAAAAGTCGTAGGTAAAATTGCATATCGAACGCACAGAGGCAATAGTTCCAGTGATAGGCAGCCGTCCAGGTCCCAGGGGGGAGGCACACGGACCGCCGCTGGCTTACGCGTTTCGAAGGTTTAACCTTCTTCCTCAGAGCCTTAGTGGTGGCAGTCTCCTGCCGGCTTTTTATACACATGTCAAACTGAAGCAGACTGATCAGGCTGGTATCAGGGCTCCTCCCTTAATTGGTGGGCGGTCCTCTAGGGGGGGGGGTGAATCTTGGCTCGGTTAACAATATTAAAGGGCCATACCATATTGATTTATTGATTACATTTAATAGTTGGTTAATTCGCTTCTATTCCCACTGTTGTTATCGCTGGTAAGTTTATCTAACCCATAGTAAGTGAGCTGAAAGGGTCGTATCAATAGTTACCCATAGACAATCTGCTCATTCACCCTCACATCCATAAAACATACAGATGATAGAGAGCAATGTGCAGTGTTCAGAGGATTAAAAGTATGAAATAGGGGTGTACCTTGTTGTCAGTGGGTCTGATGGCATCTCCTCTGCTTGAGTGCGTTTGTCTTCTGCAGGGGCTATGTCTGTGTGGACTATCATTGCTGACAGGTTCGCTCCTATGCCCCGCGGGACCGGGTGGAACGCACGCCGCCGATTAGCTTCCGGGTTGCGGTCCACAGGGCGGAAGTGCGGTCGTGATGTCACATCCTGTGCGCCTTTCGGCGCCTGGGATGTGACTCAATAAGGTAAACAGTGGCCTCCATCTTGCCGTAGGCACAGATAGAGGTCAAAGTCAGACTGATAGCGTCTGACTTCAGGCTAGAGGGAGAGGGACTGATTAAAATGTGTAACTATAATAGATAAAAAATAGAAAATAATAAATAATAATAATAGAAAATTATATATAATATATAGTAGTAAGCGATAGTATATAATGGTAACAGGGAAATTCAAAGGGGACCAGGGGAGGGGAGTGGTGAGGTCCGGTCTGAAACAGTAGCTAGAGAAAGCAATGCTCAGAACATGTGTATTTAGAAGCCGGCAGGAGACACACTTACATTGTATTTAAAAGGTAGTAAAATACATACAAACAGTATACCTTCTATAAAAAATAATAATAAATATATATATACACATATATATAGAAAGTAAAGACCTTACACACATCAATCGCATATCCATATATGTGCATACGGTGATTATTTAAAAAACAATGTTGTTAAAAATAAAATGCGTATATAAGTACAACGAACTGTGTACTTTGCCTATATAATATAGAAAGAGAGGGGGGGGGGGGGGGGGGGAGAGGATTTTTGTTGTTGTCACCTCATATCGACATTCATATAGTGGTTTTGTATATTATAGCAAATAGCCCAGAGGTTTTTTAGTATACATCAGTGAACGAGATATTGTATGAATTATAGAAAAAAAAAAAAAAAAACCACAAAGGAAAAAAAAGGGGAAAAAAAAGAAAGCCATCCACAGTACTTGATACCAGTATTATTATACTATTTTATGTACTTCTGGATCCTCATTTAGGCCTCCTGGTGCGAGACTACCAAGGGTAAAGATCCAGAAGGCTTCTCTTTTGCAAAGCCTCTGGTACCTTCTTCCTATATCCAACTCCCTTCCAATCGACTCAATCCCAAATACTTTCATGCCTGCAGGGTTCCCTTGGTGGACTTCTACAAAGTGTCTAGGAACTGGGTATTTGTCTCTTAGGTTTATAATACCGCATTTGTGTTCACCAATTCTCACTCGCATTGGGCGTTGTGTGCGGCCTACGTATAGACGCCCACAAGGACATACTATACCGTATACCACATACTCTGTTCCGCAGTTGATAAATTGCTTAATTGGGTGGATTTTTCCGTCTCTCCCTACTACCGTCTTTTTCCTATGCCACATGTACATGCATGTGCCACAGTTCTTAATGCCGCATCTATAGCAACCTTTTTGGTCAAAAATTGTTGCCCAGCTATTGGTTGGTTTGCTGGTACATGTTTTTACCCTGCTTGGGGCTATCAGGCTCCTAAGATCTTGGGGTTTCCGAAAAACTATATTAGGGTGATCGGGGAGTGTCTTACCCAAAACAGGGTCATGCTTCAGAATATTCCAATTCTTTTTGATAATATTCTGGATTTCGAACGCTTTGCTTGTATATTGGGTAGAGAAGCAGGCCTGTTGAATAGTTGGGGTGGTCTGGTGCCGGGATTCTGTGTTGTTCGAATCACTACTAGAAAGCGTTCGAAATCCAGAATATTATCAAAAAGAATTGGAATATTCTGAAGCATGACCCTGTTTTGGGTAAGACACTCCCCGATCACCCTAATATAGTTTTTCGGAAACCCCAAGATCTTAGGAGCCTGATAGCCCCAAGCAGGGTAAAAACATGTACCAGCAAACCAACCAATAGCTGGGCAACAATTTTTGACCAAAAAGGTTGCTATAGATGCGGCATTAAGAACTGTGGCACATGCATGTACATGTGGCATAGGAAAAAGACGGTAGTAAGGAGAGACGGAAAAATCCACCCAATTAAGCAATTTATCAACTGCGGAACAGAGTATGTGGTATACGGTATAGTATGTCCTTGTGGGCGTCTATACGTAGGCCGCACACAACGCCCAATGCGAGTGAGAATTGGTGAACACAAATGCGGTATTATAAACCTAAGAGACAAATACCCAGTTCCTAGACACTTTGTAGAAGTCCACCAAGGGAACCCTGCAGGCATGAAAGTATTTGGGATTGAGTCGATTGGAAGGGAGTTGGATATAGGAAGAAGGTACCAGAGGCTTTGCAAAAGAGAAGCCTTCTGGATCTTTACCCTTGGTAGTCTCGCTCCAGGAGGCCTAAATGAGGATCCAGAAGTACATAAAATAGTATAATAATACTGGTATCAAGTACTGTGGATGGCTTTCTTTTTTTTCCCCTTTTTTTTCCTTTGTGGTTTTTTTTTTTTTTTTTTCTATAATTCATACAATATCTCGTTCACTGATGTATACTAAAAAACCTCTGGGCTATTTGCTATAATATACAAAACCACTATATGAATGTCGATATGAGGTGACAACAACAAAAATCCTCTTCCCCCCCCCCCTCTCTTTCTATATTATATAGGCAAAGTACACAGTTCGTTGTACTTATATACGGATTTTATTTTTAACAACATTGTTTTTTAAATAATCACCGTATGCACATATATGGATATGCGATTGATCTGTATAAGGTCTTTACTTTCTATATATATGTGTATATATATATTTATTATTATTTTTTATAGAAGGTATACTGTTTGTATGTATTTTACTACCTTTTAAATACAATGTAAGTGTGTCTCCTGCCGGCTTCTAAATACACATGTTCTGAGCATTGCTTTCTCTAGCTACTGTTTCAGACCGGACCTCACCACTCCCCTCCCCTGGTCCCCTTTGAATTTCCCTGTTACCATTATATACTATCGCTTACTACTATATATTATATATAATTTTCTATTATTATTATTTATTATTTTCTATTTTTTATCTATTATAGTTACACATTTTAATCAGTCCCTCTCCCTCTAGCCTGAAGTCAGACGCTATCAGTCTGACTTTGACCTCTATCTGTGCCTACGGCAAGATGGAGGCCACTGTTTACCTTATTGAGTCACATCCCAGGCGCCGAAAGGCGCACGGGATGTGACATCACGACCGCACTTCCGCCCTGTGGACCGCAACCCGGAAGCTAATCGGCGGCGTGCGTTCCACCCGGTCCCGCGGGGCATAGGAGCGAACCTGTCAGCAATGATAGTCCACACAGACATAGCCCCTGCAGAAGACAAACGCACTCAAGCAGAGGAGATGCCATCAGACCCACTGACAACAAGGTACACCCCTATTTCATACTTTTAATCCTCTGAACACTGCACATTGCTCTCTATCATCTGTATGTTTTATGGATGCGAGGGTGAATGAGCAGATTGTCTATGGGTAACTATTGATACGACCCTTTCAGCTCACTTACTATGGGTTAGATAAACTTACCAGCGATAACAACAGTGGGAATAGAAGCGAATTAACCAACTATTAAATGTAATCAATAAATCAATATGGTATGGCCCTTTAATATTGTTAACCGAGCCAAGATTCACCCCCCCCCTAGAGGACCGCCCACCAATTAAGGGAGGAGCCCTGATACCAGCCTGATCAGTCTGCTTCAGTTTGACATGTGTATAAAAAGCCGGCAGGAGACTGCCACCACTAAGGCTCTGAGGAAGAAGGTTAAACCTTCGAAACGCGTAAGCCAGCGGCGGTCCGTGTGCCTCCCCCCTGGGACCTGGACGGCTGCCTATCACTGGAACTATTGCCTCTGTGCGTTCGATATGCAATTTTACCTCCGACTTTTGTGAGTAGTTTTTATCTTGTTTTTAACTTAATAAACATGCCAAGGATAATGCACTAGGCTGGTGCGCTCTCTTTTTTCTCTCTTTTTCTTTCAACACTAGGACAATCCCATCCTTTGAGAGCAGCAAAGCCGAAATTCATAGTCCTTCTTGAACTTTTTTAGCCAACACACCAGTGCGCAAGAGTACTTTTTTCGTTGTTTGTTATTAACCTCCTGACTGAGGAAGCCCTAGCTTGTGCCTCCCCTTATGTAGCCTAAGACAGCGCCACTCTAAATAATTTTGAGACAGCGATGAATCAGGTTTTTGATGATTCCAGCCACTACTGACAAAGCAAAGTTGCAGTGTTTGTGGCAGGGTAGATGCTCTGCACAACTGAATTCTGATGTTAAATCTCAGATACCACTTGGAACCCAGCAGTGCAAAAATAGGGACTCCTAATGATCTTGAGGTTTTCATTCAATTATGTATCTGAACTCAGAGACTTACAGAAAGGAGAGACTTGGAATGTTTGGAAGTAATGGTGGCATGCGTTTCTCTGCTAGGCAGTTTGTTCAAAAGGATTCAAAAGTTTATCCGGATTCTGTTTCAGTATTTTTATTAAGATTTTAAATAACAATAGGACATCATAAGGTTACAAAATCAACTACAAAATAGAACTGTCATCATAATCAGTGTACAAACAATAGAGAAAATATCATAAATGAAGGATGAGGGGTTCAGCCATGAGCCTATGGAAAGTTCATAAGTACATCAAAGTGATCAACCATGGAGAGTCCCGTGGAGCACTATGTATTCAACTATATTCCGAGAAAGGGCTAAACCACAGATGGGCCTTAATTCAGATCAACATTGTAGGCCTAGCAGAAGGGTCAAGCAAGACTACACCCACCCTCCCAACTGGGCTGGTGATAACCATAATAATATAAATTTAACTATAGCCAATATAGGAACCACTATGGCACCAAACAATAGGCATATATAACAATCAGGAGAACATCAAAGAATAATAATACTCTGGTATGTCCTGGGCATATGTCACGTCAAGTTTTATTTCTGTTTCTAAACCTTACGTTCCTGTCATTTTTCTGAGTGGTAGTTGTGTATGTTTATGTTTCTTTTTCTTTATTTGGTTTGTTCTACATATCTACAGGCAGCACGAGGTTGCATTCTTTGCAGTTTTTCTTTTTCCTGTCCATCTCAATGGTGGTTTTCTACATTGCAACAGGTTTATCAGGATTCTGTTTGGTGGTTCCCAGGCAGTTCAGGTATGTATTTTCAGGTTTTATACTCCAGGTTTGACACATTTTTCACGCATTGGGGCTGACTACGTCCTTCCACTGTTGGTTACCCGTCACGTCTATGGGTTCTCAGCAGATTGAGGTGTTCGTTTTTAATTGGCTTGTTTTAGTGGCAAGTTTCTTCATCTGTTCTCACACAGCCTATTGTTTCTCATGCAATTTACGTTTCTCATGCAATTCTTCGTTTCTCATGCAATTTTACATTTCTCATGCAATTTACGCTTCTCATGCAATTTACGTTTTTGCTTCTTATACAACTTACGTTTCTCACGCAACTTATGTTTTCATGTAACTTGCAGTGCAGTTTCTCTTAGCTTACGTTTTTCACACAATTCACGTTTCTCACACAGCTTACGTTTCTCTTACATGCAGTTAAGTTCCTCACGCAACTTACTTTTCTCGTGTCAGCTTACATTCTCGTGACGGCTTACGTTTCTCGCAGGTTTTTTCCATTCATGTTTTTTCCACGTTCAGTTTGTATGTCTTTTTACATGGGTTTTGTATCACATCTTCACGTTAGTTCATGGCGGCTCCACTGCACTTTTACCTATCACGTTTTAGGTTCACACGGATTGAGTTGGCCATTTATAATTGGCTTGGTAGGTGGCAAGTCTCCTCATCTGTGGCACATACGTTACATCTCGTTTCTGTTTCTTAGTTTAACATGTTACCACTTACATCGGTAGCCTGACACGTTTTCAGGTTTCAAGGCCTGAGTTTTTAATTTGCCTGTAGCGCCGCAGGTAACTCGGCCTGGTAATTTCTCAAGACTGTCATGTCTTGGTCCCGTTTCTCATTTTGTTTTATTTTTTTTTGGGAGGGGGGGGGGTCAGGTAAGTCATGGGGTCGGTTGTTATGTTCTTGGTTATTTCCAGTTTATTTTTTCGGTTATGCAGGTCATGTCGCAGGCTGCAGATATTGGGGACTTTGCTTCCATTCTTCCTTCTCTGGCTAGGGGGTCAGAGCACGGTAGCTCACCCTCTCTCAGAGCCTGGACCGTCCCAAGGCTGATGGCAGAACTACAATGCAGGGGGATTGCTTTCCCGGCTTCAGCTTGGAAAGCCCAGCCATTTAGGTTGCTGTCCCCTAGTGTGTCGGACGCGAGTGCGGAGCAAGTTACCCTGTGGACTTTGGTTTCTTCTCTGTCCCAGATCCACACTACCCTAAGTTCCCTGGCTATGTCCTGCCAAGAGTTGCGTAATAGGGTGGAGGTTTTGAAGAGTCAGCCGAATTCAGCTCCTGGAGCTGCTACCGGCCCTGTGGCGTCAGCGGATTCCGGGACCCACTCGATACCTAGGCCTGTACCAGTAGGCCCAGGTAATAACTTGTGTGCTCCTCCCGTTACCCCGGCGCATTTTATCCCATGTAACATTAAGAAAGACATCCTGGAAGGCAAGGATGTTAACCTGGCATCCCTGTTAATTGCTGCCCATGACGTAGCGGACAACAGGTCCTACGTTTGCGGGGATGTTTCAGTGGTGCTTAAGACCAGGGATCACAGGCTTAGTCGCAAGTTGTCCATCCCTGAGTTTGTCCTGGCCTTTAGTCTCCACAGAGACATTATTTGCTCTGCGAGTCCGCTTAGAAAGGAAGAGTTGAATCTGTACCTATATAAGGTGGTTGAGTTAGGCCATAAGTATGGGGGGTCCAACTTTTATGATTATCACCGGTCATTTTCCACCAAGGCTGCAGCCCATTTTGCTCAATTCCAAGTGGTGACGGTTTGGAGCAACATAGATACTGAATTGTTTTGCCGGCATTTCGCCGGGCTCAGGTCTCTGGTGTGCACGACTTGTCAGCCGTCTACGCACATGGCAACAATTATAACCTTGGGATATGCAATTACAGTCAATGTCGTTTGTTGCACATCTGTACTGGGTGTTTCAGGGCTCACCCCAAGTCGGCCTGTTCGCTTAGGCAGAACAAAGCCTCGTGACTAAGCCGCATCAACGTGCCTTTTTTGCAGGAGTATTTAGCCGCCCATCCGTCACCTTCTTTGAGCGTTTTTTTGGTGGAGGGTTTCACAGAGGGGTTCCAGACGGGGTTTGTTTGCTTGCTGTCAGATAGTTTTGAGTGTCAAAACCTCAGGTCATCTTCCGTAGATATGGAAGCGGTGGATTTGTTACTGCAGTCAGAACTTGAAAAGGGGTTTGTCATCGGGCCATTAACTACACCACCTTTCTGGGTTTGGAGGGTCAACCCCCTGGGGCTTGTTAGAGTGAATTTTTCCAATAAACCACATTTAATCTATGACTTGCCTGCCCCTCATTGTTCACACATAGCTAGCCTCAACTCTTTGATTCCTTCGGAAGAATTTTCTCTCAAATATGCTTCGGTGGAGCAGGCGATTCAGTTGATCATTGGGGTGGGCATAGGCGCTTGGCTGTGCAAAGCAGACATTGCGGACGCTTTTAAGCTTCTGCCAATTCTACCATCTCTCTGGCAGTGGCATGGCAGTGGCATGGTATCAGATGGAAGGGTGTTTTGCCACCAAGCTTACATTTGGGTCCAAAAGTAGCCCTTGGTTGTTCAACTCTTTTGCTTGGACTCTTAGCTGGATCCTTACTCACAGTTAGAATTGTCACAAGGTGATTCATTATTTAGATGATTTTCTCCTCATTGAAGGTTGTGATCAGGTCCCCTCCGACCTTCAAAAGCTCATTTCAGGTTTTCTGCACTCAACATCCCACTAGCAGTCAAAAAAATGGAGGGGCCAGTTACCAGACTAACGTTCCTGGGTGTCATGCTTGATACGCAGTCCATGTAGGTCAGTCTTCCTACAGACAAGCTTGTGAGGATCAGAGATCTGTACCAGGGTTGAATTACAATCACTACTGGGCATGTTAAATTTTGCTATGAGGATCATTCCCCAGGGGAGGGCTTTCATTTCTAGATTGTTATCATTGTTGCCTTCAGCCCCCAACTCTGATTCTCAGATTTTCCTGGATCCTTCCACTCTTTCTGACCTTCAGATGTGGGATGAGTTTCTCCAGCATTGGAATGGGGTCACTATGTTTATCCCGGCAGAGTCTAGATCTTCCCCTCTTCCCCTCAAATTTCCACAGACTCAGCGGCCACCAAAGGCTATGCGGCCATTTTTGGCTCACACTGGCTGGTAGGATCTTGGTCAGATGAGGTTTTGACAATTTCTCGGTTCACTGAGACATCTGCATTGTTCGAAGTTTATCCCATAGTGGCAGCTGCTCAGGTGTGGGGGCATCTATGGGTAGGACAGACAGTGCTTTTTCTACAGATAATCAAGCGACCTCTGTAATTATCAATAGTGGCAGATCCAGATCCTTGCTGATCATGAGTTTTATGCATAGGCTCGTTTGGTTGTCCCTCCATTTAAACTCTCACATACATTGTAGGTTTGTCAATGGTGTACATAATGTAGCAGCCGAAACTTTGTCGCGGTTTAACTTCCCACTGTTTTTCCAGCAGGTCCCGGACGCAGACGTCTGCGCCACGCCTTCTCCACGGTTCCAGCAATTAGTGATGGATTAGATTCCCATTGTGCTGATGAGGCAGATTTGATCAATAAGTCTTTATCGTTAAATACCAGGAAGGCTTATGCCACAGCTTGGAAGGTTTTCCAGGCCTTCCGGGCAAAATTTCCTAGCCTTGACAGTTATAACATCCAGTACCTACTAGCTTTTACTGCTTTTTGCCACTCTCAACTCAAACTGGCCCATGGCACCATCAGGACACATCTGGCAGGGATTCAGCATTTCATGTTTTTGGAAGACCCCAATTGGCCCTCTATTTTTTCCACTAACCTTATTGGGGTCATCCTCAAAGGGTTACAGAAGAGTGGCCCTCCTGCCATGCTCCGCAGACTTCCCATCACGGGGCATATTTTTCGGGACATGTCCGACATACTCACGAGGTCTCCTTTTGGGTTGTTACCCAGCTTGTTGCTCAAGGCAGCGATATATCTGGCCTTTTATGGTTTCTTAAAGCCAGGGGAATTTACGCATTCTGGCACAGGGTCTCGCATACTTTTGGCCAATCAGCTGGTTAGGCACCCCAGCTATTTCTATTTGCATCTACATGTGTGCAAGACGCAGCAAACAGGAGGCGGCACGGACATTAGGTTTTTCGAGACTGGGAAGACATAGTGCCCAGTTTCGGTTTTAGACCAGCTTTCAATGCTAGGTCTGATAAGCGCAGGGACAGTCCTCTGTTGCCTTTCCCTTGTGCTCCCCTCTCTGCAGCTCAATTCGTATTTCATTGCCACACCCTTTTGGCCAATTTGGGTCTGGACCCTAAAGCATACTCTGGCCATGCATGCAGGATAGGAGCGGCTGCCGCGGCTTCGCGCCAAGGGGTCCCTGCTCATATTATAAAAAAATTAGGCAGGTGGAGGTCAGCACGTTTCTCAAGGTATATTCCAGATCCATGTTTGGGGATGTCTCAAGCGTTTGTCAATTTGGCTGATTGAATGTAAATTAGTGTGTAATAAATATTTTGTTAAGCCTTCATCCTACTGTGTTATTTTTTTGCCCCCTTTTAGGCATACTGACCACGTGACCTCGGCACACCTCAGGTCAATGTTCTCTGTTTCTCTTTGTTCTTTCCTATACTATCCACAGATTGACTCAGAGAACAAGTGTAAGGCTGACCGCAAGTCAGCCTGTTTTTGTAGGCGGAGTCAGGCTGCATAAAGCCTGCCCTCCTTTGCCCCCTCCCTTTGTGGTCGTAGGCTCTCGTATCCCACCCACCCATTCCCTTTTTCTTTTACTTTTCATTTCATACTTTTCATTTAATTTCATACTTGGGTATGCCCCCTTTTAGGCATACTGACCACGTGACCCCGGAACACCTCAGGTCAATGTTCTCTGTTTCTCTTTGTTTTTTCCTATACTATCCACAGATTGACTCCGAGTACAATAAGGCTTATCTGTAGGTAAAATGAATATCTCTTAAACGTGCACCATTTAGAAGATATTCACTCTGCATGCAGCCAGTGACATCACTGGCACATGCACTCCGAATGTCCGGCATACCTTGCCGGAACTTCAGAGCTTCGTGCCAGAACCAATGCCATCATGGCTCTGGCCATTTATATAGCTGGAGGTCGCGAACCCAGAGGAAAGACAGGAGGAACATGTTAACCCTCTCAGCAGTGAGTTTAGAGTGCTGGAGGGATTCTTTCCAAAGTGAGTATTTCATAATGTGCTGGTATGCTATGCATGCTAATGTGCATCATCTTTAGAAGAGGCTTCCTTCTGGGATGACAGCCATGCAGACCAATTTGATGCAGTGTGCGGCGTATGGTCTGAGCACTGACAGACTGACCCCCAGAACCAACAACCTCTGCTGCGTCCAGCAGTGGCTTTTCTTGCTGAGCTGGACTTCCTTGCCTTGTCTCTTGTTTCTGATGAGCCTGGCACTTATTGCTCCTCTCATGAACTTCCTGATTTAAGTCATGTCTCTGCAATTCCAGTTATTATTGTGTTCTCTCCAGCTGATATCCTGCTACTTTGCGTACCTGTAGCTGTCCTTATCTCTACTACCACTCATTATTGACTTTTGGCTTGTTCAGAGTACAGGGGTGCAATAGGTGCAGAATGCAGTGGTGCGCTAGGTGCAGAGTGCAGTGGTGCACTAGGTGCAGAGTGCGGGGCTGCGCTAGGTGCAGAGTGCAGAGGTATGCTAAATACAGAGTGCAGTGGTGCAGAGTACAGGGATGTGCTAGGTGCAGAGTACAGGGATGTGCTAGGTGCAGAGTACAGGGATGTGCTAGGTGCAGAGCACAGGGGTATGCTAGATGCAGAGTGCAGTGGTGATCTAGGTGCAGAATACAGGGATGCACTAGGTGCAGAGTACAAGGGTGTGCTAGGTTTAGAGTGCAGTGATGTGCTAAGTGCAGAGTGCAGGGGTGCGCTAGGTGTTTAGTGCAGGGGTGTGCTAGGTGCTTAGTACAGGGATGCGCTAGGTGCAGAGTGCAGGGATGCGCTAGGTGCAAAGTGCAGTGGTGCGCAAAGTGCAGAGTGCAGGGGTGTGCTAGGTGCTTAGTACAGGGATGCGCTAGGTGCAGAGTGCAGGGATGCGCTAGGTGCAAAGTGCAGAGTGCAGTGGTGCGCAAAGTGCAGAGTGCAGGGGTGCTCTAGGTGCCTAGTGCAGTGGTGCGCTATGTGCAGAGTTCACTGGTGCGCTATGTGCAGGGTGCAGGGATGTGCTAGGTGCAGAGTGCAGGGATGCACTAGGTGCAGAGTACAGGGGTTCGCTAAGGGCAGAGTACAGGAGTGCGCTAGGTGCAGAGTGCAGGGGAGCTCTTGATGCAGAGTGCAGGGGAGCTCTAGATGCAGAGTGTAGGGGAGCGCTAGGTGCAGAGTGCAGGGGTGCGCTAGGTGCAGAGTGCATGGGTGCTCTAGGTTCAGAGTGCAGGTGTGCGCTAGGTACAGAGTGCAGGGGTGCGCTAGGGGAAGAGTGCAGGGGTGCGATAGGTGCAGAGTGAAGGGGTGCACTAGGTGCAAAGTGAAGGGGTGCTCTAGGTGCAGAGTGCAGGGGTACGCTAGGTGCAGAGTGCAGGGGTGCGCTAGGTGCTTAGTGCAGTGGTGCGCTAGGTGCAAAGTACAGGGATTCACTAGGTGCAGAGTGCAGGGGTGCGCTAGGTGCAAAGTGAAGGGGTGCGCTAGGTGCAAAGTGAAGGGGTGCTCTAGGCGCAGAGTGCAGGGGTGTTCTAGGTGCAGAGTGCAGGGGTGTGCTAGGTGCAGAGTGAAGGATTGCGCTAGGTGCAGAGTGCAGGGGTGCGCTAGGTGCAGAGTGCCCGGGTGCGCTATGTGCAGAGTGAAGGAGTGCACTAGGTCCAGAGTGCAGGGGTGCGCTAGGTGCAGAGTGCAGGGGTGCACTAGGTCCAAAGTGTAAGGCTATCCCCCCTCCCCGATATCAGTACAGAGTTCCAACAGGGGTCAAGTCTTGGGGGAAAAAAGTGTGAGAACACACTCAAGATCCCCTCCCCATTCCAGTACAGAGCTCCATTCCCCCCTCCCTCCAAGTACAAGGCTCTTCTCCCACCCACCCCCCGCCCCCCGATTCCAGTACACAGTTTTCTTACAAATCCTACTCACAGCATGCCCGATGTCTGTGCAGCCTGCAGGTTTCATAAGCAGCTTCCCCCCGAGATTCCTCGCCCCCTTCCTCCTCTGCTCTCATAGAGATCTGTGTATACCCGAGGGATCTGAGTGGCCACCGGGACAGCTTCTGTATTTACAAGTGACAGTAGGCGAGCAGTTAGCATGCGACCAGCACCAGAGGTGGCAGAACTCCGGTGGGCAGCGTGGGGCTCAAGGGGCGGGCAGCGCAGGGCCCCCTAACAATGACAGGGCCCTGGACAGATGCTCCCTTTGCCCCGCGTTAAAGAAGGCCCTACCTGGTTAGTCTCCTAGCCTGATCCCTAACTATGACAAAGGCACCGTATTACCCTGCTCTGCGCAGCCTCAGTTGCTCTCTATTCTTGGCACTGTGATGAGAAAGGAAGAACCATTTAGGGAAAGAGAGAATAAAAGCAGGAGAGGACAAACTCTGCTGCCAGGGAGACACAAACTATTTAAACATTTAGGCCCCTTTCACACTGGGGCGGTGGGTGCGTCGGCAATTTCGTTGCGCTTTATAGGTAAAGTTCTGCTTTAAGGGGCAAAGCATTTGTTTCTGAGCCATTTGCTTGAACTAGACCAGTTCTGAAGGATAAACAGGCTTAGAGGTCTTGCGCACTTTTGGATCTCTTACTATGGAGATAACAGCCTACATGTTTGGCATATGTCATTTGAGGTAGGAGAGCATTTGTCTTTCCAATCAGCAGAGATTACATTACCAGATGCAGTGTTACACTAAACATACACCCACAGCTGAAGGAAAAAAAATCGAACAGATTACTCCATCCACAATAAACAGTGCAGGTGGATGAATCTCCGGCTGTAGCTATTGCATTCTGACACCTGGCACTGCTAACTGTAAAAATACCCAAATAGTGCCTGCATCTGGCTAGATGCAGAAGCTGTTTAGCCAATAAGTTTCCTCCCGACTCCTTTGATTTTTCAAATGAAGGATGTAGAGCAAAGTGAACCCAACAGGACCTTCCACTCATCAAATTTTGTACATTTCATTAGGAACTGGATGGGATACATGACCCAATCAAGGTACCTGGAGCCCACTGAAATGTAACCAGTGATAGACAGTGCACATATTGGTACCGATTTACTAAAAACAACAAGTCCAAACAACAGTCCAAAATAAATAACTATGGCTGTGTGGTCCAGCTCCATTTTACAAAGATAGCTCCCTCCCTATCCGAGCTTAGGCTGGGTTCACACTGGGGCACTGTGGTTTGGGTGCAACACGATTTATGCATTTTCATGAATATGAATTAAAGTCTGTTTGATGCATGTTCAATGCACAAACAGCCTAATAGAAGTCAATCAGAGTGCACCGATCTGCATTTTACTATTGCATGTAAAATGCAGATACAATCGCACTGCACCCAAACTGTGAACCTGCTCATAGCACTGACCATACATGCCACAGTTCCCAGGCAAAGCAACCAGCTTTCATCACAAAAATGACTGAAAGGTGAAAAGCAGCCTACCAGCAAGAGTTACAATCAATTTATAATTTTTACAGAAACTCCAGATCGAAGGTTGTATTGACCATTTGGTTACTTTTGCAATGAAAAATTGATTATAAGGCCTGTCACCCCAACCAAACTGAGACCTGTCAAATCATCACAACCAAACAGAATGGAATACTTCCACTAGCTGTGTTCTCATAGAAGCAACCTCTTGTGGCTTCTCCCAGGTTGTCTAACATACCTGTTAATAGGAAACACCTGGGTGAGGACCTGGCTATTGTTCAGTTTATATTTGAATAATAGATACCAAAGTTGCTATAGGAGCAATATAGTTAGGTAATGGTACCTTGTTGTGAATTTTATAAGTCACATGTGCTACACAGAATAAATATGTGGCATAAGAGATTAAAAGTATTTGCAGTAGCATGGGGTTAAGATTTTCTCATACTGGCATTATGGCACTTGCCACATATTAGATAAACGCTAGGTCATTCTACTCCCCAGGGCATCAACAGTTTGAAAAACTCTAAGCAGCCTTCTGACAAATGTTCCATACACAACTGGCTAGTTCATCTAACTGGATGGCAGCCTAAACCACAGCACAGGTCTGGAATGCCAACTCCTCATCACTGCATGCTATTTAGAAAATTCTGCCTCCTTATAGTCTACTGCTGATAGGAGGGAATTTTGTCACCTTCTGCTCTGTAAATCTTATTGGGTTTGTTAAGGATTAAGATAACACTATCAGGTAATTTGCAAAAGTAAGTAGCATGGCATAAACAAAATGCACATAAAGTGCAAAATTTCAACATAAAAAAAAATTGGAAATTATGAGTGGACAAGGCAACCTAGGTGCATATTGGAGAGAGTCTTATCTTCTGGAAGGTTGAGAGGTAAGTTGTTTTGGACTTCTGCCAGACCAGGGACAGCGGGAGGCCAGTTGAGGTGGCAGGTTCTGGCGTTGAATAGATGAGGCTGTTGGTGGTTTTGGCTTCACATTAGATAATGCCCAACCTTAGGAGTAACTCTTCACTTTTAGGGAAAGAAGCAATTTGTGGTGGGAGAAGAGTAGGTGGAATGGAAAAGCCCACTGGTATTTGATTACATTGCAAGAGACAAAGAAGTAAAGGCGTATTTCTATAGTGAAGGGCGAAATTACTGCAAATATCTGTATCGGGTAGCCCAGGATAGCAAGGGTAGAGAATTCCTTGGATTTCTGCATAACCATTTCTTTAACCTTATAGAAGTGAGGCTTCACAATTATATCTCTGGGCAGGCCGTCAGGATGTAAGGTTTGTAGGGCTTGGTGTGCCCTGTCCAACTTCAGCCAAAAGTCTGGCAAATCTGGAAAAGGTCTGTAAGAAGGGATTGAACCGCTAAATCCACATCTTTAACAGATTTAGGTAGGTCTCTGATTCTAAAGTTGTAATGTCAGAACTTATTTTCCAGGCCATCCAGTTTAACTAATACTTGATTCAATTGCTATTGCAGGTCTTCCACTCTCGGAGTGTTTTGGTTAGTGTCGGAAATCGTCGCATCCAGTTTGTGTTCAAAGACCCCCATCTGGGAGCCTAACTCTCTAATGTCTGCCAGTCGTAATTTGCAGAGTAGTTCTAGCCAATCTCTTGTCTAGTCAATCAGATAGCTTTTGAAATAAAGCATAGTGGCCAATATCCTCAGCATGAAGAGGATTGAGGATGGGATCATGAGAGAGAGAAGGCTACTACGTGAAGCATTCTGTTGCGATAGCATAATGTCATCCAGTGCCTTTTCTATTAGTGATTTGGTGGAAGCTGGGGATTTACGTTCTGGGGAATTTAAATTTATTAAGGGTGCAGTGTCAGAAGTGATGTCTATTGCCTCCATGTTTCTCTCCAGCACTGCAGTACATGTCAGCTGTTGCAGTGCCTCCGCCATCTTGCCTGCCACAGAAGAGGATCTGGAGGCCGGTGGGGGTCTGGAGCAGACCTTGTGACCACCACTGACCATCTGATGATGCCGGGATATGTGCAGATTTTTCCCATGCCAGGTGAGTCATGACCCCTCCCCCAATCACCTTATGCTCTTATTAAAGTTATGGGGTTGGTTTACTAAAGGCAAATAAGCTGTTCACTTTGCAAAGAAATATCCCTAGAGCTTAGTGAATGAGGTGAACCTCTGATGACTTACATCATCTAATCATGTAAATTTTATTTTCCTTAAATGTAAGGGAGTATTTTTTAAAAATTGAAATTTCACAACATTCACTTGCTCCCTTGCAAATAGAACCACCTATATACCTTTAGTAAATCAACCCCTATGCATTGGACATGGAGCTGCTGCTGCTGCACCGGTTTTACACCTAAATGTGGTAGTAGAACCTTTTAATAACTTTAATACCACTACAGGTACACTTTAAGGATGACCACATGACTTGTTTTAATTACAATATGTATCATTTATTGATACATTTATTATCTTCCAAATGACTGTACAACAGAGCACTTGACTCGGAACATGAGAGAAGCTAAGGCTTAAATCTGTGTGTACAATCATTCAGCAGCTTGACAACCGGGTCTTTGCAATCATCCTGGATTTGAGATGCGGAGAAATTAAGCTAGATTGTTGAGGCTTATCAATTGGACAGCCCTCAGCAATACATTTACAAGGAAATGTGTTCTTTATTAACCAGTGCAGCTATTTCTTTATGCTGGAGCCTTACTGACGAGACTGTGCACAAACACCATCTGCAAGACGTGTCTCATCGAGCCTGAAAATACGGTGAAAACCTCGCCTACACACTCATGCCTCTTTTCTCAGCTCAATACACACATACACTTTGTAATGTGGGTTCACATATATATACAGCTTGTTGAATTGTTGTTACTAAGACAAAGCCTAAACCAGAAGCATTTGTATTGTAAAACTTAGAATACAGTTACAAAAAAAAAAAAGATTTTTTTCCTTTCTAGAATGCCTGTCAGCATGCAGTTTTTCTTTCTTCTCATATTCTACCAAACCGGCTAAGTTTGTCATTTTTCTTCCCTATCTTTCTGACCATATTTTATACCCATGTGTTTTGTTTTTTTTTAAATAAACCATAAATGCAATATAACTTCCACAAACATTATTCAAATGGGGCCTAAAGTCTGCTAAGTGCTTTGTTTTTAATGCCCCCCTCCCCTTCCGCAGCTGTCCTAACAATGAGGGCCATGTCATACAAGCAATTTTTTTGGAGCAGCAATTTGCTAGAAAAAGAAAAAAACTGCAGTCAACAAAAGATCTGTGTTTCAGTGATCCCAGCATTTTTTTTTTAGCTCAGTTGCTGAAAGACTGACTTTCTGAAGCATTTGAAGCTTGCTACAGAATCACCATTAGGCTTAATGTACACGGGACATTTTTAAAACCTCTCCTGAACGATTAAACTTGACCGATAGTAAACCGCATTTAAAACGTTCGTTTTGCCGCGTTTACACGCCGCGTTTGTGTTTACAAGCGTTTGAAAAAAATTTTTTCAAAATACCCAAAAATGAAAAACGCCTGCAAACGAAACATGTTTATCTGCTTTTAGCGCTTGAAATGCCTCTAAACTCAGCGTCTGAACTCATTTTTTTGCTTTCCAAAAAAGGCCTCTAAACTTAACTGCCTAGAAATAACTATAAACAACCCTGTGTACATGTACTGATAAGATAACATAGAGGATAGTTCAGGAGCAGTTGAAAAAAATGCCCAACTGCTCCTAAACATCAGTTTAGCAGCAGCAGTGTACATGAGGCCTTAATGGAAAATTAGGGAACATCAACAACTGCATTGAAAAGCATTGAAGCCACCTATAGAATTCCTTATGTACTGCTCCATGTCAGAGACTCAGAAAACACTGAACCATTGGCATCATTATGATGACAGGATTGTCAAAAGGAAACATTAACAATGGCAGTCTAAAGAGGTGTACTTTACATAATTATTGAATTTTCAAAACAATGACTCCATGCCTAATAATCTAATGAGTTTGAATTGAATTCTTTTTAGTGAATTGACCTTATGGTCTCTACCAAGGGAATCTTTCCATCATGCATCTTTAATCTGTTCTAGTCTCTGCTTGCTCCAATATAAAATTATACAGTGTTTTGAAAAAGTATTCACACCCCTTGAAATTTCCCACATTTTGTCATGGTACAACCAAAAATGTAAATGTATTTTATTGGGACTTTATGTGATAGACCAACACAAAGTGGTACATAATTGTGAAGTGAAACACAATAAGGTTGCAAAGTGAACAGAAAATGATACATGGTTTTCAAATATTTTTACAAATAAATATTTGAAAAGTATGGCATGCATTTGTATTCACCCCCTTTTACTATGATACCCCTAACTAAAATCTAGTGGAACCAATTGCCTTCAGAAAGCATCGAATTAGAAAATAGTAAATGATAAAAAGAGATGGGGTGAGTGGCGCTACCCTAATATAATAAGGGGTGGTAATACTCTGTAAATCCAGCAATGGTATAATACCTACACCTTATGAAAACTAAACAAGTGATAATAAGTGATTCATATCATATGATAATGGTGATATAAAAAGTGTAATAGTGCACACATCAAAGGATAATATACTAAAACCATCTAATGTGTAAGGGATACCTACATCCCAAATGTGAGATGCAACACCTTAAAAAAATTGAAAAAACATGAATGAAGTTAAAATATTAGCCAGTGATATTGCACCTTATATATAAAAAAACAGCAGTTCATAAAAAATGAATGTGTGTGTTAGCAAATAAATTGCTATTCAATAGTCCTACATAGGTGATGTGCAAAATTGCTGTACAAATTGCCAACGGCTCCAAAGTGACCACAGTGCTCAGCAGATCAGGTGACTCTTGTGCTCCCCCTCAAGGGTCCTCACTCACCAGCTCCCACTGTAGATAACTGGGGGGTTAGATGTCCCTTGATAGATCCTCCAGCAGGTTCACCAATAGCCTGGCGTGATATCACCTAATGGCTCATCTGGTAAATCCTTCAGATCAAGATGTCCAAACCCGATCTCCTATTCAGGAATTTCCAATCGCGGTTTGCAGCAAATGTTCAGTAAAATCCCAGGGATAGATTCTCATAAAGAAGAGATAGGGCTCCCATAGTGTAGTATAAGGTTTGTTTATTTAAAAAATCAAAGTTAAAACCAAACAGTAAACTTCCCAACAAGTGGGTAAAAGCCCTTAAAAATACTACCTAATCCGATTCAGTGTATGCAGGGGCCGGCTCGCAGCGTGCGATCCAACTGTGTTCCAGCTCCATGTTAGCGTTCCGGAAGTAGCGTGAGTACGTAGCTCTGTGAGGCGGGCCTAACTCCCCTCCTATACATGCCATTGCTGGAAGGTAGGAATCATACAAATATTTATAAGGCACAGCATTATTCAAATCCAAGGCTAACTTTATAAACTAAAGCTCCTCCTCTATATGTCATTGCCGGCAAGTTGGGAGTCACACAACAATTTAAATATTCTTGCAACCCTTGCTACCATTTTAACGGGAATTGGAGTTGCTTCTTCCCTTCAGCCACTAGAAAAGTGTTGAGCATATAGCAAATAGATGATTTGCAGCAGCTATAGAAGAATACTTTGTGACAGAGATGCTGAGGATGGAGAGGTTACCAAATGATTGTCATCAATATGATCTCAGAAAGCACAAAACATTATCAGTACAATAGTGTAAGTTCAAAAAAAAAATAACGTGGTATTTTATTACTATGCGTTATTTGCTCATTTCAACAGAAAACTTTTTCTTTCAATTCAAGACATTAATAAATACCACCAGCTCATGGCTGGAGCTATCAGTGAGATTCTTTGAGGTGTCTACTGCAGAAAGCAGAAAAAGTAATTGTAGACAAAATAATGACTTATGTGATAAAACACTTAAAGTATCTGTTAAAAATAGAGCTTTTCACTGGTTACCTGTTGCATTCATGTGGAAAAATGATTCAACATTAATGTGATATTTATGTGAATTGTACATTTTTATAGAAAAATATCATGATGTAAAATAATGCATGCTTGTAACACATCATTATAAATTGATGCTAATATATATATATATATATATATATATATATATATATATATATATATATATATATATATATATATATATATATATATATATATATACACACACATATACATATTTTAGAGCCTGGTCATGCAAATTGCACTTTTGGTTGAATTTGAAGTTTCTCTTTAACAAGTTATGTACTCAGCTAATAGGTGGAACTGTATAGTACAAGCATTTATAGGGGGCACTCACAAAGCTCCCCTGAAAAGTCAGGCCTCAAAATGTGTATTGGACAGGATGTTTCAATACGTGCAGTGCCTTGGGCCCCAAATGTTGACTGCAAGGTTTATTCCATGCCTGAGAGTGCAGGATCCCAAATTGTTAATGCTCTCCCATGGTCCTCAACCAAGAGAGCGTTTGAAAGCCACGGGAATGAGGTATTGGTGCCACGTTGGCGCTGGATGTGTTTCTCTACCCAGCACCCATTTATGCATAGCCTAAAATGCATGTCAGATTGCTATGTGTTTAGACAAGAATACCACAAATGACTAGATTCTAACTGCATAGTTTGTTACTGAAAGGTCAGGATTTTAGGCCTCCTGGTAGGTTCTGAAATCACAATTTTTTCTTTAAAAAAAAATAGACACTTTAAGCTGAGACATTGCTGTTGAAAGTGAAATATCTGCCTGCAGAGAACACAGACGATGAAAACAAGCCAAGAAAATAAACAGAAGGAGGCCAAAACCAACATTAAATAAATAAATAAACATAAGTATAAGAGGGCTCTGCAAGATTCAAGTACAAAGATAATGCGCTCTGCAATATGTCACAAGCTTAAAGTGATTGTAAAGGATCGTTTTTTATTTTTTTTTAAATAACAAACATATCATACTTACTTCCATTGTGCAGCTCGTTTTGTACAGAGTTGCCCCGAACATCCTTTTCTGGGGTCCCCTCTCGCGGCTCTTCCCCGCATCATATAACCCCCTAGGAGAAGCGCTTTCCTGAGGGGGTTACCTTGCGGGCGCGCTGCCGAGTCCAGCCTTTGCGTCCATAGACACAAATGCCGGACTCGGCCCCACCCCCCGCATCATTGGATTTGGTTGACAGCATCGGGAGCCAATGGAGATGAAGGGCCTCAGGTAAGTAAAACGGGGGCGGGGGGGTGGCGGTGAATGCCAGGTGTTTTTTCACCTTAATGCATAGGATGCATTAAGGTAAAAAAACATGAGGGTTTACAACCCCTTTAATACCAGGAACCTGCTCAGTTTTCAGCAGTGGTGGCCTATGACCTGGAACTGAGACCATCACACAGTCAATGAAGCATATTTATAGGGTCATGTGATCGATTGGGAATAATAAAAAACACATGGAAACAAAAGTTTTACAAAGCATGCTACATGGATCCTTTTTCCTAAACCCAAACAGGAAATTGGGAATTACCTGTCATTCTTCTCAGCTGGTGGATGAGCAACCATAAACTGCAGCGTTCAAAAATAGGGTCCTCCTCTGAACTCCCTCCTTTGACTTTATCTGCCACTTTTCATTGGTAATCCATGATCTATTAAAGAGGTAGTAAAATCTTGTCATAGAAAAAAAATTCTGGTCCCTACAAGTTCAAAGAGAAGTATGGGAATTTATTTATTTTTTTGGGGAATCATAATTACCTAAGTGGATGCAGATCTGTCCCCCGCCGCCTCTAACACTCAGAATCGAGCAATCAAACACCTCTTATTGCTTGGTTCCCAGAGCTCCCTGAGCAGAAAGCTGACCTCTCTGCTCTGGCCACCCCCCACCCCCCCACGCTCACTGGAAGAAAATCCCACATTTTGGGTTGTTCCCAGAAAAGTAATAGAGGAGAAATCATCCAATGGAGACACTAGTTCTAGTGAACTAGGGATCCCCAAGGAATTCCCTAATTTGCAGGGATTTCCTCTCACTTCCTGTTTGGCTATGGAAGGGAAGTGAAGGGAAATCTCCGCAATGGGACACAGATGACTAAAAAAAAAATCTGACAGGGGTTATGACCCTCCCTTACCTTATCCAAAAAAATAAAATAAAAAGTTTTGTCTATAGTTCTACTTTAATGTCATAATGTGCTAGTATGCATTACATACTAGCACATTATGAAAGACTTACCTTAAAACAAAGCCCTCACTGCTGAAGGGGCTTCCATCTTCACCCGGTCTACCTTCCGGGTTTGCAGGCTCCGGCTGTTTAAATGGTCGAGCTGTAATTAAGTCACTCTTGCGCATGCACCCAGGAGTCACGGTCGTGGCACAACTCTCTCAATGGACGGCATGGCGTTTAAAAAGACCTTTTGCACCGAAAAAAATTAAGTTTCCAAAACATATATGTAGAAAAACTATGTATAATGTATATGATGTATATTACTTAAGTCTATGTACATAAAAGCAGCCCCTTAAATGAAACATAAATATACACGTAAGTCAAAAAAAAGTCCTTAGTCCATATAGACAAAGTTCCAATACGCAAAGCAGCAATCCAATCAAATAAATGAAATATGACCAGTATTCACATGTAAAGACATATGAGAAATCAATAGTATGTTGATAGGTGATGAAACAGTTCAATTGATAGGTGAAGGATTCTACTTAATCATAGATAGGCGTATACCATCCACCAGAGTCCACACCACGTGAAACATACTCCCCTAGGGTCTTACACTCACCAAAGCCACACACCAGGTGTCTCCCGTTTGGTCCGGTTATCTCTAACAGCTCATCGCCGAGGGTGGTTTAGTCTTGTAAAAAAAGGCTCCACATAGCGTAATACCATTTTAAAAGTTTATTCAAGATGACCACCCCCTTAAAAAACACACACAACATAAATTGTTGAAAAAACAAACTGTGTTATCACCATTCAGTATGGAACGCCGCCTGCCATCCACCACATCCACTGCGTTGATAGTATCTGGCTGTTCCTTCCTGGTAGTGACACACACACATCACTTCTGGTCGCCGTAAGGTCATGCACTGACGCGTTTCGTCATCACGACTTCAACAGAAGCCCTCTGTTGAAGGTGAGGACTTTTTTTTACTTAGGTATATATTTAAGCTTTATTAAAGGGTTAAAAAAAAGATAAAAAAGTGGAGTTTACTACCATTTTAAACATTCAATATAAGACCACTTTAGTTCCACATCGGCAATGTACAAAGATTACCTGGAAAAAATAGGTCAGACTTTACTGGTACAGAAAGAAACATAACCAAAACTGTATTTAAAACAATAAATAGAATCATAACTGGACCTACTTAGGTGTTAAAATCAATTTATACAATCCTTCTGCTAGTATACCTTAATATGAATATGTAAAAACTGTCAATAACATCCTCTCATAATATACTCAATACATTGAATGATAAACTTATTAACCAAGTTAGTGCTACTTCAGCAATAGGGCTGTAAAGATGGGAGTAACTGGCGATGAAGATAAATAATCCAGCATCCAATTGGGGTCCTGGCCTAAGCCCTCCATACAAATTCCAGTAGTGAAATAATAGTGCTCATTTTGCCCTTTCCTTCGACTAATGTATTTAGCTGGATGGGTATCCATGGTTTCCAAAGTACCATCCCCAATATGATTTATAGATACCAAGGTGGAGTAGGGAACCTTAATCCACATGCAACCATTTAAGCAATGACAAAGGGGTTTCATATGAATTGCATTGCATACGTTGTGTTTTTCTGAGGGTTGATCTATGTTTTCATAGTTACAGGTCCCTGGAAAGGTCAAAATATTAACAAGAAATTATTTTTTATATCTTTATTCTCAGTTGTGTTGCGTTTACATGCATTCATATGCTTTGCATATGTGTTAAAATGCAAACAGGTTACATTTTAACACAAATGTACATAACATTGAGGTCTGAACGAGGCACATAGAACACCATTGTCTTCTATGTGCCCTTGCATGACCCGTGCTGATTCAGTGCTGAAAAACCCAGGTCACTGCACCTGATGTGAAGGAGCCCTTATTGATTGTATTTTAACCCCTTGCCACCGAATATGTACATATATGCAGCCTCAATGAAGTAGGTCTTCTTCCATGAGGCCGCATATATGCATACGTGTGTTACTGGGTTCTCACTGAGAGCCACAGGTCTCATACTAACGATCAGGAACCGGGAGCCTTGCATCCTGATCACTACGATAGCCTCTGATTGGCTATTTCAGTGATCAGTCAGTGTACAACCCACCCCTGTGTGTGTTTTCTCCTCTGGAGAGAAATATACGTTTTATTTTTCTCTCCTTGCTAGATAAGAACAATGTAAACAAACAAAAGTGTGTGTAAAAAATAATAATAATAATAAAAAATAAAGACAAAATAGCTAAAGGTTTGATTTAGCTCAGTATCAGAGCTACAGTCAAGGTTAGGGTCAAGGTCAAAATATTTTAGATAAGATTTTTTTTAAAAAGCATTTTTAGAATTAATAACAGTGTCAGTTAAGCCTAGTACACATGTCAGGGAGGGTTC
Source organism: Lithobates clamitans (assembly GCA_037952925.1). Lineage (NCBI taxonomy): Eukaryota > Metazoa > Chordata > Amphibia > Anura > Ranidae > Lithobates > Lithobates clamitans. The sequence continues at coordinate 302,793 of JBBGZY010001669.1, read as the reverse complement.
ACAATAATGCGAATTGGATGCAGATTTTTTCCGCATCCAATTCGTATGACAGGAGACTGTCACACATCTCCGGGGCAGCTGTGGAGCAGATTGCACAAGGGTCCTGTGTGTCTTTGGCTCAGTTTCAGGTCCAAATTCAGGCAAAAATTTGGGCCTGATTCATCCCTGAAACAGAGAACAGGGACGCACCAGACCCCTGCTGTGAGCCACATTCGTATTAGGTGTGAACCCAGCCTCAATGTTGCAAAATTGTGTTCAGGTGTTAAGATTTGTAAAATCCTCTGTCATGAAGGGGTTAACCTACATGTTATCGTTTTGATCATTAGCCTCTGTTAAGTAGAATTGTTTAATCATGTACTGGATCATAATCCTGCAAAATCCTTAAAGTTCACCTTTTGGAACAGGTTACATGTTGCACCCATATTTAGGTGTAACATGTTCCAGCTCCTGCTGCCAATTATGCCGATCCCCTCTGCTCTGTGACAGCAGGCGGAGATATTCTCCCCCCATCCACTGTCACTTTTTGAAAAGAACATGGCCGTGCAGGGCTCTTCTCACGCGGCCGGGTCATTCAGTCACAGTTTCCTGTGACTGAATGAATCATAACTGCCGTCTTCCATTGTGGCTGATAGCTTGTAGTTCTCAATGAACTGCAAGGATGTTGGTGAGCGCCTTTGTAGTTCATTGATTCTTCCTGCTCTCAAGTAACTGCTTACCTGTACGAGGTACTGGAGGACAGCTACCCTGTTTCCCCGAAAATAAGACCTAGCGTGATTGTCGGTGATGGCTGCAATATAAGCCCTACCCCCCAAATAAGCCCTACCTTGTTTCCCCGAAAATAAGCCTCACCCTGAAAATAAGACCTACAAGGACTTTAACTAGGGCTTATTTGGGGGGTATGGCTTATATTGCAGCCATCACCGACAATCACGCTAGGTCTTATTTTCGGGGAAACAGGGTATCTTGAGAGTCTACAGGTGCCCCGCATTGCACCCACGATCTGCTGCAATGCTCTGCAGGCTCCATAGCAAAAAAAAAAAAATGCACATTTTTTTACCTACAAAAAGTATGCATTTATTTTTTATGAAAAGGTAAGTTTATCCTTTAACTGTGTACAAGTCTACTAGGGAGAACTAATGGTATTTTAGGCAAAAGGTGGACACACCAAATCTTGATTTAATTATTTTTCTTTTTTATGCACTTTGTAGGTTGTTAATTGATAAATAAAAACTATTGCAATCTTTTTAAAACCATTCTCACTTTACAGCATTTTTCATAAGTGCCTAAAACATTTGCATACTGAATACGTAAAAGTATCCACAGCTATACAAAAGTGGGGATATTTGATGGTTGGTAGTATTCTTGAATTACTGTGCAGTAAGTCAGCTGTGAGTTTTTGTAAAATACTGCTTTGCAATACACCACCTTCATTTTAAAGTAGAGTTGTCAGTATAATGATTCTTAACTGGCTGCAGGACTGCAAAACAGACACCTACCAATGTCATCACATATTTTCAGATGTTTTCTCAAGTACCCCAGGAGCTCTAAATCTTGAGGCACTCCAATTTGCAAATTCCAAAAAACTTTGCTGCGTTGAGAGCTGGCTCGCCTGTTCTCACCTTGCTACTGGCTATTATAATTATTGGCCAATAGAAAGGTTACAGGATGTGGCAGACTGGCTCTTGATACAGTTAGAAAGTTAGAAATTTGCATTTTAGAGTTTGCAAGGTACTCGGGAAGAAGTCTAGATGTATGTGCAGACACGAGCTTTCCACTTCTTTGTGGTCCTGCAGCCAGTTTAGAATTTTTATATTACTGATAGGTATTCATAAAGAGACAAAGGGAAAAAAAGCGCCAAGTAGCACAATTTATTAAAAAATAAAAGATATAAACAGCAATGGCACTCACAAGCCGTGTGGTGGGGGATGATGACAGTTCGCAGTGGATCGGAAGTCCAAATGTGAACCTGGGAGCTATGGTCTTTAGCCGTTATAGGAAGAAGGCAAGCTGTATAGAGGGAGCGAGATCAGCCTGAGATCTGTCCAGAGGGAGCCAGTGTCGAGCTGCCCTGTATAGCTGGGATGGTCCGTCCGGTGTTCGGAAAATCGTCCAAAGTATGTATCTCCATCGGGAGTTTAGAGAGGAGCTGTCAGTCTGTCCGCCGTGAGAGCCAATGGGAACGCGTTTCGGAAGCAAGCCACACTTCCTTCATCAGCCTATTTGATTGAAGAAACTTAGGGGAATTTATAGAGGCAGCTAATTAACCTCATGACACAAAGGTGAATGAAACAATTGTCTTTAAACCCTCACAGGTGTAATGGTGCCAGAGAACTCAGCTGCTACTATTTACAAATAAAAGATGTTTTAAAAACATAAATAATTTGAAATAAGGCCCCTTTCAGCGTGGGATCGTTACGTTGATGCCAGTTGAACAGGTGGATGACAGGTCCATCTCTGCTCACTGTGCTGAGATGGACCTGTCAGAGCCCCACTGTTCTCCATGGGGAGATCGGATAAAAACAGACAGCCTGTCCGTTTTCATCCAATCCCATCCAGATCGGATGGAAGGCGGTTGGAAGGCGAATGTCAGCGGACACATCTCCTCTGACATCCGCCTGCCCATAGAAGTCAATAAGTGGTCCGCTTGGATCCGCCTGAAAAACGGACAAGCAGATCTGAGCAGGCCGATCGTGTGAAAGGGGCCTAAAAGGCACATTGTCAGGGCTGGGCTCTCAGCCCTTCCTTCTCTGTGCTCAGGTTCATCGTTCCACAGTGGCTCACGTGTTGATCATCTCCTGCTTGTCAGTCAAGCCCACAGCCAGCCCCTCCTGGCTATTTAAACTGCCTGGTTCATTTCATCAATTGTCTTTGCCTTGGTCAAACATATCTAGACATTCTCTGCTGTGTTCCTGTTGAAGACTTGCCTGGCTATCACTTCTTGTTACTGATCCTGTCTGCTGACTCTGACTACGCTGATCTCTGGCTCCCCAATTTCTTGGCTTGTTCTGACTACCCGATTTGGCTACAGAACCAAGGCTATATTTTGACTACGTTTACCAGTTGTACCATTTTTACCATTTTATCAAAAGGTATGATTTTTACTGCATTTTCTGTCTCCGTCTGTTTCATGGTTACTGACACACATATAGAGAACTAAAAATAAACTTGTTTATAAGTATAACACAGAAGAGCTGAATTTGTCATGAATCTTCTTGAATGAATGTGAATCAAATTACCGTCAGAAAGTTATAAAGTTATAAATGCTATAAATGCTGAATCTGGTTGCAAAGGTCCCATAGAGTACTACATCAAAGATGAACTATAAAGTAAAATAGTCTAGAAGATCTTGTGATGTGTGAAATAGACATATTAAATGTGTCAACTATATTAAATAATGGACTTGAATGATCCAAAAGGTCAAAAAATACAAGAAAACTCCTCATTCGGCAATGGTATGAAAAAAATTACAAAAAATATATAAATAATGGCTAGTAATAAAAATAAAAATAAAGGGGCATGAAGGGGCGGTGATGTCACAAGGGGGCGAGGTCTATGGATGACGTTGGCTAAGACCCATGGCTATATATGTAATAGCACACACCAGACCTAACACAACAGTGGGAGCTAGCATCGGGAGAAGACATCAGAGGAAGAAGAACCAAAGGCAGCAGATGAACCAGAGGAAGAAGACAGCGGAGAGAGAAGACATCACCGGAGGAGGGAGAAGAACCAGAGAGGGGAGAAGACTACAGGGAGAAGACACCTTGGAGCTGCTTTAATAAAGTACTTTGTCAAAAACCTGTGTACTGTTTTTATTTTTGACACTTTTTTGGGTGAATGAGTAGGGGTACTCATTCACATAGGGTGGGAACCAGGGATCTGGGGGGCCCCCTTCTTTAAAGGGGGCTTCCAAATTTCAACAAGCTGCCTGCCCACAGACCCCCCCACAACCACCAGCCAGGGTTCTGGGGAAGAGGCCCTTGTCCCCATCAACAGAGCCCCCCCGCCCCAAAGCTCCCACCCCTCATGTTGAGGGCGTGTGGCCTGGTATGGTTCGGGGGGGGGGGGCGCTCGCTCATCCCCCCTTTCCTGATCTGCTGGGCTGCATGCTCGGAAAAGGGTCTGGAATGGATTTTTGGCGTGGGGGCTCCCCTTAAAATCCATACCATATCAAAGGGTATGGTTTTGGGGGGGAACCCCGCACCATTTTTATTTTGGCAAGGGTTCCCCTTCTAGATCCTCAGTGCACAAGCCGCACCACAAGTCAGATCGTCATGGGCAACCGTTGATTTTCAATAGAGGCAGAGAAATGCTGCTAAATGTGCATTAACACCATGCAAAAAGCTACTAAAAGCATGTTTTTACAGCCACTTTTTCCTGGCGTTGGTAGTGGCTTTGCAGCTTGTTTTTTCTAACACCTTGTGTGCATGAGGCCTATTAATGCTGAGTTGCATTTCTGGTAGAAAGCATGACAAAGTTATTTACAACAGAAAGAGAGACATTTAAAATGTGTATTTTTTAATGCAATGCTACAAACGGAAAAAAAAAAGAATAAAAAGGAACAAGGGTAGAATGAGGAAAATTAACCCTAAAGCTGATTAGGGTTAATTAACAGTTAAAGGTGAAGTACAGGCAAAAAACATTTATAAAATATATTCGTTAATAGCCACAAAAACATAAATCCACTTTGTGTACATCAAATGCATTTACAAACCCATTTAAATACCTTGTGTAGCCCCACCCCGCGTAAGGGCCGCTGGAAGGTGACGGTCCCCAAAGGTTGCCCTGACCTTGCAAGCCTTCTGACAACTCTGATACCCTGGGTTCTGACATAATTCAGAGAGAGTATACACTTGTAAAAGACACCAGAGAAACAAAAGAAATGGCAAATAGATATTTTTACTAGATGTTCTTGAGCCAACCAAATATATTCCTCAAATTGTGAACTTTGACATTAAACAGAATTACAGAGAATATACAATAAAAAGGCAATAATAATAAATCAGGCAGTAATGACCAACAGGCACTAGGAGAACCTATGACCCCAGGTATAAGTGGGAAAAGAAAGACTTTTTGTCAAGCAGCTCCCTATAAAACCCTGATGCTATGGGCCAAACAGAATAGAAGGCACTATATATGACAACACAATATTTGAAGATACAATAAGCGAAGCCTGAATAAGAGTTCCCCTTTAAGATGAGCAGGTGTTCTTTTATGGTGGGGGGGGGGGTCCTTGATGCCCACTCACAGTCCTGGAGATATCAAACTCTTGGGTAGAGGACGTTCAGAACAGGCTCTTGTAAGCCCTGCAGTCAGATGATATATGCCTGACTGGTCACCCGACAATCCAGAGATTCGTCAGTGTGAAACCGGGTAGCTGAGGGCATACTTGCCAACAGTATTGATTTTCCACTGAAGCCCGTTAGCTGCATGGATTGGAGACCCCTCCCCTCTCCACTGAATACATGGAGAAAGAGACCTGCAAATACAAATGGAGCTGCCGCCAACCCTCCGACCCATGGCCTGCTGCTGGTCTGTGTCCGGCGAGAGGCAGAGCCAAGGGACTCCACTGGGGGCACCTGAGATGTAAGGAGGCACTCTACAGGGGGCACTCGATGTAAGGAGGGACTCCGCTGGGGACACCTGATGTAAGGAGGGACTCCGCTGGGGTCACCTGATGTAAGGAGGGACTCCACTGGGGGCACCTGAGATGTAAGAAGGCACTCTACAGGGGGCACTCGATGTAAGGAGGGACTCTGCTGGGGACACCTGATGTAAGGAGGGACTCTGCTGGGGACACCTGATGTAAGGAGGGACTCTGCTGGGGGCACCTGATGTAAGGTGGGACTTTGCTGGGAATGCCTGATGTAAGGAGGGACTCTGCTGGGGACACCTAATGTTAGGAGGGACTCTGCTAGGGACACCTGATGTAAGGAGGGACTCTGCTGGGAATGCCTGGTGTAAGGAGGGACTCTGCTGGGGACACCTGATGGCATCTGGTGGCAGGCGACGTGGCAAGTGACACACTCAGGGCTCCCACTGATTCTACATTATGGTGAGTAAAACTATTTAATTTTATATTACAATGTAATAATAGAAATAATGCGCTTCAATCATCCTGACACTATAAGAACCATGGTGCCGTGATGATTGAAGCGCTAACACCAGGTTTTTGGAGTATCTGTATCTGCTGATTGTTAAACTTTCTGGAATACACATATTTCTATGGTGGTGTAGGATCTGGGCCTGCTGTCCCTCCATCCCTCTTTCTTTCCTTCCTTCTCTCTCCTTCCCTCCCTATTTCTTTCTTTCTTTCTCTCTCCATCCCTCATTCCTCTCAGACTCGAACCACACCCCCTTTAAGCCACGCCTAATATTTTATTTAAATCACGACCATTTTTCCCTTTGCGCACCACATTTTCCTTTCTCTGCTACACCACACCTAAAAATAAATGCCCCGCCCCCTAATTATAATTAGACTCCGCCTACAGACAAAAAGCGTTAGTATACATTTTTTGACAATGTTGTCAACTATGTGAGGGTCTCAGGGATAAGGCTCACTCATAGAAAGCACTCCAAGAGATCCAGGCCATGGTGCCCGATCACATCCACCAGAGCGACCTGGTCCCTGCTCTGCAGCTGTAGGCCAGGATCCCAAGAAAGTGAGCCTCTGCCCGGACCGTTCTTTTTATCTCCTCACCCAGAATTTTTCTATTCTCCAGCCACCTGGAACTTATAGTTTGCAGCAGCAGCAGGTCCAATAAAATCCTGGCCCTCCCGACTACATATCCCATGATCCTCTGATTTCAGTAGCAGTCTCTAGTGATTGGCCCCCCGCCTGTTTGGTTCCCACCAGAACATCTCGAACAGGGAAAAGGTTCTACTGAACATGCAAACTCTATTAAAGTCTATGGGACACAAACATGAAAAATCAAAAGTGCTAATTTTAAAGGCTTATATGCCTTAAGTTATTGTCATAAAAAGTGTATGAGGACCTGGGTACTGTCCAATGCAGAAGTTTTTTTTCAAACAATCATTTTTTAAAGGAACAGTGATTTTATTGATGCCTAAAGTGAAACAATAAAAATAAAAAATTCCTTTAAATATCGAGCTTGGGGGGTCCCCTTATTCTGCCTGTAAATTGGTGCATCTGTACAATGTATAAAATCTGCTGCAGCAAAACTGACATTTCTAAAGGAAAAAATTGCCATTTAAACTTGCTCACGGCTGTAATGTGTTGCTGGCTGTCTGCAATATAGATGAAAAAAAAAATGAAAAAAATAGCGTGGGCTCTCCACCCCCCCACCAGCAGCAACTTGCTGTGGGGACACACAGCGGGAGGGGCCAGGAGCGCCGGCGTGGGACCCAAGAAGAGGAGGATCCGGGCTGCTCTATGCAAAACCATTGCACAGAGCAGGTGTGTATGATATGTTTGTTATTTAAAAACAAAAAAAACCACAAGACTTTAATAGCGCTTTAAGAACCAATAGTATTGTTAGCATCTATTTTAAATGAAATCTGCAAACACAGCTTGCAGTCTGCATTTACGCATATCTACGTTCTTGCAGCATGAGCCCTCTAAGCGCCTGAGGTGCGCCTAAATTGCCCCACACAACTGTGGTCAGCATAACAGTTAAGCTGGCCATAGATGGATTGAAATTCAGGATTGTTCAGCACAGACTGGCTAACAGGGATAGGCCCAACACCCCCCCCCCCGGTTCTGTTCGCACCAGAACGCCACAAACAGGCAAAAAGTTCTAGCGAACATGCGAACCCTATTAACGTCTATGGCACACAAACATGAAAAATCAAAAGTGCTAATTTTAAAGGCTTATATGCAAGTTATTGCTATAAAAAGTGTATGGGGACCCGGGTACTGCCCTAGGGGACATGTATCAATGCAAAAAAAAGTTTTTAAAACTACAGTTTTTTTAAGAGCAGTGATTTTAATAATGCTTAAAGTGAAACAATAAAAATTAGATATTCCTTTAAATATCGTGACTGGGGGGGGGGGTCCACTTAGTCTGCCTGTAAAGTGGCGCATCTGTGCGATATGTAGAACAGTGCCGCAGCAAAAAGATGTCATTTAAACTTGCTCGCGGCTGTAATGTATTGCCGGCTCCCGGCAACATAGATAAAAAAATCAAGGAAAAAAATGGCATGCAAATCGCGCTGTGATTGGTCTAAGCATATGGGTCAGGTGCATGCTTTGGCCAATAAGCAGCTATTAATGCACATTTGATTCCAACATTGGGACCATCCCTACTGGCCAAGATTCGATCCATGTATAGGCAGGCTGATTGTACCCAAGTCAAATTACTTGGGTACAGCCAGCATGTATGTTTTTTTTACATTTGACTCGATGGAAGGAAATAAAATCAGTTAGTGTTGATGGGGGAATGCCTCCCACAGCGCTATTGTGTTCTGCCGATGGGGGAACTAACTGATTTTCTTTCCTTCCACGTCATCTATGGGCTGCTTTAGGGAACTAGCATTTTCAGAGCGTGGTTTGCAGTGGTAGTCCACATACAGTATCTCACAGAAGTGAGTACACCCATCACATTTTTGTAAATATTTTATTATATCTTTTGTGTGAAAATACTGAAGAAATTACACTTTGCTACAATGTAAAGTAGTGAGTGTACATGTTTGTATAACAGTGAAAATTTGCTGTCCCCTCAAAATAACTCAACACATAGACATAATGTCTAAACCGCTACCACAAAAGTCAATACACCCCTAAGTGAAAATGTCCAAATTGGGCCCAATTAGCCATTTTCCCTCCCCGGTGTCATGTGACTTGTTAATGTTACAAGGTCTCAGGTGTGAATGGGGAGCAGGTGTGTTAAATTTGGTGTCTCACTCCTGCTCCCATTCTCTCATACTGGTCACTGAAAGTTCAACATGACACCTCATGGCAAAAAACTCTCTGAGGATCTGAAAAAAAGAATTGTTGCTCTACATAAAGATGTCCTAGGCTATAATAAGATTGCCAAGACACTGAAACTGAGCTGCAGCACGGTGGCCAAGACCATACAGCGGTTTAACAGGACAGGTTCCACTCAGAACAGGCCTCGCCATGGTCGAACAAAGAAGTTGAGTGCATGTGCTCAGCGTCATATCCAGAGGTTGTCTTTGGGAAATAGAAGTATGAGTGCTGCCAGCATTGCTGCAGAGGTTGAAGGGGTGGGGGGACAACCTGTCAATGCTCAGACCATACACCACATACTGCATCAAATTGGTCGGCATGGCTGTCGTCCCAGAAGGAAGCCTCTTCTAAAGATGACGCACAAGAAAGCCTGCAGTTTGCTGAAGACAAGAGACTAAGGACATGGATTACTGGAACCCTGTCCTGTGGTCTGATGAGACCAAAATAAACTTATTTGGTTCAGATTGTGTCAAGCATGTGTGGCAGCAACCAGGTGAGGAATACAAAGACAATGTGTCTTGCCTACAGTCAAGCATGGTGGTGGGAGTGTCATGGTCTGGGGCTGCATGAGTGCTGCCGGCACTGGGGAGGGAACAATGAATGCCAACATGTACTGCGACTAAACTAAAGGATTTAGAAGTGGTCAAATAATTGAAATTACCAACTTTTGATAAACAAGTATAGTGTATGTTACTGTAACCGTAATCTGCATAAAAAGAAAAAGGGGGCACCCAGTTCTAGATGTCCGGGTAAGGTGTTACTTTAGCAACAATGTTTTTTAATTATATATATTTCCATCAAAAATGCTGACTATAGTATCAAAAAATGTAAATCTATTTATTAATTCATGGTAATACAATACATCAAAATTAGTACAACAACCTTTAATTAAAAATGTAGTATAAAATATATTTAATTAGGTCCAATAGAAACTAATTACTGCGTACATGATATTTAGACAAACTGGACAAAACAAAAAACCTTACAGAAAACAAAAAACAAACAACGTATGACAACGTCCGGACGCTGATGGATCTTGCAAGGTGTCAATAGGTAATAAAGGTAAAAAATATAATGAATGTAACTTCTTGGTGGGATGTTAATGTCCCATATTGACCAAAAAGAACCGTATGACAGCGAGAAAGATCCAATGGGGGTATGTGGGGATGGGTGGAGGGGAGAGGAGAAGGGAATTGCAACCTACTAATTGGTGGATATGTCCTGGTTCTATGGCTGGGGAGATGTTAATAGCCTGGCTAGTTGTATAAAAGCAATGAGAACCCAGGAGGTAACAATCAGTCCCATAAGATGTTATAAGGTGATTTGAGGTTATTATTTGGCAAGATTCAGCTTTAAGTGACGATCAGCTTAAATGGTATAGTGGGAGTCACTTACAATAAGAGTCAAATAGATGTAGAAAACCTCCGTTAATAAAGATAATGGACTTTACCGTTTGTTGCTCTACTTCATTAGAAGGTGGTCCAATGAACTTGAATCAAGAGTGTTGCTCCATCATGGTGTGCACTTCATAGAGGGAGGGTTGTGTTGTAAGTATGGGTTCCACCGTCGAATGGTGAGTCAGCTCTGTGTGTAGCGTCAATGGCTGGAGGGATAGCGGGAGATATGAAACACCGCTATCTACACCTCGTTCCCGATCGGGTGCCGAGACGCCTACCCGCTGGATAAATATCCCGATTAAAGATGCGCCCCCAATAAGATGTTGATCCACAGGGAGTGGGGGAAGTCTTTAATCCTCTGAAGTATCGGGTCAGGCGGATCAGTCAGGCTGTCTCAAATCATTAGTGGCTGTAGCTGGCTCCTCGTAATCCCTCTCACCCAAACCGCAGCGTCCGTGATGGGTCTGCGTTGATGACGTCAACGCGTTTCGCTAATGCCTATAGCGTAGCTTCATCTTGGACGACAACATGTACTGCGACATACTGAAGCAGAGCATGATCCCCTCCTTTATGAGACTGGGACGCAGAGCAGTATTCCAACATGATAGCGACCCCAAACACACCTCCAAGACAACCACTGCCTCTGTAAAGAAGCTGAGGGTAAAGGTGATGGACTGGCCAAGCATGTCTCCAGAGTTAAACCATATTGAGCATCTGTGGGACATCCTCAAACAGAAGGTAGAGGAGCGCAAGGTCTCTAACATCTGCCAGCTGATGTCGTCATGAAGGAGTGGAAGAGGACTCCAGTGGCAACCTGTGAAGCTCTGGTGAACTCCATGCCCAAGAGAGTTAAGGCAGTGCTGGAAAATAATTGTGGCCACACAAAATATTGACAATTTGGGCCCAATTTGGACATTTTCAAATAGGGGTGTACTCACTTTTGTTGATAGCAGTTTAGACATTAATGGCTGTGTGTTGAGTTATTTTGAGGGGACAGCAAATTTACACTGTTATACAAGCTGTACACTCACTACTTTACATTGTAGCAAAGTGTCATTTCTTCAGTGTTGTCACATGAAAAGATAAAATATTTACAAAAATGTGAGGGGTGTACTTACTTTTGTGAGCTAATGTATTCTTCCCATTATAAGTTTGCTTTAAAGTAGATGTAAACCCAATGTCATCCTTTCTAAACTACTGCCATAGGGGTTATCTATAAGGATATACATGCCTCCTGCATGTATCTTTACCTGTCAAATATCTCCCCTCTGTCTGTTATGAGAGCCGAAAAACTGCAGATTCTGTGGGTGGGTCTGTTGTCTGGAGCTCGGTGGGTGGAGTTGTGATGTCAGTAGACTCCCCGCCCACCTCTACACTCCCCTGTGTATTTCTAACACTGAACTTCTGCTATGATCTCTAACATCCAGTGAAAAGACAGGAAAGTAGCCACATGCCCAATCATGCTGAGGTGTGGAACAGCCAATCCTTGCAGAGCTGCTGAAAAAAGGAGTTGGGGAGGGAATAAAAAATACTGCATGTGTCTTAGGCTGTCACTCACAGCAAGGGGGAGTATTTGACAAAGTTTTTCTCACTTTGTCAAGATTTTTCTCACTGAACAATAAAAGAGGATTGTTCAGAGATGGATTAACTCTGTGTGACAAGACTGGGCTCAAATGATAGGAAATCTTATACTCTACAGTATGATATAAAAAAAATCGGGTTTACAGCCACTTTAAGACTAGGTTTGCATTGTCAATGCACCAAAAGAAGCACCTGCAACTTTTTTCAAATTGCATAAAAAATGTAGCTAAAGTGTGAACAAGCCCCAAAGAGAATAAGGCAATAAATCAAGACTAGGTCAACAATAGTAGCAGAATCCATATTCCAGTGCCAATCTATTATATAAGTATCTAAACCAATGGCTTATGAATATCCTATGCTCTGTTTTATTGCTTAGGACTCATACTCACTGGGTATTTAGCCCCTGTGCATGAGATTCCAGTAGTTTCATGTAGGCAGAAGGCACAGGGGCACCACCCAGCCACACTACCGGCAGACTGTGAAACTCAACAATAGGCTAAAAGCTTCTGTGGCTGGACCAGTGGCGTCAGGAGGGGGGCTGGAGCCCTGAGTGTGCCCCAAAAAGCCCGGGTCTTGATAGTCCTAAATTCATTATTACCCCCGAGACATTTCCACGGACAACAGGAAACGATCTCACATGTATCCAGTGCGACCGAGTGACATACAAAAAGTCCCATGTCCAGGACCCGGTGTCAGGGCTGGGCTCAGCCCTTCCTTCTCAAAGCTGGCCGCTCAGCTGTCGGCTAATTGCCAGCTCCTTTCTCTCCACAGTGCCTCACCTGTTGATGATATCCTGCTTGTCAGCCCTGCCTACTAAAGCTGTCCAGCCCAGATGATCTCTGCCTTCGCCTTGGTCACATCTCTAGAGACGCTCTCTTTATTACAGTTATTGTTATTTTAAATGAGTTTGGCTTCCTCTAGTGCCTGCTGGGCTCTTTTAGGATTTTTCTTTATTCCTGAGAAGGAATGCAGCAAAGTATTGTGGGAGATGTAGTTTGGAGGAGGAAGTGACTCTGTAAGCTGGATCAGCCCTGAACTACAATACAGATAATGCAAAGCGCGCAGCACTGCCTGCTGGGAGCAGTGATAAAAGGACCAGCGTGGTCTGCTTTCAGCCTCTCTGGAAGCCATTCAACACTTGCCAGCAGGAGGTCTGTGTGTGTGACCAGGAGTGGGAGACTGCAGCCTATACAGCGGAGAGCTGGATAGCCCGCCTCTGAGGGATCTCGGAGTACAGCCTTGCCATTCTAGCAAGAGGATCGGCCTGCGCTTCAGAGCAACTAGAAGCCCCTGCACTTCAGTCCACTGGGAGTTGCAGTGCGGCGGCGCCATCTTCACCAGACAGAGACACACGGAACCTCACAGCCATTGGAGCCCATTGTGGTGAGAGGGCACCTGCCCATTTCAGTAGAGAGTACAGTATTGCTGAGTGAGTTCTTTCAACAGACTGCTGGTGAGACTTGTAGCTCCACGGAGGTGAATCTACTTCTCCACAGGCATCATACAGCTGAACTTTGGGGGCCTTGCCTTTTCCCCCTGCGCTGTAAGTCATTTCTTTTCCTTTGCTTTTGTGGATTACAAATACTGCAGTTTAAACATCAGGCTAGCTGAAGATTTCCGGAGTTAAAAGAACTTTCACCATCTTCCTCTTTTACCAAGCATTGCTGTTCTACTTATAAACTGAACTCTGAATTATAGCCTAGGAGGAGCCATTGAGTATATGCCAGACTATATGCATTTTGGTCTGTGTGTTGAGGCCTCAGAGGGAAGGTATTTAATATATGTTTTGAAGATATTGAGTACTTATCCCTCTGTACACCTGTTCACATATACTCCTGGAAAGTGAATATAAGGTTATAAGTTCTTTATAGCTGCATTAAGAGATACTAATTGTCAATTACAATTTTTATTCATGCTTTTTATTGTGTTTCATTATTTGTTTTAGTAAACTTTTCTGAGTGGTTCAGTGACATTGTGTGACTTTCTCATTGCTAACATCATATTGCAGAATGGAACCCAAGGTGTCAGAGGTAAGAAAGGATCTGCAGAGTTGGGGTAGCCAGTAAGGTATAGAATCAATCAGCAGCCCTCACAGGGGTACCACTCCAATTATTATTATTAAACAAGTGTGATTTAACTGTACTTCTGTCTCAGTCTGATTCATGGTTTCTGACACCCGGCTCCTATGATGGACAACCCACTGGTCCAATGCCGAGACCGCGGGATGTGTGACGTCCATCATAGGCGCCGCCGGGTCCAGGAGGAGGTAGTTAATGACACTGCCTCCACGCTGGGCACTGGGAGAACCCCGCTCTCCCTGTTTAAATGGGCGGGCAGTGGAGCAGCTCTCCTATGCTGACTCTCTCTCCTATCCTGGCTCTCTCTCCTATCCTAGCTCTCTCTCCCTGGTGTGTGCAACCTACTGTAGAGTGGTCGGAATGAGATGGGCTACACTACACAGGTAAGGCTGCAGGAGTGTCAAGAGGTCACCTGTCATAGGGGGGTCAATGTATGTGTCGAGGGGGGTCAGTGTAGGTGTCAGGGGGGATCAATGTAGGTGTCCGGGGGGGTCAATGTAGGTGTCGGGGGGTCAATGTAGGTGTCAGGGGATCAATGTAGGTGTCAGGGGGGTCAATGTAGGTGTCAGGGGGGTAGGTGTCAATGTAGGTGTCAGTGTAGGTGTCAGGGGGATCAGTGCATGTGTCAGGAGGAATCAGTGTATGTGTCAGGAAGATCAGTGTATGTGTCTGGGGGATCAGTGTATGTGTCATGGGGATCAATGTAGATGTCAGGGAGATCAATGTAAGTGTCAGGGGGATAAGTGTATGTGTCAGGGGGATCATTGTATGTGTCACGGGGATCAATGTATGTGTCACGGGGATCAATGTAGGTGTCAGTGTAGGGGTCTAGTAGGTTTATTTAGTGGTCAGCATGGATGGGCACTGGTGAGCCAGGCAGCAACCAGCAAGTGAGCATAGCCTAAACCCCCCTCCCCGTCACCGCCACCGCCGGGCTTGGACTTCGGGCTGAAGCCCCTGGTCTTTTTCATACCTAGCCACGCCCCTGGGCTGGACGGTGCACCAAGTTGTACTAATGTTTAGGGCACTATGCACCCTGGGACAAATGCCCAGAAAGCAGACTTCTTGCTTTCCGGGCCAATTATACATGGGCACATACAGTCCTAAACGTAAGTACCCCTCAGTGCACTGTCCAGCCTTGTCTATATATGCATATGTATTTTTATATACATATTATTATTACAAATTTTGGAATCAACCAGAATTGTCTGTTTTTTTTTAAGGTACAGATGTTTTTATTAATGTGCCATTAAATTGACTTGAAAATATAGTCAATACATAATTTATGTTGCAAATGGCAATTTAGTGCTTGACATAGCTGATTTATCATTCATTATTCACATATGACTGCAAAGCCAACTTTCAGCGACCATTTCTCAAGTCTACTAATGCCTTAAAAAGCAGATGATCACCAAAGAATAGTAAAAATTCCATAATGTATGAACCGTTCAGCTATGATCATGTGGGAAATGTAAAGATATTGAGCATTTGTAAAATCTTTCAGAAGACGGGACCATGTATGAAAAAAAGGTGGCACTGACTGTGCAATTGTTAAACATTCTTCCTCTGATGAGAGAAACCAGACATAACTTACAGTTTAGGCTAAATACAATTTTTTGGGGGGAAAGTGACTTAGTCTTTTCCCAACTATAAAACAAAAATGTCTTTATTGTGGAAAAAATACTGTAAGGGCAGTCTATCCAAACTGGTACCGTAGTTTTGGCTAGATACCATCATTTCACCCATTAGTTTCTCAAAACCATGAATATCAGATCCTCCAACATGATGCACTTCACCAGGTGCATAATTATCTGCTACTGTTCTATGGTCTCTGTCAGATGGGTAGCTGGCACACGTATTGCGTGCCTGAAGCAGTTTTTTTTGTATCTACATCCACCCCGAAGCTGCGTACAGCAGACAGCCTATGGAAATGGATGTAGATGCAGCAGCTGCATTAACACAGCGGCATGTTACAATTTGACAGGTGTGCAGGAGCAGGTGTGCAGCCCCTAAACATGGACACCTTCACACTCCTGCATGCCTGTCAAACTTTGACATGGCACTGTTTTCCTGCAACTGCTTCGTCTTTATCCACTTCCATAGGCTGCCTGCACACAGCTTGGGGCAGGATGCAGATGCAACAAAATGCCTCATGCACGATATGTAGGTGCCTGGGCCTGTCTAAAAGATGCCCACTTCTCTGATTTCATTTACCTGAGCTTGATCAATGAACTCTTGTAAAGGGTTTATATCTGGTGAGTGTAATTAAAGCGATAGCGGGATGGACAAAAGCATGCTGGAGTAAGTTATGTTGAAGGATCTGAGAGATTCCACCAAGAAACTGGTTCTAAAAAAAAACATTTAGACTTAAGCCTTATACACATGCTTAGATTTTGGGACGTCCGTTTTTTGTGGCATGCTAGTCTCATGTCGAAAAGTGAAGAGGTTACTCACAATACGAAAATTTTCGGACGACAGAATACAAAATAAGAAGTGACGTAATATGTTGAATAGTTTTCTATGTATTTTTTAATTTCTGAACATGCGTAGTCTTGCTCTTATGATTTTTTTCATACGAAAACCGTACTAATGAAACAAAAATCGGACGTTGAGTTCACATCCAACAAAAATTTTATAGTCTGCACATCCAGCTTTTGTCTGCCGAAAAAGTAAAATCGGCTGCCGTATGAATTTTTCCATCCGATTTTCTTATCATGTGTATGGGCCTTTACCCTTCAAAGTATGTATAGCCTAAAAATTTTTTACATACAATGAACGAGGGTTGGCACTTCTGTAACAAGTCATAGATGTCTGTGTTCCCGATCTATGGGATCTGGTGATCATTGTCTCTGTTACAGAAAGTGAAGGGAAATCCAAAATATTTACATGGTCACACACTTACAGAACTATGCGACTGGGATAGCTGTTCTGTTGATAGCTGTCTAAAGCTTGCCATAGATCAGGGGTCTTTAAACTACGGCCCTCCAGTTGTTCAGGAACTACAATTCCCATCATGCCTAGTCATGTCTGTGAATGTCAGTGTTTTACAATGCCTCATGGGATGTGTAGTTCCGTAACAGCTGGAGGGCCGTAGTTTGAGGTCCCCTGCTATAGATGGATCGAAATTAAACTGGTTCAGTATGGACTGGCAAAATTTTCATTCATCTATGGCCATTCAAGCTCAACAGAAGTCAATTTAATGATTGACATTTGTGGAATAGGAATGTTGAAAAATGTTGTCAGTGTATTCTGACAGTGAAGTAGTCCCCGCTGTCAGAATACTCGCTCTACCTCACTTGTGTGGACAGAAGAATGCCTTCATTTCTTTTTTGATTGGCCCCCTGAAAAAGAAAAAAAATCCATCCAGTCTAAAGCTGGCCAGGCATGATTTTTTCATTCTGCCAGCTGGTTGAAGAAAAAGAAAAATGATTCAATTCCCCCATTTGATGTTGAATTCTTGAATCCTCCCTGCTCTGTCATTGTATTCTGACAGCGGGACTCAGAAAACTCTGATCAGCACTGAAACTGACTGGCTGCAAGCGCTGATCGAATGGAATGAACAGCAGGACTGTTAATCAGAATAGATTGACTACTCATGAACAGGAACAGCCATGGATGGATTGAAATTTCGCCAGTAAATTTGATCTATGTATGGCCATCTTTAGAGGGGATACCTCTTTGCTTTGGGGAGATCTATTCTTATTTTCTGTTGCGTCTCTGGGAAGGGAAATATAAAAAACCTATCTAATGAGACACAGACAGTAAGAAAAAAAACATGATAGGGATCTAACAATTCCTTACTCTATTCAAAACAAACAAAAAAAATTGTTTGGCTTTCAATACACTCAGCAAAAGACTGTGCATTTAAATAGGGCCCATGTGTAGCATAAAGCTGAAGATATGTATTTTTGTCATGAAGCTACTCAAGTTTACACAAAATGTTTCTCGTACAAGCATGCAGCACACTGTATCCGTATGCTTACAGAAACCCTCTTGCTGTCATAACTTAATTTGAACATAAATGGAGTTTGATGGTTTGATGAGTATTTTGGACAAAATTGTTAGATAGTAATTAAATAAATGGACTGTAATAAAAGTTATGGTAGGCAGGACTTTTAAGAGATGCTGTTATATATATATATAGCATATACTACCACTTCTAATCTGGGGCTGTTTGTGGGTAATATTTGTATATCCCCTGGGAGGTTTTTTGATCATGGGGTTTGCAATATATTTAATAACTTACTGAAACCAATACATGAGAGTGTAATGGGAATTAATGCTTTACTAGCTAACAGATATGTTGTGTTTGAATATCGGGCTAATATGTGGGGTATGGTTTTCCGTTGCAGGTATTAGGGGTTTATTTAGCTCCGTTCTAATTATCTTGTAGTGTTTGGCTCAGTAATTAGAGCTGAGTTCCTACTAGTGATTAACCTTGTATTTGTTTGAATTATTTACTGTGTTTTTACAACCTATGTTTGTTTTGATCCCAATGCAAAAGAGGCATGCCCATATGCAAAATGGCATTTTACGGCCAGCCACCCGGGACTCAGAATGAAGCGTGATTGTGTTATATAAGGTGGTGAGTCAACACGCTGCCTATTCCCCAGGACGATGCCACTTTATGATGAAACGCTTTGAAAAGAGGGACGTGTTGATGTCACCACGCTGTTTGTATCCCGGAGGATGGGTGATTTGCTGTTAGCTGGCCGGCTCTTATCTTCCATGCAAGTTTTTATTCATCTGTTGTAAGTGCAATATTTTTTTTATATTAATATATTATAATAATAAAAGTTAAGGCAGATTTACACTATGGTGACTGAGCTTCTTTTTCGGGATCGGGACGCTATTTGACTTCATGGGGTTGCGAGGTGTATGAGGTCCTGCTGCAGTGATCAATCCCGCGATCAGCCCCATCTACAAGCACACGTTCAAGCTTACAAGGCCATGGCTGGGCTATAGCCACATGCCTGTTTAGATTGCCTTCTGGTAAGCAAGTTTTTCTTAAGGTGGCAGTGCATTTTTGTGATGTGGTACCCGTGGTGTTTACGAGTAGAGGGACCTTTACTTCACCATCATCATACAGATTCATGTTATTTAGGCTTACTCCTCAAGGACTTAGTATCTATCTGTTTTGGACCATTTTAGCGCGGCTCCTTTTTTGGTTATCATTTTTGTCTGCGTTGTGTATCTCACACTGAGCTGCAGCTTTCAGTCTTATATGTTAGAACATTAGCGTGGTATTAATCCAATTTACTTCTAATCTGTAGCCTGTTCAAAACAGAACATGGTTGGCATCCTTGCACTGCCCATTTTGAACAAACAGGTCTATGTGTGCACAATGTGTGCTATTTTTATGATAACATCCTGTGCTATCTGTGTGATGTAATGTATCACTTTGGCCAGCTCCACCAATAAGTTCAGATATTCATACTGATTCCATTTGCATAGGACATATTTAAGTTGGAAATTAGTCTGTCTGTACACAATAACGAGCTAAAGCCATCTGCATTACATTAAGCAAAACTTGGCTCTTGTGAAAATCTGGTACCTACAACAAAATTGAGAACAAAGAAAAAAATAATATGTTCTGCAGGTTATGTGCTATACTTCCAGGCTGTCCCCTCCCGATATCTAATACTTACTGGTGTTTCACATATGTCAGTGGGGTTGATCCACACAAAGACACAGTCTACCTCACCCGAATTACTGTCTAATTGTTCGAGGAGAACAGGAATTAAGCTGTAAACATGGTATGTTCATATCAGAGCAACTTCACTAAAAATAGTAGGATTGTACAGATATGCACACAGCAATTAGAGTTGTGCTGATTTCTAATTTCTGAAAATTGGCTTGGTATACCTGTGCAGGGCTGTTTTTACCACCATAATGCCGGGTACACATCATTATTTTATTTTTTTTTCATTCAACCCCGCGGGTTGAGTGAAAAAAAAAACTGTCAGCTCCGGTCATAGCTGCTATACTAACCATGCAAGGTTAGTTCAGTCATCTCCCCCCCGCTGAGCTGTTGTGCTCTGATAGGGGAATGCCCCCCCCCCCCCCCCATTGGATGAGAGTGCTGATCGGGAGTCGGTTGGATCCTGGTTTTCCAGCATGCACGTCCGACAGACCGACATACACATGGGCCGAATGTCGGACAATTTTTTTTTAAACTGCCCGTTGTCTCCCGACATTCGGCCCGTGTGTACGGGGTTTAAAGATTTAGAGGTGTTCCATGCATCCCTGTGTAGCCAGTCCCCATCGATGTCTACTGGGATGGAGCAGCTGCATGACAGCTGCTGTGTCTCAGTATGACTTCCTTGTGGGTGCAGATCCCCAAATGCAGACAGTGTGAGTTTGGAGACCCACACCAACATGGATGTCATATTCAGATACTGCGGCTGTGTCCCAATAGGCATCGATGGGACTGTCTGAATGGAGATGCACAGAACATTTGTATGTCCCCGTATGAGTAAACATGGCCCTGCATGGCAGTCAGTATTGCACGTGGAATATGAACATGGCTATACTACAAACACATGTACAATGGATCAAAGCCTGTTTCCAGTGTTGTTTCCATACATTCCCATTTTAAGTGCTTTTGTATACGACACTACAGAAGTCGTATTATCATTTTAAGTATTCACAAATTTGCATTTAAGAATAAGTGAACACACAAACGTATACATGGTAGAATACCCAATAAAATATACCTACAGTTCTACAGTGTTAATTAACCCTTAATTTCCTAACAGTAACAAGGTGACACTTGTCCACCCCCAGTACATCCTCGTTCCCACCCACTACCACCACGCTCAGAAGTGCCAGCAGCAGCAGTATGATTGACTGCTGCAACCAACATAGTATTGTGGCTATGCTTTCAGAAATAGAAGTGTTAACAATTAACAAAATGGAATGTAAAAAAAAAAAGAGAAATCCAAAAAAATCTATATTTGGTGCGACTATCCTTTGATTTAAAGAAACATAAATTCTTCTAGGTACACTTGCAAACAGTTTTTGCAGGAACTGAGTAGGTAGGTAGGGTGTTCCAAACATCTTGGGGAACTAACCACAGATTTTTGTGGATGTAGGCTGCCTCAAATCCTTCTGTCTCTTTCTGTAATCCAATTAAAACTCGATGTTGAGACCAGGGGTCTTTGGGGGCTAAACCATCACTTCTAGGACTCCTTGTTCTTCTTTACACTGAAGCTAGTTCTTAATGACATTGGCTGTATGTTTTGGATTCGTCGTTGGACACCATTGATCCTGACCAAATTTCCAACTCCATTTTCAGAAATGCAGCCTCAAACTTACTGCTGGACATCTTCCGATGTCAAAGGGAAGAACGCATGATGTGTCTTTCATCTGCTGCATTAAGTTTCCTTGGCTGACCATTGCGTCTACGGTCCCCAACGTTGCCAGATCAATGGTGCCCTCAATGCTGAGAAATAAAGGCAGATACTTATCCACCATGCCATACCATCATGGAGGCGTGCGACTGGTCTCAAATGTATTCTGCAGCAGGACAATGACCCCAAACAGCTGTCATTAAGAACTATCTTCAAGAGCCCTTGAAGTGATGGTTTGGCCCCCACTGATCTCAACATCATTGAGTTTGTCCAGTATTACATGAAGAGACAGAAGGATTTGAGGCAGCTTACATCCACAAAAGATCTGTGGTTAGTTCTCCAAGATGTTTGAAAAAACCTACCTGCTGAGTTCCTGCAAAAACTGTGCGCAAGGGTAGTCACACCAAATATTTATTTGATTTAGATGTTTCTTCTGTTTGCTCACTTTGCATTTTGTAAATTGGTAAAAATAAAGAATTAAAATATATATTTTTGGAAGCATTCTTACTTTATAGCATTTACATTTACAGTATTTGCATTTACAGCACACCTGACTAAAATGTTTAGCACAGTACTGTATATTTTGTTTAATTATTGTTTGTTTAATTATTGCAATGAGTGCTGTTTTATACTGGTTTGAATCAATTTGAGTTTACTGATTAAAATTAGAACTGTTTCCAGGTTTTAGGCATTCAAATATTTACATCCGCTAAAAAGCAAAGTAAGTAAATAAGCTCTAAAATTAGCCCTTATTTACCCCTGTAGTTACATCCCCTGTAAAGCAATTCATCCTTATCCTCAAAGCAGAGATTCAGCACTTTTTTATGTCAAAGTCATTAGGTGTACCTGCTCTGTGTTTACATTAGAAGGCTTGCAGGGAAAGCTAAGCTACCCAAACAAAATACTGTAAGTAAAAACAAAAGTTGTAAAATGAGAAGTATCAGACGCAAACTTTGTGAATTATTCATTTCAGAGTGGCGTTAGCCTGAGATGTCATTAAAAACCTCTAACTAGCCTGTTAAAAGGTAAAATAAAAAAGCAGTTTTGCTGCAATACTAACCTTCCAGAGTTGTGTATGTCCTAACACCCACCCTGCAGTGCTTCTTTTTTGCCTGTAGATGTCCTCAGTCTTCTGGGTTGAATTACAGCCAACATCATTCAACCCACTTAAACTCCCATGCTAGTGCTTGCTGCAGTGTATCTATAGAAATAGCAGAAAATGCAACCTCTATGGGGTCCAGAGTTGTCTCTGGCTACTCAATAATTTATGCAAGTAGCAATAGCATTTTGCTATTACGTCTGGGTAAGGTAAATGCATATATAGTTTGGAAGCATGAATACGATTGGGATGAAATTTGGTATTTTTGTTATCATTAAAGGAACTACTTTTAAGATAGAAATTTGGGAGAAAGGCCCTTAATGGATCTGCTAAATGGTGCATTACACGTATTTATGACTTACAATGTATTACTTTATACCATATAGCTGATTTGTGGTGGAACTGCTAATCGATTTTTAAAATACCGCATCTTGATCTTACCTCCACGCTTCTCTTTTTAATCACTTTTCTTGACCCCCCTCTTTTCACCAGTGTAATCACTGCTTCATAAATGAATGCAGCAACTGCCCTGGAGCTGCATCAGCCGTGTGTAATAAATGTTGAGTTTTTTCCTCCATTTGTTTTCAAGTTTTTTCTTTTTTTTTTTAAAGAAAATTGTATTTTCATAGCTGCCTGGTTTCTTCCCCCTTTTCGATCATCGCTTGAGTATAAGTAGAATCTGACTGTCTTTGTTAACCTTCCTCCCACACATACAAACAAACGCTTACACTAAAAAATGCATTTATGGTCAGTTTCTGAGAAGACTGTTGTAGCAAAAAATAAAATAGACGAGGGACTAGGCGCTCTTCGTGGAAAACCCTGTGATATATAGAGCTTGCCGTTCTCATTTATTCCTGTGCCGGCAATCAGGAAAGCTCGGTGTTCTCTGCCAGATCTACCAGATTGTGTCTGTGTGTGTTCAGTGGAAAGCCCTTGTGGTAAACGTTCTTATCCTCTCCTTCTTCCCGTAACCTCTTCATTTCCAAGAGCACATGACATATCAATAGAAATCTGCCTGGAAACACTAATAAAGACATACATGTATGCACACCTCTAGTGTAAGCATAGGAACTAGCGCAACATAATCTGCAGTACAGACATTATGATGTGTTATCGCAATAATTTTAGGAAATTTAGAATACGATGATTGTGGGTTAACAGAACACTGGCTTTCTGAGTATTTTACTGCAATATATTTAACACAGGGGACTACTTACTGTATTTCATACAGAAAAAATTAAGGAGAGAGGTCCTGCAGCGCTGCCCATGGCCAGCATTACCTGCTACGAGTATAATAAAAGAAAAGCAATGGGGAGGTCATTAGTTCCCGGGGGAGCATTCAGGCAATCTAGCACCCGTGGTGATGACAGCAGCGCTGAGTGTTAATTCCAGCACCAGAGAAGGCGAGACATGACAGGCTTCTAGTGTCCCATGACCAGCGCAGCAGAGTAGCAAAACAACATAGGAGAGTTTAAGGCCTGATTCACACTTATGCAGATTGCACTTTGCATATTGCAGGTGCATTTTGCGTATTTCAATACATGCTTTTCATCCATTGAAGTCTATGGAACCAAAAACCAGAAAAAAGTCCCTGGCCCTTTCCATAAAATGCACAGATGTGAACTACATCCATAGGGAAACCATGTTAAATGGACTGTAGTGTGTTGCTACAAAACTGAAAACGCGCAAAAAAAATGCATAGGTGTGAACCAGGCCTAAGTCCATCAACTAGCTCAGGGTTTGGTATCCAGCTTCAACAAATGACAACAACATACAGGTTAAAGCCCATCATCAAAAACAATAATGAACAGTATGGAAATTAAAGAAAAAATCTAGCAATCATATATTGGACAGTTTTTTTTAGCTATGTTAAAGCCAGGAAAACAGCTAAATACAAAGACAAAGTACATACACTGAGTATAGAAAAGAAACACCCCCTTTAAAATAATAATTTTTTTTTGTTTTGCAGCCTGAAATGAAGACAGACACAGTTTTTGTTTTATCCAGCTGTCTAAGTGAAAGATATAACATCATTATGTCAGAAAAAAAAATATTCAAGAACAGAATCCCTGACAGTTGCGGCTGGTGCTCTAATTTTTGGGTGGGCCGGCACACAAACCATTCGACCCCCCCTAACCCTCCCCCGTTCGGTCAATCAGTCAAACCCCCCCAGCCCCAACAAGTGGGTGGGCTCAGGACGCACCCCAAGCCCACCCTTTTTTGAAGCCAATTAGAGCCTCTGGCTCTAATCACAATAATCACGTGCTTAAAAAGAAAAATAAACCCCATAGAAATCTATGCGTCCGGCACCCTGCATGTAGATTAGAGGGCGGGCACATGGATTATGGCACTGATCACTGAGTTGGAAAAAGGATTATCCCCTCCTAAAAATTACTTGTAAACTCAATTAGGTTTAGCTAATTACCTTCTCAATTTCTCACAAAACCATTTTACTTTTAACTGTGATCAGCTGCGGGCATTTTCATTAGCTTAGCATGAAAAGAGTTTTCCTGGAGCATTTCAGTCTCTTGTAGTGCAACTGAAGCAAACAATCAACTATGGGTGGCAAGACACTGTCAAAAGATCTCTGGATAAAGTTGTGTACAGGCACAAGTCCGGAGATGGATACAAAAACATTTCAAAGGCTTTATCTATGCCTAGAAGCACAGTAAAGTCTAGTATAAGAAGTGGAAGGTATTTGGTACAACATGGAGCAGTGGCAAAACTACCAGGGTCGCAGCAGTCGCACTTGCGATTAGGCCCTGGTGTTCTGCCGCTATGGGGGGGGGCCCAAGACCCGGCATCTCCCCCTGCACCTCTGGCTGTCAGTTTGGTATGCAGTGGGGGGTGGTGGGAGGAGGCGATCGGCAGCTCTATGGTGGCCGCGGGATCTCCCTGGGGCCAGTCGTTCTCTTCCCGAGTGCAGTGTATACAGTGGAGAGGGGAGGGGCCTCTGACCCGGTCATGTATCAGTTTCACTCTCCAGTGTACAAGTGAGTCGCTCTGCTTGTACACTCTGGCTGATACATGCCCCGGTCAGAGGCCCCTCCTCTCTCCACAGTATACACTCGGGAAGAGAACTACTAGCCCCAGGGAGATCCCGCGGCCCGCAGGCACCATAGAGCTGGCGATTGCCCCCTCCCACCCCCCCCCCAGGTGGGGGGTACAGAGATGTACTGGGGTTGGATTTGTACAGACAGTGGACACCAGCCAGGTACACAGGGACCCTGATGTAAGGGGGGCTCTCTAGGGACCCTGATGTAAGGGGGGGGCTCTCTGGGGACCCTGGTGTAAGAATGTGCTCTCTGGGGACCCTGATGTAAGGGGGGGCTTTCTGGGGACCCTAATGTAAGTGGGGCTCTCTGGGGACCCTAATGTAAGGGGGGCTCTCTGGGGACCCTAATGTAAGGGGGGAGGCTCTCTGGGGACTCTGAGGTTTGTGGGGGATCTCTGGGGACCCTGATGTAAGGGGGATCTGCACTCAGATAAGTAACAATAATATATATATATATATATATATATATATATATATATATATAGATATATATATATATATATATATATATATATATATATATATATATATATATATATATATAGATATATATATATATACACATACATACATATACGCACACATGCACATGTATATTGTATACATGGGTCTGCCCTTCAATTTTTCTTACACCGGGGGCCTTGAAGATTCTAGTTATGCCTCTGACACAGACCCTCCCTGGATCAAGATGTTGCTCCAAACTGGATGAAAGAGCCAGGAGGAAACTGGTCAGAGAGGCTACCAAGAGACCTACAGCAACTCTGAAGCAGTTGCAGGAATTATGACAAAGAGTGGTCATTGTGTGCAAGTGAAAACATTGGGGGTTATTTATGAAAAGGTAAATCCACTTTGCACTGCAAGTGCACTTGAAAGTGCACTGAAAGTGCACTTGGAAGTGCAGTCGCGCTAAATCTAAGGGGTAGATCTGAAATGAGGGGAAGCTCTGCGGATTTTATCATCCAATCACGTACAAGCTAAAATGCTGTTTTTTATTTTCCTTGCATGTCCCCCTCGGATCTACAGCAACTTCACTTCCAAGTGCACTTGCACTACAAAGTGGATGTGCCTTTAGTAAATAACCCCCATTATCTCAAATTCTCCACAAATGCGGCTTGTATGGGAGGGTCGCAAGGAAAAAAAAAAACACTCCTCAAGAAAGGCCACATGCAGTCACAACTGAGCTTTGCCAAAAGATTCTGAGGCCACATGGAAAAAGGTGTTATGGTCAGATAGACTAAAATGTCATTATTTGCCCTCAACACCAAACGATAATTTTGGAGGAAAGCCAATACAGCTCACAATCCGAATAACACCATTCCTACAGTAAAGCATGGAAGTAGTAATATACTGTTATTGGGGTGTTTCTCTGCAGCAGGGACTGGAGCACTTGTCAGGATAGGCGAAAAATGGATGGGGCAAAATACCGTCAAATTCTTGAGGAAAATTTGCTGCCCTCTGCCAGAAAGTTGTCAATGGGAAGAAGGTTTACCTCCCAACATGACAATGACCCAAAGCACACAGCAGAAATGCCACACAGTGGTTGAAGGAGAAACAGGTGAATCCCCTTGTACTTCTGTTCATTCAGTCCTGAGATTTACACAGCTCTTCTACACAGCACAACACTTTCTGGCAGGGGACCTGAGTTGCCTCCTGCAGTTATTTAAAGCTGAGTTCAACCCAAAAGTGGAACTTACGCTTTAAGGCCCCCTGACCCCTTGACATGCCACATTTGGCATGTAATTTTTTTTTGGGGGGGAGGAGCAGGTACCTAGTTTTGACAGGTACCCAGCTCCCACTTCCGCTCATGGCGTCAAGCAGAAGTTCTCCTCTCCCCCCTCTTTCCCTGCAATCTTCTGGGACACGTCACAGGTCCCAGAAGATTGCCTGGCCATTCAGAACACACAGCGTGACTCCTGCATGCGCAGTGCGCACCCGGTTGGCAGCCGCAAGCTGTCACAGCCGAGTGCCCACACTTGCAATGCCAGAGCCGCGTAGAGGAGAAGAAGAGAAGCCAGGCTTCGGGCGGCCGCATCGCTGGACCGTGGGACAGGTGAGTGTCTGTTTATTAAGAGTCAGCAGCTACACTTTTTGTAGCTTCTGACTTTTAATAAACAAAGAAATGGGTGGAACTCCGCTTTAACATTTACAGGTCTTGTCCTTCCCCCAGCCTGTGACTGGACAGTAAAGAAGTAGCAGCCGAGTCACTCTGCTCTTTCCTCTTATCAGCATGTTGCTTATTAGCATTGCACCACAACTGATTGGCTCTTTGTGCTGCTTATCCCTATAACAGCCTGTTATACAGGAACTGCAAAAGGTTGATGCCAGGCATATTCAGATAATTACACTAATTGCATTCAGAATAAATACATTAAGACCTCATGCACACTGGGCATTTTGGAAAAACAGCTCATAAATGTAAACCCACATGTACACACATAAACACATGTGCAATACAAGATATTATGAAGGTTTTAAAGTTGCTTTTCTTTGGAAGTGGTCCTGGCACTTTTTCAGGCACCTAGTGTACATGGACCATAATTGATGTATTCATGAATAAGAAGCTGCATTGATTTGTGTCTATATCTGCTTGGAATACAGGTTTAGTCACGGTTCACATTGATGCAGCGCAGAATTTGCATTGATTCCTGTGCGTTTCCCGTACTACATCACAATCGCACTCCGTTCACTTGAACCGCTGCAGGTGCCAATGTTATGTTGACAACAACCCAAAAACGCAATGCGATTGGCTGAATTGGATTGCATCAGTGTGAACACGCATGCGATCCGATTCCAGTGCAGGAAAAAAAAGTGCATGCACCCATTGCGTACAAAATTAATGGGCTCAAATCGCATTGCAAAGAATCACATGTGATTTGAACAAGAATGCAGTGCAATCCCTGTCCGAATCACATGCAGTTCCTCACATCAGTGTGACCTGGAGCTTAAAGGACACTAACAATAGAGCTGTTACTGCTGATTTTTAAAGTTGTGTGCTACAGAGCCATCTTCCTTATCATTGTTTTATTACCTAATAAGTCACTGACCCAGAACAAGTATGTATCCAGGCAGCTACAAAATCACACACTTGTTCTAAGTCAGTGGCACACTAAGTAGTAAAGCATAGGATTGGGATTATGGGTCTAGAGCTTGCAGATTTAAAAGAGTTGGCACATAAACAAGAACCCTGGCAGCAACTGACCCGGCAGACAGCAGTTTAAGCTCAGCAATGAGTACAATACAGGGAACTTGCTGGCATTAAAGTGCTGCAATCAACACAATAGCAAGCAGTCAAGAAGTTGTTGCAATACAGCTGAACTCATACTTGAACATTGGTGTGCTTTGTGTATTTCTTTGTGCTTTGTGTATTTCTTTGTACTTTGTGTATTTCTTTCATTTTCTTGCAATAATTCAGCATAAAACTTTGCCTGTTATAAAGACCTCTCACTGCTGCTCTCTCTCCTTATGCAGGGTGACCAGTCTTGCATCCACCCCTCCTGTAGTTTTCTTAAGGCAGTCTCTACTGAGTGGGTCTGCTGGGTCCCTCCCATAGCTCTGCTCTCTGCAAAGGTTGTGTGCTGCACAGTGATGATGTTAGTGCTACATTCACAGGGTAATAGCTGGGTTTGCAAAGGCATTTAGTGAACACAAAGTGGATTTATATTCTTTGTGGCTATTGAGCAATATAAATAAATGAGCATATCTGTCCCACTCTCACTTGCAAAATGGTCTGCATGCAATAACATGCGGGAACCCCAGCAGGAGTTCCTGGTAATATGTTGCGGGAGGAAGCCCTATTGAAAGCAATGGGAGACTGACAGCTCCCACAGCTAACTGTGGCCACTCACATGTAATTCCTCATGGAGCGATTACCTGCGAGCCATCGTCTCTGGGAGCAGACAGCCTGCGAGAAGGGACAACTGCATGTAGGTAATCGCTCCATTGGCGGTTACGTGCGAGCGGCTGCAGTTAGTTGAGAGAGCTGTCAGTCTCCCATTGCTTTTGGGACTGCCTTCTGCAGATAATTGTCAGGAACCCCCGCTGGGGGGTTGCACAGTAATTGCACATGGTCCCATTCGCAGTTGTGAATGGGGCCTTAATATATTCCAGCTTTCCAGTCCTTAGGAGTGGTGGCTGCATTCGTTTTTATTTCCAGACTAATAACGTATTCAGCAAATGCTGAAAATACCTGTTGATCGTTCTAAAGATGCCGTGTTCTTGCCACTTCCTGTTAGCTGACCTGAAAACACAATGTAACCTTCTTTCTATAAATTAGATGGATTAGATGTGGTGGTTGCATTCGTTTTCATTGTCAGCCTATTAACATTTTCTCCAGAAGAAACAAGCGTGCATCCACTAATTATTCACTAGTTATCAAACAGTGAACATGTATGTGAACAAATGTTACCATAAGCCACCTAGGTAGTATGTGTTTACCATGTGTAACTGTGTAAAAACAATAATTAATATATTCAAGTGAACAAATATCTACAAATGAAAAAAACGCAACACAAAGCGTCCATGTGAACAGTGATCACACCGTGGGGCCTGTTTAAAAGGCCTATATCATTTGTGCTATGAAGCAAAAGTCCATATAATAAGTGATGATGTGAATATAAACAAACTTCTCAGCATTCGGAAAAAATTAGATGTTCTTGCAGCCAAAGTATATGACATTAATGCCGCTTACCAGATCAGTCGGACCTCAAGTTATAGAGATCATAAGAGCCTGATGCATTAGCCTGCCGGCAACGATAACCTTCACCTGTCCTTCAATCCAGGAAATGCGCTCTCATACAGTCCTAACAACCAAAGGTAAGTGCTCTCTTCTCACAATCTTGAATACCAAGATCAAGGAGTAAACCACCTCAAACCAGGGTCTTTTTGCAGAGATAGTCCTGGAAGTTTGCCATTCAATAGTGGAAATAGTGCAGATACGCTTCAAAAAGGGGTTTGTTTCACTAAAAAATCACAGGAAGCATTCACAGCAAGCATTGCAATCATAAAAAACATGAAAAAAAAATGGTTAAAAATGCAGAAACAGCCAAGGATCAAACCAAATAGCTGGATGAAAAAAACGTAATGACGTCAGAATCAGTTACTCTACCCGACGCGTTTCTCCATAGAAGGCATCAACTGGGAACGGAGGCATGATTTGACGTCAGCACATCACGCTTAAATAATCAGGAGGCAGGGGAGACACCGAAAGTAACATTATTTCATCTTCCTCCCGTTGTCGTCCGATAAGTTGGATACCCTCTTGGCAAAATTACCACAAAAATTGCCAAAAAAAATCCACTACCTCAAAAAGTCTTCAAACAAATGAAGTACAAAATGAAAATTATAACTTAAAAGTATTTTAAAAGAAAAAATATGATATTTTTCCATTTCTTAAAAGAAATGATTGATATTTTTTTTTTACTAGTAATGCCGGTGATCAGCGATTTTTATCGTGACTGCGACATTATGGCGGACACATCGGACATTTTTGACACATTTTTGGGACCATTGTCATTTATACAGCAATCAGTGCTATACAAAAGCACTGATTCCTGTGTAAATGACACTGGCAGTGAAGGGGTTAACCACTAGGGGGCAGTATAGAGGTTAAGTATGTCCTGGGGAGTGTTTCTAACTGTGGGGGGGTGTGGCTACGTGTGACACGTCACTGATCTCTGCTCCCGATCACAGGGAGCAGAGATCATTGACACTGTCACTAGGCAGAACGGGGAGATGCTTGTTTACATTAGCATCTCCCCGGTCTTCCTCTCCATGAGGCGATCGCGGGTATCCCCGCGGCGATCGAGTCCGCGGGACCCGCGACCCGACTCATGGAGCTCCCGGGTGGCGTGCACGCAATGCCATGGAGGCAGATTTAAAGGGACGTACGGGTACGCCCATTTGCCCAGCCATGCCATTCTGCCGACGCACATCGGTGTGCGCCAGTCGGGAACCGGTTAAAAGAAAAACCCTTATTTGACATTGTTAGCAAAAAACGTATGTAATGTATAAATTATGTTTTTTGCTAACAATGTTAACTAAGGGTTTTTCTTTTAAGAAATGGAAAAATATCATATTTTTTCTTTTAAAATACTTTAAAGTTATAATTTTCAATTTGTACTTCATTTGTTTGAAGACTTTTTGAGGTAGTGGATGTTTTTTTGGCGATTTTTGTGGTAATTTTGCCAAGAGGTTATCCAACTTATCGGATGACAACGGGGGAAGATGAAATAATGTTACCTCCGGTGTCTCCCTTGCCTCCTGAGTATTTAAGCATGATGTGCTGACGTTGAATCATGCCGCCGTTCCCAGTTGATGCCTTCTATGGAGAAAGGCATCGGGTGGAGTAACTGATTCTGACGTCATTACGCTTTTTTCATCCAGCTATTTGGTTTGATCCTTGGCTGTTTCTGCATTTTTAACCGTTTTTTTGTTCCTGTTTTTTATGATTGCAATGCTTGCTGCGAATGCTTGCTGTGATTTTTTAGTAAAATAGACCCCTTTTTGAAGCTTATCTGCACTATGAAGCCTTCCTCCCTTTTCTTCACCCTATTGAGAGGCAAACTTCCAGGACTATCGCTGTAAAAAGACCCTGGTTTGAGGTGGTTTACTCCTTGATCTTGGTATTCAAGATTGTGAGAAAAGAGCACTTACCTTTGGTCATTGGGGCTGGATGAGAGCGCATTCCCTGGATTGAAGGACAGGTGAAGGTTATCGTTGAAACAGGCTGATGCATCAGGCTCTTATGATCTCTATAACTTGAGGTTCCACTGATCTGGTAAGCAGCATTAATGTCATATGTTTTGGCTGCAAGAAAAAATTTTCTGAATGCTGAGAAGTTTGTTTATATTTATTTATTTCAGATACTTATATCAATTTACGCAGCGCTTTACATATAATTGTACATTCACATCAGTTTATATTCACATCATCACTTATATCGACTTTTGCTTCATAGCACAGTTGATATAGGCCTTTTGAACAGGCCCCACGGTGTGATCACTGTTCACATGGATGCTTTGTGTTGCGTCGTTTTTTTCATTTGTAGATATTTGTTCACTTGAATATATTAATTATTGTTTTTACACAGTTACACATGGTAACACATACTACCTAGGTGGCTTATGGTTACATTTGTTCACATACATGTTCACTGTTTGATAATTAGTGAATAATTAGTGGATGCACGCTTGTTTCTTTTGGATTATATGTTTTTTGAGCTATTTTGCATTTAGGCTAACACAAGCAGCTGCGCCAGTTTTTCTTGTATATGGTTAGCGCAGAAATTATTTTTCTTTTTATTAACATTTTCAGCATGTACAGAAAATACCTGTAAATCTTTCTAAAAATGTCACTTCCTGTGAGCTGAACTGAAAGCACAATGTTACCTTTCTTCTAAAATGATGTTATGGAGATGAAGAAAGAAAAACATGTTTGAGGTCCAGCCTTGGTGACAACAATGGTTCCCTCCACATATACAGTAGAGTAAGTGTGGTCACCCCAGGTCAGGAAGTTTGTTATCCGTAAGATTTCCATGCAAAAATTAAGAAAAAAAAGAAAGAAAATGCAGCCACCTCATCAAAGGACAGGGAAGCAGACTTAGATCAGCAACTTAGAAATAATCAGCAAAATGTCAGGGAGGTTTATCTGCAGCAGGATTAAGTTCAACAAGAAAGCAGATACAGGCCAATGCTAAGCAAAAGGTTAACACACTAGCTCACAGAGACAAGAGCTCCAAATTACACTGACTTCAACAATGCAGCCCATGGCAGGACCCAGGCAGGAGTTCATCCTTTATTCTCTGTATGCGTTGCTGATGTAAGTTGGATTGCACCATAGCTACTGGGATTCTCCAGATCTTGTCTATGTGCAGCAGTGCAGCCATGAGTTGCATACTGACATGCAGGAAAGACTACAGGGATGAATCCAACGTCCTACAGTATGTTCGGGAAATGCCACAGGTATGAAGAAATAAAAATGAAGTAGCCTTTCTCAATACTCCATGTAGGATTAAGGTCCCATGCACACAGGACGTTTTCCTTCCTCCCCTGGATTCCTATGCTCATGGGAGGAAAAAGCAGTGTGAAAAACACACGTTTAGGCACGTCAAGCTCTTGGATGTTCATTCATTCCAGTGGCCAGAAGATTATTTATTCTGGCCACTAGAATGAATGAATGCCTCAGTGCTTGAGACACCTAGCGATAAAGCGCATTTACAGTGCCTTGAAAAAGTATTCATACCCCTTAAAATTTGCCACATTTTGTCATGTTACAACCAAAAACATAAAATGTATTTTATGTGATAGACCAACACAAAGTGGGACATAACTGTGAAGTGGAAGGAAAATGATAAATGGTTTTCAAAATGTTTTACAAATAAATATCTGAAAAGTGTGGCGTTTGTATTCAGCCCCCTTTACTCTGAAAACTAAAATCTAGTAGAACCAATTGCCTTTAGAAGTCACTTAATTAGTAAAGAGAGTTTGCCTGTGTATTTTATTCTCAGTATAAATACAGCTGTTCTGTGAAGTCCTCAGAGGTTTTTAAGAGAACCTTAGTGAACAAGCAGCATCATGAAGGCCAAGGAACACACCAGACAGGTCAGGGATAAAGTTGTGGAGAAGTTTACAGCAGGGTTAGGTTATAAAAAAATATCCCAAGCTTTGAACATCTCACAGAACATTGTTTTAATTCATCATCTGAAAATCGAAAGAGTATGGCACAACTGCAAACCTACCAAGACATGGCTGTCCACCTAAACTGACAGGCCAGGCAAGGAGTGCATTAATCAGAGAAGCAGACAAGAGGCCCATGTTAACTCTGGAGGAGCTGCAGAGCTCCACAGCTCAGGTGGGAGAATCTGTCCAAAAGACAACTATTAGTTGTGCACTCCACAAATCTTGCCTTTATGGAAGAGTGGCAAGAAGAAAGCCATTGTTAAAAGAAAGCTACAAGAAGTCCTGTTTACAGTTTGCAAGAAGTCATGTGGGGGAACATTTTGGCCTAAAAGCAAAACGCTATGTGTTGGGCGGAACACTAACACTGCACATCACCCTGAACAAACCATCCTGACTGTGAAACATGGTGGTGGCAGCATCATGTTGTGGGCATGCTTTTCTTCAGCAGGGAAAGGGAAGCTGTTCAGAGTTGATAGGAAGATGGATGGAGCCAAATACAAGGCAAATTTTAGAAGAAAACCTGTTAGAGTCTGCAAAAGACCTGAGACTGGGGCAGAAGTTCACCTTCCAGGAGGACAACGACCCTAAACATACAGCCAGAGGTACAGTGGAATGGTTTAGATCAAAGCATATTCATGTGTTAGAATGACCCAGTCAAAATCCAGACCTAAATCCAATTGAGAATCTGTTGCAAGACTTGAAAATTGCTCTTCACAGATGCTCTCCATCAAATCTGACAGAGCTTGAGCTATTTTGCAAAGAAGAATGGGCAAAAATGTCACTCTCTAGATGTGCAAAGCTGGTAGAGACATCCCCAAAAAGACTTGCAGCTGTAATTGCAGCGAAAGGTGATTCTACAAAGTATTGACTCAGGGGGCTGCACTATTTGTAAAAAAAAGTGAAAACTATTTATTATTTTCCTTCCACAATTATGTGCCACTTTGTGTTGGTCTATCACATAAAATCCCAATAAAATATATTTATGTTTTTGGTTGTAACATGACAAAATGTGGAAAATTTAAAGGGGTATGAATACTTTTTCAAGGCAGGGTAGATGTGTTTACATGTCAAGCATTTTTTTACGCTGGTACTCTCCTCTCCTGAACGCGCTGGTACTGTTTTTTTTTCTGCCTCTAAACACATGGACACGTACAGTAGGGTGATGTTGAGGGGTGTTTAGAGGCAGAAAAAAAAAATACAAATCGCCTCAAAAAACTGCATTTAAAATGTCCTGTGTGCATGAAGCCATATATGTACGAAAGCAGGTAGCCATGCAGACACACACAAGGTAATTTAAGTCTATTTCCAAAAGCACCTGACTGCTTAAAAAATAACCAGATATCCATTAGTTATCTTATGCCTGGTACACACTATTCATTTTTTTTTTTCGTCCAGTGGGCTGAACGAAAAAAAAAACCTGAAGAGCATGGGAGTAGCTGCTGTACTAACTACACAATGTTCATACAGCGATCTGCCCTGCTAAGCTATTGTGTTCTGACAGGGGGATGGCCTCCCCCTGAACACACCATTCAGTGCTCTAAGCCATTGACTGATTGGATGCTAATCGGCAGACCTTTTTTGGTCATGTCGGACTGGCTGCCGTACACACGGGCCGAATGTCGGCCAGTTTCTATTGAAGTGGCCAAAGTCGCCCGAAATTCGGCCCTTTATGGACAGATGCAGGAAGTAGAAAAAAAAAATAACAAAAACACTACATGAAAACAAAGTCTGAATAGACTAAATCACAAATAGCTACAAAAGTTAATGATATTAAGTAAATAAAAAGTACATAGTTGCTAAAAAAGAGATGTGTTAGTTGGCATGTTAACCAAGGTGTCTGAATTACACAAAGGTAACAAAAACAACTCAAAAAGACAGCAGAAGTATTTAATGTGTAAAGGGGAACACTTTCAAAAATAATGATATGCCCAATATGGACACACTGAACCAGTATAGAGGAATGGTGATCACAGGACAAAGCTCACCAACAGAGACAGACAGACAGATAGCTGCTAATCTAGAATCAATAATAGTGTGGCCAACTGTCTTGTTGGAGCTGTTAGGTCCAATTATTGCTCTGCATGCTCATATAACAGGCAGGAAATACTAAGCAAGGGCCCTTCCTGCAGGCTAGGAGGGAGCTGGAAATGTGGCATTGATGGTATAATATGGTATAATATGGCGTATGTAACCTGTGTGTATCTGGCTCTGATACTAGCCAGTGCCTCACCAGCCACTGACCTCACTGCACGTCCCTGCAGTGCTCCCAATCCAGTTGTTATATGAACTAGCTTGTACCTGTTCCAGAATGGGAAAGGTTAGTGTGATATGAGCCAGGGCCGTCTTTAAGGCAGGGCAAAAGGGGCAGCTGCCCTGGGCCCCATAATTGTTGTGGGGCCCAAAGCAGCTGCCTCATACTTGGCAACTATCCCAGTTTAAATTCCCTTGTCCCTTGAAGTTTTAGTCCTGTGCTGTGTCCCGATTGTCGTGTACAGATGACTCATCTGTAGACCCTGTGTTTACATGTAAATATCCTGCATTGATATGTAAATAGAAGCTACATTAATATGTAAATAGCCCCGTATCGGCAGCATCGATATGTAAATAGAGACGGCATTCATATGTATATCATGCTCCCTGAGGTCGTATCCATCATCACTTCTGCTGAATGCTGCCCACTGGCGAGGTAAAGGGCCATGCTGGAAAGTCCTGCCTACAACTGTGATCATTAATCCTTTTTCAAAATATTGTGAATTTTGGTGCATGTGAATACGCACATCTCAGCAGATCCTCCATTGCTTTGATTGTCAGTGTAAATTCTTTATTACATTAGTGTACATTTCCCTTTACATTGGTGGTAAGTGCAGAGTTGCCCTTACACTGGTGGTCAGTGTAAATCCCCCCAAACATTGGTGGTCGGTGTAGAAGTGTCACTTTACATTAGTGGTCAATACAAATCTCCTCGACAGTGGTTGTCAGTATAAATTCCCTCTTACATGGAGGTCATTTTACAGTATATTCCCCCTTACGCTAGTGGTTGGTGTAAATGCTCCTATTACATTGGTGTCAGTGTAGAAATCCCTCTTTATATTGGTAGGTGATGTAAAGTCCCCCATTACATGGTGGTCAGTGCAAATTCCCCCTCACGTTGGTGGTCAGTGTAAATCCCCCCTCGCATTGGTCGTCATGTAAATTCCCCATTACAATGGTGGTCAGTGTAGAATCCCCCACTATATACTTGCCAAAGATTTCCAGATTTGCTCTGCATGATTCAGAATTTGCCACAGTGCACTGCCTCCTAACTAATCCCATCTCCCCACCACTGCCACTGATCCCAACAACCCCCCCAGTATTGCCACTGATCACACACCACCCTCCCCCAGTATTGCCACTGATCCCAGGAGATTTATGTCTATTGATGGGTCCCCTCACCTCCCCTGTCTATTGTGTGCGGGCAGTGATCAGATGATGTACTGTAACCTTTAGCAACCAATCAGTGAGTAGTAATAATGTGCACTAACCTCTTGCAACCAATCATTGAGGGGTAAGGATATGCAATAACCTCTAGCAACCAGTG
Organism: Lithobates clamitans; assembly: GCA_037952925.1. Classification (NCBI taxonomy): domain Eukaryota; kingdom Metazoa; phylum Chordata; class Amphibia; order Anura; family Ranidae; genus Lithobates; species Lithobates clamitans. The sequence goes on along the minus strand of JBBGZY010001669.1, from coordinate 265,050 downwards.
AGCAGTAATAATGTGCAGTAACCTCTAGCAACCAATTGGTGAGTAGTAAGGATGTCCAATAACCTCTAGCAACCAATCAGTGAGCAGTGTTGATGTATAGCAATCTCTAACAACCAATCAACAAGCAGAAATCATATCATGTGCTGTAACCTCTAGCAAATAATAAGTGAGCCATAATGTGTGCTGTAACCTCTAGCAGCCAGTCAGTGAGCTGTAATGATACACTGTAACCTCTGGCAACCAATCACAATTGCTTCCTGATCTGAATCAGTAAACTGATTTTGAGTCTAGCTGCTATTTCTTGTATTGTTTAGAGCAGGTGTGAAATTGCAGGGGTCCACCAATATTAAAGACGGCCCTGGTTTGAGTATTGGGGAAGCGGGGGGGGGGGTTGCAGATACAGTAGTGAGAGTAGAGGGAGCTTTAGGTAAGGGGCATGGGGTGTAAAAGTGGGGGTGCATCCAGCAGGTAGGGTAACAGTGGGGGATCATGGAGTGAAAGTGGGGGGAGTGTGCACAGACATGATGGGACAGAAAGTAAAAATGCAGTTGTGAAGGGGGGTAAATAGTTGTGATAGTGAGAATGGGGGAGCGTGCACATGCAGTATGGTGCATGAGGTGAGAGATGGGCCTACAGGCAAAGTAGCAAAGACTCAGAGGTGCGAGGAGGAGGAGGAGAGATCAAAAGAGGTGGTGAGAGCAGGAATGGGTGAGAACGTAGAGATGTGTTGTATTAGAGGGAATTTGAGCAGGCATGGAATGAGGGCAGTGGAAAGCATGCACATGTGCAGCAGTCTGAAAGGTTTTCAGGCACAGTGGTAGGAGCAGGGGATGCAGGCATGGTGGTGAAAGGAGGGGGGGGGCATGCAAGTGTGGTGTTGAGAGCAGAGCATGAGGTGGGTTATTTGGAAAGTGCAGGTATGATGGCAGTACTGGGGGGGGGGGTCAGGCTCTGGGTGAGAGTTTGGGACAGTTGTAGAGATGCATTGTTGAAAACTGGGGAGGTGGGCACTTATATATAAGATGACAGTGGTAAAAGAGGCACATCCTGCAGGGGCGATGGTGGGAGTGGGGGAACATACACAGGTGTAGTGGGCAGTGTTAATTTTGTTGACTAAATCATTTTCATCTACTAAATTAATACTATTTTAGATGACTAAAATACGGCTAAAACTAAAATGGCATTTTAGTCAAAAGAGTATGACTAAAACTAAATTGAAATTTGACGTCAAAATTAACAAAATTAATTACATTTTAACTACACTTTAGATTTTAGATGACTAAAATTAGTTGTAGTCGACTAAAATGATTTTAATCAACTAAAATGTTCTGGAAATTTAGTCGACTAAATACAACTAAAACTAAAACAATTGCAGAATACTAAAATGGGACTAAAACTAAAATGCCATTTTAGTCAAAAGACTAAGACTAAAACTAAATCGAAACTTTCTGCCAAAATTAACACGGGTACAGATGGTGCGCAAGTGGGAGTGCAGGCATGGTGACTACTGTTCAAAGGGAAGGTGTGCATGCATTGATGGTGGTTAAGGCATGAAGGGTAGTGAGAAAAAGAAAAGTTTTTTAGGCATGGAGGATGATGACAGAAGGGATGGTGCAGGTGCAATGGGTGCTGAGAAAAGGGGCAGTGCATACATATTAGGAGCTGAGAGAAGGATGGGTGAAGGTGCAGTGGGTGCTGAGAGAATGGAAGGGAGGCGTGGTAAGTGGTGAGAGAAGAGAGGCTGCAAGCATAGTGCGTGCTAAGAAAAGGGGGTGTAGGTGCACGTGGTGAGAGAAGGGGAGTTGCAGGAACAGTGGGGAGTGAGATAAATATATCTGCAGATATTGAGGATGCTGAGAGAAAGCAGGAGAAACATGGTGGTTGGTAAGAGAAAGGGAGTGCAGGTATGGTGGGTGCTGAGAGAAGCAGGTTCAGGTACAATCTGTACGGAGAGAGTACAGTACAAGACATAGGCTGAACATTCATAGACCATTGCTTATAGGCTGGTACCTTCAGGTGATTGTCGTCGTCCCCCCCACTCCCCCCACTAATAACCAATAACCCTAACTCACTTGCGACTCCCCAGTCTGTGTCCTGAACCATACTGCAAGATATGTAATTTACAGGTAAGTCAAAATTAGTTTAATCTTAATAGTACAGGACACATGCTGAGTATTCATGGACAATGGGACATCCCCAGACAATTAATGAGAAGGGTGGGCAACAACTAAGGAAACAGTACTGTGCCAACATGCCTAAAACCACCAAGGCTCAACAGACCCAGCTTCAGAATGTCCCTGCAGAAACCTTGTGGCCGAAAGCTACATCCGCAGAAGGCTTGATCTTCAGCTGATAGAATTTTAAAAATCTATACACAAAGGACTACTTAGTGGCCTTGTAAAGTTGGGCCACACTGACCTGGTGGAGCAAGCATGTGTTTTTCCTTTAAAGTGTAAGTTCTGATAATGAGTTGCCTTATTCATCTAGTGATGGTGAACTTTGAAGCAAGGTAGGACGGAGCTGTTACTTTGAGGCAGACTCCAATGGCTCTGACTATATCTGGACAATCAAATGTAATTTCCTTTGGGTGCTTTTGAATAGATTGAAGGACTATGTCTTCATTTAGGTGCAAAACTGATATCACTGTAGGAAGAAAAAGATGGTCTTGGATGTAAGAATACCTTGTCTTTATGAAGAATGACTCCTTACAAGAGAACTGCCAGCTCAAAGACACATCTGACAAATGTGATAGCAACCAAGGCCACCTTGTAGGAAAGATCATCCAAGGAGATTTTCCTGATGGGTTCAAAAGGTGGTTTTTGCAGAGCAGGGAGAAACAAACTGAGATCTCAAGGAATCACAGGGAGCTACAAAAGGGGGCCTGATCTGAGATATAAGTTTGATAAATATTTTAGAAGGGAGAGTGAAGCCAGAGGTTTTTGAAAGAGAATGAACAAGGTTGAAACCTGTCCTTTCAGACTGTTTAAGGCCAAGTCCTGATTGTAGGAATGCCAGGATGCCAGAATAATTTCTGAGGCTAAAGTACCTGTGTTCACAGCAGGCAAAGAAGGATTTCCAGGTACAATAATAGATCTTTCTGAAAGTGTCTTTTCTTGCTTTTACCAGAGAAGGAATGACAATCTCAGCCATCCTTTTGTCCCTTAAAACCTGGGCTTCAATATTAATTTAATTAAAGCCAGTAACTGAGAAGCAGGATGGAATAGAAGGCCTGAGACAGCAGGACTGGCCTGTTGGGTAGAAGTAAGGGGTTGTCTCCTAGTACTCTGAGTATGTCTGTGTACAAAGTTCTTCTGGACCACTTTAGTGCAATGTGAATCACAGGTATCGTCTCTTGCTCTATATGGTGGAATAGGTGAGGTGAAATTTAAACTTAAGAGGCATAGTTTAGCCTGAACTGAGACCAGGGGATCATCAAGGCATTAAATGTGAGTGTTAGAGGATACTTGCTCCTAGCCACAAACAGAGGTAGCTTGTTGTTGAATCTGGAGACCAGGATATCCATGTTCAGGGTCCTCCATTTCTGACATATCAGGTTGAAGATGTTGGGGTGAAGGGCCCCTTCTCTTTGGTCCTGGAAGTGGTGACTGAGGTTTTCTGCCTTTGAGTTGTCCACTCTTGGGATGTGGACAGCAGAGATCACTGGACAATGAGTCTCCATCCATGAGATGATCTGGTTTGCTTTCGTTAAGGCTTCAAGACTACTCTTAACACCCTGGTGATTGATGTAGGTCACAGCCGTGGTGCTGTGTGATTGCACTCTGATTGGGTGTCCTTGCATAAGGGGCGTCCAGTGTTGCAGAGCCATCCTGATTGCTCTGATCTCCAAGATGTTAATGGGTAGCCTGACTTCCACTGATGACAATGTTCCCTGAACTGTGAGGGACTGGAATGCCCCACTCCAGCAAACAGGAAGGACAGACTTCCCCATTGTTAAGGCTGGGCTGGTGATCCACCAAGCTAGGGAATTCCATGCTTGGCTGGACAGGATCACAGGTAGGTTGAGAAAAGAAGCATGCTTGTTGCAAGTGTCGGAGAGGATCAAATGAAGTTAAATGAATTGTTCAGCCATGAAGGAGGCTACCATGAGACCTAGAACTCTCATTGAGAATCTCACAAGGAATGTCTCTTTGACTTCAAGTCATGCGCATTAGGTATAACAGAAAGCAGTCTCTTATTTGGGAGGAATATCTTTACTTGAGATTAGGGATGAGCCGAACACACCCCTGGTTCGGTTCGCACCAGTACCTGCGAATGGACCGAAAGTTTGCGCAAACTTTAGAACCCCATTAAAGTCTATGGGACTCGAATGTTCGAAATCAAAAGTGCTAATTTTAAAGGCTAATATGCAAGTTATTGTCCTAAAAAAGGTTTGCGGACCCGGGTCCTGCCCCAGGGGACATGTATCAATGCAAAAAAAAGTTTAAAAACGGACGTTTTTTTGGGAGCAATGATTTTAATGATGCTTAAAGTGAAATATTACTTTAAATATCGTACCTGGGGGGTGTCTATAGTATGCCTGTAAAGTGGCGCATGTTTCCCGTGCTTAGAACAGTCCCTGCACAAAATTAAATTTTTAAAGGAATAAAAGTCATTTAAAACTGCTTGCGGCTTTAATGTAATGTCGGGTCCCGGCAATATGGATGAAAATCAGTGAGACAAATGGCATGGGTACCCCCCCAGTCCATTACCAGACCCTTTGGGTCTGGTATGGATATTAAGGGGAACCCCGCACCCAAATTAAAAAAAGGAAAGGCGTGGGGCCCCCAGGGCCCTATATACTCTGAACAGCAGTAAACAGGCAGATCATCAAGGCATCAAATGTGAGTGTTAGAGGATACTTGCTCCTAGCCACAAACAGAGGTAGCTTGTTGTTGAATCTGGAGACCAGAATATCCATGTTCAGGGTCCTCCATTTCTGACATATCAGGTTGAAGATGTTGGGGTGAAGGGCCCCTTCTCTTTGGTCCTGGAAGTGGCGACTAAGGTTTTCTGCCTTCGAGTTGTCCACTCTTGGGATGTGGACAGCAGAGATCACTGGACAATGAGTCTCCATCCATGAGATGATCTGGTTTGCTTCCGTCAAGGCTTCAAGACTACTCTTAACACCCTGGTGATTGATGTAGGTCACAGCTGTCCTTGCAAAAGGGCATCCAGTGTTGCAGAGCCATCCTTATTGCTCTGATCTCCAAGATGTTAATGGGTAGCCTGACTTCCACTGATGACCATGTTCCCTGAACTGTGAGGGACTGGAATGCCCCACTCCAGCATAAAGGACTTCCCCATTGTTAAGGCTGTGGCTGGAGATCCACCAAGCTAGGGAATTCCATGCTTGGCTGGACAGGATCACAGGTAGGTTGAGAGAAGAAGCATGCTTGTTGCAAGTTAACAAGATGTTGTGTTGGAGAGGATCAAATGAAGTTAGATGAATTGAAGAGCCATGAAGGAGGCTACCATGAGACCTAGAACTCTCATTGATAATCTCACAAGGAATGTCTCTTTGACTTCAAGTCATGTGCATTAGGTATAACAGAAAGCAGTCTCTTATTTGGGAGGAATATCTTTACTTGAGATTAGGAATGAGCCGAACAACCCCCGGTTCGGTTCGCACCAGTACCTGCGATCGGACCGAAAGTTTGCGCGAACTTTGGAACCCCATTAAAGTCTATGGGACTTGAATGTTCGAAATCAAAAGTGCTAACTTTAAAGGCTAATATGCAAGTTACTGTCCTAAAAAGAATTTGGGGACCCGGGTCCTGCTCCAGGGGACATGTATCAATGCAAAAAAAAGTTTCAAAAACGGTCATTTTTTCGGGAGCAGTGATTTTAATGATGCTTAAAGTGAAAAAATAAAAGCAAAATATTTCTTTAAATATTGTACCTGGGGGTGTCTATAGTATGCCTGTAAAGTGGATTCAGAAGATTTCACCTCACTTTCTGTCCCAATGACAAATGTTTTTTGAAAATTTGGGGTTTTTAGTGAAACAAGGATTGGTGATAAAGCATCAGTGAAGAGGAGACATGTTTTTCCCATATTAACTCTTACAGGAGAGAATTTCCCTTCCTAGGGGTAGATTTCATCTCACTTCCTGTTGCCTCCTTCCGTTTGCAAGAAGGTGTCGTTTGTAAGTTGGATGTTTGAAAGTAGGGACCTGCCCTATATACTCTGCAGAAATTGGGGCCTTAGTTGTTGGTGTTGCCACAACGCTGTAAGCCCTCACAGTTGCTCTTGGTGGGCGCAAGAACGGGCCCTGCTGTGAAGTATTAGATCAAGAAATGTAATTACATGCCATTGTTGAACAGTGGTAGGAAAATTGGGCCTTTGGTGGTGGTGCTGGTGCCACAACACTGTAAGTCCTCACAGTTACTCTTGGTGGGCGCTGGAGCGGCCCTGCTGTGAAACATTATATCAAGAATTGTAATTACATGCACCTGTTGAACAGGGGCAGAAAAATTGGGCCTTTGGTGGTGGTGGTGTTGCCACAACACTGTAAGCCCTCACAGTTACTCTTGGTGGGTGCAGGAATGGGCCCTGCTGTGAAATATTAGATCAAGAATTGTAATTACATGTCCCTGTTGAACAGGGGCCGAAAAATTGAGCCTTCGGCACTGGTGCCACGACACTGCAACCCCTCACAGATGCTATAGTTGGAGCACAGGAATGAACCCTGCTGCAAAGTATTGCATCAAAAATTGTAATTACATGCCCCTGTTAAACAGGGGCAGAAAAATTGGGCCTTGGGCACTGGTGCTGGTGCCACAACACTGCAACCCCTCACATATACTCTAGTTGGAGTGCAGGAATGAGCCCTGCTGCAAAGTATTGCATCAAAAATTCTAATTACACGTCCCTGTTAAACAGGGGCAGAAAAATTGCCACAACACTGCAACCCCACACAGATGCTATAGCTGGAGCGCAGGAATGAGCCCTGCTGCAAAGTATTGCATCAAAAATTGTAATCAAACGCCCCTGTTAAACAGGGGCTGAAAAATTGGGCCTTAGGCACTGGTGCTGGAGCCACAACACTGCAACCCCTCACAGATACTATAGTTGGAGCGCAGGAATGAGCCCTGCTGCAAAGTATTGAATCAAAAATTGTAATTACACACCCCTGTTAAACAGGGGCAGAAAAATTGGGCCTTGGCCACTGGTGGCAGTGCCCAGAACCAAAAATGTTCTTACAAGCTATCAGCATGAAAATTGAGGAGGAAGAGGATTGTGACTTAGCATAACAGGATAGTCACTCAGCATCAGCATGGTCAGTATTGAAGGGATCTCACATTTTAAAAAAGATCAATCGGTTACATCAGCATCAGGTGCTTGGTAGCTGGTGATCCAAGACTGATTCATTTTAATGAAGGTCAGCCGATCGACCGATTCGGTGGACAGGCGCATCCTGTGATCGGTTACAAAGCCTCCAGCAGCACTGAATGTGCGTTTCGAAAGAACGCTGGATACAGGAGGCCAGTAGCTCAATTGCATACTGTGCAAGCTCTGGCCAGTGATCCATCCTCAAGACTCGGTAACCCAGAGGATTTTCGGTGGGAAAGGTGTCCAAGTCTGATCTTGCCCCTAGGTAATCCTGCACCATGTGAATCAGACGCTGGCGATGGTTACTGGAACCGATCAGACCTTGGGGCTGTGAACTAAAAAATGGTCGGAACGCATCGGTCAGACGGCCACCTTCTCCACCGCTCCTTCTGTGACTGACCGAAGCCTCAGCAACACGTTGTCCAGGAGGACCAGGAAATTGTAACCTCCCAGGCTCTGGAAACACCTGGAGGAGATGTTTCATCCTCTGCGACGGTAAGATAAGGTCTGCAACCTTACCCTTGTAACGTGGATCAAGGAGGGTTGCCAGCCAGTAATCATCCCTCCAATTGATACCACGAATACGAGGATCCTTCCGCAGGCCTTGCAGGATCAGGGAGGCCATGCAGTGTAGGTTTGCTGAGGCATTCGGTCCAGAGTCCTCTGAGTCACTAGGGACAACATGATCCGCAGCCACCTCCTCCCAGCCACGTACAAGTCCATGGGTTTCTTCAGACTGTAAATGATCCCTTGAAGACTGCTGCTGATGCTGAGTGCCAGGCTTCACCTCCATGCTGACACAGTCCTCCTCCTCCTCTTCCTGTGTTCGGCAGGCACGCAGGAACACTGTCTGGATAAAGGGGGCCTTGAGAGGTAAGGAAGTCCTCCTCTTCTTCTCTCTGTTCTGCCTCAAGTGCCCTGTCCATTATTCCACACAGCGTGTGCTCCAACAGGTGGACAAGAGTGACAGTGTCACTGATGCATTCACTGTCACTGCTCACCATCCTTGTGGCCTCCTCAAATGGTGACAGGACAGTCCATGCATCCCTGATCATAGCCCACTGGTGTGGGGAAAAAAAACAAGCTCCCCTGACCTGCTGCCATAGTCGCATAGGTACTTATTGATGGCCCTCTGCTCCGTGTGCAGCCGCTGCAGCATGGCCAACGTTGAGTTCCACCTGGAGGGCATGTCATAGATTAGGCGGTTCTTGGGCAGGTTAAATTCCTTTTGGAGGTCAGCCAGCCGAGCACTGGCATTATATGACCTGCGGAAATGCACACAGACTTTCCTGGCCTGCCTCAGGACATCCTGTAAGCCCGGGTACCTGCCCAAGAACCACTGCACCACCAAGTTAAGGACGTGAGCCAAACAGGGCACATGAGTCAGTTGTCCCTGTCGGAGGGCGGAGAGGAGGTTGGTGCCATTGTTGCAAACCACCATACCTGGCTTAAGCTGGTATGGCGTCAACCACCTCTGAACCTGCCCCTGCAGATCTCACAGAATCTCTGCCCCAGTGTGGCTCCTGTCCCCCAAGCACACCAGCTCAAGCACCGCATGGCATCTTTTTGCCTGCGTGCTTGCGTAGCCCCTTGAACGCCTACGGAGCACCGCTGGTTCCAAGTACAAATCAGCACAGGAAGAGGCCATGGAGGAAGAAGATAAGGGGGTGGAGGAGAGAGGTGTGGCAAAATCACCACTAGTAGAATTTTGGAGGCGTGGGGGCGTAACAACCTACAACACTACTGCACCCTGTCCTGCATCCTTCCCAGCTGCCAGAAGAGTCACCCAGTGCGCGGTGAAAGATAGGTAACGTCCCTGTCCATGCCTGCTGGCCCATGAGTCAGCGGTAATATGCACCTTACCACTGACCGCCCTGTCCAGCGAGGGCAAGACATTGCCTTCCACATGCCGGTAGAGAGCCGGAATTGCCTTCCGTGAGAAAAAGTGGCATTTGGGTACCTGCCACTGAGGAACAGTACATTCCACAACCTCACAGAAGGGGTAGAGTCTACCAACTGAAAAGGCAGCAGTTGAAGTGCTAGCAATTTAGCCAAGCTAGCATTCAACCGCTGGGCATGTGGATGGCTGGGAGCGAACTTCTTTAGGCGGTGCAGCAGCTGGGGCAGGGAAATTTGCCTGGTACAATCTGACGTTGGTGTACCGATAGCAGATTGCCGCAAGTACTTGGCTGTGACACACCTAATTCTACACCTTTATTCCTCTCAGTGCAGGTTTCAGAGAGGACTAAAGGTATAGTGGGGTTGGAGATTCCAGCTGATGCCAACGAACTGCATGGCAGGTCGACATATGTCTGGTCAAGCATGTGGTGCCCAAGCGGGTGATGTTTTGGCCACAAAAGATATGCTTGAGACATACGTTGCAAATAGCAGCGGTGGGATCTGATGCACTCGTCTCAAAAAAGGCCCACACCAAAGAACTTTTGGAATAACGCGCAGAGACAGCAGCGCCCTGCACATGCGGAGCTCTGTGGTGTGATGCCGTCGGTGTGCTGCCCTTAAGCTGGCCCCTGGAGGGCATCCTGCCTCGTTGGAGATGTGCCTCCTCCTCCTCTCAGGCACCCACGTGGAGTCAGTGACCTCATCATCCCCTCCCTCCTCATCACTGGAGCAAACCTGGCAGTATGCTGCAGTTGCTATCCTTCTTGGGCACCCCCTCTCTCTGGGCTCACGTTACTGCCTTCCTCTAGCTGGGTACCATCATTGGAGCCTTCAAAACGCTGGGCATCCTCCTGGAGCATGTAATCAACACTGTGGTCAAACAGTTCGGGGGACTCCTCAGGAGGACATGGTGGGGCTAGGGAAGGAGTGACTGATGCCATTGAGCCGAGGGAAGAGGCCCCGTTGGCAGCTGCTTTGCCAGACAAAGTACCCTGAGCCTGGGTGAGAGAGGATGAGGAGGATGAGGACGGCCTGGTCATCCACTCTACCAAGTCTTCGGCATGTTGTGGCTCAACACGGCTAGCTGCCGAAAAAAAGGACAAGCGTGTCCCACGGCCACGTGCTGATGAGGATGCACCGTCTCCACGACCAGCACTGTTGCCTCTAGACACAGAGCCTGCTTGCCCTCTTTTATTGGCTTGTGACTGTCTGCCTCTCCTTGTTGGCCTTCCAGACATACTAATGGCCTGCAGTGAGATGTAGCTGCACAAAGCTGGGATGTATATATATATTGATACTGCAGCTAGCAGAATCAACTGCCTGCCTGTAGTATTATTAGTATGAGAACACCAGCAATTGTCTTCAGGTAGCTTTAGGTGTACACTGTGCAGAGAACACAGTACACTAACTGTAAATATTGCAGCTGCCTGTCTGTGGTACTAATAGGATCAGAAGAACACCACCAATTTTCTTCAGGTAGCTTTAGGTGCACACTGTGCAGAGGACACAGTACACTAACTGTAAATACTTTAGCTGCCTGCCTGTGGTATTAATAGGATCAGAACAACAGCAATTGTCTTCAGGTAGCTTTAGGTGCACACTGTGCAGAGGACGCAGTACACTAACTGTAAATACTGCATCTGCCTGCCTGTGGTACTAATAGGATCAGAAGAACCTCACCAATTTTCTTCAGGTAGCTTTAGGTGCACACTGTGCAGAGCACACAGTGAACTGTAAATACTGTAGCTGCCTGCCTGTGGTATTAATAGGATCAGAACAACAGCAATTGTCTTCAGGTAGCTTTAGGTGCACACTGTGCAGAGGATGCACTACACTAACTGTAAATACTGCAGCTGCCTGCCTGTGGTACTAATAGGATCAGAAGAACACCACCATTTTTCTTCAGGTAGTTTTAGGTCACACTGTACAGAGGACACACTACCCTAACTGTAAATATTGCAGCTGCCTGCCTGTGGTATTAATAGGATCAGAACAACAGCAATTGTCTTCAGGTAGCTTTAGGTGCAGTAGGAAGAGAATAACAGGAACGGATCTAGCTAAACTGAATACAATGTATATATATATATAACACCTAGGATGCATATATATACACAATACACTGTAAGTGCAGCTAACTGATTCGCCTGCCTACTCTATCTAACTTAAATCAAATGACACTGTCTCTCTGTCTATCTCTCCGCCGCCACAACACACTACACAAGGCAGCCACGCAGGCAGCCTGATATAGTGTGGGGCGTGTACTAAACCCCCTGAGCCATAATTGGCCATAGCCACCCTGGCTTTGGCCAATTACGACTCTCTGTACAGAAGGTGCTGTGATTGGCCAAGCATGCGGGTCATAGTGCGTGCTTGGCCAATCATTAGCCAGCAATGCACTGCGATGCCGCAGTGAATTATGGGCCGTGACGCGCCACTCGAATTTGGTGCGAACGGCCCATAGCGTTCGCGATTCAGCGAACGGTTGAACATGGGTTCGACTCGAACTTGAAGCTCATCCCTACTTGAAATGTGTTCAAGATCAGACCCAAATATGCCAGTTGAAGACATGGTTGGAGAGCATATTTTGGAAGCTGATCACACAACCAAAACCTGAGGCATCTGAAATGTCCTATGGACATTTGCAGTTATCTGGAAGGGAGATGAGTCCTTCAGGAGAAGGTCTTCAAGTTAACCTGTGACCTAAATGCCCTGAGTTCTTAGAAGGGCAAAAAGAAACACAACTGTATTTTACACCCCTTTGAAAAAACCAACTGAACCAACAGGTCAGGGATATTTGTAATCCTGAGAGAAGTAAGCTGTACTCACTTAGGAGTGAGGTTGCCCATTTGACTGGGAAGGGGGCTCTGGGGGAGACATGGCAACCTTTGTGGACCAAGTTTTTCGCCAAAAGGGATGGACTTCATATCCATTCTGCTGATTTGTTCTTTGCTTGTTCTAGAGCATCCACACAAAAAGAGCAGAGCAGAAGGCAATTGCTGTATTTGCTCAGTTAAAGCACAGTCCTGGAATACAGCATCATGTTGGTTTTTCTTTGCCCTAGTCCAGTTATCAGCAGTTTGACAGACAGAAATCACAGCGATAGCTGGTTGCAGAGCTGGGCCTGCAAGTGTAAAAAGAAACTTTAAGAGCATCTCAAACTTCCTATCTGAAGAATATTTGAATCAAAACATCTTCAGTTGGTACAGTGAGATGTTTGTTTAAGACTGAGACGGCAGGATCTACCAGAACAGACTACTTTTTCCACTCTATAGAGCTCAGCAATGATCCTAATGCCCCATACACACGGTCGGACTTTGTTCGGACATTCCGACAACAAAATCCTAGGATTTTTTCCGACAGATGTTGGCTCAAACTTGTCTTGCATACACGGTCACACAAAGTTGTCGGAAAATCCGATCGTTCTAAGCGCGGTGACGTAAAACACGTACGTCGGGACTATAAACGGGGCAGTGGCCAATAGCTTTCATCTCTTTATTTATTTTGAGCATGCGTGGCACTTTGTCCGTCGGATTTGTGTACACACGATCGGATCGGAACGGATTTTGTTGTCGGAAAATTTTATATCCTGCTCTCAAACTTTGTGTGTCGGAAAATCCGATGGAAAATGTGTGATGGAGCCTACACACGGTCGGAATTTCCGACAACAAGCTCCTATCACACATTTTCCGTCGGAAAATCCGACCGTGTGTACGGGGCATAAGAGGAGTGGAAATCTTTTCTGGATTGATCCAGTTGTACTAAATTACCCATTCTATTTGTTCTTTAACGGTGAATGTATTTTTGGATTCATCAGATCTCTTTGTATCCAAAAGGGGCATGATGAAATGGAGGAGATTCAAATGCGACATTTCAGAGGTATTTGCAAAGAATTTACAAAAACGTAAATAAATATATACAGTAAATTCCTACTCTGACAATGTCACTTTTTCCGTATTAGCTCCACTTGTGAGAATTTATGTAAAGAATACTGACATGGGTACAAACTTAACCACTTCAGTTCCGGAAGATTTATCCCTTCTTCCCGACCAGGGCACTGCGTTACTTTAACCACTTCAGCCCCGGACCATTTAGCTGCCCAAAGACCAGAGCATTTTTTGCGATTCGGCACTGCGTCGCTTTAACTGACAATTGCACGGTCGTGCGAAGTGGCTCCCAAACAAAATTGACGTCCTTTTTCCCCCACAAATAGAGCTTTCTTTTGGTGGTATTTGATCACTTCTGCAGTTTTTATTTTTTGCGCTATAAACAAAAAAAAGCGGCAATTTTGAAAAAAAAAAGCAATATTTTTTTCTTTTTGTTTTTGCTATAATAAATATCCTCCCCCCAAAAAATATATTAAAAAACATTTTTTTTCCTCAGTTTAGGCCAATACATATCCTTCTACATATTTTTGGTAAAAAAAAAACAAAAATCGCAATAAGCGACACTTTTGACTCCATTTTGGGACCATTGACATTTATACAGCGATCAGTGCTATACATTATAAAGACACTGGCAGGGAATTGGTTAACCAGTAGGGGCGCTGAAGGGGTTAAGTGTGTCCTAGGGATGTGTTCTAACTGTGGGAGGGATGGGCTACGTGTGACACGACACTGATCACTGCTTCTGATCACAGGGAGCTGTGATCAGCGTTCTGCCACTAGGCAAAATGGGGAATACTTGTTTACATCAGCATTTACCCATTCTTCCTCTCCGTGAGACAATTGCAGGACTCCCAGCAGACATCGAGTCCGCGGGACCCGCGGTCACACTAACGGAGGTCGCGACGGGGGACGTACCCGTACGTTATTATGCCCAGCCGTGCCATTCTGCCGACATATATCGGAGTGACGTGGTCCTTAAGTGGTTAACTGACAATTGCGCAGTCGTGCAACACTGTACCCAAATAACTTTTTTTCCTTTTTTCCCACAAATGGAGCTTTCTTTTGATGGCATTTGATCACCTTTGCGTTTTTTATTTTTTGCACTATAAACAAAAAACGACCAACAATTTTGAAAAAAAAATATATGTTTTACTAATTATTTCCCATATCCCTGTATGTTGTGTTCTTTAAGATGCACATCCAAGAGTCTCTTAAAAATATCCATACTCCCAGCTGCCACCACCAATTGTGGAAGAGAGTTCCACATCCTTATTGCCCTAACAGTGAAAAAAACCCTGCATAGTTTAAGGTTAAACCACTTCTCCTCCAATCTCATTGTTTGGCCCGTGTCCTCTTACACTCTTTGAGACCGAAATGTTTTTTTCCTATGCTGGGATCACCATTGAGGTATTTGTAAATCGCTATCATATCTCCTCTCAAGTGTTGTTTCTCCAGCGAGAATAGATTTAGTGCTTGCAGTCATTCCTCGTAATTGAGGTCCTCCAGTCCCCTTATTAGTTTTGTTGCCCTTCTTTAGACTCTCCAGTTCCAGCACATCCCTTTTGATGATTGGTGACTAGGGATGGGACGAACGGGTCAGTTCAGACCCAAATAACAAACCACATTAGTTTTGCGCGCGTTACTGGCAGGGCGTCGGCAATTGGTTAACAAATATATACCTCTACAGAAAATATTACATACAAAGACACATGGTCCTATTTATGAAGCAGTATTATTTATTGAACACACACATTATACAATTACAGTGCTGGACGAAAAAGTAAGGCAGGTCATCCATTTTACAATTTTTTTTCATTCAACCAGTGGGAACGTGTGCCAATTTCTCCCTTTCACACGTTCGATGTGGATGTGGGAATCCTGCCGCTGTGCTATTCTATTCTGTTCAAGGGAGTCTTCACCGCTGGCAGAATACATTGATCAGTGTTGCCAGCTATAGCTGGCCGCACTAATCAGGCAAAAAAAGCCAACAAACTGGTTGTACAGAAGTCAATCGAGAGATCGACTTCTGTACAACTAGCCTGCCCATAGACCAATCGAGATTCAGACGGTCCCTGCTGAACCAGCCGAATTTCAATCCATTAATGGCTGTCTTAAAGTGGTTGTAAACTCTCCCCGACAACTTTATCCCAGGTAAATCAGCATAAAAAACCCCTAATGAACACTGCTTGTAGATATCTCCTTACTTGCTTAGTATTGCTGTAATCCTTTTTGTTCTTTAGAATGACTTCACTGAGCATGCCCAGATCTCCCCTGATTTACGGCACACTCTGTGTACTTGTCTGTCTATTATCAGATCTTCCTAGGGCACAACACTGACATCCCACGAGACTGCATTATCACTCAGAGCTTCCTACTACACCTCATGTGACCATGTCACATCACATGAAGTGTAAACTTGGACAACAGACAAGCATTACTGCAGCCTTATCAGCTGAAGCTGATAAGACTGACACATGCAAACAATAGATAATAGGCATACTATGAAATACTATGAGCAGGAAAGCAGGGTTGCCATAGAAACGTTGGATTAAGAAGGAGGCTTGGTTAACAGTACAGGAAGTGCTCAATGTAAGGGCGGAAATACACTCTACTGTGGACTCAGAAAACAATACTTAAGATGGCTCTGCCTTAACCCTTGGAAACAAGTTTTTTAAAGTTTCTTTAAACAGTAATATGCGATTTGGGCTGGATTACAGTGGCTATAATTTGATAAATACTTATTATAATGGACTAAATGAAAAGCAGCATCAGAGTGGGAGGGTTCACTTCCTCTTTAAGTGAGCCCATAAACAAATTACTTCAACGAAAGCTAATTGGAGTCAGTAGTTTGCACACCTGGAGTCCAATAATGAAATGAGTTTGGAGGTGGGTTTGAGGCCGGGTTCACACTGGTATGACACAACAGTCGTACCACTTTGGATCTGACTTTGCCCTGCAATTTGAAGTCCGACATGCCTCCGACTTCAATGAACAGGGATCCGACTTTGATCCCCGACAACACCAAGCACTGTGTCTAGTATGAATCTTTAGGGGGAACTCCATGTTAAAAAAGAAAAAACGGCATTGGTTCCCCCTCCAAGAGCATACCAAGCCTTTCGGTCTGGTATGAATTTTAGGGGAACCAATACGCCGAAAAAACGGCCTGGGGGTCCCCCCAAAATCCATACAAGACCCTTATCCGAGCACACAGCCTGGCAGGTCAGAAAAGGGGGTGGAGATGAGGGAGCACTCCCCCCTGAGCCGTACCAGGCCACATGCCCTCAACATGGGGGTGTGGGTGCTTTGGGGCAAGGGGGCCCCAAAGCACCTTGTTCCCATGTTGACGAGGACAAGGGCCTCTTCCTGACAACCCTGGCAGTTGGTTGTCGGGGTCTGCGGGAAGGGGGCATATCAGAATCTGGAAGCACCCTTTAACAAGGGGACCCCCAGATCCCAGTCCCCCACCCTATGTGAATGAGTATGGGGTACATTGTACCCCTACCCATTCACCTAAAAAAAGTGTAAAAAATAAAACACATTACACATGTTTTTAAAGTAATTTATTAAGCAGCTCCGTCGTCTCTTCCGATGTCTTCTCCCCTCTGAGGCTCTTCTGCCTGCTTCGCCAGTTCTTTTCCCCTCTCCGGGTCTTCTCCGCTCTGTGCTGATGTCTTCTAGCCCTCTCCAGTTCTTCTCCCTCTGCCCGCTGAGTCTTCTCCGCTGTGTTCTCCCTCTGTTCTTTTTCCGATGTTGACTCAACGCTCTCTCTCGCTGTAATGCTGGGTGCGCGGTGTGCCACTACTTATATTGGCACGGGGCTGGGTCACCGGAGGCGCACCCCTTTTGACGTCACCGCCCATCATGCCCCTGGTTAGTGATGTAATAAGGGGCGGGGCCTCCGGGTGAAGTCACACGGTGACCCCGCCCCATGCCAATATACATTAGTGGCACACTGCGCACCCGGCATTAGAGCCGGAGAGAGCGTCGAGTCAACATCGGAAGAAGAACAGAGGGAGAACACAGTGGAGAAGACCGGGAAAAGAGCGAGCAAAAGAACGAAAAGACAGGTAGGAGACCTGGCAGAAGACAGCGGACAGAGGGAGAAAAAACTAGAGAGGGGAGAAGAACCGACAGAGGCAAAAGACGTCAGCAGAGGAGGCAGAAGAGCCAGAGAGGGGAGAAGTGATCGGAAGAGACGACGGAGCTGCCCTAATAAATTACTTTAAAAACCCGTGTAATGTGTTTTATTTTTGACACTTTTTTAGGTGAATGGGTAGGGGTACAATGTACCCCATACTCATACACATAGGGTGGGGGGTCAGGATCTAGGGGCCCCCTTGTTAAATGGGGCTTCCAGATTCCGATAAGCTCCCCGCCCGCAGACCCCGGAAATCAACAGCCAGGGTTGTCGGGAAGAGGCCCTTGCCCTCATCAACATGGGGACAAGGTGCTTTGGGGTGGGGGGGACACAGGGCCCCCCTGCCACAAAGCACCCACCCCCCATGTTGAGGGCATGCGACCTGGTACGGTTCGGGGGGGCGCTCGCTCATCCCCTCCCCCTTTCCTGACCTGCTGGGCTGCGTGTGGGTCTGGTATGGAATTTGGGGGGACCCCATGCCGCGTTTTTGGCGTGGGGGTTCCCCTTAAAATCCATACCAGGCCAAAGGGCCTGGTATACTCTTGGAGGGGAAACCTATGCCGTTTTTCTTTTTTAATTAGGCATGGACTTCCCCTTCAAGATCATCAGAGCACAAGTTGCATGCCAAAGTCGGATCAGTTAAGACCGTGATCCGACTTTGATCCGACTTCAGTGATATTCAATGGGCTGAAATAGGATCAAAGTCGGACCAAAGTAGTGCACGGAGCATTTTCAAAGTCGGACCGACTGTGTCAGAACAGTTAAGACGGCTTCCATAGGGAAACATTGATTTTCACACGTCATGTGACATAAGCTCCCAATGACGGAGCGTCTGTCGTACCAGTGTGAACCCGGCCTTAGAGCTACTTTCAATTGATAAAAGACATAAACATTTTAATATTGTTGTTCATAGGAAACATCAGCTGATGTGAACCATACCTTGCAAAAAGGAGCTCTCTGAAGATAAATGATCAAGAGTAGTTGATCTGCAAAAGGCTGGAAAAGAATACAAAGCAATATCAAAGTGTTTAGGCATCCATCGGTTGACAGTCAGTCGACAGGTCATTACACAGCATCTGTGTCTGGGCTCTGGGCCAATCCAAAAGGCCCATTTTCTTTTTCTGTATCTAGTCTGTGGTGGATTTACTTTTATGCTTAGGGTCATTGCCCTGCTGTATCACCCAACTTCTACTAAACTTAAGCTGATAGACAGTCACCCTGACTTTATCCTGTAGGATATTTTGGTAAATTTGGGAAATCATTTTTAAAGTCAAAGTCTTGCGTACGGTAGACTCATGAACAGGGATATTTTCCAGTTCCAGTGATGTCTTCAAGCTATAGCTGTTATTCATGGGTACTTTACCTCACTGAGGATTCTACATTGTGCCTTGGGAGTCATCTTAGATGGGCGCCAACTTCTAGGAAGTAGTTACAGTACTAAACAGTTTCTATACATAGAGATTTTGTCCAACTGTCAACCGATGGATGCCTAAACACTTTGAGATTGCTTTGTATCCCTTCACAGCCTTATGCAGATCAACTACTCTTGCTCATATGTCTTCAGAGAGCTCCTTTTTGGGTTCACATTTTACATTCCAACTAATTCTGAAGGGGTTTACATACTTTTACCCACTAAAATTATGACCCATAGTATACATGAGCAGAGTGTAGGTGATAGGTTCTGTTTAAAACAACATCAAAGTCTATTAAACCCTAATCTCACCTCTACACTGTTGAATATGTAAATACTTTACTTTAGTGTGCATGATCTGGGCACAGGTTCATTTTACCTACATGTTTGCATCAGAACACAATATTTAACTGCTTTCTTATCTGGGCTATAGTCGAAAGGCCGTTACAGGGTGGTTCTCCAGTTCTGGGAAGATGTCAATGGACGACCTCCCACGTGCGAAACCTCTCACATACCCCCTGGGGCACGCATCAGAAGCCCTTTTGTACACAGCTGATCACAGACTGAGGTAAAGGGCCAATCACAGTGGCCCTTTACCATGTGATTATCTGTGTCTAATCACAGCTGGTCACATGTAAACAGCCTTGCCAGTTATTAGCATTTCTTTCCTCACACTACATTTCTTTCCTTATGCTGTCTCTGCATGAGGAAAGGAGAGCAAATAACCAGCAAGTCTTTCAAGGCACACTGAGTACACACAGTGCTCTGATTATCAGTGCAGCCCCATCAGTGCTGTCTCATTAGTGCAGCCTTGTCAATGCCTCCTCATCAGTGCCCATCAGTGCCGGCTCGTTAGCGCACAGTGAAGAAGAAAAATTACTTATTTGCAAAATTTTATAACAGAAACTAGGAAAAACTTTTCACAATTTTCAGTCTTTTTTTCATTTGTTTATCAAAAAATAAAAACCCATACCACCAAAAAAAATATAAAAAGTTAATTTGAGTACAGGGTAGCATGACTGCACAATTGCATTCAAAGTGTGACAGCACTGAAAGCTGAAAATTGGCTGGGCAGGAAGGGGGTGAAAGTGTCCGTTACTGAAGTGGTTAAAAGAAAAACCTGTTGCTAGAGCTGCTCAGGTACCCCTGGCAATGTCATTGTTTGTCCGGCCCCTATCGTCATTTTGCAGGACAGCATTGTTTTTATTTAAATGTGGATAAAATCTAAATAAATGTAAAGTTAAAAAAAGGAATTCATATACTGAATGCTATCATTACACATAATAAGCACAAAAACCTATCCAAATAAAAAAAAAATCACAATAGTGGTCCTTTAAGCCTTTCCATAGCTTGACTGTTAGATTTGCTGATTAGAATACTGAGATATAGAAGGGTTAATGTATAAACACCAACCTGAATAAATCATCCTCTCAAGACGCAGCAGACTCGGTGGCGCTGCTGACACATGTCGGTATAAAATACACAAATACGAGATAAGAGACTGCATACTTGCATCACTTTATGACTGAGCTGAAATATATTAAAATGGCATATTTTAGAGAGACTTTTTTTTTACTAAGTATACGTTACTGCTATGGGTGTCTCGCCCACCACTGATCTGGAATGCAGAGACCACCAACAAATCTATTAATAAGAGCCTGCTATAAGATCAAAATAATGTGATTTATAGAGAACTGATGTTTTAAAGAATACATGCTCAATAATCTTTAAAGAGGATATATTTCTTTCAGGATTCTGAGCGATTTGGAGGCAAAAAAATTATTTTTCTACATTTCCATTTCTAGAGCCTAACATGGGGTCAACATTGTGACTCTACAGTATAATTACACTGAATTCTACTGCCTATGGCTTCTATGCTCAGCTAGGACTGAAAACAAAAATTAACCACTTGAGATCTGCGCTATAGCCGGCTACAGCGAGGACCTGCTTTGCCGGTGTTCTGCCGAGAAAGTTCCGCTCGGCGGATTAGTTCCCCCCTCTACTGCGCATGCGCAGTAGGTATCGGCCGAAGCAGAACAGCTGAAAATCAGCTGTACACGGCGCCTGTAAGAGGGCCCCTCGCGGGCTCGCTTCGCTCGCCACGCTTCGGGCACGGCCTCGCTGCGCTCGACACTTTTAGATTCCCCCTCTAGGTCCACTTGGATACTGAGGAAGGAACCTGGACCCAGAGCGCAGGCGCCGTGTACAGCTGATTGAAGCGTTTGAACTTCGGCTATCTCTGGCGGCCGACAGTAGTACGTACTGCGCAGGCGCTGCGCCTGCGCAGTACAGGGGGGGAACCTATCCGCCGAAGGAACTTATTCGGCAAGACACCGGGACGACGTCTATTGACGTCGTCCCGTGCCCGAGCGGCCTGCACACCCCCTGCAGGCCACGCGCGGCGCGCTCTGTGATCAGCGAGTCTATGAGACTCGCTGGATCACAGATTGGAGTAAGGGCTCGATCCCGACCCCTTACCACGTGATCAGCTGTCAGCCAATGACAGCTGATCATGTGACGTCAACAGAGCCGGTAATCTGCTATTTTTTCTCCTCGCGCTGACAGTGTGAGGAGAAAAAAAAAAAGCCAATCACCGGCGTCCGTGAGAGGGACATCAGTCCCAATCACGGAGATTTGCTGCCAGATCACCAGTGCCCATCTGTGCCCTCTGCCAGTGCCACCTAGCAATAGGCAACAGTGCTGCCTACCAGTGCCCACCAGCGCCACTCATCAGTGCCCACAGTGCCACCCATCAGTGCCACCTATCAGTGCCCACAATCAGTGCCAGAACAACAGTGCTGCACATCAGTGCCACCTATCAGTGCCCATCAGTGTCACCTACCAGTGCCCATCAGTGCCACCTATCAGTGCCACCTATCAGTGCCCATCAGTGCCATCTATCAGTGGTACCTATCAGTGCCCATCAGTGCCACCCATCCGTGCCACCCATCAGGGCCCATCAGTGCCATTTTATCAGTGGCCATCAGTGCCGCCTTATCTGTGCTCATCAGTACCGCCTTATCTGTCCCCATCAGTGCCACCTTATCTGTGCCTATCAGTGCCACCTTAACTGTGCTTATCAGTGCCCATCAGTGCAGCCTATCAGTGCCCACCAGTGCAGGCTATCAGTGCCCACCAGTGCCACCTCATCAGCGCATATCAATGAAGGAGAAAAATTACCTGTTTGCACCATTTTATAACAAACTATTAAACATGATTTTTTTTTTTTCAAAATTTTTCATATTTTTTTGTTTGTGTAGCAAAAATAAAAATCCCAGCTGTGATTAAATACCACCAAAAGAAAGCTCTATTTGTGGGAAAGAAATGATAAAAATTTAATTTGTGTACAGTGCTGTATGATCGCGCAATTGTCATTCAAAGTGTGACAGTGCTAAAAGCTGAAAATTGGTCTGGGCAGGAGGGGGGTTTAAGTGCCCAGTAAGAAAGTGGTTAACAAAACTCCCTCATGTCCCTCATTTTCCATTTGTACACAAATGGAAAATGGAGTTTGTAATATCTAAGTATTTTTTAAAATAGACTGGTATATTTATCTTGTAACGCATTACTTTATTTAATATTTGGAAAATAAATGTTAAGTGCATCTTAAATTTATAATCAATTCTCAGTTTCAACATTTTTGTTCACTATAAATATCATTGAAATTTGTTTTTGAAGGAACTGTATGTGAATTGTAAAGCAGTTAAAGTGGTTGTAAACCCTTACATATACCCAGTGAACTGACTGGCCCCAGGTGATACACAGATAAAGCAAAACCTCCTACATAAGTTTTACCTGTCTATCTGCAGTCTTCTCTTCTCTACATCTATTCAAAGTGCAGAAATTATAAAGATTTATAAAGCTTGTCCGAGAGTTCAAGGAAAAGGGGGCAGAGAGCTGAAATAACACTCTGCAGAGCTCAGTGAGGAGAGCTCTAAGAGCTGATTGGAGGATAGAGACACGCCCCCTTCACACAGCTACAGAGCTGAGACTGTCAATCTCCTGAAGGTCCCTCCCCTGTCACCATTTCCTCTTGGTGTCAGGAAAACTTGCCAGAATTGATTTATGCTGATAGCAGAGGAGGATTGAAGCAGACAGAAATGAAACTTAGCGCTCTAAATTGAGACAAGTACACACTATAGAGGGACATGCTTTGTTCATTTCGTATCTGAGGTTTACAACTTTAAGTGCAAGAACCCTAAATCATCTGGATATCTGATTTCAAAAGGCATCAAAGTGTAGTATGTTTTGCAGTGAAAAAACTCAAAGTTTAGATGAATGTATTTATTGACTCTTGAACACCTCAGATCAGTGTCTGTTCAGGACAATAATATCCAGGCTGGGTTCACACTATTGCGAATTGGATGCGGAGAAACCACATCCAATTCGCAATAGCAGGAGATTTTTACCAGCTCTCTATGGAGATGGTTCACATATCTCCACTGCGGCTTCAGTGCGAATTTGCACAGGAGCCATGTGCATCTATTGATCCGTTTCAGGTCCGAATTCAGCCAAAAATTCAGGCTGAAATCGGACCTGAAACGGTTAATGGGGACGCACCAGACCCCTGCTGTGAGCCACATGTGAAGATAGTGTGAACCTAACCTAAACCAGGGTTTGCAAAGGGGGTTCCTCCAGCAGACACTCCAACTTACCTTCAAAAAGCATGTATTTTCTCAGAGAGAAGGCAAGCAGTGGAGCTTGTGTGCACAATACATAAACGTGCATTCAGCAGGGTCAGCGTGCATGATTATGGCACCAGCATTCCACAGAATAATGTGCTGCTATTGGATTTTCCAACTGCTTGCTTCAGGTCTGTGGCTCATATACAAACATTACAGATTGATTGTATAGCCTCCTTTAAATTTACTAACATTAATGTAGCGTGAGGACCTACCTGATTCCATATATATATTTAACCAATCATTTTGAAAGGCCCTCACACTACATTGATGTTAATAAATGTGGAGGAGACAGCACAAAAATTGCATATATTTAGGCTGTAATATGTAAGGCCAGCTTATGCCGCGTATACACAAGGGGACTTTACGGCAGACTTTGTCTGGCGGACTTTTCGATGGACTTTCCGAATGAACGGACTTGCCTACACACGATCAACCAAAGTCCGACGGATTCGTACGTGATGACGTACGACCGGACTAAAACAAGGAAGTTCATAGCCAGTAGCCAATAGCTGCCCTAGCATTGGTTTTTGTCCGTCGGACTAGCATGCAGACGAGCGGACTTTTCGACCGGACTCGATTCCGTCGGACAGATTTGAAACATGTTTCAAATCTAAGTCCCTCAAACTTTTGAGAAAAAAAGTCCGCTGGAGCCCACACACGATCGAATTGTCCAACAGACTCAGGTTCGCCGGACCAAGTATGCCGTAAAGTCCGATCGTGTGTACGCGGCATTAAGCTGTTCACATTTAGCGATACTCAACTATGCATCGTCCCTCATGAAACTATGTAGCTAATGAGGGTGCCGTGTCTGCGATAAATGCCACCCAAGGTGGCCATTTTAAAGCCCCCCCAGAGACGCTGAACCAACACTTTTAACAGGTTCAATGTCACTGAAAAGGCTTGTCTGCTGCACATGCTAGCACAACTCCTAGCAGTGGGCTCAGTAACAATGGGTCTGTTTTTTTTTTGTTTTGTTTTTTAAGTCCTGTGGTGTAGTGAAACACACTCACAAAAACATAACACCCAATGCAAAAAAAGAAAAAGTGTGCACACAAAGGTGAGAACACAAAAAGTGCACAGGGTGTACACATGGTCCTCCTTCGAAGATAAAGAACCCTTGCCTTGACCCTTTCTTTGGGAGACCAGCCGAAACAGACCAACCCCAAGTACTAGGTGGGGCTCCCCCAAAGGGACGACCCATGGGAGGGAGAGAACCTGACCAAATTCCCCCCCCCCCCAAGACTTTCAGGGCAGGCCCGAGGACCTACCTTCTATGAGAAAGTGCATACAGTGCTGTGTGAAAACAATGGGCCTGTGGTTTTTCCAGGCCCAGCATTAGTGAGCTCTGCTGAAGATAGAATATCCAGTAACCATGAAGGCTGCTTGAGTTGAATGCCTCAACTGAACTTATGGGTGGCACAGTCCTGCTAACAAAAGAACAGAGAAACAATGTATATGAGACACTAAAGATCACAGCTCAGGCAGGTCATCAAGGTATTAAGAAATGTATTAGGCAGGCTACCAATGGTTATTGCTTACACAAGGTGCATTGGCGACACACAACACTGGACAGCACTGGATTCTTATCTGACATGTGCTATACAACTAATGTGAGTATCATGTAGGAAACAGATCTTCATATAGCCTACTGACTTGGAAGCAAACAATTTGAGCTATCTGAAAATGGGCAGTATAACCCCTGACCCTGCTCTTTGAAAAGTCGTGCAAGGGTAGCTTGTCAGGGAAATAGATATCATGAGTGAAGCAGGGAAAAAGCATCAGAAGACTACCAAAATTATTATTCTGGACAGTTGTTGGATCTTACTTTTGATAGCAAAGATTATGACAGCAAAATGGATTAACAACATTACCCACCTAACTAAACGTATTGCTTTTTATAAACACTGCTCATGTTGTTTCCTTGGTGTTTCACGACCTACCCTGATAACCTTTGGAAGCCTGCAATATTTGTGACAAATACAGCTCCCATGCTTATATAAAAGATGGAAAAATCTCCAAGGTAAATATAGAATATGTAACATTTAATGCATGTAATCAATTACAAATGTACATGAATTATCAATTCAAGAAAAGTCACCTGAAAATAATTCATTTAGTGTGCAATATTTAATGCCATTGTGATCTCTACCAACAACTGTTCGGCAAAAGGGGATGTTTTTTCTATTGCTGCTCATTGTGGTCTGTGGCTTTAATATTAGTGAACTTGCCATTAGTGTTAAAGTGATTGCTTACACATTTGCTCAAGGTTTGATAAAACAAGGGAATAAGTCCTAGCTTTAGGTTATTGTAGGTTAAATCCTACATTAAATCAACAGATAGCAGCGCAGGTCTCAATATAACTAAAAAACACAATGCAAATCAAATCAAATTTGTCCTTTGAGCAATATTGCAGCTCTTGGTGAGGGATATACAGTCTATTTGTAGGGCAGCTTTGCAAGGGGAGGTGAAGCCACTCCAATATGTGAAAAAGGAAAAACAGCAAACAGGCACCTCTTAGTTAGTTTGTAGTATTTAATGGCAAAAAGGGCATTAAAAACACTCACATTTCATGACATATTAGTCCGATGCAGGGGATAGCAGTAAAAGCCATGGATGATCTCTGCATTTGTAGGTGGAAGGGAGCCTTGTTCCTCTGTATTGTCTGCCGTTTGTGGAGCGTATACTTCCGGGATCTGATCGTGATCCAGAATGAGGCTTGCACCTCAGCCAGGCAATCGAGGGGAGCGCTGGAACGCAGAGTCAGTAGTATGCGTTGTACTGCCGTTAAGCAACGCTGTAGAATTTGTGGCAGAAACGGTCGTGGACCAGGTCAAGATGACGGCGAAGATGATGGCTCATTCCATCACAGCCTGCAGGGCTGAGGGGTTAAAGGTCGGCCAATAATGCTTCAAAAGACAGTCTGTGTTCAGTGCCGTTTAACCAGAAGCTGCTCTTCAGGAAAGCTTTAGAATCTGCAATTCAGTGGGTGCCTGGGAGCAAGTTGGGCCTAATCCCGCAGGAGAGAAGACAACGGCAGCCCTTTCGGTTTAATAAGAGGTCCAAGGAAGGGTTCAGAGGCCAGTGCTTACAGGCCTGGTAGGCCATTCTTCATGCAATGGAAGGTTGCCAGCTCACCCTTCCAGAAACCCTCTAAGCCCAGGTCCAACAAAGCTCCTAAGGGTTCAAACAAATGCTTCTGAAGGTATCTCCTCTCAACCCTCACAAGTAGGAGCAAGACTAGCCCGTTTCGAGAGGGCTTGGGTGGACGAAATACAGGATGCCTTTTGACTATCATTCGGTCAGTTTATCATCTCGAGTTCGGAACAAGGCCCCCTCAGACCTTTTTTATAGAAACTCGATTTCCAAAGGATTTGGAGAAGAGGCAATCTTTGCAAGTGTATATGAAGGAGCTGTTGACAGCAAAGGCCATCCTTCCGATTCCAAGACAATAAAGGGGTCGAGGGGTGTATCGCCCTCTATTTTTGGTGCCAAAAGCTTCAAGGGGCTTCAGACCAGTATTGGACCTCAAAATTCTGAATTCCTATATGAAGGTTCCACCATTCAAAATAGAGTTATTGGAAAGATTATTTTGGTTGTTAAGGAAGGAGACTGGATAGTTTCCATTGATCTAGCGGATGCTTATCTTCATGTTCCCATAGATGCATTTGACCATCACTTCCTCAGGTTTTCCATAGAAGGCTTGCATTTCCAGTTTCAATGTCTCGAGTTCGGTCTCTGCACGGATCCCAGAACGTTTTCAAAGCTACTATCGGCTGTCATCGCAACTCTTAGAGTCAAGGGGTGCAAATATTCCATTACTTGGATGATATGCTACTTCTGTGTCCATCAAAGGAGCTCCTTTTAGATTATGTGACACTCACCTGCGAAACGCTCACTCGTTTCAGATGGTGATCAATTTTTGGAAGTGTCAGATACATCCGACCCGAATATTGGAATATCTAGGAGTACGATTCAACACAGATCAGGGTCGTGTTTTTCTTCATTAGAGGAAGATCCTGGAGATCCAGTCTCGGACAAAGGAAGTGATGGCCAGGTTTCATTAATAAAAAGTATTAAAAAAAAAAAAAGAGGAGGAGGTTTCAATGCAACTTTCTTCTTCAATGGGATTGTCATTCCTTAATCCAGAAAATCTGCCGATTCCGATAATCTGGTCTCTGATTTGGTGGACGGTGTCTCGCAATTTTTCCCATGGAGTCCCCTTGAAGGCCTCAGAACCAATAGTGGTGACAACCAATGCCAGTCTGATAGGCTGGGGGGCACACTGCCTGGGGCAGAAAGCTCAAGATCGGTGGAAGCCACGCAGGCGAAGAGTTCATATTTTTGGGATTTGAAGGCTGTCAAGCGTGCTCTCTTAGGGTTCCAACCTGTATTGCAAGGTCGAGCTGTCAAGATCCTATCGGACAACAAAACTATGGTGGCTTATGTGTTTCGTCAAGAGGGCACAAGAAGTCTGCCTCTTCTTCAGGTGGCGTGTCAAATCTTTGGGTGGGCGGAGAGGAATCTCGACTCCCTTACAGCATCCTATCTCCCAGGGCCCGAGAATGTTTTGGTAGATCGCTTGAGTCGAAGCCTTGTGGATCACAAGTGGGACCTTAACCCCAAATATCTACGCAAGATTTTCAGAATCTGGGGGATGCCTTCAATAGATCTTATGGCATCAGAGAAGAATTTCCAACTTCCTCGCTTCTTCTCCCGGGCCTGGCATCCTCAGGCGTTCAGTCAAGATGCTCTGTCCAAGCCTTGGAGTTTCCCCTTGGTGTATGTGTTCCAGCCTTCTCCATTGGTTCCCAGAGTCCTATTGAAAATTCAGCAGGAAAGGGTCACAGCAATAGTAATTCTACATTACTGGCCCAGAAGGTCATGGTTCTCGCTTGGCTAGAGGAAGATATGCTCTCCAATCCCACTGCCTCCTTGTCAGGATCTCCTTCTGCAGGGGCTGGTCTGTCATTCGAGACCCAGGAAGCTGAAATTAATGGCTTGGAAATTGAGAGGAGATCTTTAAGTGGGTTGGATCTCACAGACCGAGTAGTGGATACATTATTACAGGCTCGTAAGAAGTCAACAAACTTGACTTATCACTGGATTTGGAATGCTTTCTGCCACGTATCAATAGAAAAGGGTTGGGACCTTGGATCCCCTTCGGTAGCGAACATTTTGGAATTTCTGCAGGATGGTCTCAATAAGGGGTTAGCCTATAATTCCTTAAAGGTCCAGGTCTCCGCCTTGTCAGCTATGTCAAGTAGAAGATGGGCTCTGCATCCGTTGGTGATCCGTTTTTTTGAGGGCAGCCAAAAAAAATTAGACCTACATTGACATCTTTTTTTCCGAAATGGAACTTAACGCTGGTCTAGAGAGCTTTGCTGGCTCCTCCTCCAGCTTCCTCCTGTTCATTATTTCATTTAACACTAAGGACAGTTTTTTTGATAGCCATTGCCTCGGCTAGAAGAGTCTCCAAATTGTGCGCTTTCTCCTCTAAAGAACCATATTGTTTCATTCTCCCAGATAAGATTGTACTTAGACCAGTAACAAGCTTTCTACCTAAGGTCGCCACATCATTTCATATGAATTGGGAGACAATTCTCCCAGCCTTTCCGGCAGATGCATCAGAGGATGAGTGGAGGAAGTTAGACCTGGTCTCTGCTATATCAACCTACCTGGAGCGGACAAAAAGCTTTTGAAAACAAGATCAGCTGTGGGTTTTCCCAATGGGGCCAAAAAAGGGTATGGCGGTATCATCTAGATTTGTGACTTCCTGGATTGTCAAGACCATACAAGTTGCATACAAGACGCTGGGCTTCCTCCTCCTTCAGGGATCAAAACGCATTCGACTAATGCCGCGTACACACGAGCGGACTTTACGGCAGACATTGCCCGGCGGACTGGATTTCGTCAGACAATTCGATCGTGTGTGGGCTCCAGCGGACTTTGTTTTCTCAAAAGTTGGACGGACTTAGATTTGAAACATGTTTTAAATTAATCCGTCGAAATCGAGTCCGGTCGAAAAGTCCGCTCGTCTGTATGCTAGTTCGACGGACAAAAAGCCACGCTAGGGCAGCTATTGGCTACTGGCTATGAACTTCCTTGTTTTAGTCCGGTCGTACGTCATCACGTACGAATTCGACAGACTTTGGTGGATTGTGTGTAGGCAAGTCCGTTCATTCAGAAAGTCCGTCGTAAAGTACGTCGAAAAGTCCGCCGGGCAAAGTCTGCCGTAAAGTCCGACCGTGTGTACGCGGCATAAGGGTATGGCAGCTTCCTGGGCGGCGTATGCTAAAGTCACACCTGAAATAGTTTGCAGAGCAGCAAGCTGGAGCACGCCCAACACCTTTACTAGGCATTACAGGCTGAATGTGGCTCGTCCTCCTGAGGAAACATTTATCTCTACAGTTATTGCGGAGGCTGTTGCCCATTAAAAAGTTTGAGTAGCATTGCATTGGGCATTTGGCTTATTTTGTATCCCCCCCCCCTCTTAAAGTGGTTAAGCCACTCTAACTTGTATACACCATCAGCACTGCCTCCTATTGCAGTATCCCCCTCTGTGTGTGATTTATAAATATAAATGCTGCAAATACCTCATTTCACAGCAGAGATTGCATCACGACTGACAAGTTTTCTCCTTTCCTCCTCTGAGAGATGCAGTGGGAGGGGCTAAGATTCCTCTGCTGATGCCGGAGGGGAGGAGAGAGCTGGTTGGTCATGTGATCGCAATCTCGGCTGTGAAATGAGGTATTCGCAGCATTTATATTTATAAATCATTCATCATAGAGATGAGCAGAGGCCATCTTTCCTTCGCCCATCTCTGTGCCTAGCCGCCGGCAGCACCGCATCGGTTCATGGAGCTACCGATTGCCCAGGTAAGCCCGGGATCCACTGGAAAGCGGCGGGAGGGGTGGCAACCTTTCCCGTCGCTTTTAAAAGTGATCCAGCAGCGGTGGCCGTTCTGACCACTTTTATCAGAAAAAGCGGCGTCTAAGGGAAAAAATTATACCAGGTTATGGCATCTAGCTGCAGCAATAACCCCAGTATTAAAGTAATTACGAAGTAATGTCAAAGTAATTACGTATTTTCCCAGGTAGGCGATCAGCAAGTGGTTAAGCAAGTCCGTGTGAATGAAGACTTTGTATTTTCTTTTTCTACTAGCTGAACTAGATGGACTTGTGTCTTTTTCAACCTTACTAACTATATAACTACTGTATGTAAGACACATAAAGCCGATAATGATTCATAAATATACTGCAAATACATTCATTTATAATACTCCAATTGTATTGTTTTATTTGCTCTCTGATGATCATTGCATCATTACAGACCAAAATACATCTGACATTGTCAAAGTAGTGTTAGAGGACTGACTTTGCTTTTTTATTTTTTCTTACATCTAATCTAAGTTGGGCACGCATGGATCGAATTTAAAGTGGTTATAACCCCCCCAAAAAAGGGATCCTGTTTCCTTATAGCAGGTTAAACAGCACAGTGCTTGTGCTGTCTAACTTGTCCCTCTCTAAGCTGTAAAATACCTGGCTGATCCTGCCTGGTTCTGCCCTCCCCTTTGTAAACTGACCACGGTTTCTCATGGCTGCTGAGCGCTGACACTGTGGTCAGTTTACGGGCCTCCGTCATTCCGCTGTCTCTCCCCTCCCCCCGCCTGTCAGCTCCTGTGTCTGTGTGAGCTGTCTCCGCTCTCCCCCCTCTCTGCCTGTCAGCTCCTGTGTCTGTGTGAACTGTCTCAACCCCCTCCCCAGCCCCTTCCTGCTGCTGTTAGTAGTAAAGTAAACTTTTAAAAATGTCACTGCCAGTCCCTGTCTTTAAAGCAGCCATAATGCACTGTGTATGTGTTTGTTAAACACGAAGCCTGTAAATACCCTTTTTCATGTAATTTCAGGCTGGTCATGCAACTTCCGGCCACTCTGCTACTCCATCTACGAGCTACAGCAGGAGGGGCCAAGAGGCCAGCACGGTGGTCACGTGACCTTCCTGGCTGATGTCAGAGGGAGATTTCGGCCCCTCCCGCTGTTGTCTGTAGGTCGGAGTAGGAGAGCAGCCAGGAGTCACGTGACCGGCCTGAAGATACACGAAGAAAAGGTATTTAGAGGCTTTGTTTTTAACAAACACTTACACAGTGCATTATGGCTGCTTAAAAGAGAGGGCCTGACAGTGAATGATCGACTAAGGTTACAAACAC
Source organism: Lithobates clamitans (assembly GCA_037952925.1). Taxonomy (NCBI): domain Eukaryota; kingdom Metazoa; phylum Chordata; class Amphibia; order Anura; family Ranidae; genus Lithobates; species Lithobates clamitans. The sequence goes on along the minus strand of JBBGZY010001669.1, from coordinate 233,503 downwards.
TTCAAGCCAGTTCAGCAGGAGGCAGCCAAATTTCCATTTGTGTGTAGTAATCCTTGTTCAAATGAAGACAATTTTTAGATCAACTTCTGTCAAACGCTCCTGCTGGAAAACCTTCTTTGAACAGTGGTCTGCAACCAATGGCAGCAGCCATTAATCAGTGTATTCTGACAGCAGAGGAGTTACTGATGTCAGAATACAATAGCACAGCAAGGAGGATTCCTGCATCTACCTCACTTGTGTGGATATAGGAATCTGTTTTTTTTTTTTTTAGTTCAGCCTGCTGGTTGAATGAAAAATAAACTAGTAGTGTGTACCCAAACTTTTCACATGCTGTTGAGTGGGTAGTAAAAACGAACCGTTTGTCACGTTTTTACTGCTGCATCCTAGCTACGAAACACACTAGGTAAAAGTAGTCAACCACATCCTAGCAACAAAAGGACACTAGACCGCAATAGACTGCACTAACGCTGTCTGCTTGTATGCATGTAAATGTTACCAAAATGTTACAGAGCGTTTGGACAGCCTAAGTCACAGGGTAATTCTAAAACCTGGTACACTTACATGCATGAGCCCTAAAAGCAGCCTGTAATGACAAAGTCTACCATTACTGACTTCTAAGTCTGAAAATGCTAGTTGCCTTGTGATCACAGTGGTGAAGCTTAGATCTTATTACTTTAAAGATAAACCTCCGGACACCCAGGGGTTGACTTACTAGAAATGGAGAGAGCAAAATCTGCAGCGCTGCATAGAAACCAATCAGCTTCCAGGTTTATGTGGAAGAACCAAGGGACACTGGGTTAGGGTAAATAATACTGTTTGGAAAAAGCACAGTGATAAGGAAATCTGACTTTTCTTTGTTTGCTCTATATTGACTGTGACTCAGAAGTATATATCTTTGTTTAATATGGTCGGAGCTGAAAGCCTATTCACAGCAAATTATTTTTTCCACGTATATGTTTTCCATTAAAATCAATAAAAAAAAAAACTATCAAATCACACATTAACACGTGTTGTTGCACATTTTACTGCAACTTGCTATGCACTTAGTATTGAACGTCAACATACGTCATAATGAAGATTGAACTTAGATGGACTGATGCACACCATAACACATACAATGACATGCGTTTGAATGTGATCAAAGAAAAATGCATAGGTGTGAATAGGCCCTAAAATAACTAAAAATAACTAATGTATTTTTTTTTTGCCGATTAAAGTATAGATAAAGGCAAAACTTTTTATTTCACTTTGGATACCATAAAGGAGGGTTACAAACCCATCATATTGGTTTTTGTCACCTGTGGTGCATTGGGGAAATTTCCCTTCACTTACTGCCTCACAGCCAAGCAGGGAGTGAAAGGAAATCGCTCCACATTGAGGGAATTCACCAGGGTCACCATAACTAGTGTCTCTATTGGAAAAATCTCTCATTTGTATATGTTCTGATGACAACCCAACATTTTGGATCGTCTTTCACCTTAAGGCATGGTTCACACTAGCGCAACTTTGAAGCTGACATCCCTGTGTGACATTATCGCACACATATAATTTCTTTAACAGAAGTCAATGCAAGTCGTGTTGAAGTTGCCCCAAAGTTGTGCAGGACCCTTTTTCTAAGTTGGAGCGACTTGAGTCGACCGATTAGAATGGTTCCATTGCGATTAATGGGGCACAAATTGTCATGCGACTTTGCAGTGTGAACTGGGGCTCACTGAAAGAGAACTGAAAGTTTTTGGAGTGTGGGAGGAAACTAAAGTACCCAGAGGAAACCCACGCAAGCAGAGGAAGAACATGCAAACGCCATTAAGCTAGTGTCCTGGCTGGGATTTGAACCAAGGATCCCAGTGCTGCAATGCAAAATGGCTAACCAATAAACGACTACACTGCCCTGTTTTACCATGCTTTATGTGCTTTCTGTCACTAGCAGCTGACACCTGAGTAGTTGTATGTCCTACAAGGAAATTCAAAACAAACATCCTGAGGTCTACAGTGTCCTACAATAAGGCTGGGTCAACACCAAAACACATAGTGTGCACAGCAGCATTTTTCATGACAACACACATATGTGTTCATGTTTTGGTATATGTCTTTAAGTATATTTTAGAGCGCTTTCACACTGATCTGTAGCACAAATGCGATAAAAACGCATATGATTTTACCATGTCTGCAGTGTGTTTTTCACAGGACATGTGACTCAAAAACCACATCAAAAGCTCACCTGTGTTTTAATGCGTTTTTGCCACCTTTTCAATGTATTTTAATGGGGATGTGCGTTTTTGGTGCGGTTTTTTAACTGACCAATTATGCACCAAAAATGCGGCAAGCAGGCTTTTTTACACCACAACAGACTAGTGTGAAGACATACATAGAATTTAAAGGAAAGGATTTATCTTCAGCTATTCTTGGGCTATTTTTTAACGCAAAAGCACCTCAAAAACTGCTGTGTGAAAGCAGCCTTACTTTGTTGCATTTTACATGTGCATATGGTTTGTATTTTGTGACTTTCTATGGCAGGAGCTTTCTTGAGTTTCTGTAAGGTCAGTGGGGGGGGTGTGGTTGGTCACTTGGCATGACAGCTATGCCTTCATGCCCACTCACCGGCACTGGCATCTTCTCCCTGGCTTCTCCTGGTCTAAGGGTCTTTGGTCATCTTGATCAGTCAATCTGGGATGGCATAACTTCTGTGTATGCACACAGGAATGCATTCAACATTCATCCATGCCACATATACAGATAGCTAGAAAGACTATTGGTATCATGCTGCTGGCTCTACCAAATGGCATTGGCCCTGGAACTATGCAGGAGTCATCAAAATGGGAGGTCAATTATTATTATACAGGATTTATATAGCGCCAACAGTTTACGCAGCGATTTACAATGTAAAAGGAGACAATACTGTTACAATACAATAAAATACAAGAGGATTAAGAGGGCCCTGCTCAGAAGAGCTTACAATCTAATAGGGTGGGGCAGGTGATACAAAAGGTTGTAACTGTGGGGAATGAGCTGATGGAAGTGGTAGAGATTAGGTCAATCAGTCACAGTTTAAGGAACACCTAACAACTTCTGGAGGAACCCTGGCTGAGAATGCATGTTCTAGCATCTTGTGATGAGAAAGGTAACAAGCCATAGCATGTCTCTTCTGCAATAAAAATCCTTCCTGCTTGCAGTGTGTGTGTTTTCATTCATTTATTTGCACAACTTCTACCTTGGGGTAAATGTGCACATTATCCATTTTCTCCCATTTGTACTAGCAAAACAATGTAAGACAAAGAGACACAATCTCTACATAAGTCAAAGTTCACAAAACTGGGTGTTGCAAAAACAAAAAACAAAAATGGCATGTTAATGCACCTTTTGCAAATCTTCCCAGCACCACATACACTATATTGTCAAAAGTATTGAGACACCTGCCTTTACACGCACATGAACTTTAAAAGCATCCCAGTCTTAGTCCGTAGAGTTCAATATTGAGTTGGCCCACCCTTTGCAGCTAAAACAGCTTCAACTCTTCTGGGAAGGATGTCCACAAGGTTTAGTAGTGCGTCTATGGGAATATTTGACCATTCTTCCAGAAGTGCATTTATGAGGTCAGGCACTATTGTGGATGAGAAGGCCTCCGCTCTAATTCACCCCAAAGGTGCTCTATCGAGTTGAGGTCAGGACTCTGTGCATGCCAGTCAAGTTCCTCCACCCCAAACTTGCTCATCCATGTCTTTATGGACCTTGCTTTGTGCACTGGTGTGCAGTCATGTTGCAACAGGAAGGGGCCATCCCCAAACTGTTCCCACAAAGTTGGGAACATGAAATTGTCCAAAATGTCTTGGTATGCTGACTCCTTAAGAGTTCCCTTCACTGGAACTAAGGGGCCAAGCCCAACCCCTAAAAATCAATCCCACGCCATAATCCCCCCTCCACCAAATGATTTGGACCATTGCACAAAGCAAGGTCCATAAAGACATGGGTGAGCGAGTTTGGAGTGGAGGAACTTGACTGGCCTGCAGAGAGTCCTGACCCCAACCTGACAGAACACCTCTGGGATGAATTAGAGCGGAGACTGCGAGCCAGGCCTTCTTGTCCAACATCAGTGCCTGACCTCACAAATGCTCTTCCCTCCTCCTTCCCCAGCCGCCGGGCCAGTAGGAGAGAGGAGCGGAGCCTCGTGCATGTGCAGTAGGGTTCCCAGCGTGAATCTGTAAGGCCTTACTGCCAGGTTTCCCATCTCGCAATGGAGGCGGCATGTAACTGACAGCTGATGGAAACATCAGCTGCGGTGCCGACCTCGCTGGACTCCAGGACAGGTAAGTGTCCGATCATTTTAAAGTCAGCAGCTGCAGTATGTGCAGCTACTGGCTTCTAATTTTTGCAGCGGTGGGTGCATCTTCACTTTAATGAATTTTAGTGCAAAAAAAACCACAATATATAACCCAATTTTTTGGTAAAATATAAAAGATGTTACACCGAGTAGATAGATATCTAACATGTCACGCTTTACAAATTGCTTGTGGAAGAGCGACGAAATACAGTACTTAAAAATCTCCATAGGCTACGCTTTAAATTTTTTTACAGGTTACCAGTTTAGAGTTACAGAAATGTCTAGCGCTAGAATTATTTCTATAATGTTCGCAGCAATACCTCATGTGTGGTGTGAACACCATTTACATATGCATGCACGACTTACATATGTGTTAGTTTCTGGGCGATCCCTCCCGCTGCTTCTAAAAGTGATCCAGCAGCTAATCAGAAAAAGAATTGCTGGCTGAAAAAAAGTACTGGGGTTATGGTTGATAACTTCAGCCATAACCCCAGTAAATCACTTTAAAGCCGCAACATACAGTGCCTTGAAAAAGTATTCATACCTCTTGAAATATTTTATCACGTTACAACCAAAAACGTAAATGTATTTTATTGCGATTTTATGTGATAGACCAACACAAAGTGGCACATAATTGTGAAGTGAAGGAAAGTGATAAATGGATTTCACATTTTTTTAAAAATATATGTGAAAAGTGTGGCGTGCATTTGTATTCAGCCCTACTCTGATACCCCTAACTAAAATCTAGTGGAACCAATTGCCTTCAGAAGTCATCTAATTAGTAAATAGAGTCCACCTGTGTGTAATTTAAGCTCAGTATAAATACAGCTGTTCTGTGAAGCCCTCTGAGATTTGTAAGAGAACCTTAGTGAAGAAACAGCATTATGAACGCTGAGGAACACATCAGACAGGTCAGGGATAAAGTTGTGGAAAAGCAGGGTAAGCTATAAAAAAAACCCAAGCTTTGAACATCTCACAGAGCACAGTTCAATCAATCTCCTGAAAATGTAAAGATTATGGCACAACTGCAAACCTACCAAGACATGGCTGTCCACCTAAACTGACAGGCTGGGCAAGGAGAGCATTAATCAGAGAAGCAGCCAAGAGGTCCATGGTAGCTCTGGAGGAGGTGCAGAGATCTACAGCTCATGTGGGACAATCTGTCCACAGGACAACTATTAGTCGTGCACTCCACAAATCTGCCCTTTATGGAAGAGTAGCAGGAAGAAAGTCATTGTTGAAAGAAAGCCACAAGAAGTCCCATTTGCAGTTTGGGAGAAAACATGTGGGGGACACAGCAAACATGTGGAAGAAGGTATTCTGGTCAGATGAGACCAAAATTGAACATTTTGCCCTAAAAGCAAAATGCTATGTGTGGCAGAAAACTATCACTGTACATCACCCTGAATACACTATACCCACCGTGAAACATGGTGGTGGCAGCATAATGTTGTGGGGGATGCTTTTCTTCAGCAGGGACAGGGAAGCTGGTCAGAGTTGATGGGAAGACAGAAGAAGCCAAATACAATCTTAGAAGAAAACCTGCAGAAGACTTAAGACTGGGGCGGAGGTTCACCTTCCAGCAGAACAGCGACCCTAAACATACAGCCAGCGCTACAATGGAATGGTTGTAGATCAAAGCATATTCATGTGTTAGAATAGCCCAAAGTCTAGACCTTAATCCAATTGAGAATCTGTGGCAAGACTTGAAAATTGCTGTTCAGACGCTCTCTATACAATCTGACAGAGCTTGATATATTTTGCAAAGAAGAATGGGCAAAAATGTCACTCTCTAGATGTGCAAAGCTGGTAGAGGCATCCCCAAAAAGACTTACAGCTGTATTTGCAGCGAAAAGTGGTTCTACAAAGTATTGACTCGGGTGGCTGAATACAAATGCATGCCACACTTTTTACATATTTGTAAAAAAATGTGAAAACCATTTATCATTTTCATTTCACTTCACAATTATGTGCCACTTTGTGTTGGCCTATCACATAAAATCCCAACAAAATACATTTATGTTTTTTGGCTGTAACATGAGAAAATGTGGAAAATTTCAAGAGGTGTGAATACTTTTTCAAGGCACTGTATATACGTATTGCGGTCTTGAAGTGGCTAGGGCAGCTTGGAGCTTACAATGGATGTCCTTTACTTGTTTCTGGTGGCTCAATGGTGAGTCGGGGGAGAAAAGGAAAGTTGAGTATGTGCTACTGTGACCATTACCAGGCAGTGGTGTCACTAAGGTTGGTGTCACCTGGTGCAGTAAAACATGGGGTCAGAAAATTCAGAAAAGAATGTGCAACCTAATAGAAATCTATAGGACTGCAGCTTTAACTACAGGTAAAATGTAGGAAGACCCCCTTTACATTACACAGCCCCTGTACGTCTGGTTCCCTTTACATTACACAGCCCCTGTACCTCTGGACCAATTTACATTACACAACCCTCACACCTCTGGACTCCTTTACATTACACAGGCCCCTGTACCTCTGGACCCTTTTACATTAAATAGGCCCCCACACCTCTTGACCCCTTTATTAGGGTTGCACCAATACTAGTATCGGTATAGGTGCCGATACCGAGTATTTGCACAAGTATCGGTACTCGTGCAAATGCACCGATAACTGAAACTGATACTTTCAGGCTTGGTTCTTTGAGCTGTCAGTGGGTCTCCCCAGTGTTAAAGAAGTCAATGTTTATTAAAAACATTGCTCAGCCCTGAAACACTAAAATAAAAAAAACATGGTTTCTTTTTGTAGATTTGTTTCTTCATCTGCAGAAGGGATGAACAAATGTTCCTCTGTTTAACCCCTTAATAACCCTTAATTTACTCTAATCAGCCTTAATTAACTCCCTATTCTCCTCCATGTAATTATTATTTCCCTGCTTTTTTTCTTTTGTTCACATCTATTTTATAAATGATAAACAATTAAAACTTTTTTTTTGTTTACTTTGTTAGTGTATAGTTTTACACATATATATTAATATATATTTACACATTCCACATTGAAAAAGCGCTAAATAAAAAAAAAAATCAATTTATTTTCAATTTAATGCTTTGTACCATTGCTGACAGCTGAAGTTAAAACAAAACAGTTGCGGTAGGTATTGGTAATTGGTATCGGCGAGTACTAAAAAAAAATGTATCGGTACTTGTACTCATTGTTAAAAAAATGGTATCGGTGCATCCCTACCCTTTACATTACACAGGCCCCCACACCTCTGGGCCCCTTTACATTACACAGCCCCCCACAACTCTGGACCCTTTTACATTACACAGCCCCTGTACCTCTTATTCCCTTTACATTACACAGCCCCCACACCTCTGGACCCCTTTACATTACACAGGCCCCACACCTCTGGACCCCTTTACATTACACAGGCCCCACACCTCTGAACCTCTTTACATTACACAGCCCCCCCCCCCACACACCTCTGGGACCCTTTACATTACACAGCCCCCCACACCTCTGGACCCCTTTACATTACACAGCCCCCCCACACCTCTGGGCCCTTTTACATTACACAGCCCCGCCACACCTCTGGACCCCTTTACTTTACACAGCCTAGAACTTTGCTGGCTGACTATAGAGATGAAGGAGGAACAGAAGTGATGCAGAGTTCAGGGGTCAGTAATGGCTCAGAGGTCAATATTAAATGATGCAGAGCTCAAAAGTAAGTGATGCAGATCTTAGGGGTCAACAGTAAGTAAACTACTACTAACCCCTGAACAGGTGCCACCTGTGTACCTATGTATCACCACAGATACTTTGGGGGAAAGCACTTTTACAATTTCTCCAAATTAAAACCAGTAAAAATAATCAAGAAGCACAGCTCAAGTGTGATTGCAGCCTAAGGCTTCATGCCCATGGATGTATTAAAAAACTCCTATCTATGCAGGCAGAACCTGGCATAAAAAATGCTTGTTTTGGTGCGTAATTATGTGTTTTTTTTCACGTTTACGGGTATATGGCTTTAGAAGTGTATGTGGGTAAACTAATTATATTAGCTAGAATATTCATTTATTCTGTCCACTGGAATTAATTTAGACACATACATGTGCAAATTATGCTGGTAAGCTCCTCTCTGAATGCAGTTTTGGTAATTTTTTATGCCCCTAAATGCTTCTATAAAATACAAACAAGACATAAAAAGAGAATGCCTCTAAAGCTTTTTTACAATAGTGGTTGGGGGGTTATAAAAACACACACAGTTGAGCTGTGTTTGTGCTGCACTCCGTTAAAGTGGTTGTTAAGATTAAAGTGACATTAAAGGCTTTCTTTTTTAAAAAAAACAAACATGTTATACTTACCTGCTCTGTGTAGTGGTTTTGCACAGAGCAGCCCCGATACCCCTCTTCTCAGATACCCTCACTGCGATCCTGGCCCCCTTCCTGCCGAGTGCCCCCAGAGCATGCAGCTTGCAATGGGGGCACCCATGCAGGCTTGTTCATGAGCCGTGGCTATGCGTGTCTATTCACACACAGAGCCGCAATTTCGCCCGGTCCCCTCTCTCTCCTTATTCACTGTGAATGACAATGAGGAATGAGAAACCTGGAGAACAGAGACTCTCGTGCACTGGAGGAAGGTAAGTATCGGGAGCTGCAGCACAGAGGAGGTTTTTTGCCTTCATGAATAGAATGCATGAAGGTAAAAAACCTTAATCCTTTACAACCACTTTAAACATTTTTTACCTTAATGCATTCCCTGCATTAAGGTAAATTAATGTTCCAGTGTGTGTGTGCCCCCTCACCCCCCTATACTTATCTGAGCCTATACTCGCTCCAGCGATGTGCCCGTCTGCAACGGCTCTCTCTCTCTCTCCTCCCCGCTCTTACATGCCTTGCTGAGAGCAGTGTAAGCCATTGGCCCCCCTGCTGTCAGTCAAATCCTGCCGAGCCTCCCTGTCTGCATCTATAGACGCAGACCACGCAGCTCAGGATCAAGCCCGTAGCTGTGCCATGATAGGAAGCGGCTTTCTATGGTGGTACACCAAGAAAAGGAGGAAGCAGGAGCAGGGGACCCGAGAAGAGGAGGATCAGGGCTGCTTTGTGTAATTCCATTGCACAGAGTAGGTAAGTATAACAGGGGGGCGAGTGTGGCACGCTCTGTGATCGCCGAGTCCTTCAGACTCAACTGATCACAGACTCAAACTCACTGAGTCCTTCAGACTCAGCTGATCACAGAGCAGGGTAAAGTGTCATAGTGACAGCTGATCACGGAAGTAAACAGAAGCCGGCTACCAGCTTTTTTTTTTCTTCATGCTGTCAGCATGAAGAAAAGAATAAAGCCAGTAGCCGACTTCTGTGGAAAATGACAACCAGTGCTGCTAATCAGTACCCTCCAGTGCTGCAAATCCATGCCACGCCAGTGCCATCTATTAGTGCCCATCAGTACTGTTAATCAGTGCCCACCGGTGCCACCTATCAGTGCCCATCAGTGCCTTACCATTAGTGTCTCCTGATCAGTGCCCACCAGTGTCACCTATCAGTACCACCTCTCTGTGCCACCTATCAGTGCCCATCCGTGCCACCCATCAGTGCCACCTATCAGTGCCCATCCATGCAGCCTATCAGTGCCACCTCATCAGTGAAAGAGAAAAATTTCCTGTTTGCAAAATTTTATAACAAATTATAAAAAACTTTTTGTTTTTTTCAAAATTTTCAGTCTTTTTTTTGTTTGACAAAAAATAAAAAAACGCAGTGGTGATTAAATACCACCAAAAGATAGATCAATTTATCTACCGTAGCTAAACTCACACAATGCTTTCCTATGGCCCCATTCACACACTGCATTTAGCAACGGTTTCATTACATGGTGTTTGGTGCGGTTAGAAAAAATTTATTTGACTGCGTCCAGGACCGATTTATTGCAGACATCTCAAGTCTCCCAGAAGGTGTGGGAGACTCCATCATTTCTGCGGCGGCTCCCGCACACCCGCAAGCGCCTCCCGATAATGATCGGTGCGGCAGGAATCAGCTCCTTTGTATAGATTTTTAGTTGACAGCCACTTCTCCTTCTCTCCCTCCTGTGGCTGTCAGCTAAAAAGCTATACAGGGAGATCGGTGATCACAGCGTCCCTCCTGCTGCACCGATCATTCCCAGCTGCTCTGTTTGCTCCTTCCCGGTCCCCTCCATGTCCTTCTCCACCCCCGTTCTCCTCTGGCCCCCGCCATGTCCTTCTCTACCCTCGTTCTCTTCCGGCCCCCTCTGTGTCCTTCTCCACCCCCGTTCTCCTCTGGCCCACTTCATGTCCCTCTCCACACCCCCCTTGATCTCCTCTGGCCCCTCCTGTCCTCCGTAGGCGTCTCCCCTCCTATCCCGTCGGCTGCAGGGGGAACTAGTTAATCGACAAAGCGAGCGAGATCGCTCCTGTGATGTTTATGAATAGACAGGAGCCTCTGTCTCCTGTTCATTCATCTTTAGTGTCGAGAAAGGGACTGGGGAATGTGTGTCCTCAGTCCCTTTGTCTGTCTCAAAGGGGAGATGTCAGAGGCCTGTTTAGACCCCTAACATCTCACCAAAGCCCCCCAAAAAATATTTTAAAAAAAACTGAAAAAGTGTATAAGTCCTCATGCACACGGACGTTTTTACAGCTGCTTTTTTGAGCTTTTTTGCAGCTTAAAAAGGCCTGTCTATGTTAGTCTATGGCTTCATGCCCACCTAGGCGTTTTTGAGCTGCAAGTGGCATAGGCGTTTTTAAGCTGTAAAAAAACCCAGGACCAGTGGGTTCTGAAAGACGTTTTTCAGCTGTAAAAATGCTCTAACGCTGAAAAACGCTCAAAAACGTCATTCACCAACGTTTTTTAGCGTTTTTGATCCATTGAAAAAAAAAAAAAAAATTTGAAAAAAAAAAAAAACGCTCAAAAACGCTAACGTGGAAAAAACGCTCAAAAACGCTATTGCAAAAACGCTGAAAAAAGCTGAAAAAAGTTTAAAAAAAGTCACTGCAAAGATACTGGCGTTTTCATAACGTTTTTTTAACAGCCTGTGTGCATGAGGGCTAAAAATAAAATAAAAAAACTACTGACACAACTCTCCCCTGCCCACTGCCCCAACCCCCTCCCCCCAAAAAAGCATTGTGAAAAAAAATAATAAAAACAAATTAAATTGTAAAAAAAATCAATTATTAAAAATAAAAAAAAAACTACTGACACCGTCCACATACCCCCCACCCCCTTCCCCAGAAGCACTGGGGAAAAAAATATTGAAAAAGTGATTTAAATAATATTTTGCCACGGGGGGGGGGTGGCGCGTTTGCAGGCGCAAAGCGCCACCTCCCTGAAATGAGTTTCTGCAGGTTGGGATGTCTGTTATTGCACCTATCTGCACATAACTTCTAATCACAGTGAACTATTTCACCTGCGGATAGCAGCGGCAACACAGAAAGAAAAACACGAAGCACATCAGAAATGGCAAGAATGCTCCAATGCAGCCGCATGTAAACGCACGTAAACGCAGCTAATCGCAATGTACAACTGCAAGTGATCGCTGTGCCTGGAGTCTTGGAATCTCAAAATAACAAAACCTGTTTTTAACAGCGGCAGAACAGCCGCCCGTGTAAAAGAGGTCTAAAAGCGTTGTATTTTCTGCCCTTTGTGTGGATGAGGCCTACTAAGGGGGCATGCCTGTCTCTCCTGGGTCCTGGCACTATTTCCAGGAATGGATGTCAGCAATATATAGCTGTGTCTTCCACACCTCAGAGTTCAGTCAGCACCTCAGCGAATTGCTTTCCTGTACAAAGCGCTTCTTGTAATTGTTGGGAAAGCAGCTCGCCATATGCCGCTGTATAGCACCATTCATCCCGCCTCCAATCATCGAACGAGCGCTGCTGCAATTGCCGTGCTCAGTGAAGTGGCGGCCCTCGTGCCCTTTCCCTGTACGTGCTCCGCTCCCTGAGAGGCCTGGGCTCTCCCTCCTCCTCCCTGAGCGCCGCACACACTCATCTGACCTCTGGGTCAGAGCCCAAGGGCTGTGTGAGGAGGGAAAGGGGGGAGGCCGGGCTGACAGACGCTCTAGGCAATCCTATTATGTCCGTGTTCACGGAGCTCCTCAGCCTGATCATCCGTCAACACGCTGATGGAAAGGGAACACATGTGGCAGGCAGGGCTGAGCGTGTCTGGAAAATATTCATTCCTGGCCGCCCAGTGCTATCCAGTCATGGATTCGGAGGATGCCCCACGCTTCATGTGCTCGCAGAATACCGCCATTTTTTTAGGGGAAGCTCCAATGCCTAGTAAAGCATGAAATAGGGTGGAAAGGAAGTGTTCTGGCCTGAAATATTCAGTCAGAATATTGTACAATACTCTGTTTAGGCCTCATTCACACCGGCGCTGAGAGAGACTCGCACTCGTGAACTGCACACAGGTGCTGCATGCAGCCCAAGGGACACCATGTGGCAGTCAGACAGGTGAGTGGCCCTGAATGCACACTGTGGGGGTTATTTACGAAAGGCAAATCCACTTTGCACTACAAGTGCAAAGTGCACTTGGAAGTGCAGTCGCTGTAGATCCGAGGGGGACATGCAAGGAAAATAAAAAACAGTATTTTAGCTTGCACATGATTGGAAGATAAAATCTTTAGAGCTTCCCTTCAATTCAGATCTACCCCTCAGATTTACAGCGACTGCATTTCCAAGTGCACTTTGTACTTGTAGTGCAAAGTGGATTCGCCTTTCGTAAATAACCCCCTATGTCCTGGGCCACGTACCTTTCCCACCTGACAAATTACAATGAGTTGGCTGTGCCCGTGCAGCCGCTGCATCCCCATTAGGGTTGCCAACCTCCTGCAGCGTTTTTTTACTGACAAAACATGGGGAATTTACAGACAAAGCACATTTTTTTACTGACAACCTAAAAAATTATAGAACTCCTAACCACTTGTTGACCGCACTTTAGTTGAATGACTGCTACAGTGCGGCCCGCCAGTTTTGGGAGGGCACCATAGTGCGTCCTGTGATTGCTGTGTCCTCGGGATCAGGGTAAAGAGCCAATCAGCGGCTCTTTACCACGTGATCAGCTGTGTCCAATCACAATGTAAAAACAAGCAAGTTATCGGCATTTATTTTCTCACGCCGTCAGCGTGAAGAGAGAGCCCATAACCGGCTTGTGTAAAAGGGACATCTACACTGATAATCAGGGCATTGATTATCAGTGCAGTCCCAACAGTGCCCACCACTGCTGCCTATCAGTGCCTCCTCATCAGTAGGGATGGGCTCAGGCGTGTTCAGATCCTAGAAAGCTGTCACTGCACACCACCAATCATAGGCAGTGAGGCATTTTCTGACCCCCAGCTGCTCATACACCCGCCTTGGCTAGGCTGCTCATGATTGGAGGTGTGCAGTGACGGCCTTCTGGTGGGAATGCTCAGGTGAGTTGGGTTTAGGATCCAAACACGCCTGAGCCCATCCCTACTCATCAGGGCAGATTATCACTCTAGGTTCACACCTATACGTTTTGCAGTTTGCAGAAACGCACTAGTCTACTTAACATGGTTTCCTATGGTACATGTTCACATCTTTGCATTTTGCGGCCGGTGCGTTTTTGGAAAGGGTCAAGGACTTTTTTTTTCGTTTTGCATGTAATAGACTTCAATGGAATTGAACAGAAATGCTGTTGAAAAGTGAAGTGTTTGTGATGCGATTTTAGATGCGTTTTGCGGTTTTTATTTTTCTGTTTAAAACACTGTATATAGCCGGTTGCTAAGGAGGGGGCCGGGAAGCCTGCCGCCGTGACCTTAACAACCGATGAGTCATCAGCTGTCGGCGGGGTTCCCCGCCGACAGCTGAATGTGAAAAAAAACAGCCCTTTGGGTCGTTGAAAACCCCCCACGCCAAAATAAAAGAAAATTAAAAATGGCGTGGCCCCCCCCCCACACAAGATCCATACCAGACCCTTATCTGAGCATGGAGCCCAGCAGGTCTGGAAAGGGAGGAGACGAGCGAGTGCCCCCCCTCCTGAACCATACCAGGGCGCATTCCCTCAACATGGGTGGGTGCTTTGGGGCAGGGGAGGGGCTCATGTTGATGGGGACAAGGGCCACCTGGCCGGTGGTTGGGGGGTCTGCGGGCGGGGGGTTTATCAGAATCTGAAAGCCCCCATTAACAAGGGGGCCCCATATTCCGCCCCCCCTATGGGTATGGGGCCATCCGATGACGTCATCCAGAGAGCCTGCCCCTTGTGAAATGTCATTACAAGGGACGAGCTCTGCAGGTGACATCATCGGATGGCCATGCCCCATGTCTATATAAGAAGTGCCAAACAGCGGGGGACATCGCAACGGGTAAGACAGCCTCAGGAGAAGAGCAGCCTTTTTTGTTTTTAGCGTGTAACCGGCGGCAAGGAAGACAGCGCAAGAAGAAGACAGCTCCGGGCTTCTTTTTTAATAAAGAACTGTCAGAAACCATGAATCAGACAGAGATAGAAATACAGTTAAATCACACTTGTTTAATAAAAAAAGTAAATAGAACAAATGTAGTCAAAACATAGCCAAAGTTCGGTAACTGGAACGGATAGTCAGACAAGCCAGAAAGTCAGTAAGCCAGGAATCAGCGTAGTGGAACAGCAAGCAGGATCTGGAGCCAGAAGGAATGTCAGCCAAGCAAATCTTTAACAGGAGCGCAGGAGAAAGTCTCTGTGATGTTGAACAAGGCGAAGGCAGAGATCATCTGGGCTAGACGGCTTAAGTAAGCAGGACTGACGAGTGGGATATCATGAACAGGTGAGTCACTGTGGAGAGAGAGGAGCTGGCAATTTGCCGATAGCTGAGCGACCAGCTCAGAGAAGCAAGAGCTGAGCCCAGCCCTGACAAGGACTTGTCAAAAAACGGCTCTTTTTTTTAAATAAATATTTCACTGCTTTTTGGGGTGAATGGGTAAGGGTACAATGTACCCCATACCCATTCACATGGGGGGCTGGGGGCCCCCTTGTTAATGGGGGCTTCCAGATTCCAATAAGCCCCCCGCTCGCAGATCCCGACAACCACTGGCCAGGGTTGTCGGGAAGAGGCCCTTGTCCCCATTAACATGGGGGCAAGGTGCTTTGGGATGGGGGCACAGAGCACCCACCCCCCCTATGTTGAGGGCATGCGGCCTGGTATGGTTTAGGAGGGGGGAGCGCGCGCTCCTCCCCTCCCTTTCCTGACCTGTCGGGCTGCATGCTTGGATAAGGGTATGGATTTTGGGGGGGACCCCACGCCATTTTAAAAAAAATTTTGGTGTGGAGGGTCCCTTCCACATCCATACTAGACCCAAAGGGCCTGGGGGGAACCCCACACCGTATTTTTTGGCTTTTTTTTGCTGGCAATTTATTTATTTATTTTTTTTACAGTCAGCTGTCAGTGGGGAAGCCTGCTCACATCGGTTGGTAAGGACGCGCTTCTCGGGCCCCTCCGTAGCAACCAGCAATATACAGTGTGTTTAAAGAGAAAAAAAACGCAAAATGCATGAAAACTGCATGCAAAAAATGCATAAAAAATGAGAGTTTAAAAAACGATCCGCAAAACGTGCCTGAAAAACGCATCAAGCGCAGCCGCATAGATGTGAACCTAGACTCAGTGTCTATCAGTGCAGCCTCATCAGTGCACATCGGTAAAGGAAAAAAAATAGCTTGTTTGCAAAATTTTATAACAGACTATGAAAAACATTTTTTTTTCTCAAAATTTTTGGTCTTTTTTCATTAAGCAAAAAATAGAAAACCAAGTGGTGATTAAATACTCCCAAAAGAACACTATTTGTGTGAAAAAAAATTAGTATAGGTAAAGTGTTGCATGACCGTGCAATTGTCATTCAAATTGCGACAGCGCTGAAAGCTGAAAATTGGCCTGGGCAGGACAGGGGTAAAAGTGCCCAGTAGGCAAGTGATTAAAGTGATTGTAAACAATCACCTTGTAAAACAACCCATTCCGTTTTAAAATAGAAACGAAAGGAAAAATATTTTTGTATAGATATAAATACCCTTTTGCCCTTTTTTTAAGTGATTGCATTCCCTCTCTCCTCCACCAGCTCCTAAGCAGCTGAGAACAAACAGCTGCACACTGAGCTTCCCAGTAAATGGCTGTGCTTTGCAGGTACATGTCAGGACAAGTTTGATCATTGGAGGAGAGTACACTGAGTTCCCAGCATAGCTAGAGAACTGATCACGATGTGCTCTCCTGCTTAGTGTGGTCAGTTCTTAAAGGAGAAGTAGAGCCAAAGCTCATTTGGCTCATTGGCTGCACTTCTCCCGTGGATGAAAATGGGTCACAGGAGTGCAGAATAGACTGCATTCCTGTAACCTATTTTCAGCAGACAGTGGGCTGACGTCACAGAGTCGGTGCAGGCTCGGGAAAGATCGTGACCATTTGGACCATTATGGACAGTTGAAAAAGTCACTGATTTTAACAAAATGTCAGTAAAATTTACTGACAGTTGACAACCCTGATTCCTTTAGAGTTCTATGGGCTGCCGGCATGCAGCAACAGGCAGCTCCAGCCACATAAATAATAGGCCCGTTCACAGGGTATGGGTTTCAGCTCCTATGTGAATGAGGCCTGAAAGGGTCCATTCACTCAACCATTAAAAATGCAGCGTTCAGATGTGTGTTCTCCACGCATTTGTATGCAACACCATACAAATTGATATGGCCATTGAGACCTGTGGGTTTGTGGTCGCTAAGTTTATAGCCAAAAAAAAATAGAGCAGAGGGTGCCAGGGTGACCGACCCCTGACCCTGTGCAGGAGTTACGTCATCCCGCTCCGGCCAATGAAGGTGCCCGATGGCTGGTGTTCTGCCGAGAAGTTCCTCTAAGGGGATAAGGACCCCCTTCTACTGTGCAGGCGCAGCGCCTGCGCAGTAGGAGCCGGCGGAAATAGCCAAAGCGAAATAGAGAAGAAATCAGCTGTAAACGGCGCCTGTAAGAGGGCCGCTCGCCACGCTTCGGGCACGGCCTCGCTGCAGCACTTTTTTTTTCCCCCTCTAGGTCCACTTGGATGGTGGGGCTTGAACCTGGACCTAGGGCGCAGGCGCAGTGTACAGCTGATTGAAGTTTTTCAGCTTCGGCTATTTTCGGCGGCTCCTGGTCATTCGTACTGCGCAAGCGCAGCGCTTGCGCAGTACAGGGGGGTCCTTAACCGCCGGGTGAACTTTCTCGGCAAGACACTGGCACCCAGAAGGAGCCAGGGAGAAGATGTCAGCACCGGCAAAGGACCCCTCACGGACTTTAAACAGGTAGAGATAGCTCACCTACAGCTATGATCTCAATTGAATATTTGCATGAAAATTTCCATTTTCGGAACGTTTTGATTTTATTTTATTTTTTTTTAAATAGAGTTTAAATCGACCCTATTAAAAAGAAAATTTGAAAGAGCAGAATGGAAAGTTTTTCTCAAACAATCAAAATTCTAACTGAATGTGGTTTTCATTCCAGAAAATGGTACAGTACTTATTGTATGGAACCTGTTTCATATGTCAGAGTCTCCATTCAAATAGCGAGGTTGGCATATGATGGCAAGAAGGAATTTTCTGACAAAGTAATTTTTGGCATTTCCATACACAAGGCTTTTTTTTCTCAGAGAATAGATGCAAGAAATGCCCTCTTTCAAGTCACTAGACATTTGCACTGCAGAAAAATGTGTTTGTTTCCGTTTTCATTTCATTCGTTTTGTTTTGTTTTTTTGGAAATTCGAAAATTTAGAAAATTCGGAATTTGAAAATTCGGCAGTTCAAAATTTCGGAAATCTGAAAATAAGAAAGGAAAATCCGACGATTAGAAAGAACAAAATCCAAAAATTCGAAATAATAACTAACTAATAATAACTAACTAAATTATAGGAATTTCCTTTCAAATTAGGTTGTTAGTGAATGTAACGAATACAAATTATCCGAAATAAAGAATGCCGCATCTAAACAAATGGAACGCAACTAAATAATACATTTTTATTTTTATTATTAATATTAATATTGTTAATTATTATTATTAATTCGTTATATTCCATTCGTTTAGATACGGCATTTGTTATTACGGATCATTCGTAACTTTGGATAAATTCATATTCGTTACATTCACTAACAGCCAGATTTGAAAGGAAATTGCAATACCTATATTTTAATAGTTAGTTATTATTTCAGATTTTTTAATTTTCGCGTTTTTGAATTTTTGGATTTACGAATGTTCGAATTTCCAGATTTCCGAGATGTCGAATTTCCGAACTTCCAAATGTTTGGAAGGATTCGGAAATTTTAAAATTCGGAAATTCAATATTTCCGAATGAACGAATTTGGCTACATTTTTTAAAAACGAATTCAGGACTAAACAGAACTAATGCACATGTCTACAAGTCATCCCTTGTTCCCCCCCCCCCCTACCTACTTCTGAGCACCACCCCTTGGTTCCACCCCCTACTCACCTCCCAGTACCTCTTCTTTAAGAGAAAACAGAACCAAGTATAATTTTGTGGTGCTAAGTAATTTGTATGGAATTTGTTAGTGATAACAAGAAAAGCAGTGAAATAGATCCCCTGCAGCCAGCAAGATTAGCCCCCCTGTAGTCGGCAACAATAGATCCCCCCCAGAAACAATAGACCCCCTGCAACAAAATACCCCCTAGTAACAACAGATGCACTCCAGGAACAATAGACACCCATCAGCAACATTAGAGATCCCAGCAGCCATAAATAATAGACCACTTCCTCAACAGTAGATCCCTCCCAGCAACATATGAGCCCTCCACAGCAACAATAGTTCCCCAAGCAGCCAGCACTGATAGACCCTCCAACAACCAGCAACAATAGGTCCCTTCCTTAACAGTAGATCCATCCCAGCAACAATTGATTCACTAGCAACATAACCACCCCCCAAGCAACAATAGACCCCTCCCTTAACAATAGATTCCCCCCTACCTCCAGCAACAATAGATTTCCCAGCAGCCAGCATTAATAGACCCTCCAGCATCCAATAAAGGGGTTGTAAATCCTCAAGGTTTTTCACCTTAATGCATAGAATGCATTAAGGTGAAAAACCTCTTTTAGTGTAGCAGCCCCCCAGTGCCTCCGTTTTACTTACCTGAACCCTGTCTTTCTCGCGTCGGGAACGAGCACACCAGCTCCAGCAGGTGTCTCGTGACCTGATTGGATAGATTGATCGCAGCGCAGCCATTGGCTCCCACTGCTGTCAATCAAATCCAATGACGTGGGAGCTGTCTGCGTCGATAGATGCAGCAGCAGGACACATGAGCGCACCCACACGAGTTCCCCCGAGGGAGAGCGATTTTCCAACGGAGCACTCGAGAAGGGAAGGAGCCAGGAGAGTCGCTAAACAAAACCCCAGAAAAAAAAAATTTCCTTTAGATATCATTTAACAACAGACTCCTCCATCAACAGTAGATCCCTCCCAGCAACAATTGCCCCCCCCCAGCAATAGAAGACCCCCCAGCAACAATAGACCCCCTAAACAATAGAACCCCAGCAACAAAAGATCCCCCTGCAGCCAGCATTAATAGACCCTCAAGCAACAAGCAATAATACACTTTGCCCTCAACAATAGATCCCTCCCAGCAACCGTTAACCCCCCCCAGCAACAATAGACTCCTCTCTCAACAATAGATCCTTCTTTCCAGCAACAATAGATCCCTCAGCAGTCAGTCCAGCACCCCTTGCCATAACATACATTCAGTGCTGGAGGTGCGGAAACTGCATTCCCCACATACCTGCTGAATAAAAAGCCCTGTCCATACAAACATTTCAACGACAAAACTGACTATGTATGGTCAGCTTAAAGCTGAACCCCGAACAAAATCTTTCATCTAAATATATTTCTCATTAGCTACAAAGGATATAAATCCACTTTGTGTGCACCAAATGCCTTTAGAAACCCAGATATTACCTGTTGAAAGTAGCAGTGACTTACCTGTGCTATACATACCCCTAGCAGGGATCACAGCTGTGGGTGGGGCCCAGGAAGCCCCACCCACTACAGGCTGCCTGCAGAAAACTACAGGAGGGGGCGGAGACAAGACCAGTCACCCTGCGCATGGAGAGAGTACAGGAAGCTCTTGCATAGGGAAAACGTTTCACACTGAAATACTGCAGAGATCTGGAGGAAATATACAAAGCACAGCAAGATTCAAGAACAAAACACATGGCAAATGTATTTACTCAATATTTACTCATCTCAGAGTTCAGCTTTAACCACTTAAGCCCCGGAAGAATTTCCCCCCTTCCTGACCAGAGCACTTTTTGCGATTCGGCACTGCGTCACTTTAACTGACAATTGCGCGGTCGTGCGACGTGGCTCCCAAACAAAATTGACGTCCTTTTTTTCCCACAAATAGAGCTTTCTTTTGGTGGTATTTGATCACATTTGCGGTTTTTATTTTTTGTGCTATAAGCAAAAAAATAGCAACCATTTTGAAAAAAACACATTATTTTTTACTTTTTGCTATAATAAATATCCCCAAAAAATAATTAAAAAAACATTTTTTTCCTCAGTTTAGGCCGATACGTATTCTTCTACATATTTTTTGGTTAAAAAAAAAAAATCGCACTAAGCGTTTAGTGATTAGTTTGCGAAAAAGTTAGTGTTTACAAAATAGGGGATAGTTTTATGGAATTTTTATTAATAATTTTTTTTTTACTAGTAATGGCGGCGATCAGCGATTTTTATTGTGACTGGGACATTATGGCGGACACATCGGATATTTTTGACACATATTTGGGACCATTGTCATTTATACAGCAATCAATGCTATAAAAATGCATTGATTCCTGTGTAAATGACATTGGCAGTGAAGGGGTTAACCACTATAGGGCGGGGAGGGGTTAAGTCAGTACAAGGGAGTGTTTTTTAACTGTAGGGGGGATGTGCTAGCTGTGACACATCACTGATCTCTGCTCCCGATGACAGGGAGCAGAGATCAGTGACACTGTCACTAGGCAGAACGGGGAAATGCTTGTTTACATCAGCATCTCCCCGTTCGTCCTCTCCGTGAGGCGATTGCGGGTATCCCCGCAGCAATTGAGTCCGCGGGACCTGCGACCAGACTCGCGGAGCTCCCGGCCGGCGGCGCATACGCAATGGCACGGCGGAGAATTCAATGGAACTTACAGGTACGCCCATTTGCCCAGCCATGCCATTCTGCCGACGTACATCGGCGTGCGCCGGTCGGGAAGTGGTTAAAGTAGTTATAAACCCTTACATATACCCAGCGAAGTGACTTGCCTCAGTTTATACACAGTGATTAAACAAATCCTCCTACATAAGTTGTACCTGTTTATCTGCAGTCTTCTCTTTCATACATCCATTCAAATTACCAAATTTATAAAGCTTGTCTGAGCTTACAGTAAAAAAGGGGCGGAGAGCTGAAGTTACACACTTCAGAGCTCAGTGAGGAGAGCTGTGAGAGCTGATTGGAGGGAAGGGACACACCCCCTTCACACAGGAACAGAGCTGGTCCCTCTCCTATCACCATTATTCTTTTGGTGTCAGGAAAACAAGTGTAAGGAGCATTTTTCCCATTGACCATCATGCTAATGTATCATGAGTTGTACATATAGTAAATTTTAGCAAGGGTTCCCTGATACCGGAAAGTTGTTTCAAGAGTTCCTTTGTGTTTAAAAGGTTGACAAAGGCCGCTATAGAGGGATATGCTTTGTTCATATTTTAGAGGTGATCAGCAATAATCTCATGCAAATTTAGAAAATAAGCACACCACCCATAATTATAAGCCCATTAATGGCTGTCTGTAGATATGCATTTGGTCTTTGGCAAAGAGGACAGCAAAACATGCAAAACATTTACCTAAAGCTTAACTCCAGGCAAACAGGTAAATTCTCCATTAAAATACATATGGGGGAGCTATTTACGTTCCAAACGTTTAGTAATGCTATACAGCTAATCCTCAGATTTGCAAAGTCCGCCAAACAGCACTGCCAGGTTCGCTGCCTGACTTTCTTTACTGCTTTTAACCAATACAGCCTGCTCACCTCCCTGATCTAGCCTATAAAATGACTGTCTGTGAGGAAGCAGCAAAAGATTGTTATTATGTCTGAAGCCTCCCTATTCTCACAATACAATAGCTCTGCAGGAGGGATTCTCCCAATCTACCTCAAATATGTGGATGGGGTAATCAATTCATTTTCTTTCGTTCAGCCCCCTGGTTATATGAAAGAAAATGAATCATGTATGGTCTGTCTTAAGCCTGATACACACTATATTAAGTGTGTTTTTTGGTCAACCCAACGGATTGAAGGAAAAAAATATTGAGAGATTGCTGTACTAACATATGCGATGTTAGTGCACTGATCTCCCCCGCTATGCTATTGTATTCTGACAGGGGGACTGCCCCCGCCCCCACCAGAACACACTGATTACTGCTAGTAGCCATTGACTGCGAGCACTGATCAGATGCTTGTTTTCCAACATGTCCCTTCGACAAAAGCCACTGGATAGACCGCCTTCTGTCGGACAGCCTGCTGTACACATTGACCGAACGTCGGCCAGTTTCTGTTGAACCTGCCGATACCAGCCGATATTTGGCCTTTGCGTACCCAGCCTTAGTGTGAGGAGGTTTTAAGACAAAAACTGCCAGCATCAATCTCCAGGTAATGAAAGTAAGGCAGGCCATAGACGGTGCAAATTTCTTTCCTGCAACCACGAGTTGCAGGAAAGAAATTTGCACGATTTCCCCATCAACACAGACAGTGCGGACAGGGGAATCCCTCCTGCCGAGCTATTGTCTTCTCCTGGCGGGGGCAGCCGTTCCGACAGAGCGAGACGGTGAATATCGTTAGCAGCTATAGAAGCCGCTTGCAATAATCGCACGTGAATCCGGCAAGCTGGTTGTACCCAAGTTGATCGATTGATCAACTTGGTACATTCACCCCGCCCATTAATGGTTCAAATCTCATCCAGATCCTGCTGAACTGGCCAAGATTGAAACCGTGTATGGCCAGCCTTAATGTATTACACTTTTCTTGCCTGTTTGACAGAAATACACAGCACAAAGAAATGCTCTAATAAGATATATATTGTATTTTTCAGCCTTTTAATTGGCCAGCCCATTCATCTGACAGCACTCCGGGAGATTACAATAACAAAACAATATTTGGGACATTTTAAAAGCTGCATGCCTAATACAGCCAGTCGTGGCGTTGAAAGGGATCCTCTGATGACAGCCTTGCAAGGATCTGATCAATTGCCAGTATTCTATACATTTGCTAAGTACTGATGGTGACAGTCACTTTTCCCTAACAATTTGAATATTTTATTAATTTTTATTTTTTTCTGTGGTACATCTGAAGCAAAAATCAACCTGTCTGTGGGTGGCATTACAGTTTCCTTATCAAACTTGAATCAGGTCAGCGTGTAATCGCAATATATATACGTTTCCATTTGCCTGTGGTTTTATTGAGGCAAAATGCAGTTTAATCATCCTGCTGTTTCTCTTAAATTGTGCCTTAGGGGAGGAGGTGGAAGATGTTTATATTTTCCACCAAAGACCTGTGCAGGCAGCTGCCGTATAGCAGTGCTTACTTTCACAAGTTGCTTTCCTGAAGAATGCACGCTGTGGCTTTGTTGAGTGCTTCATTTGACCTTTGTAAATTTATTCTCTTGGTTAGCCTTTCAAAAAAAAAAAAAAAAAAAAAAATAGATCCATATCAAGAATGCGTAGGTTCTTTTCTATGCGGTCGGTTATAAAAGGCATGGTCTGTGGCGCAAGGGTTTAGGCCAACTAGTCCTGGTCGGCTATCTCCCAATCTACCACTGTGGAGAAATCCAAACTTAACCCATTTTTTGACTATCCTGATCAGGTAGTTTGGACCAAATATGGTATTAAGACTCTACAACATATAGGGGGAGATTTACTAAAACTGGAGCACTCTGAATCTGGTGCAGCTGTGCATGGTGGCCAATCAGCTTCTAATTTCAGCTTGTTCAATTAAAGAGGAATTCCACCCAGGGGGTCCATTAAAAAAAAAAAAATAAAAGTCAGCAGCTACAAATACTGCAGCTGCTGACTTTTAATTGGACACTTACCTGTCCCTGGGTCAAGCGATGCGGGGAATCGAAGCCCCGCTCCGCCCCCCCCCCCCCCCCCCCCCCCTCTCGTCAGGGCTGGCATTTCAACTGTGGGCGCCGGGCTGTGGCTTCACAGCCTGGCACCCACTGCGCATGCGCGAGCGGTGCCGCGCGCCGTGATTGGCCGCTCAATCACCTGGGACCTGTAATGGGTCCCAGATGATTGACAGGAGAGAGGGAGCAGAGCCGAGCCCTTCCTGTGCCGAGGGGGAAGTGAAGTCACCAGCCCAGGCAAAGGAAGAGGCAGACTACGATTGACCACCTAGCAACAGGCATTTAGAGGTAAGTAAAAAAAAAAATATCCAAATTTTTTTTGTTTTGTTTTTTAGAATTTTTCAGTTATTTGTTTTTTTGGGTGAAACCCCACTTTAAGTTTTAGCTATGAAACCTGGAAGCCGTTTCTATGCAGAGCTGCACCAGATTTTGCGCTCTCCAGTTTTAGTAAATCAACCCCATAGTGTCTAATGGTTCCCTGATGGCCTTTAATGATCTTAACCACTTGCCAACCAGCCGCTTTCATTATACTGCGGCAGGTCGGCACGATCCCGTGAACCATCGTAGCTGTACGTTGGCTTCTTTAAGCGGGATAGCAGATGCGCACGAGCGTCCACTGCACTGCGGGGGTGCCGATGCGCGCGGCCGGCAGTCGCGAAGACCGCTGGCAATGCGCGATCGCAGGCACAAGAGCCAGAACAGGGATGTGTGTGTGTGTAAACACACACATCCCTGTTCCGTGAGAAGAGGAGAGGCAGATCGGGAGTTCCTACTACTGGTAGCTAGGAACAACAATCTGTCATCTCCTCTAGGCAGTCCCATCCCCCTACAGTTAGAACACACACATAGCACAGTTAACCCTTTGATCGCCCCCTAGTGTTAACCCCTTCTCTGCCAGTGACATTTACACAGTAAGCAGTGCATTTTTATAGCACTGATCACTGTATAATTGTCAATGGTCCCAAAAATGTGTCAATTGTCCGATCTGTCTGCCATAATGTCGCAGTCCCAATAAAAAAAAAAAAAAAAAAAAGCAAAACAAAACTAAACTAAACTAAACTAAAATCGCTAGTAAAAAAATAAATAATAAAAATGCCATGAATCCTTCCCCTATTTTGTAGACGCAAAACAATCAATATACGCTTATTGCAATTTTTATTACCAAAAATATATAGAAGAATACATATCGGCCTAAACTGAGGAAAAAAAAATAGCTTTTTAAAAAAAAAAAAAAAAATTGGGAATATGATGATCAAATACCACCAAAAGAAAGCTCTATTTGTGGGGGGGGGGGGGGGGGGGGGGAAGGACATCAATTTTGTTTGGGTACAGCGTTGCACGATTGCTCAATTGTCAGTTAAAGTGACACAGTGGCGTTTCGCAAAAAACGGCCTTGTCATTGAAGAGACAAATCTTCCAGGGCTAAAGAGCGCTACGGATTGCCGGACAATTTTTTAGTTATATCCAACTGAGACATGCTTTTTGCTCCCAATTTGGAAAGGACCCTCTTGATCTTGAACCCAGTGACCTAGAACTTCTGACACGCAGTGACTCATTATCCAAGCCAGTATCCATTCTATACAAGGACCTCTTTCCAGAGACAGTTTTAAGATGGAACCTTGCAGACTGGCCTGGGAGGCCGCAGCTCCTGGACTAGACCAGGACGATTGGGATGACATTTGGGAGGCTCCCTTTACGTGCCTAGTTTCAGCTAGAGACCGCTTGATCCATTACAAATTTTTACACAGAATCTACCTTACCCCTGCTAGGCTAGCCAGGATATTTAGAGGCCAACCTTCCCTGTGCTGGAGATGCTCCGCACCTCTTGCACATTTTATGCACATCTTTTGGGAATGTCCTAACATTAAGCCCTTTTGGCAAGAAATTGCGACATGCATCCGGTCTGTCACCTCCATCTCAATAGCCCTTTCGGTTGAGGTGTGCTTGTTGCACGTAGTTGAACCTTTGGCTACCACTAGGGCCATACGCACTCTTTTCACTCTCTTATGCTGCGTACACACGGTCGGACTTTTCCTCTACAAAAGTCCGACGGACGCCGAAGGACCAAAGCCACCTGACAATCCGATCGTGTGTGGGCTTCCCCGGACTTTCGACTGACTTTTCCAGCCACAAATCTGACGGACTTTAGATTTGGAACATGCTTCAAATCTTTACGTCGTAACTCCGCCGGACCCAGAAATCCGCTCGTCTGTATGCTAGTCCGACGGGCAAAAACCCACACTAGGGCAGCTATTGGCTACTGACTATCAACTTCCTTATTTTAGTCCGGTGTACGTCATCACATACGAATCCGTCTGACTTTTGTGTGATCGTATGTAGGCAAGTCTGTTCGTTAGAAAGTCTGCCACAAGTCCGTCGAAAGTCTGTCGGATGGGCTGTCGGACTTTTGTAGCCGAAAAGTCCAACCGTGTGTACACGGCATAATAGAAGAGGTCATATGCTCCAACTTTGGTATCCTGGAAATCACTGGTTAACAAAGCGGTTCCGCTTTACAAAGTCGCCTATTTGAATAGAGGGGCCCTGGCCAAATTTGATAAGGTATGGGGGGGCTGGATGGATTCTGCAGACACAGTTTCTGACTGAATTCATATGTATGTTTTATATGTTCCTTGATGTTGGTTGAATAGCTGAGGGGAGTGTACCTCAGGGAGGGAAGGTTGATTGACCTAGTACATTGTGATGTTATATCATGCAGAGTGTTTTTATTGCAAGTGGTTGCAAAGGCTATCAAAGCCGAATGCTGGACTGGGGAGCGCGCCCGCTAGGTAACCCCCTCGGGAGATCGCTTCTCCAAGGGGGTTATCTAATGCGGGCAGGAGCCGCAAGAGCCACCGAGGGGACCCCAAAAATGGATGTTGGGGGCCACTCTGTGCAAAACGAGCTGCACAGTGGAGGTAAGTATGACATGTTTGTTTTTTAAAAAAACGATCCTTTAGTATCACTTTAATTCTCCTGATGAGGGTCTTGGGAACTGTAATAATTGCATTAACTCATTTGGTTGCAGGAGCGGTCATCACACCGGAATAGCTGTATACCTACCTGTGCATTCTTTATATGGGCAAATAAACCCCCCCCCCCCCTTTTTTTTTTTCTTTACATGTTTACGTTTTGATGTTGGCTGGAACTGCTCTTATTGTGACCGTTCTGTTTGTTACCGCGACGTGCGGTTGTCTGTTGTATACACCTTAAAATACACCTATGTCTTAACCGCTTCCCGACCAAACACCGCACTTATACTGCGGCAGGTTGGCTCCCTTGTGCGAGCCGTCGTACGTCGGCTCCCGGGGTCCGGATAGCAGGCGCGCACGCCCACGGCACAGCGTGGGTGCTGGTGCTTGTGGCCGATGGTCGCGATGACCGCCGTCCAAGAGCGATCGTGAGCAGGAGAGACAGAACAAGGACGAGTGTGTGTAAACACACTTCCCTGTTCTGACAGGAGTGACAGATCGTGTGTTCCTATTAGCTTAGAACCACGATCCGTCACTTCCTCCAGTCAGTCCCCTCCCCCTTAGTTAGAATCACCTCCCAGGGAACACAATTAACCCCTTGAGCGCCCCCTGGTGTTAACCCCTTCACTGCCAGTGACATTTTTACAGTAAAAAATGCACTTTTCTAGCATTGATCGCTGTATTAATGCCAATGGTCCCAAAAATGTGTCAAAATTGTCCGATGTGTCCGCCATAATGTCACAGTCACGATAAAAATCACAGATCGCCGCCATTACTAGTAAAAAAAAAAAATTATAAAAATAAGAATGCTATAAATCTATCCCCTATTTTGTAGACGCTATAACTTTTGCGCAAACCAATCAATATATGCTTATTGCATATTTTTTTTACCAAAAATATGTAGAAGACATATCGGCCTAAACTGAGGAAAAAAATAGTTTTTTCATATATTTTTGGGGGATATTTATTATAGCAAAAAGTAAAAAATAATGCATTCTTTTCAGAATTGTTGCTCTTTTTTTGTTTTTAGCGCAAAAAAAAACAAAAAAAAAATGCAGAGGCGATCAAATACCACCAAAAGAAAGCTCTATTTGTGGGAAAAAAAGTACATCAATTTTTTTTGGTACAGCGTCGCACGACCGCGCAATTGTCAGTTAACCACTTGACGACCGCCTCACGCCGATGTACGTCGGCAAAGTGGCACGGACAGGCAAAATCACGTACAGGGTACGTGATTTGCCTTCCGCGGGTGGGGGGTCCGATCGGACCCCCCCCCGGTGCCCGAGGCGGTCGTCGTTTGTCCAGCGGCGATCGGTGATGAGGGGGAGACCATCCGTTCGTGGCCCCCCCCTCGCGATCGCCGCCGGCCAATGAGAATCTTCCTTTGCTGCTGTATGCTAAACAGCAGCAAAGGAAGTGATGTCATCTCCCCTCGGGTCGGTATTTTCCGTTCCGGCCCGAGGAGAGACGACAAGTATGTGAGTGCACAAACACTACACACACACACAGTAGAACATGCCAGGCACACAAATCACCCCGATCCCCCCCCCCCCCCCCCGATCGCCCCCCGATCCCCCCCCCAATCACCCCCCCCCCCCCCCCTGTCACAAACTGACACCAGCAGTTTTTTTTTTTTTCTGATTACTGCATAGTGTCAGTTTGTGACAGTAAATGTGTTAGGGCAGTTAGTATTACCCCCCTTTAGGTCTAGGGTACCCCCCTAACCCCCCCTAATAAAGTTTTAACCCCTTGATCACCCCCTGTCACCAGTGTCACTAAGCGATCATTTTTCTGATCGCTGTATTAGTGTCGCTGGTGACGCTAGTTAGTGAGGTAAATATTTAGGTTCGCCGTCAGCGTTTTATAGCGTCAGGGACCCCCATATACTACCTAATAAATGTTTTAACCCCTTGATTGCCCCCTAGTTAACCCTTTCACCACTGATCACCGTATAACCGTTACGGTTGACGCTGGTTAGTTTGTTTATTTTTTTATAGTGTCAGGGCACCCGCCGTTTATTACCGAATAAAGGTTTAGCCCCCCCGATCGCCCGGCGGTGATATGCGTCGCCCCAGGCAGCGTCAGATTAGCGCCAGTACCGCGAACACCCACGCACGCACCGTACACCTCCCTTAGTGGTATAGTATCTGAACGCATCAATATCTGATCCGATCAGATCTATACTAGCGTCCCCAGCAGTTTAGGGTTCCCAAAAACGCAGTGTTAGCGGGATCAGCCCAGATACCCGCTAGCACCTGCGTTTTGCCCCTCCGCCCGGCCCGGCCCAGCCCACCCAAGTGCAGTATCGATCGATCACTGTCACTTACAAAACACTAAACGCATAACTGCAGCGTTCGCAGAGTCAGGCCTGATCCCTCTATTGTTCTGCTCTTTTTTACTGTATTCTATTCTGCAATGTTTTATTGTTATTGTTATTATGTTTTATCATGTTTGTTTTTCAGGTGTGTAATTATTTACACTTTACTGTGCTTTATTGTTAACCATTGTTAACCATTTTTTTGTCTTCAGGTACGCCATTCACGACTTTGAGTGGTTATACCAGAATGATGCCTGCAGGTTTAGGTATCATCTTGGTATCATTCTTTTCAGCCAGCGGTCGGCTTTCATGTAAAAGCAATCCTAGTGGCTAATTAGCCTCTAGACTGCTTTTACAAGCCGTGGGAGGGAATGCCCCCCCCCCCCACCGTCTTCCGTGTTTTTCTCTGGCTCTCCTGTCTCAACAGGGAACCTGAGAATGCAGCCGGTGATTCAGCCAGCTGACCAGAGACCAGAGTGGCTCCAAACATCTCTATGGCCTAAGAAACCGGAAGCTACGAGTATTTCATGACTTAGATTTCGCCGGATGTAAATAGCGCCATTGGGAAATTGGGGAAGCATTTTATCACACCGATCTTGGTGTGGTCAGATGCTTTGAGGGCAGAGGAGAGATCTAGGGTCTAATAGACCACAATTTTTTCAAAAAAGAGTACCTGTCACTACCTATTGCTATCATAGGGGATATTTACATTCCCCGAGATAACAATAAAAATGATTAAAAAAAAAAATATGAAAGGAACAGTTTAAAAGTAAGATTAAAAAAGCAAAAAAATAATAAAGAAAAAAAAAAAAAAAAAAAAAAAAAACACCCCTGTCGCCCCCTGCTCTCGCGCTAAGGCAAACGCAAGCGGCGGTCTGTCGTCAAACGTAAACAGCAATTGCACCATGCATGTGAGGTATCACCGCGAAGGCCAGATCGAGTGCAGTAATTTTTCCAGTAGACCTCCTCTGTAAATCTAAAGTGGTAACCTGTAAAGGCTTTTGAAGGCTTTTAAACATGTATTTATTTTGTTGCCACTGCACGTTTGTGCGCAATTTTAAAGCATGTCATGTTTGGTATCCATGTACTCGGCCTAAGATCATCTTTTTTATTTCATCAAACATTTGGGCAATATAGTGTGTTTTAGTGCATTAAAATTAAAAAAAAGTGTGTTTTTTCCCCAAAAAATGCGTTTGAAAAATCGCTGCGCAATTACTGTGTGAAAAAAAAAAATGAAACACCCACCATTTTAATCTGTAGGGCATTTGCTTTAAAAAAATATATAATGTTTGGGGGTTCAAAGTAATTTTTTTGCAAAAAAAAAAAACTTTTTCATGTAAACAATAAGTGTCAGAAAGGGCTTTGTCTTCAAGTGGTTAGAAGAGTGGGTGATGTGTGACATAAGCTTCTAAATGTTGTGCATAAAATGCCAGGACAGTTCAAAACCCCCCCAAATGACCCCATTTTGGAAAGTAGACACCCCAAGCTATTTGCTGAGAGGCATGTCGAGTCCATGGAATATTTTATATTGTGACACAAGTTGCGGGAAAGAGACAAATTTTTTTTTTTTTTTTTTTTTTGCACAAAGTTGTCACTAAATGATATATTGCTCAAACATGCCATGGAAATATGTGAAATTACACCCCAAAATACATTCTGCTGCTTCTCCTGAGTACGGGGATACCACATGTGTGAGACTTTTTGGGAGCCTAGCCGCGTACGGGACCCCAAAAACCAAGCACCGCCTTCAGGCTTTCTAAGGGCGTGAATTTTTGATTTCACTCTTCACTGCCTATCACAGTTTCGGAGGCCATGGAATGCCCAGGTGGCACAAAACCCCCCCAAATGACCCCATTTTGGAAAGTAGACACCCCAAGCTATTTGCTGAGAGGTATAGTGAGTATTTTGCAGACCTCACTTTTTGTCACAAAGTTTTGAAAATAGAAAAAAAAAAAATGTTTTTTCTTGTCTTTCTTCATTTTCAAAAACAAATGAGAGCTGCAAAATACTCACCATGCCTCTCAGCAAATAGCTTGGGGTGTCTACTTTCCAAAATGGGGTCATTTGGGGGGGGGTTTGTGCCACCTGGGCATTCCATGGCCTCCGAAACTGTGATAGGCAGTAAAGAGTGAAATCAAAAATTTTTACCCTTAGAAATCCTGAAGGCAGTGATTGGTTTTCGGGGTCCAGTACGCGGCTAGGCTCCCAAAAAGTCCCACACATGTGGTATCCCCGTACTCAGGAGAAGCAGCTAAATGTATTTTGGGGTGCAATTCCACATATGCCCATGGCCTGTGTGAGCAATATATCATTTAGTGACAACTTTATGAAAAAAAAAAAAAAAAAAAAAGTCACTTTCCCGCAACTTGTGTCAAAATATAAAATATTCCATGGACTCAATATGCCTCTCAGCAAATAGCTTGGGGTGTCTACTTTCCAAAATGGGGTCATTTTGGGGGGTTTTGTGCCATCTTGGCATTCCATGGCCTCCGAAACTGTGATAGGCAGTGAAGAGTGAAAGCAAAAATTTACACCCTTAGAAATCCTGAAGGCGGTGATTGGTTTTCGGGGCCCCGTACGCGGCTAGGCTCCCAAAAAGTCCCACACATGTGGTATCCCCATACTCAGGAGAAGCAGCAGAATGTATTTTGGGGTGCAATTCCACATAGGCCCATGGCCTGTGTGAGCAATATATCATTTAGTGACGACTTTTTGTAAATATTTTTTTTTTTTTTTTTTTTTGTCATTTTTCAATCACTTGGGACAAAAAAAATAAATATTCAATGGGTTCAACATGCCTCTCAGCAATTTCCTTGGGGTGTCTACTTTCCAAAATGGGGTCATTTGGGGGGGGTTTGTACTGCCCTGCCATTTTAGCTTATTGGATTTTTTTTATAACAAAAAGTAGAAAATATCATTTTTTTTCAAAATTTTCGGTCTTTTTCCGTTTATAGCGCAAAAAATAAAAACCGCAGAGGTGATCAAATACCATCAAAAGAAAGCTCCATTTGTGGGAAGAAAAGGACGCAAATTTCGTTTGGGTACAGCATTGCATGACCGCGCAATTAGCAGTTAAAGCGACGCAGTGCCAAATTGGAAAAAGACCTCTGGTCCTTAGGCAGCATAATGGTCCGGGGCTCAAGTGGTTAAAGCGACGCAGTGCCGAATCGCAAAAAGTGCTCTGGTCAGGAAGGGGGTAAATTCTTCCGGGGCTTCAGTGATTAAAATTTCAATAAAAGGTAATTTACAAAAAAAAGCAGAGATAGGTACTTGAATGTGGCTTTGGTTGTTATTGAACGGATGAGCTTTTTTGGCCCCAAATGTCGTTCACCCACTGTATAATGTACAGCCTGAAGCAGACACTGTCTCGTCTGTCTGGCTTTTCCTATAAGACTTTGCTTGTGCTAATCACATACCAAGAACATACCAAGCTGTTAACAATGTTCATTCAACCTCACATATTGTTGTCTTTTACTTAAGGCCCCTTTCACATGGGCTTTCTGATCAGATCTGCCTGTCAGTTCAGACGGACCTGTTCAGAAGCTCAATGCAACTCTATGGGCATGTGGATGTAAACAAACTTGTGTCTGTTTACATCTACCTAACTCCGAATCCACGCAGGTCTGGAAAAAAAAAAAAAAAAAAAAAAAACAGAAAAGGGACTGTGTCCTTTTCTATTTTTCCGTGAACCAAACGTGAAGGATTTGAGGTAGCCTGATGTAAATGGACACAAGTCAATTTACATCCAGCAGCCCATAGATCCAACTTGGGTCCTCCGCAGTCTGCTGTCAAAGAAGAAAAAAACGAAAAAACTGAAAGGGCGCAAAAGTGAAATTTCTGCTTCAAATCATTAGGGGGGTCTGTTCACTGCTTAGCAGGATATGAAAAAGCAACTAGGTCCCCTGTCACTGAACACAGCTCTGTGCTCTTTACATTCACAGAGCTGTGTTCCATGAGCCTCAGAAGCGATTGCCGGATGCCGGCGATCAATCACTGGCTGGGACCCAGTGATCAGCATGTGCTGTAATGAATCACAGCACAGCCAGGTGGGCGCACTCACATGCGCACCCTACCCAGACATGCAGAATCACGTACTGTATATACACGTGATTCTGCACAGCCAGTCCGCACTGTCGCTAGGGTTGCCACCTCACCCCTTTAAAACCGAACACATATTAATTACACAGGTTCTCGGGCTAGTTTAATGCAGGTAAGGTACCAAGTGAATTTAATTACCACTTTAATCAGCGACAGAACATGCGTAATTAATATGTGTTTGGTTTTAAAGGGATGAGGTGGCAACCCTACTTGTCACAGTATATGCGCAGTCGGCAAGTGGTTAAAGTACAAAATGTCTCAGTACTTGAACTACCGTGAATGCTTACCTGTTTTTTTTTTCTCAATCCAGCACTTGCCCAGTCTGCAGCAGGGCTCTCCTTTCTCCCTGCTCCCACAGGACACAGGGGCAGCAGCAGGTGCTATTGGTTCCTGCTGCTGTAAATCAAATCTTGTGAAGAGGGAGCAGGGGGCGAGGGTCCACAGAAGAGGAGGTAAGAGACTTTTCTGTGCAATACTGTGTACAGCCATGGCCAAAAGTTGAGAATGACACAAATATAAATTTTCACAAAGTCTGCTGCTTCAGTGTTTTTAGATCTTTTTGTCAGATGTTACTATGGTATACTGAAGTATAATTACAAGCATTTCATAAGTGTCTAAGGCTTTTATTGATAACTACATTAAGTTTATGCAGAGTCAATATTTGCTATGTTGACCCTTCTTTTTCAAGACCTCTGCAATTCGCCCTGGCATGCTGTAAATCAACTTCTGGGCCACATCCTGACTGATGGCAGCCTATGAGACCGTAGGGCACACACCCACCCACCTTAACACCACCCGCAAACTGCTAAATAACCACAGACATCTTTTGGCAAAATAATTGGCCGCGGCACCTTTATTGGTTTAACATCTTACAACTTATTTTATTCTCATAATAAAATATCAAATTACTGCCCAGTTTTCAGAACTCGGGCAGCCAGTAACCATTCTCTTTAATTAACCAAACAGCCCCCCCAACCCCCCGGAAATCCAGGGTGACCCTACCACATAACAAGTGCACGCGTCTAGGGGAGGGAGGGAGTACATCTGCTGCTGATCCGGTCCAGGGGGGGGGAGGGAATAAGCCCCACTGCAGCTGCTTTTTATAGGCTGTCCAGGCTTCCAGCACCTTCCAAGCAATCCCATTGGACCTCCAGAACCTGTAATCAGAATTTTTAAAGACACAGTTACCCTATTAACTCCCTTAACTATACACCTTATTACAGGTCTGCTGGCCATAGTCTCACGCAGGTGGGCCCCAATTAGTGAATTAGTGCCCCCCGTTTGTCATGAGACCGTAGGCCACACACCCACCCACCTTAACACCAACCGTAAACTGCTAAATAACCACAGACATCCGCGGCACCTTTATTGGTTTAACAACTTATTTTATTCTCATAATAAAATATCAAAACACTGTCCAGTTTTCAGAACTCAGGCAGCCAGTAACCATTCTCTTTAATTAACCAAACAGTCCCCACCAGCCGTCTTGCCCTTAAGACCGGCCCACCCCCTCCACCGCGGTCATTTCAATTCTGGACTATAAATCTAAATTAAATAAGTCCACACCTACATGTGTGAACCCCATCAGCTTTGTACAAACCGGGAATACCACCCTCCAAGTCCACATGCCGATATGACAGACAGCCAATGCTGGGCATGTACTTCTCCATAGCCCTATTCACTGTCTTCCTCATCCTCTCCATCACTCTCCTCAGAGGCGAGGATAGCCATGAAAGGCGCGGAAGTATTTTCAAAAATACGATAGTTGTATTTGGGGAAGTAATATGGAAGCGGTGAAGATCCCGTTTAATCATGAATAAAAGATCTAAAGTCCTGATGTTCCCCAAATCATTACCTCCTACGTGAACCACCAAAATGGAAGGTGCAGGCCACACCTGAAATAATTTTGACAAATGAAAATATAATTGAAACCATTGAAGGCCTCACACGCCCTTCCATAGCAACTTAAAGGATTCTGACTGTAAATATAAGTTCAAAGAGTAAGGACGTTGAGCCGCTCTCTTACGCGCCCAATGTACAAAGGAGTGTCCCAGAATCCATACTGTTTGTTGTAAGTCTGAAAATCAAACAAACAAATTAGGCCTTATATACAATCTAAAACATACAGACCTCCACCTCCCCATTTCCTTAATTTCCAAATCCTTCAGGTCCCTTCTGGCTGCTTCCGAAGCTGCCCCTATCCGAAAGGAGTGGGAAGAGAACCTAAAACCCTGTAAACCCAATAACCCAAGGCATTTTTTCAAGATAAAATTAAACTGATACTTTAATAGAGGTACTAAGTTGACATGTACGAGGAAATGCTCACCTCCTTGCGGCCTAACCCCCAAGAACTGCCGTACCACTGATAACGGGCACACCCTTTCATCCACCTGCAAGGTAATCCAAGCTCCCTTACCACACTGGTCAGTCTTTGAATGCTGCAGCCATATGTGGACCGCAGATTATTCCAACACCACTTGATTATAACTGATGCCCGAGCAGCCATATTTAGAGCACGGCACCAGCTCCGAGATACGGAATGCACCAAATAAACCTAGCACAAAAGCTGTTTTGAACAATATGGCTTCATAAACTGACTAACAAACTACTGCAGTCGCAGCACAAAGACCGGCAAGTATTTCAAAGAAAATTGGTCTCCTGCTATCTGACACAGAGGTCCTTCTTTTGTACCCTTTAACTGTCTGTTTCACTGAGAAATTTGACATACAAGAAAGTAAACTCTTCAAACGACAGAAAAAAGAGATGCCGGCCAGAGACTTCACTATATGACTACAGGAAAAACCGCCCAGCATGAGGGATGCCACAAAAGCCAAAAGCCCGCCTTCCGTGGGCTTATTGACATCGTAACCGGAACTGCTGGCGAACGACAACCAATTCCTCCAAGATGCCGAATATCCTGCCCAAGTTCTGGGTGCCACCGAACCCGTGATAGTCTCAGCTGCCAACTTCATACCAGCATCCACACGTGATCCGGACACCTGGCTCCCTCTTCGTCCTCCTCTGGCATCAAGCTCCGAAAATGGCTATTCTGAAATCGTGATAAAGAGTCAGCAATAGTGTTCAATTTCCCAGGCGTATGCTTAGCTTTTAGCCAAATTTTGTGTTTAAGGCACAAAAATACTATTTGACGCAACACTTTAATAACCCACAAAGAGCCGGAAGAAAGGCAGTTCACTGCAAAAAGAACCCCTTTGTTGTCCGTCTCCACCAATATCCGTCGTTTAGCAACAGACTCTCCCCACAGCTCCAGCGCAACCAAAATAGGGAACATCTCCAGAAGTACTACATTTTTGGTGTTATTCTGGCATATCCAAGAATCCGGCCAAGCAGCACAGCACCCATGGGATCTCCAGATTGCCCTAAAACCCTTATGGGGAGTACACACGGTCGGACTTTTCGTCTACAAAAGTCCGACAGTCTGTCCGACAGACTTCCGGCGGACTTGTGGCAGACTTGTGGCAGACTTTCTAACAAACGGACTTGCCTACACACGACCACACAAAAGTCCGACTGATTCGTACGTGATGACGTACACCGGACTAAAATAAGGAAGTTCATAGCCAGTAGCCAATAGCTGCCCTAGCGTGGGTTTTTGTCCGTCGGACTAGCACACAGACGAGCGGATTTCGGGGTCCGTCGTAGTTACGACGTAAAGATTTGAAGCATGTTTCAAATCTAAAGTCCGTCGGATTTGAGGCTGAAAAAGTCCGCTGAAAGTCCGGAGAAGCCCACACACGATCGTATTACCAGCCAGCTTTAGTCCGTTGGACTTTTGTAGACGAAAAGTCCGACCGTGTGTACGCCCCATTAGAACCTTCTGCATCAGTAAATAACCAAAAGTCCGGGGCAAAAACAAACTCTTGATGAAACAAAGACTGCCCATTGTAGGACTCCAAAAAATGGGCCCAAACCCACAAATCCTCCTTCAAGGATCAGAACAACCTGATGTGGGCATACGGGGACTTCAGACCCGAAATAGCCAGTGAAAGCCGACGTTAAAAAATGCGACCTACCGGCATAATCCGACAAGCAAACGCTAAGATTCTTAACAGCGACTGCATCTCCTTTAAAAGCACCTTTCTCTTCTACAGAAAGCGTGCCAACAAAAATCTCAGCTTCCTTACCTTCGCCTCAGGCAAACTGAACTCCATCCTAACCGTGTCAATGTGAATCCCCAGAAATTCCAATGAAGAAGCCGGAGTACACGTCTTTTCCTCTGCCAATGGCACGCCAAATGACTGCGACATTAACTGAAAAGCACGCATCAAGCACTCACACCGCGTATCATCCGCTGGCCCAACAAATAAAAAATCGTCCAGGTAGTGAACCACGCTGTCCACTCCTGACTGAAAACAAACCTCCCAATGAAGGAACGTTGAAAAATCTCCTCAAAGTCTGAACACGACAAAAAGCAACACATAGGAAGACAATTGTCAAAAAAGAAACAATCGTCAAAATGAAAGGCCAGGGAGTTAAAAGACGCAGGGGAGATAGGCAAAAGGCGAAACGCCGACTTTATATCGGCTTTAGCCATTAATGCCCCCGGACCACACAATCTAATTTTCTCAATTGCTTCTTCAAATGACGCATATGAGACTGAACATAACGACATATCAATGTCATCATTCAATGATTGTGCTTTCGGAAAGGACAGGTGATGAATAAAGGTGGAAAGAATTATGTTCCTTTTTAGGAACCACCCACAATGGGGACAGGCGGAAATTCCTAAATGGGGGGTCCCTAAAAGGGCCTTCATCCCGCCCCTCAGCAATCTCCTTCCATACCTTCTCTCTCACTACCTTTGGAAAGGTGGCAACCGATTAGAGGTTGTTCACCACCGTACACCCTACCCCCGTAAAGGGGGGTAAGGGAAAGCCCTGTGAAAAACCCTCAATGAGAGCACGAGCCTTCTCCCCGTTTGGATATATGTCCAGCCATGGGCGCATTTTTCCCAGCCTCACTGGAGTGCAGGCCCTTGGGAAAATATCCCTTTGCCCAGGCA
Organism: Lithobates clamitans; assembly: GCA_037952925.1. Lineage (NCBI taxonomy): Eukaryota > Metazoa > Chordata > Amphibia > Anura > Ranidae > Lithobates > Lithobates clamitans. Next base: position 194,736 of record JBBGZY010001669.1, on the reverse strand, counting down.
TAGACAGAAGCATTCTTCTTAAAGCATTTGGACACCGGGTACGCTCCTGCACAGAAAGATCACTTGTGCCTATACTTACAGGAAGCGTTCTACCAGCATTGTTAAACGCAAAACAGCAGCCCTTCCTAAATACCGCTGGCGTGGGGACAGCAGCACTCTGTTTAGGAATGACCGGCTTTTGGGGCATAATTAAGTTGAGGCACAAGCCCACGTCCTTCATGCCCCACTTGAGTGAAGGGTGAATAGCCAACTTCTGCCTAAATGGTTCCTCATAAAAGAACCACCCCAACCCCAACAACATTTTTTTAGGCTTTCAATATATGGTCCAAATGCTGGAACAGACCACCGCCTATTTCCGGGTGCTTCTCGACCATTATGCCAGCATAGATGAAAAATGCCTGTAACCAATTGTGGAATGATCGGGGTACCTCTCTGCGCCTATCTTCCTCCTGCTTATCCTCCCCCCATCTATCAGATTTAAAAGCAAAATCCTTATGGAAAGGCAGCAGTGACAAAATCGCAATAAAATCCCCCAAATTTTTTCTTTTACAGACATGCTTAAATGGTAACCTAGGGGAGAAATCTCACAAGGCATTACATCTTTCATACAGGATTCTGGTACCCCTTAAACTAAAGGTGCCTGCCCTGCGATAGAACTGTGTTCACTAAAATGTACTGACCTAACCAGGGGGGAGGCAAACTGTGACACATTAGAAGCAGGAGTAAAGCTGGAAACAATAGCAGGGGCTGAAGAGCGCAGAGAATTAGCAGGAGCAGCAACTAATAGAAAAAGGTTACCATCCAGCTAGATCATGTATGTTGCCAACATCCCTAGATTGATAGGTGAAAAAAAATACCCCCAAAAAAGGTTGTGGGACTTTAACGGCAACAGCGTAATGTAAAAACAATTTTATTCCATAGAATAATTTATATATGTATACAAATCATTAGCATAGTTAATAAACATAACACAGTGAACACAATAAAAAGCTGAAACACAGCTGTACTGATGTGCATTGGATAAATATGCTTGTAATGTCTTCCACGAAGGCCTACGCGTTTCGGGACTGAAACTGACCGCCCCTTCGTCAAGGGCGACTCGTGGGACAAGCTCTTACTGTATGGTGAAATACAAGATTAAAAAAAAATATATAAATAAATACATTTTCTACCGCATAATATTGTCATAGCATTGCATAGAGAACATGAAGTCTATGAAACCAAAACAAGAGAAACAGCCTACCCAAACATGACAGTGTTGGAGCACCCATTGCCCAAATCACGGTGGCGGATATGTCAAAACCACCCACGGATCCAAAAACCGGAGCCTGGGTGTGTGTGGTTGGCCCCACTCTGCCCACACTGATCCACCCCCAAAAAAAGAGACACCGAATCACGGAGCCCATCCAAGAGGGTACTGTGTCAGGAAGGCACAGACCCAAGTGGATATCTGAAGAGGATAATAAAAAATATGGTATTCAATTAAAGATTATCTAAATCAAAAATGTCAGTCCAAGGGTCTCAGTCGGTTTCAGTAAATAGTATCATACCTGAGTGCTAGAAAGTATACAGTGGTGAATCTAGGGCGAGTAGATTAAAGGGCTGTATGAAGCCCTTTTTTATACTTGCCCTAGATTCACCACTGTATACTTTCTAGCACTCAGGTATGATACTATTTACTGAAACCGACTGAGACCCTTGGACTGACATTTTTGACTTAGATAATCTTTAATTGAATACCATATTTTTTATTATCCTTTTCAGATATCCACTTGGGTCTGTGCCTTACTGACACAGTACCCTCTTGGATGGGCTCCTGATTCGGTGTCACTTTGTGTCTCTCTCTAGTATTATACTACCCTGTTTCCCCGAAAATAAGACCTAGCGTGATTGTCAGTGATGGCTGCAATATAAGCCCTACCCCCCAAATAAGCCCTAGTTAAAGTCCTTGTAGGTCTTATTTTCAGGGTAGGGCTTATTTTTGGGGAAACAGGGTAGGGCTTATATTGCAGCCATCACTGACAATCACGCTAGGTCTTATTTTCGGGGAAACAGGGTAGTATAATACTAGAGAGAGACACCGAATCAGGAGCCCATCCAAGAGGGTACTGTGTCAGTAAGGCATAGACCCAAGTGGATATCTGAAAAGGATAATAAAAAATATGGTATTCAATTAAAGATTATCTAAGTCAAAAATGTCAGTCCAAGGGTCTCAGTAAATAGTATCATACCTGAGTGCTAGAAAGTATACAGTGGTGAATCTAGGGTGAGTAGAAAAAAGGGCTTCATACAGCCCTTTAATCTACTCGCCCTAGATTCACCACTGTATACTTTCTAGCACTCAGGTATGATACTATTTACTGAAACCGACTGAGACCCTTGGACTGACATTTTTGATTTAGATAATCTTTAATTGAATACCATATTTTTTATTATCCTTTTCAGATATCCACTTGGGTCTGTGCCTTCCTGACACAGTACCCTCTTGGATGGGCTCCGTGATTCGGTGTCTCTTTTTTTGGGGGTGGATCAGTGTGGGCAGAGTGGGGCCAACCACACACACCCAGGCTCCGGTTTTTGGATCCGTGGGTGGTTTTGACATATCCGCCACCGTGATTTGGGTAATGGGTGCTCCAACATTGTCATGTTTGGGTAGGCTGTTTCTCTTGTTTTGGTTTCATAGACTTCATGTTCTCTATGCAATGCTATGGCAATATTATGCAGTAGAAAATGTTGTATTTATTTATATTTTTTTCCAATCTTGTATTTCACCATACAGTAAGAGCTTGTCCCACGAGTCGCCCTTGACGAAGGGACGGTCAGTTTCAGTCCCGAAACACGTAGGCCTTCGTGGAAGACATTACAAGCATCTTTATCCAATGCACATCAGTACAGCTGTGTTTCAGCTTTTTATTGTGTTCACTGTGTTATGTTTATTAACTATGCTAATGTTTTGTATACATATATTTTTTTTATGGAATTACGCTGTTGCCGTTAAAGTCCCACAACCTTATTTGGGGGTATTTTTTTCACCTAGCAGGAGCAGCAAGGACAGGGTAAATAGCAGGAGACAGAGATTTTACCAGAGAAGACAGAGAATCCACAAGCACAGTTAATGCATGAAACTACTCCATGCTTCTATAGTAAGATGCCAAGGTAGGAAAAATTCCGGCAGTACTTCTGCTGCCGATTCAGGCTTCCAGTACCTTCCAAGCAATCCCATTGGACCTCCAGAACTTGTAATCAGACCTTTTAAAGACACAGTTACCCTATTAACTCCCTTAACTATACACCTTATTACAGATGTGCTGGCCACAGTTTCACGTAGGTGGGCCCCAATTAGTGCCCCACTTTGCCATTCTTGCATAAGCCTCTTGAGGATTGACCACAAGTTCTCAATGGGATTGAGGTCTGGGGAGTTTCCTGGCCATGGACCCAAACTTTCGATGTTTTGTTCCCCAAGACACTTAGTTATCACTTTTTCTTTATGGCAAGGTGCTCCATCATGCTGGAAAAGGCATTGTTCCTCACCAAACTGTTCTTGGATGGTTGGGAGAAGTTGCTCTCGGAGGATGTTTTTGCACCATTCTTTATTCAAGGCTGTGTTCTTAGGCAAAATTATAAATGAGCCCACTCCCTTGGCTGAGAAGCAACCCCCACACATGAATGCTCTCAGAAAACTTTACTGTTGGCATGACACAGGACTGATGGTAGCTCTCACCTTTTCTTCTCCAGATAAGATTTTTTCCAGATTCCCCAAACAATCGGAAATGGGATTCATCAGATAAAATGACTTTACCCCAGTCCTCAGCAATCCAATCCCTGTATCTAATGCAGAATATCAGTTTGTCCCTGATGGAGAATTAGCTTATTTGCTCCCCTTCTTGCCACCAGGCCATCCTCCAAAAGTCTTTTCTTCACTTTGCATGCAGATGTACTCACACCTGCCTGCTGCCATTCCTGAGCAAGCTCTGCATTGGTGGTACCCCGGTCCCGCAGCTGAATCAACTGTAGGAGACGGTTCTGGCGCTTGCTGGACTTTCTTGGGCTCTCTGAAAACTTCTTAACAAATGCAGTGGAAATGTTTATGAAATTAAGTTCATTTTCATGGCAAAGAGGGACTTTTCAATTAATTGCAATTCATCTGATCACTCTTCATAACATTCTATATGCAAATTGCCTTCATAAAAACGGAGGCAGCAGACTTTGTGAGAATGAATATTTGTATCATTCTCAAAACTTTTGGCCACGGCTGTTCAGAGCAGGTAAGTATACCATGTTTATTATTTTAGGGAAAAATAGCCTTTATACCACTTTAAAGTGGATGTAAACCCGATTCATGAAATTTGAGCTGGGCACATATACTGTATCTGCAGTGTTTTCTTATCTCTCTTCAAAGCACTAAGCCCCGTGGCTTTCTCCTGCTCTGTTCTTCTGTCATCAGCCTAATAACTTCTGACAAGTTCTCCGACACATGTTATAAAACCAGCCTGAATTTTGCGTCAGGGAGGGTGCAATAGATAGATTAGCAGAAAGCTGCACTACTCACAGGACAGCTCTGAAAGTATCTGCCTATCTGGAGGGGGGTGTGTGCCTTTCCTCCAATCAGCTGTCTCCCAGTGTAATCCAAGACTTCTCTCACAGTGCAGAATGAGGAAGTGAAAATTATAACACAATCTGCACATTCTAAACAGTATATAAGGAAGAAGACAGCAGATATACATGTAAAAAACTTATATAGGGACATTGGTTTCATCTCTGTGTATCATCTGAGGATGTTCACTCCACTGGGTATAGATGAGAGTTTACATCCACTTTAAGATTAAAACCATACAGCAAAGATGGTAAGTGCTGAGGTCTGCAGCACTAAATTTCTTCATGTTGGTTTAATAATGCTTTACCTTAACTTTTGCAGCTCTTTATTTACTGCACTATCTTTGACACATCGGCTCCTCGGGCTCCCAGTCTGTGCAGCAGTGCCGCAGGTGCATGTCAGTGCTTAATGATGCGACCTAGCTCATGTCAGTCAAGCAAGAGCTGTTCCTGATGTTGTGGCCACACTGAAGAGTGGTTGGCAATTTTATCAATCAAACTACACCTGTCAGTGCACTGTGTACTCGAGGGTGACAATGCTGAGCCTGCATAGACTCACAGCAAGGCAGTGTTGCCACCCTTACAGCAGAAGTTAATACTGGCAAGATCAACAGGCCCAAACAGAAGAATAAAAAACCTGTAGAGAAAAAAAAAAAGGAAGATGCAAAAGAGATCCACAAAACATAGGGAAGGGAAAGCTAGTATATGCCAATAATCATGCAGGACAAATAATTACTACACAAGCCTAAAGTTAGTGTTAATAACATGTATCTTTCTAGTTCAAACTGTAGCCAGCCAGCTTTTTTTAAACTGACAACTCAAACATAACTTGCTTGTATGGGGCCTATCTGTACATTTTATTTATGCAGAACTCCCCATGTGACTACAGCAGGAAGATACTCCCACTCAGCACTCAGGAAGTAGGAAGTGGGTACGGGAAGTGGAGGAAATCCATGCGTGAACTTTAATATGAGAATCCAAAATGATGTTTGATAAAATCCTTACAAGTATGTGACTGACAAAGATAAAATGCTTTTCTTCTAGTGAAAAGTGGATCTACACTTTAACCACTTGCCACCCAGGCCAATTCTGACATTTCTCTCCTACATGTAAAAATCATAATTTCTTTGCTAAAAATGTACATAGAACCCCCAAACATTATATATGTTTTTTAGCAAAGACCCTAGAGAATAAAATGTTGGTCGTTGCAACTTTTTATCTCGCACGATATTTGCGCAGCAATTTTTTTAACACATTATTTTTGGAAATAAAAACTGTTTTGTGCTTAAAAAAAAAAAAAAACAGTAAAGTTAGCCCAATTTTTTTGCAAAATGTGAAAGATGAAGTTACGCCGAGTAATTAGATACCCAACATGTCACGCTTCAACATTGCACACGCTCGTGGAATGGTGCCAAACTTCTGTACTTAAAAACCCCCATAGGCAACAATTTTAAATTTTTTACTGGTTACATGTTTTGAGTTACAGAGGAGGTCTAGGGCTAGAATTATTGCTCTCGCTCTAACGTTCACAGCAATACCTCACATTTGTGGTTTGAACACTTTTTTCATATGTGGGCGGGACTTACGTATGCGTTCGCTTCTGCGTGCACAGGAGTGCTTTAATTTTTTTTTCTTTTTTACTGTTAATTTAATTTTTTTTTTTTTAGTTTGACACTTTAAAAAAAAAAAAAAAAATTGATCACTTTTATTCCTATTACAAGGAATGTAAACATCCCTTGTAATAGGAATATGGCATGATCGGTCCTCTTTACTTACTTTACTTTAATTTTCAATAAGACCCCACATCTCACCTCTAGGCTGGGAAGCCTGAAATCAAAAAACGATCTTGGCTTCCCAGCTGAGGCAGCGCCGTTTGTTTGAATGCAGAGGCCGGGCGTGACGTTATAACATCGTACCCGGCCTCTGAACGATCATAGAGACTCTGGTGATCATCTGGTCTGCCGGAAATCTCTATGGTAAACATGCGGGGCCAGCTGGGATCCTGTCTCCGACTCAACGATGGGCGGGGGGAGGAGGGTATGTCCCCTCTCGCCACCCTTAAGAATGATCAAGCAGCGGAACAGCCGCTATGATCGTTTTTAATGGTGTAGGGAATCGCCGGATGAAAAAGCCGATATTTGAATGATGCCTGTAGCTGCAGGAATTATTCAGATATCACCGCTCAAAGTCAAGGACGTCATATGACAGCCAGCGGGCGGGCGGGAAGTGTTTAAAGCAAAACTTAAACTATAAACAGCTAAATCACACGGATAAAATACAGGAGCTATTTTGCCTGCTAAAGGATTTCTATTTCTGTTCATCCAGTCCTGAAATATACACAGCTCTGCCACACAGCACAGCCCTGTCTGTCACGGGAGGAAACCCTATCTTTATTTGCTGCAGTTTCATTTTCACTTGCAAGTCTCTTTCCCCCCAAGCCTGTGAGTGGATAGTAAAAAGGTAAGGCAGCACACTGATGAGCTCATCTCTGTCACTCTGCTGTCTCCTCCTACCAGCATGCTCCTTGCACTGCAGCTCATTGTGCTAATACCAAACCAAATTCAGATAATTACCTTGCTTGCATTTAAAAAATATTTCTGACAGTCTATTAATGATTACAGAGCTGCATAAATGTGTGCTTGTTATATCTACCTGGAGTTTAACTTTAGGCTGAGTTCACACTATTGCAAATTGGATGTGGGTTTCCAATCCACATACATCCAATGCGCATAGCAGGAGGTTGTAACCGGCTCTCTATGGAGTCGGTTCACACATCTCTCTCTCTTCAGGAGTCCTGTGCGTCTCTTGGTCCGTTTCAGGTCCGAATTCAGCCCAAAATTTGGGCTGAAATTGGACCTGAAACTGAATGGAGATGCACCAGACTCCTGCTGTAAGCCGCTGCGTGCTGCAATGTGAACCCAGCCATAAAGTAAACCAGTGCTTTGGCCATGAAAAGGTAAATCAACAGTTTAACTTTAATGCCCCTTTCCCCATTTGCACATACAGTACACTATGTTGTCAAAAGTATTGTGACGCCTGCCTTTACATGCACATAAACTTTAATAGCATCCCAGTCTTAGTCTGTAGGGTTCAATATTGAGTTGGCTCACTCTTTGCAGCTATAACAGCTTCAACTCTTCTGGGAAGGCTGTCCATAAGGTTTAGGAGTGTGTCCATGGCAATATTTGACCATTCTTCCAGAAGCGTATTTGTGAGGTCAGGCACTGATGTTGGACGAGAAGGCCTGGCTAGCAGTCTCCGCTCTAATTCATCCCAAAGGTATTCTATGGTTCTTGAGGTCAGGAATGTGCAAACCAGTCAAGCTCCTCTACCCCATGTCTTTATGGAACTTGCTGTGTGCACTGGTCCAAATAATTTGGTGGAGGGGGATTATGGTGCAAGGTTGTTTTTCAGGGGTTGGGCTTGGCTCCTTAATTTCAGTGAAGGGAACTCTTAAGGTGTCAGCATACCAAGATATTTTGGATGATTTCATGCTCCCAACTTTGTGGGAACAGATTGGGGATGGTCCTTTCCTGTTCCAACATGACTGCAAGTTTGGGGTGGAGGAACTTGACTGTCCTGCAAAGAGTGCTGACCTCAACCTGACAGAACACCTTTGGGATAAATTAGAGCAGGGACTGTGAGCCAGGCCTTCTTGTTCCCATCAGTGCCTGACCTCACAAATGAGCTTCTGGAAGAATGATCAAACACTCCTAAACCTTGTGGACAGCCTTCCCAGAAGAATTGAATCTGTTATAGCTGCAAAGTGTGGGCCAAATCAATATTGACCCCTACGGACTAAAGCCTTGTACACACAATCAGATTTTCAGACGACCATTTGTCTGTTTTTTGTTGCATGTTAGTCGAAAGTGAAGAGGTTACTCACCATACGAAAATTCTTGTACAACAGAATTCAACTTCAGAAGTGACTTAATGCGTTTCGGGAGCCGCTGAGAGGCAGGAATCGGGAGCCGCTGGGAGGCAGGAATCGGGAGCCACGTGCATCTTACTAAGTAAGATGCATGTGTCTCCCAGCGGCTCCCGATTCCTGCCTCTCAGCGGCTGTGATGTGGATGCCTGTCGATTTTATAAACCATATTATGGTGGTGGAAAGAAACTGAAGATCCTATCTCAGCACTCACAGAGGAGCAATACCCTGCCTGTGTTACCTGACCTATTCCGTTTGGATAAACAGTGTGGACCAGTGGAATATCCCGGCAAGGGGGACGCCGCACTTTGGATACAACAAACCCCTGCAGGGGTGAGGCGCTCTGGTAAGTGCAGACACAAGAGGGGAACGTAGAAGGAGGGGCGCACTGAACAGTCACTTTAATTTGTGCTGTACGGATTATCTCCACAAACTGTCACTTTTTGGATTGAGCACGTGTCATCAATTATCTTTCCTATCAGAATATATACTGCTTGCGGCACTGTGGACTAAATTATGTACTTTTGGATTTAGCACAGGTCACTTTATTTTTGATACTTTGTCATGGACATTGATTGATATTTTGAACTTTGATAAATTTATGCACATGAAAATTTTTTTTATAAATATATTTTTTTATGTATAGAAATTTTTTGTATTGTAAAATATATGTATTTTTTTACATATACTGATACACATTCCCCATATTTTTTGTATGCGCACGTCACTTTAAAAAAGAGCACTTGTATTACACAGAGGTCTCAGAATAGCTCGGTGTATTCACCAGTTAATTTTCTTATCATTTTTCTTTCACATTGGTTATTAGTGGATATTTTACATATACGGTATATATTATATATATATATATATTCTTTAGGATCACGTTCTATGTGCATTACCCCTTAACAGCGCCACTTTCCCTTTTCTTTGAGTTTATAATATGTTTGGATTTCACCTAGGTGAAGTTTAATTAGGGAGGCTGCAGTTCATCCATTTCCTAAGCGCGAAAACCTGTTACTTAGTTTGTAAAAAATACCCTGATTTCTCCAATCTTTAAAAAGTCTGTGGACAGGAGAAACTGTCCATTAAAATATGGTGGCTGGCTGCAACTGTCAGGGCCGAGTGTCTGTGACATATTTAAAGTGCCCAGCCAGCACCATTTTCCCTGCATGAAAGGGAGAGGAGGGAGGCTGGATCTGCTATACCATTCACCCATATCTCTCTCTATGTCCACCAATACACCAATCCCTGATGTGCAGCTGGTGCTGTGCCTGTGTGTAGGTGGAAAATTTGAAACAGCGGCAGCGCTACATCCTGGCTGCATTATGCCACTGCCCGAGCCTTGGAGAAACCAGCCTCAGTGAGCAGTGTGCTATCTGCCCCCTCACTCTTCTTTATCTCTCTGTCCCCACCTTGTCCCAGTCAGGATCTGAGTATTGAAACACCTGGGACTGTAAAATTCCGGAAGAAGAAGAAGAATTCCTTGTCTATCGAGGCTGTAGGAACATTTAAATGAGTGTGCCAGGATACCGGTCCTAGAAGATGCGGGAGCGGTGTGACCGCACACAGAGGTGTGTCAGTCACAGAATCGAAGTAGCTACCTGGTCTTCACTAGAACCACTGGAGGTGTGGATGTTGCTTTGCGAAGCAGCCCCCAGGTTGTGACTCTCCAACACACCCATGCAGGCACAATGCTAGCAAATACACACTGGATACAAGGTACCAAGGAAAGACTGGCAGCAAGCTAAGAAGAGACACTAGGGGGAGGACGCAGGGAACAACCGTGAAGCACAGGTGAGTGAGGGAAGCTGGGCAAAAGCACAGAGAGAGATGGACACAGCAAGCAGGAATAAAGGGAAGGAAGGAAAACAAGGAAACAACGCGGTGGAGAGCACACAGAAATTGAAGGGATACACAGACAGGCACCTAAGGGAATAAGAGCGCAGCAAGAAAGAAAACACTGAGAACAGTGACAAGACCAAACAAACACACAGAATACAAGTATGAAGGAACAGCAAATGCCAGAGGAATGGGGAGGTCTGGCTTCAGAGTGGAGACACGTTGATTGAACGCTAACCCACAGGTGCAAACACTTAATACCTAGGTTTAGGAAAGATGATTCTTTGTCCTGAGGTTTATGTGTGTCTGTGAGACTGTCATTTGTCTAGCAGTAATTGGTAGTATTTTGTGGGTACAAAGACTGTGGCCTAGACGTGCAGTGTATACAGTGACTAGGATCGGGTTGTTTAACCACCCCTCTTTAAGCAACTACCACTGTTATGGGCAACCTGACCAAGACCATTATTTGCTACACAGGTCTTTTTTTTCAGTTACATCCCTGGGTTCCCCAGGTTTTTTATAGATCTAGTCATGTTCACAATTTGTCAAGCTGTTTTGACTTTTTTTGTTGTAAAGCCAGACAGATTATGAGCATTGTTAATGTTCACACATAGTTTATATTTTTAAAATATTAATTCTATTAAGTTTTAATAGGAGTTTAAGTCATACTTCTGGTTGTCAGTAAACAATGTGCTCCATCAGTTAATTTTCCATGTTTTGTCAGTAAAAACAATTGTGGGGGTTGGCAACTCTCTGCAGCACACTATATCATAATGCATACCACATTACAAGTAATGCTTCTGAGTATTGCATATGATTATAAGGCCATTTCTGTCCTGCTTGGAGGTGATAGGAAGTATTTTTGGCAGTCGAAGGCACTCATTGCAGCCTTTTGGAAAATCTGTCTGTGCCCATTCCACTGGATAAAAGTACCATGTGTGTCCTGAGCTTTCACTTTCTAGCAAATGTTACAGCCAATGGTTCTTATAAGGACAGGCATATATCTTCACTTCAGGAGGACATCGACTCAGTCTAAAGCTGACCATACAAGGATGCTGATTCGGCTGAAATTTGTTCCATTAGTGGCCCTTATGTTTAAGTTGCTGGGTGGAGTGCCTTCATCGAATGATATTCAGGCACTGTTTGGGGATTCCGACAGCTGCAGGTGCCTGCTGTCAGAATACAATAGCCAGCACTGTAGATTCATCCAAATTCGCTGTTTAGCATGGATGGGGTAATCAAGTGATCTCTCTCGTTCAGCAGTACAAGGCTGAGCAAGAGAAATCTTAACGCTTATTTCCAGCTTTAAACACTTAAGCAGAGAGCAGAAGCAGATTACTGACAAAGCGGCTAAGCTAGGCTGGCCATAGATGACTTAATAAAAGCAGGAGATGCCTCCGATTTTAAAAACTGCTTGCGATTATAAGGCTGATGCTGATGTGCTTCTAGCAATATCAAATGCCTCAGGCAGTCCAAGGTTGTATTTATCACACAGGGAGATGTTGGAAAGTCTTACTGTGAGCAGGTCCAAATCCCATACTCTTCCAAAAAGTACCGTTGTAATGCTTTTACCTTTTCCTTTTTAATATGCCGTTTTCTAGAATTGCCAAACAAAGATCGCTTGCTTGCATTGTGGCAGCCTGGGGGAGTTCTGTGCTCTCTTTGTGCATAGAACACCTCCAGAAATCGCATTCCTTTCAAGAGTAATTAGCTTTTGCAGGGCCTGTTTCTTTCCTTATTACAACAATGAGACTGCTCTGGTGGCGATAATAAGGGCAAACTCTCCAGCTATGAAGTCAGTTTGAAAAAGTAAAATGGCAAGGCTTACGTTTACGTACATTTATTCAGAACAGAAGCAGGTAAGAATCTGCAATGAAGTCTGCTGAAATACTTGTAATGTATATAATTTACTTGTTGGGGATTTTCAGCAAAAAAATTTAAAATTTTACTTTGTTTTACTTTGAAAGACTTGTCTTGATTGGTGTAGGCTCAGAACCATTCCACATTTGCTTCCTATGAGAGGGATAACTAATTGGGTTCTAGTTTTGTGCCACTTGCCAAAATAGGTTTGTGAAAGACCACATGCTAAAGAAGTTATTTTAGTTGTAAAAAGCTGTATTTGAAGCCCCAACACCAGCTTGGGCAAAATAAATACGGTAAATAAAATTCCCAGCACGAAGAAAGCACTTCAGCTGCAAAATCCACCTCCTCTCTGAGGCTGTCTGCTGCAGACTCACCAGGTTGTGGATCCAGCACCACTGCTCTTTCGACTGTCTGCAGCAATTAGGATTTACCCACTGCCATCAAAGAAAGTGACGTCACCAGACGAAACCTGCTATGATATATATATTGTATTTTTTTTGTTTGTTTTTTTAAGAGGGCAGCGGTACTTTAGGGGAGTTAGAAGCAAATGGGGTGTGGTGATACATCTCGAGCCTGGTATTAGGTTTTAAATAATCCTTCTAAAAATGAGAGATACCATTTTGTAGAATATGTACATCCGGTTTCACAGGCAGTTGAGCGTTGTTCCTCTGAAGTAACCTGGTTAGGGACACCTTGTCACAAACTAAAATTTTGACATGGTAGAAGGTGCTAGACTTGGTGCTGTCTTGGTTATGTTTGTAGTTTAAAACCAAAGTTTGGAGTGCTGTTCAGTACAACTAAAGCTAGCCAAACATTGTTTGGATTTTTGTCAGGAAAAGCCCTCTTGCAGTTTTAAACGAATGCCTGTGCATAGAAGCGCCATCCGGCGCTCGCGGGCGCGCAATAGCGCCAATGGCGCTAATAGTGCTAACAAACGTACGCACATGCGCAATAGTACCAATATCTCTATTAGTGCTAACAAACGTACGCGCATGCGCAATAGCGCTAACGTGCGTACGCGCAATAGCGCCACTTGGCGCCAAAGATAGGCTATTTAAAGAAGACTGTTTCAATGCTGCCTTGCTGTCCGGTCTACAGCATTTCCTGAGACCCCTGCTACCTTGTTACCAGTTTTCTTGTATCCAGTATTTACTTGGCTTGTTCCTGACTTACCTGCTTGCTGCCCGCCCCGATCTTGGCTTGGACTCTGACTATTCTCTTGGTTTGCCCTTCTGTACCTGATCTGCCCGCCAGTACCTTGACCCGGCTTGTCTGCATCTCCCTGCTGTCTGCAACCTGCTGCGGGACTACAGTGCACCTCCCTGCTGTCTGCAACCTGCTACGGGACTACAGTGCACCTCCCTGCAACCTGCTACGGGACTACAGTGCACCTCCTTGCTGTCTGCAACCTGCTACGGGACTACAGTGCACCTCCCTGCAACCTGCTACGGGACTACGGTGCACCTCCCTGCAACCTGCTACGGGACTACGGTGCACCTCCCTGCTGTCTGCAACCTGCTACGGGACTACAGTGCACCTCCCTGCTGTCTGCAACCTGCTACGGGACTACAGTGCACCTCCCTGCTGTCTGCAACCTGCTACGGGACTACAGTGCACCTCCCTGCTGTCTGCAACCTGCTACGGGACTACAGTGCACCTCCTTGCTGTCTGCAACCTGCTACGGGACTACAGTGCACCTCCCTGCAACCTGCTACGGGACTACGGTGCACCTCCCTGCTGTCTGCAACCTGCTACGGGACTACAGTGCACCTCCCTGCTGTCTGCAACCTGCTACGGGACTACAGTGCACCTCCCTGCAACCTGCTACGGGACTACAGTGCACCTCCCTGCTGACTACAGGATCCTGCCTTCTGCTCCAGTGTTCCAGTCAGGCACTTGTGCCCCTCTGTACTTTCGAGTCCCTGTTCACACCTTCAGGGGTTCTTAAGTCAGAGGTATACGAGAGGCCGTTCTCTGCATTCCGGGCTCCACCTACCAGGTACGTGACAATTTTGTTCAAAATGGTCCTCTTTGAAATGTTTAATTTTCTAATGGTCTATGGTGACAATTTAGTGATCATTTTTTGACTGTAGTGATTAGAAAAAGTGAAGTCGAAGGATGGATTTTTTTTTCTCGATTCTTATTCCAAACAAAATTCTAATTGTGAATGTGGTTTCCATTTTGGAAAAAAATCATACTTATTGCAATATCAATCTGCAAGGTTTGTTCGTTTTATAGAAGAATTGAAAAAATGGCATGTGGTAGGGTCACAGACATAGAGATTACATCACGTATGCAATGAAATCAAACATAAAATTACATTTTTTGTCATAACAATCCATCTAAAATTTTAAAGGCCTTTTTAGCAAAATGTATTGAGTCACTGGTGTTGCTCTGACAGACGATTTCATAGTATTTTCGTAAAACTAAATTCTACCTCTGTATGGCTAGCCTTAGGTAGTAGTATGAGATCGTTGTACATTTAGTAGTCACGTAAAACCTACAGCCTAAGCATTTGAGGGGATTTGAGGCACCAGTCCAAGTCAGGTTACCAATCACAGCCTGCACATCAAAGATATTTGTGCCCATCATAAGACAGTCATGTGTCATGGGATAGTAGGCAGGAATCCTTAATAACTAATAACTATAATTTTATAATAATAAACTGAGACAAGTATTGGATAAATATGGCCGCGGCTGCTTTATTATTGGTTTAAATACAATGTTATATTTAATATAACAACACTAACTCAAATAAACTCAAAACAACCTAGCTACTACGGCTCAGGCTGCATTAAAATTATCAGAAACCAACATTATCCACATCATAAATCAACATCAATAACTTCAAAAACAGATTAGTCCCCCTTTGTATCATTTATTTTATTAGTTTTTTTTTTTTTTTTTTTTTACAAAGGTGACACCACCACATAATGTACAGTCCGCGACATAAAATAAAAAATTTGGGAGGGGGGGGAGGGGAACACCACAGCTCCTGTCTTCTGAGGCGAATGACCCTGACTGGACGGAACCCTGTTTATATAGCCCTATTCTTACTGGATTCAACCGGATTTAACCAGTTCTATCCCTAGTACTTCAAAAAAGCCCGGGAGAGTCACATGTACTACTCCTCAAGGCCATGTGAGCACCAGGTGTCCACCTGGGAGCCTCAGCTGGCTCCCCTTGGGGGAGCCTTGAAACTGCCCCATCCTGCCACTCTCCCATGAGGAAAAAGGGGTTATTGAAACCTTTTACCCCTTTTTCCTGTCATGGGATAGTAGGCAGGAATCCTTAATAACTAATAACTATAATTTTATAATAATAAACTGAGACAAGTATTGGATAAATATGGCCGCGGCTGCTTTATTATTGGTTTAAATACAATGTTATATTTAATATAACAACACTAACTCAAATAAACTCAAAACAACCTAGCTACTACGGCTCAGGCTGCATTAAAATTATCAGAAACCAACATTATCCAAAAGACAGGTGGATTCAAAACCACCTGTCACCAACACCCCACACCGCGGCCATGTCAACACAAGTGCTTAAATTTGTATTAAAAATATCTAAACCTATGTCAGAGAGATGAATTCCATCCTCTCTATATAGACCTGTGATATTTCCTTCCAACTCCATATGCCTAAATGAAATTATACCCAAATCCTGTAAAATTTTCGCTACCGCCCTGTTCACTCTTTTTCTGATCTTTTCCCCATGACGCATAGAAGGTGGAGAAAGCCATCTCAACCTTTGCACGATTTCTGAAAAAACAATAACAGTGTTGGGAAAAGACAAATGAATCCTGTGTAAGTCATCTCTAATACCGAAAATTATGTCTAAAGTTTTTTGCTTTCCGATATCATTCCCCCCCAGATGAATAATTAACACATCTGGAGGAGAAAAACGCTGAATAATTTTACCTATTACAGGCATTAAATTCTCCCAAACCATACCTCTTTTACCAAACCAAAAAACTTTATACTGAGAAGGATCCAAACCTAAATTACTAGTATACACTCTATTCTTAGCTCTCCGATGTGCCCAGAAAACATATGAATGTCCAATAATCCATATTCTCCTGCATTTACCTGAAATGAATCAAAAAGATTGATTAGGACGAATATATAAAAGGTAACTGTTAGATTTCCATCTACCAACTTTCTTTATTAATTCCGAATCTAATCCTAACCTAGCTGCCTCCGTAGCTGCTCCTATTCTAAAAGAGTGTGAAGTAAGATGTGAATCCTTTAAATTTAATCGTTCTAAGCATCGTTTAAACACCCAATTGAATTGATATTTGGTTAACGGAGAACCAGACTCATGTATGAAAAATTTGTCATACATGACAGGTCTAACACAACAATATGCTTTCGTTAACCGAACAGGGCAAACAGGAGAGCTATTACACGCATATAAAGTAATCCAAATACCTTTACCTAGCTGGTCGGTTTTAGATCTTCTAATAAAAATTTGTAACATTGAGTCAGAGATAATAATGTCATTAACTTGAATAAAAAATAATTCTGACACTCTAAACGCACCAAAAAACGAAATAGAAAAAACCGCTTTAAATAATATTGCCTCAAAGGTGGAAAAACAAACTTGTTCCGTGGTTGAACAAAGGTCATTTAAAACACTAGGAGTAATAGGTTTACGCTTATCCCAAGTAAAATTCTTTTTCTTATAACCCTTCAGTGCTTGACGTACTGAGAAAAATTGCAAGCAAGAAGGTAAATTCTGAAGTTTAAGAAAAAATGAAATTCCCGAAAGGGTTCTTTGCACATACGACCATGAATAACCCTTTTCAAATAAACCATTCAAAAATAACAGAACTAAACCTTCCGAAAAAGAACCAGCAGGTGCTCGGATTGAATTTAAGAAAGAGAGCCAAAACAGCCAGGCCGATTGATATCCAGCCAGCGTTGAGGGAGCAATCGAGTTTTCTATATACTCCGATATTGGTCTCAAACCAGATCCCATAATATGGGAGGACACCGTATTCCTACTCTGTCCGCATCTGGAAGCAGCTGAAAAAATCGATCCATCTGAAATCGAGATAAGGAGTCCGCCAAGTCATTGTCCTTACCTGACACATGAATTGCTTTCAACCAAATGTTCAAATGTAGACATTTGAAAATCAAGTAACGCAATAGGACAATGACCGGCGGAGATTTAGATGTTAGACAATTAATCGCATACATTACTCCTTTATTATCAGTCCTAATTAAAATACGCTTATTTTTAAAATAGTGATCCCAAATTTCAAGTGCTACAATTATCGGGAACAACTCTAAAAGGACTATATTTTTTAAAAGACCCTTCTGTTGCCATTTTGGATTCCAACTATCTGCGCACCAATGAGCTTGCCAAATTGCAGCAAAACCACAAGAACCAGCAGCATCAGTGAACAGAAAAAAGTCTTTATCCAAAATAAACTCCTCTTGCCATACGGATTTCCCATTAAAATGTGTAAGGAATTGTAACCAAACTAGTAAATCCTCTCTCATATCATGAGTTATTCTGACATGAGAAAAGGGTGATTTTAACCCTGATATAGACATATACAATTTTCTAGAAAAAACTTTGCCGATTGGCATAACTCTAGAAGCAAATGCTAACAAACCTAATAGCGACTGCATTTCTTTTAAACATACTTTTTTCTTTCTTATTATAATAAATAATAACGCCGAAAGTTTATTAATTTTTTCTTCCGGCAGCCTAAATTCCATTAATTCTGTATCAATGGTAATACCTAAAAATTCAAGACAAGTTGAGGGCCCAGCTGTTTTTTCCTGTGCAAGTGGAATACCAAAATCGCTACAGATCCTGAAAAATGTGTCCAATAAAAACGTACAATTCAAAGAATTAGCTAAACCTAGAAATAAAAAATCATCTAAATAGTGAAGTAAAAATTGAGAATCAGACTTTACACTAACAACCCACTCTAAAAAAGATGAAAACGATTCAAAATAAAAACAGGACAAGGAACAACCCATTGGTAAACATTTATCAAAATAAAATTGTTTATCAAAAAAGAAACCTAAGGAATTAAAACATTCTGGGTTAATGGGAAGAAGGCGAAATGCCGATTTTATATCAGCTTTTGCCATGAGGGCCCCTTTGCCTAAATATCTCAGTTTTGACAAAGCGTCTTCAAACGAGGCATAGGTGACTGATGACAGATTAGAATCAATCTGATCATTAAGAGATTGGCCCTTAGGGAATGACAAATGATGTATTAATCTAAAAGAATTTTTTTCTTTTTTTGGTACAATACCTAAAGGGGAAATTCTGAAATTCTCAAAAGGAGGAGAACTAAAAGGACCTGCAATCCTACCTTCTGAAATTTCTTTAAAAATCTTTGAATAGACTACATCAGAAAATTGATCTACAGATTTAAGATTATTAACTAGTGTACACCCCATACCTGAAAATTTAGGTAACCAGAATCCATCGCTAAAACCTTCAATTAACAGCTGAGCCGTCAACTTGTCTGGAAACATTCTGAGCCAAGGGAGCATATTTTGCAGCTTCACTGGTGTAATTGCTTTTTTGAAACATCCCTGATTGCTGGTTATTAGCTGACATCTTCTTGAAACATTTCGAAATTGGATGTGTTCCTGTGCAAAAAGCACACTCGTGTCGATATTTGCACGAGTTTGGCCATTTGCACTGACCATCGTTGAAGTTGAAACAGATGCCTTTTCTATAATTGGAACTGTTTGTTGGCTGAGAACCTTGGATCTGTCTAACAGAACTCGGTCTTTGGGGAAGAAAAAGATTGAGCCAAAGGCCCACGTCCTTCACTCCCCAATTCAATGTTGGATGTACCGACAATTTTTGTCGGAACGCCTCGTCATAATTAAACCATGCAGTACCGCCAAAGTTCTTAAAAGCCTCTAAAACAATGTCCAAATGTTGAAAAAGCCCAACGCTTTTTTCCGGAAATTTCTCACACATAATTCCCGAAAAAATGCAAAAAGCCTGTAACCAATTATTAAATGACCGTGCTACTGGCCTCCTTCTGTCATCCTCCTCTTTTTTGTCTTTAGTAAGAAATTCTTTGGCAGAAGGGAGTAAAGATAATATATCTAAAAATTCTCCTCTCCAAATTTTATCTTTAACTGTAATAGACAAATGATAACCTAACGGAGAAATTGTACAAGCCATGGGTTCTTTTAAGCACGTTTCAGGTAAATTCTGTGATCTAGCTAAATGATAAAAAGCATTAGAATCTGAAGACTGCTCATTAGCTAACAAACCACTAGATGGCGCCCAAACTCCCATAAGAGAATTTTCCTGTGTTGGAGGAGCTCGAGCCTGACTGGAAGCTACAGAAATATCTTTAGCTAATTTAGCCAAAAGCTCAGCTATGTTTACTAAACTAGGAACAGTATTTAACTCACCCTTCCCTTGTATCTGTGTGTGCTGACCATCCTGAGAAATCATTAAGCCTTCTTCCTCAAATTCTCTGTGTGCTTGACTAATGGTAGAAGGATTGCCAGTCAACTCAAACGTATCTCTATTACTGACCTCAGGCTGTGCTAACTGTTGCCATAGTAATGAATCCTCCTGTGGAGGAATGAAGGTTTGCCTAGCTGAAGCCCCGCCCCTAGCTCCGCCTCTTGACACGCCGCTTGTCAGTCCTCCGGCCGAACCTGCTGCCGAGCTCCTACTTACTCTGGCGTCAGATGACGCTCTAGCCGCGCCTCTGGCCACGCCTCTTGATGTGCCGCCTCCTCCCGAAGCCGCTCTCTCCATGCTGCTGGCCGCTGGTGGTGAAGGGGAGTGACGTCGGCGAGGGATGCGCCGCCTCTTCGCTCCGCTCCTGGATGCTGAAGGGTCACGAATCATGTGACACGGATCTTCCTCCCTCTGTCCAGCGTCTTCTTCCTCTTGACGCGACGCCGGCTCATTGGGGATGGGTTCCACCACCGCCATCCGGACTTCGGCCGCCGAGCTCCCCGGACCTCCTATGGCCGTTGTGGCTCCCACCGGAGCCTCTTGACACGGAGCCCGAGGTAGGTCTAGGCATTGCCGGATCCAGGCTTCTCCTCCTTCTTCTCCAGCCCTCTCGATCAGCCGCCGCATCAGGCTCATCTTCCGGCCTCAGAAGACTCTGTTTGCTCAATGGAGTAAACTCCTAGAACACCACAGCTCCTGTCTTCTGAGGCGAATGACCCTGACTGGACGGAACCCTGTTTATATAGCCCTATTCTTACTGGATTCAACCGGATTTAACCAGTTCTATCCCTAGTACTTCAAAAAAGCCCGGGAGAGTCACATGTACTACTCCTCAAGGCCATGTGAGCACCAGGTGTCCACCTGGGAGCCTCAGCTGGCTCCCCTTGGGGGAGCCTTGAAACTGCCCCATCCTGCCACTCTCCCATGAGGAAAAAGGGGTTATTGAAACCTTTTACCCCTTTTTCCTGTCATTCTTATCTGAAGGGTAGCAAGCATACATCAGTGACCAGAGGAATTTGTTAGAGACAGAAAGTAGATCTTGTTGTTAACTTGACAAAAAGTCAAAATACGTATCAGCAGCAGCACTTCTTTAGTATGTGCATTTGGGGAAAAGAAAAAGTGCATTTACAACAGCTGATGGAGTACACTATAGGGTACAACTGTGTTTACATAGTTATGCCGGCCATAGGTGGTCCGAATCTTGGCTGGTTTATCAGGAACCGCCGAGATTCAAATGTATGGGCAGGCTGAATGTACCAAGTTGATCAATCAACTTGGGTACAACCCTGGCAGACTTTTACTTGCGATGATCGCTATCGCCTGGTAGAGCCGCTAGCCGCTGTGTGCTTCACCTATAGCAGCCCCCTTTCCCTTAAGACAACCAAGCCTGCTGGTACTTGGTTGCCCCCAGGACTTATACACAATACTATAGTGTCTGGCTAACACACCACGGCAGATGCAAACTAAGCAAAGCAAACAGGTACTTGCAGTTTAGCAGGAAGATAGAGTTCAGGGGATAATCCAGTATCTGTTCCAGGTAAAAGGCAGGCAGAGTTCAGGGCATAGTCCAGTATCCAATCCAGGTCATACACAGGAGATCCAACAGCAAGCAAGGCAGACTAACAGGAGGCTTGATCTAAAACAATGCAGGTAAGTCTGTCTCTATCACAAGCAAGGCATAGAGTGTTCGGTTTGCTTATATCAGGTGACTGAGCAGATCAATTACCTAACAGGTGAACACAGACAGGGAGAATGCAACAGCTAACACCCGGATACTAGAATGGGAAGGAGGAGCACTTAAAGCGGAGTTCCACCCAAAAATGGAACTTCCGCTTTAAGGGAGGTGAACCCCTCACATGCCACATTTGGCATGTCATTTTTTTGGTGGGGGAGCGGATACCTTCTTTTTAGAGAGCCCCAGCTCCCACTTCCTCCCTGCGCACCGCGGCACCGGAAGGGAGATCACTTCTCCCCCTCCCTATCGGCAATCATCTGGCACACATCACAGGTCCCAGATGATTGCCCGGCCAGTCACAGCGCACGGCGCGGCCCGCACATGCGCAGTGGGTGCCTGGCTGTGAAGCCACAGCCGGACGCCCACAATTACAATGCCGGCCCTTAGAGAGGAGGGGAAGATGAGTGGGGCTTCGTTCTCCCGCATCGCTGGACCCTGTGACAGGTAAGTGTCCGATTATTAAAAGTCAGCAGCTGCATATTTGTAGCTGCTGACTTTTATTTTATTTTTTTTTAAGCAGAACTCCGCTTTAAGTGATCCTGACATATACACAATCCTATACCCACAGTTGATCCAAAGGGTCAACACAATAAAGCATGATCCAAATTGCTCCAGTGGGGGAAAAAAAATCCTTCCTGATCCCCCAAGAGGCAATTTGTTAGGGTTACATATTAGAGGAGTTGAATGAATCATTGTAATGTAAAATGGTGCTTTATTTTTATGATTGTAGTAATTGTGCATAATGACCTGGATATTTTTGTTATAATTATAGAACAAGGTGCCTATTTAATCAAAGAATACAAAAGAGGGGATGAGTTTACCAAATGCACACAGACAATGGGTTATGTCAGTGTCAAAGTAGTTCTTGCCAAAGGCAAACACATGTTAAAATTGCATCCTGATGTCTTCTGAAATTGTAACAAAGCCTTGCAGTTGTATGAAGTATACTTAGGTTTTGGATCATTTAGTTTTCAAGAGGACAGTTTTGCGCTGAACATTTTGTGCCTTGTATGTTGGTGCCAAAATGTTCATTTATATTTTACACCACATATTTCTTTTGGCACATGAAATTATTGGCATGATGGTATTTTCAGTTCAAGTTTCAACATGATAGTAATAATGATACTGTAATATAGTATTTATCATTGTCACAATATAATTTTTGTCTGAGGGTTGGGGGTTAAGTGGAGTTTATGGTTTGATTTAGGTGTTAGTTTGAGGTTAAACTATATTCATAGCTCAAACTTGTTTTTTTTGTCGTTTTGGATATAGTAGGGAAGGGTTAAAAGCTCTATTATGTTATTTTTTTTCCTGTCTGTGTCCTGCTGGGTCCATTTCTATCCACTATTTTTTTTGAAACCTACCTAAAGTGAGAGGAATTCTAAACTTGGACTGGTTGTCACCATAACATTTGTCTCCATTAGAAAATGTCCTCCCCATCTCTTGCTCTCTTGACATCTCCAATTTTCCCTTTACTTTCTGTCTTGGTGGCAGTGGTCACCAGGACAAATTGAGGGGTGAATCTCCCCAGAGCAAAACCGACCACAACACAAACTTGGCAGGGGGTCCAAAGCTGGCCATACCCAGATTGAATTTTAGCTGATTCCTGCTAAATAGGCCGAAATTTGCTCAAGTGGCCCAGTCAGCACCACTCTCGCCATTGTCTCCCTCCTCCTTTGGCAGATTGATGGCAGAGGGAGCCATTGTCTCCCGCTGCTGTCAATCAAATGTTGTGCTGAGCGAGCAGGGGGCAGGGCCTAGCTGCACACTCTGTGTCAATAGACGCAGTCAGGGCGGCTTGGGAGCCCCTTATGGAAAGCGACTTTCCTTGGGGAGCTTGGAGGGTTGGCGGGGGACCCAAGAAGAAGAGGCTGCCCTGTGCAAAACCATTGTTTGTTATTTTAATTTAAAAAGAAATTGAGCTTTAATGTCACTTTAAGGCATGACTGTAGGCTTTATAATGTGAATAGACTAGTGCTTCGTTGATCTGGCAGGTTTGCCATGTTCAGTTATATACTACAGAACCCTGGGGCCTCAGAATGTAGGAGTTTTATGCAAAAAGTGACTAGCTTTTGTGGCTGAGAGCCTAGCTCTGCTGGATTCCAACCCAAATGTATGGCCCATTGGGGTCATCTGTGGGCTAATTGGCATTTTTTGGGGCTCACTGGGGCACATTTAAACAAAAGCACTTGGACATGGAAACTTTATCAAGTAGTAGTGTTTTAGTAACCGTATGGGATCTTTAGATATCATATAAAGGCTAGGTTTAATTGGCATTGGCATTTTTTGGGGCTCACTGGGGCACATTTAAACAAAAGCACTTGGACATGGAAACTTTATCAAGCAGTAGTGTTTTAGTAACCGTATGGGATCTTTAGATATCATATAAAGGCTAGGTTTAGGGATGAGGCTTTGTCAAGGATAAGAAAAACTACAATAATTAGTTGTTTTAAAATAATTCATCAGTTGTGACAAATATGTTCCAAAATAACACATATAGAAAAAATCTAATTGCCAAATAAATATTGGAGATGAAAACGTACTTGTGTGCCACTTATTACTGCCCAGCAGTTGTGTGCTGAAATTCCTGGCACTGAAACTGAGGCTCTAAGTCGTGTTATAAGTAAAAAAGGAATCTAAATTGAGACAGGTTGCTATGGAATCTGATTGGCCACAAAAGCAATTTTATTTCAGGCAATGAAGTGGTCCATTATTCATCTATACAATATATGTATATTGTGTAACATCAATATAATACGGCTTACTGTGACCAAATTTGCAGTAGTTTGCAGATGTAAATAAGGCTCTCATTCTCAAGTCAGCACAAATTCAAGACCTAGAATGAGAGGATTGCTGTGACTTTGAAAGGCAGTGAACACTATGCAGCTGAGATGTATAGAACTATAAGGTGATTCAAGGCCATGGGGATATCAGATTTTTTTTATAGATGTATTTAAGGCCCATTTCACACTTGTGTAACTTGTCCTGCAACTTGGGACTGCATGGCAAGTCGTACCCCATGATTTCCAATGAGTACCATTCATATCTGTGCGACTTCAAGTGGCACCGACTTCAAAGTAGTCCCTGTACTACTTTGGTCCAACTTTGATGCGAGTTGAGGTCCATAGACCTCAAGTTTACAAAGGCATTCCCTGAAATCGTGGCAAATCACGTCAAAATCGTGGCCGTGAAATCGCGGCAAAATCGCACGACTTTCAAGTTGCGGCAGTGTGAAAGGGGTCTTAGTATAGTATGCTCAAATGGAAACTATAATGGTTTTAAATAATATTACCTTAGTTTTTCTTTTACAGCTTCAGCCCCGGAAGATTTGGCTGCTGAATTACATTTTTTGCGATTCGTCACTGCGTCGCTTTAACTGACAATTGCGTGGTCATGTGACGCTGCATCCAAACAAAGTTGATGTCCTTTTTTTCCCAAAAATAGAGCTTTCTTTTGGGGGTATTTGATCACCTCTACGGTTTTTATTTTTTGGGCTATAAACAAAAAAAGAGCGACAATTTTGAAAAAAAAACACAATTTTTTGTACTTTTTGCTATAATAAATATCCCCATTTTTTTTTTTAAAAAGCAATTTTTTTTTTTGCGATTTTTATTGGGACTGCGACATTATATGAGACACATTGGACACTTCTGACACATTTTTGGGACCATTGGCATTTATACAGCGATCAGTGCTATAAAAATGCACTGATTACTTTAAAAATGTCACTGGCTGGGAAGGGGTTAACACTAGGGGGCACTCAAGGGGTTAACTGTGTTCCCTGTTTGTGTTTCTAACTGTAGGGGGAGGGGACTGACCTAGAGGAAGTGATGGATCGTGGTTCCTAGCTAATAGGAAGTCACAATCTGTCACGCCTCTCAGAACAGGGATTAGTGTGTTTACACACACTCGTCCCTGTTCTGCCTCTTGTGCCCGCGATCACTCGTAGCCGACGGTCATCGCGACCATCGGCCACGAGCATCGGCACCCCCGCTGTGCAGCGGGCACGCGGCTCCGTCGGTGTGAGTGCACGCCTGCTATCCCGATCCCGCGAGCCGACGTATAGCTACGACGACTCGTGGGATCGTGCATGACCTGCCGCTGTAAAATGACGAATCTCTTGCTAACCCCTACCACCCTCTAGCTAATCACGTACAGGATAAGTTTAGCTTTCGTAACATGTTACATGTTACACTCATATTTAGAGTGTAAGATGTAACATGTTACGAACAGATCGGCTCCTGCACCTCCCCGATCTCCAGGGAGAAGAACCCCGCTAGCTGTCACAATTTAAAAAAAATGTGATCGAGCGGGGCTCCGCCTGCCTGGTCACGTCACTGATTGACAGCGCATGGTGCATGGAAAACCACAAGGTCCGGCAGCCTTTGTGGCTGGCAGCTTGTAGTTTTCAATGAACTATCACAGTGCTGTGGAGCGCCATAGTAGTTCATTCATGCTTCTTGTCAGATTGTATCTGCTTACCCGTTTGGGATGTACAGGCAAGCAGATCACTGGCAGATCTGCTGGAGACCTGCATGGCACCAGCAATCTGCTGAACGTTGATGCAATGCTTTACAGGCTCAATAAATAAATAAATAAATAAATAAATAAATGTACATTTTTTTACCTGCAAAAAAATATGCATTTATTCTTTTTTTTCCAAAAAGTGAGCTTATCCTTTAAAGTGTTGCTAAACCCACAGCAGTAAAATCAGTGTATATGTAGTAAAGCAGGCTTGTTATACTCACTGTGGGGTTAATCCTCTGCATTGTGTAAAAAGGCTGTTTGATCCTGTCTTCTCTGATCCGTCTTTTCTTCCACAGTCCCCAATCTATCTACTGATAGAACAGAGCCTTGGGGTCAAGCTGCATATGCTCAGTTTGGTGTGTATCGCTAGTGTTTTTTCTTTTCTTGGGAGAGTGCATGTGATCAGCACAGGGCCAATCAGCACTGTCCAGACAGAGGGTCAGGGGTCCTGCAGGCTCATAGGACAATCAGAGGAGAATGAAAACTCCTCCAACAAGCTTAACCAGACACTGATAGTAGTTACATGACTGCTATATACTGCTGATGAGAAACAATATTTAGCAGTTTCTGTTTAATAAAATAATTGCATTTCTATGGTCTGTGTACTGTGGGAGACCAGATATAGTGAATGCAGGGTCCTGGGTTTAGTAACACTTTCAATTTAAAAACTGGACAAAAAGCCCAAACCCAAGTTTTATGGCTCAGAAGATGGAAGGCTCGGGACCGGAGGGTGTCATTATTGTTTTTATGTGAAATTGTATATAGTAGTGTGCTAAATTCCCATTGGTTTACTTATTCCATTTTCATACACACAAGAAAACGTTGTTGAAAACTAGGTTTCATTGGCATTTTGTCGAATAATCAGGCGTGTTGCTTTTAATTGGCAAATCAAATTAAGAAAGGCTGTTAGCCGCCAGAGAATCCAGAGCACCCATTGGGTCATTTATCTATGTCTAGCAGCTATAGCAATGTAAAACATTTGTTCGCTGCATTCGAATCTAACAAACCAGCATCTCGTAGGTTTTATTCAGAAGCAGTGAGTTTTTGTTAGTAAATTCAGTCCATTGCTTTGCCCCATTCTTTGAACTTTTGATAAATAACCTGGGTTTCTAGACCATGACAGACGCTTTAAAAGACAC
This sequence comes from Lithobates clamitans, assembly GCA_037952925.1. NCBI lineage: Eukaryota > Metazoa > Chordata > Amphibia > Anura > Ranidae > Lithobates > Lithobates clamitans. The sequence goes on along the minus strand of JBBGZY010001669.1, from coordinate 167,642 downwards.
AATGCCCATGCAGCTGCTCAGAGGCCAAGTCATTTGCATAGTCTGGTTATGCCCAAAACCACCTCTAATTTCCTGCACATTTACAGCTGAGTGTTATGGACTATAAAGAAACATTTTAGTGGCATAATTGTGACTTCAAAGTGGGAAACTCCATTTAATGAGAAACTGGAAGTGAGATGTGACCTGCATATAAAGCTATTAGAACTTTCCCTAATCGCATGTCAGGAATCTCTTCTTTGCCTGGGTCTGCATAAACCAAAGTCATTCTTTTCTGCTTTTCCAACATTGGCATTAACCAAACCTGCTGATATTTACAATGCTGGCAAAAGAAACCTTGCCTGGACTGGTGTGCATTTTTAAAGCAGAAAACGCCTTACAAGATACAAAAAAATAAGCTTTTAATAAGGTATGCAGTCATTTAAAAATGTAAATACCATATACTGTATATATTGATATGTGTATATAAACACTGCTGGTATAAATAACTGAGCAGGAATCCATGCAAGAATTGCAAGTAAAATAATTTTTTTTTTTTAACGATGGTTCAAGGAGGAGATATTCCATAACATCTATCCTTCTAAAACTTTTAAGCATATCAATATTAAACCAAATCGACACTATGGATGCAGCATTAGCAACGTTTACTAGATTTCAACAGTTAGACCCCTTTCACACTGGGTTGGTTTTCAGGCACTTTAGGCTAGAAATAGCCTCTGAAAAGGGCCTGAAAACCGCCTCCCATTCATTCCAGTGTGTCTTTTCACACTGGGCCGGTGCGCTTGCGGGACGTTCCAAAAAGTCCTGCAAGCAGCATCTTTAGGACAGGTTGGGAGCGCTGTATTTAACGCTCCCAAAACGCTGTGCCCATTGGAATGACTGGGCAGTGCTTTCAAAGCGCCTTAAAAGCATTTTGAAAGCACCGCAAAATGGGAGTTTTTAACCCCTTTTTTTGGGTTAAAAGTGCGCCGCTAGCATCCGAAAAACGTCTCAGAAATGCAGCTTAAACAGCGCTAAAGCGCCGCTAAAACAAGCAGTGCTTTAGCACGAACAGATGGGCGGCTCAGTGTGAAAGGGGTCTAAATGTTTGGCAACCTGGTGAAGTTGGAATAGAATGTGCCAGGATGTGGAGAGGGTGGGAGCAGCTGGCATAGCCCCTCAGCAACATGCTGAGAGGCTGAGCCAGCTGCCAGTCAGGTATCTGGGCCGAAACTGGATTTTATTGTCGGGATCCCAGCAGGAGCCTGGACCAGCTCTGTAACGTCAGCCGACAGTGGGCTTTAGCCAGGAGAGCTGAAATAGGTGCAGTCCTTTGACCCAGAAGAGAAGTATGGGTGTATAAGTGTAGCGCTAAACTAATTAGGTTGGTAAATACCAACAAATAACCTTGAAAGGTGAATCATGAAATATCAGTGAATCAATTTGAATGTACAATCCATACTAACTAATAACATAGACAAAAAATCACAAGAATATCACATATGACATGTGCCTGGTAAACTAAAGACATAAAAAATAAAATAAAAAACCATGTGCAAAAAAAGTCAGTGAAAACTCTGTCAAGTCTACAATGCATAGTGAAGAAAGAGAAGATCCAATTCACCACAATGGTATCAAAGTGCAATGGATAAAGCTGGAAGCATCAGTGCAATAAAGCCCCCACCAAAGCAGATATGAGCTTACCAGATGGTTTGAACTCAAAAGAACATACGTTCTATGAGTCCTTTCCGATGCGTTTCGTCTCATTAGACGAAGATGAAACAAGTCAGCGAGGACTCCACTGTCGCCAATACCTCTTTTCAAGCGCTTGAATATCACTTTCCAAATGTGAGTGTTTTACCTATTAAAATTTAACAGTTTATACAGAATTATGCTATGTGGCCCTTTCTTTTCATGTTCCTCATCCAATTAACCAACACATATATCTGATGTGCAACTACCCCTGCATGGAGATCAAGTTCCTATAAAGTGTCGGGATGCGCTGGTTTTAACCGCAGAGGATCCCCAAGATTCCATCCTGGTTGCCAGTTTATTATACAAGCCTGTTTGACTCATAGAATGTATGTTCTTTTGAGTTCAAACCATCTGGTAAGCTCATATCTGCTTTGGTGGGGGCTTTATTGCATTGATGCTTCCAGCTTTATCCATTGCACTTTGATACCATTGTGATGAATTGGATCTTCTCTTTCTTCACTATACATTGTGGACTTTACAGAGTTTTCACTGACTTTTTTTACACATGGTTTTTTATTTTTTATGTCTTTAGTTTACCAGGCACATGTCATATGTGATATTCTTGTGATTTTTTTGTCTATGTTATTAGTTAGTATGGTTTGTACATTCAAATTGATTCACTGATATTTCATGATTCACCCTTCAAGGTTATTAGTTGGTATTTACCAACCTAATTAGTTTAGCGCTACACATATACACCTTTGCTATTTGAACAAATCATCTGTTTGTTGTGTGAGCTGCTATACAATTTTAGGCAGCGCGGGGTACACCCCTTTTTTTATTACCAGAAGAGAAGTATGGCCAATAATGTTTTTGCTATAATTCTCTTTTAAAGTGACAGTTACTTTAGTCTCTAGTTTGTCCTATAGGCATTGCGAAAGTACACCTGTTCACCCAATTTCTGGGTAAACCCCTTTTATCGTCTCTTTGCATTGCAGCTGTATCCAACTTCCCCTACAAGAGGCCCCTTTCTGTCTCTTGCATAAGCAAAAAGCCTGATGTATCAAACTATCTATCCCTGAACAAAAACATTAAAATATAAATACAAGGATTCTCATACCCACCAATCATGTGTCAACCTACCTTGCAAGTTTAAATCTGATTGTTGATTTATCAAGCACATTACATATTTCCATAGCACATCATCTAGAAATCAGACCCATCAGCACATATTTAAAGAGTATCTATGTAGCTATGTGAAATCTTTACTGAGAAAATAAACTGTCATGGCTTATCTTTCTGAAAATCCTATCTACCTGGCTGCCATGATCTACTACTTGCTTCAGTACTTTCTGATTCACAGTGTTGGCCTAAGTATGTAGATTAAGAATTCTGACTAAGGGCCCTTTCACATGGATGGACCAATCGGGCTTGTCTGTCAGTTTTGCAGGCGGACTCGATTGGACCCTCCAGTGTCCTCTATGGAGCAGCACTTCCGACATCAGATCTAATCCTATCCACTAAAAACATTTCCAGTCAGATGTAAAAAGACAGGCAGTCCATTTACATCCGAACGCCAATAGAGGAGAGCGGGTTGTGCCTGTGTCCGCTCTGCATAAGCTGAGCAGATATGGACAAGCCATCTGCCTGCTCAGCGGAGATTAGCTGACAGATTCCCTGCTGAGACAGTCTGTTAATCAGCATTTTTAGAAGGAGGTCAGTTATGGCAGCACATGCTGTTTCTCTGTACAGGTATCATTTATATCAGTGGTCTCCAAACTGTGGCCCAAGGGCCAGATGGGCCCTTTGCCTGCTTTTATTTGGAGAGGATAGGGGGGACTGTGCAGTGTGCCTGTGAGTGCGGGCGGGGAGGATGAGCGGAGCAGTCGGAGAGGATGGGCGGAGCAGACCGGGACTCCATGTGAATGACTATCGCCCGGGCGATTGCGGGCCCCCCTACAGTGGCGGAACTCAAAGGCCCACTATTTCATCCGCTGACACCAAGAATGGGACATAATTCCCCCCCACTGACACCAATAAAGGGGCACTAATCCTCCCAGTCACACCAACAATAGGGCCCCATGGCACAAGTGAGGGGTACAATTTCACCAACGATGGGGAACAATTTCTCCTACTGACACCAACGATGAGACACAATTACTCCCACTGAAACAAACAATGGTCCATTATTTTTTCCTCACTGACGTGGGGACCTTTTCTACTCCCAATGGCCAAGGTCCAGCACCCCCTAAAGTCTGAAGGACACTAACCTGGCCCTTTGATTAGATAGTTTGGAGACCCCTGCTTTATAAGATAGATGCACTTTCCAATAAAGGCACATAGAGCACCCTCTAACAATACAGTTTTTGATAAGGGGGTGAGGAAGATTATAGGCGTCAGCTAAATTAGGATGACTTTCTGACTGGTACTGCACTGTTAGCCCGATAGCATTAGCAGTTCACTAATTGGTCTCCCTTTTTTCCTGGATTTATGTTTTGCGCGGGTGATTTAAAAAGACCTAAAAAAAACCTTCCAACCAATCAATGAATATTAATTCCCAATTCAAGGCTGATGTTTTATTTTTTTAAATGGCCCCAAGGTGTTTCAAAATTAAAAATGTAGCTTTGGCTGCAATGCTTATGTCCTCTCCAGGGCAGTAACCCGCAGTACTCTTTTTTGCCAATAGATGCCCTCAGTCTTTCAAGTTGAATGATGCCCAGCATCATTCAACGTAGAAGACTGAGGGTATACGGAGAGTACAGGGTTCCATAGACTCACCACTGAGGTGGTGTCATCAAAGCACTCTAAAATTAGTCAGTATTCACTGTTTCAACAGTACATTAATATGTCAGTTCTGCTTTCTGCATCATTTATGAATGCCCACTACCGAAATATGATCTTGGAAAAGGATCCTACTCATCACACGACTAGCATAAAGACATCTGGAAATGGTCATATAAAAAAGGAAGCCTAAGACACATGCTGAGGGGATATTGGCTGGGGGAAAGCCCAGAGTTGGGCTTTTTACTATTTTCAGAACACTGACCTGAAGCTAGAAAGTCCTTTATTTGAATTTATCTCAAATCTCAGTTTAATATAATCAGCTGCAGCCAAAAAATTTTGAAGTGTTTCACAAGATTTCTAGATGGAAGCAGGATCTTGTCATATGATTGTGTAATTGTTCATCTGCCTTCATAACAAAGTGGGAGCTCAGAAAAAAAGATCACGGAACACACTGGACTGTATTTTCACAGACTTAGATTCAGGGACATTCAAAGGATGAGGATATGGGCAGCTAATCATCCTCCCGGAATATAAATAGGTGTTACTAGCATCGCTGGCGGCTCATTGCCTTCCTGGGTGTCAGAACAGCATGAGCCGTCATGCATTATAATATAGCATGGAAGGCCTAGGGAGATTGTGCTAAAATGTACCAGCATCTTATTGGGTCTAAATATCTGCCATACCTATAATAATATAAAACACCAAATGTATAGGAATAAAACAAAAGCAACATATTAAGACAAAAAATGGTAAAAACATAATAGAAGTTTACTGACAATATATGAAATTACATAATAAAATAGTTTTTCTCTTTTAGATGAAGAACATTTTGAATAGCAATTGATAAACATATAAATCAAAACAGGAGTACAGCTAGTAGTGGTAAATCTCAAAATCTAGACAATTCCTGCTAAACTGCCCAAAATTCGAGCTGTGGGTGGACCTTGGTGGAAAATTGTAACTGCGTACTATCATGTGCAGTCACTGTTCAGGTGTTGAAGCAGGCGTGGGTGTCGTGGCAGCTTTATACAATTAGTGTAGAAGAGAGATTCTATTAGATTTCTGAATGAGAAGAGATCAATGCAAGTACGGCTAGCCTTAAGTGGTATTAAACCCAAAAGCAAACATTTATTATATAACAGCTTCCCTTTTCTTAGATGTGATGGCTGCATTCATTTTCATATTTAGGTGTTCTATATTCTATTTTTATCTGGTGATCCAGCCAGTAAGTCTGTTTTTTATTTTCAAAAGAGGAAGCTCTCCATCAGAATGTATCAGTTGCATAGACAAGACAAACCATTTAACACTATCAGGCGTGCTTATAATAATAAGCTTTTATTTGTTTATGTAAAACCTTTATCCCAAAAGGAAAAAAAAGTGTTAGCTGGAGTTTGGCTTCAATTTGTTAGTGCATTTAAATCTGCTAGTACATCTAACCGACTTGCAATGTTGCTGTCCAAATGTGCCCCCTTTTTCCATTCATCCAGAGTGAGGGCACTCTAATACAGGAGATGTGTTACTGGCCAGATCACCAGATGAAAACAGTGTAAAAAAGCATGACCAAAAAAAAAAAGAAAACAAATGCAGCCACCGCATCTAATGATTACTAAGCTGCAATATATTGCATTTTTGGTTTTGGATTTAATTCCTTTTAAGCCACAAAAAACTGGACTTGTTCTGTAATGTTAGAGACATTTTGTTACTCATCCAAACACCTTCTTCATTTCCAAAAAGTGTTAACGACTTACTCCAGCGTACAGTGGGGCAAAAAAAGTATTTAGTCAGCCACCAATTGTGCAAGTTCTCCCACTTAAAAAGATGAGAGAGGCCTGTAATTGTCATCATAGGTATACCTAAACTATGAGAGACAAAATGTGGAAACAAATCCAGACAATCACATTGTCTGATTTTTGAAAGAATTTATTTGCAAATTATGGGGGAAAATAAGTACCGTATATAGTATTGAATACTAAGTATTTGGTCACCTACAAACAAGCAAGATTTCTGGCTCTCACAGATCTTCTACTTTAAGGAGCTTCTCTGTCCTCCACTCATTACCTGTATTAATGGCACCTGTTTGAACTTGTTATCAGTATAAAAGACACCTGTCCACAACCTCAAACAGTCACACTCCAAACTCCACTATGGTGAAGACCAAAGAGCTGTCGAAGGACACCAGAAACAAAATTGTAGACCTGCACCAGGCTGGGAAGACTGAATCTGCAATAGGCAAGCAGCTTGGTGTGAAGAAATCAACTGTGGGAGCAATAATTAGAAAATGGAAGACATACAAGACCACTGATAATCTCCCTCTGGGGCTCCACGCAAGATCTCACCCTGTGGGGTCAAAATGATCACAAGAATGGTGAGCAAAAATCCCAGAACCACACGGGGGGACCTAGTGAATGACCTGCAGAAAGCTGGGACCAACGTAACAAAGGCTACCATCAGTAACACACTACGCCGCCAGGAACTCAGATCCTGCAGTGCGAGACATATCCCCCTGCTTAAGATAGTGCAGTACATGTCTGGGCCCATCTGAGGTTTGCTAGAGAGCATTTGGATGATCCAGAAAAAGACTGAGAGAATGTTATATGGTCAGATGAAACCAAAGTAGAACTGTTTGGTAGAAACACAACTTGTCGTGTTTGGAGGAGAGAGAATGCTGAGTTGCAACCAAAGAACACCATACCTACTGTGAAGCATGGGGGTGGCAACATCATGCTTTGGGGCTGTTTCTCTGCAAAGGGAACAGGACGACTGCTCCGTGTACATGAAAGAATGAATGGGGCCATGTATCGTGAGATTTGAGTGCAAACCTCCTCCCATCAGCAAGGGCATTGAAGATGAAACGTGGCTGGGTCTTTCAGCATGACAATAATCCCAAACACACTGCCCAGGCAACGAAGGAGTGGCTTTGTAAGAAGCATTTCAAGGTCCTGGAGTTGCCTAGCCAGTCTCCAGATCTCAACCCCATAGGAAACCTTTGGAGGGAGTTGAAAGTCCGTGTTGCCCAGCGACAGCCCCAAAACATCACTGCTCTAGAGGAGATCTGCATGGAGGAATGGGCCAACATACCAGCAACAGTGTGTGACAACCTTGTGAAGACTTACAGAAAACGTTTGACCTCTGTCATTGCCAACAAAGAATATATAAAAAAGTATTGAGATATATACTCGAGTATAAGTCAAATTTTTCAGCCCTTTTTTTTGGGCTGAAAGTGCCCCCCTCGACTTATACTCCAGTCACCGCCGTCTGTCTGCATGATCAGCGTGTCATGCAGGCAGACGGCGGCCGGCATGTGATAATTCGTTCGGAGGCTATTCCAGCTTTCAAAAGCCGCGCCTCCTGCTCGTCTGCGATAGGCTGAACAGCTGTCAGTGTACAGCCTATCACGGACATTCTCTCATCCTCGTCCGTGGTATGAGAATGAGAGAATTTCCGTGTTAGGCAGAACACTCAGCAGTCTGCCTATCACAGACGAGGAGGAGGCGCGGCTTTTGAACAGTGGAATGGCCGCCGAAGTGTATTATCAAATGCTGATCGGAGATCGCCACAGGGAGGCTGCACGGGACACAGGTAGGCTGCACAGGGACACAGGACACATGCACACAGGACACATACACATGTACAGGACACATGCACAGGACACAGGGACACATACACATGTACAAGACACATATACAGGACACAGGGACACATACACATGTACAGGACACATGTACAGGACACAGGGACACATACACATGCACAGGACACATACACATGTACAGGACACATGCACATGTACAGGACACATGCACAGGATACAGGTAGGCTGCACAGGACACAGGGAGGCATGCAGCTGCAGATAGGCATTGTTGACCCTCTGCATTTCTCACCCTCGTCTTATACTCGGGTTTCCCAGTTTTTTGTGGTAAATTAGGGGCCTGGACTTATACTCGGATCGACTTATACTCGAGTATATACGGTACTTATTTTCCACCATAATTTGCAAATAAATTCTTTCGAAAATCAGACAATGTGATTGTCTGGATTTGTTTCCACATTTTGTCTCTTTATAGTTGAGGTATACCTATGATGACAATTACAGGCCTCTCTCATATTTTAAGTGAGAGAACTTGCACAATTGGTGGCTGACTAAATACTTTTTTGCCCCGCTGTATATAGTCTTATAGGTAGCTCAAAATACTGGATGAATCCTCTGCACATTGCTATACCCTTTCTAGCAAACTTTGCAATAAAAATTAGGGATATTTAGTTCACAGATACTGCAATACATGTTTAGGTTGGCCAACTGTGTTTAACCACTTCAGCCCTAGAAGATTTGGCTGCTGAATGACTGGCCATTTTTTGTGATTCGACACTACGCCGCTTTAACTGACAATTGCGCGGTTGTGCAACGCTGTACCCAAACAAAATTGACGTCCTTTTTTCCCACAAATAGAGCTTTCATTTTGTGGTATTTTATCGCCTCTGCGGTTTTTATATTTTGCTCTATAAACAAAAAAAGAGCGACAATTTTGAAAAAAACACAATATTTTATTCTTTTTGCTATAATAAATATCCCCATTATTTAAAAAAAAAAACAGCTCATTTTTCCTCAGTTTAGGTCGATATGTATTCTACATATTTTTGGTAAAAAAAAAAATCGCAATAAGCGTATATTGATTGGTTTGCGCAAAAGTTATAGCGTCTGCAAAATAGGGGAGAGATTTATAGCATTTTTATTATTATTATTTTTTTTACTAGTAATGGCGGCGATCTGCGATTTTTATCAGGACTGCGACATTATGGCGGACACATCGGACACTTTTGACACATTTTTGGGACCATTGGCATTTATACAGCGATCAGTGCTATAAAAATGCACTGATTACTGTAAAAATGTCACTGGCAGGGAAGGGATTAACACTAGGGGGCAATCAAGGGGTTAACTGTGTTCCCTGTTTGTGTTTCTAACTGTTGGGGCTAGGGGACTGACCCAGAGGAAATGACAGATCGTGGTTCCTAGCTATTAGGAACTCACGATCTGTCACTCCTCACAGAACAGAACAGGGATTTCTGTGTTTACACACACACGTCCCTGTTCTGCCTCTCGTGCCTGCGATTGATTGTGGCCGGCGGTCATCGCGCCCTTCGGCAAAGAGCATCAGCACCACCGCAGTGCAATGGGCGCGTGCGCGCCTGCTATCCCAATCCCACGAGCCAATGTATAGCTATGACGGCTCGCAGGATCGTGCCGACCTGCCGCAGTATAATGACGGCAGCTGGTCAGCAAGCGGTTAAAGGGATAGTTCACCTTTACCACAAAACTGCCTATGCAGATAAGGGCATCTATAGACAAAAACAAACTGTGCAGCTCTGACTAAAGTTGAATATAGCCCTTGCGACAGGTGTGGGCCATTTACATACCTTATAAAACCTGACTGGAATACTCCCAGGACGTTGCTAGGTACTCCCAGGACGCTGCTAAGTGAGGCCTAGTCATCCTCCATCATCACAGAAGTAAGCTCTCAAGTGCTGAGCTCAGAGCTACTGCTTGAGGGGAGAGAAAGAGTATGTGGGGGGTTTGAATCAGAGAAATAGCTCACTCCTGTGATGGTGGAGGTGAGCAGGGACAACTAGGCCTCACTTAGCAACGTCCTGGCAGTATTCCAGTCAGACTTCATAAGGTATGTAAATGGCCTACACCTATAGTATGGATATTACTCATCTTTAGTCAGAGCTGCACAGTTTGTTTTAATCTACAAACATCCCTTACCTGCATAGACAGTTTTTTTGTAAAGGTGAACTATCCATTTAAGTAATCTCTCTTTAGTCAGTCCTACTCTGCTCTGCCACTGCAATTGCTACTGTGGACACAATGCCAACACGGGGCAAACAGACACAAAATGGGGGAGAGCCACAAAGTTTAGGTCTGGCCACTGACCTGCAAGACAACAGAAACAAGATCTACCTGTGCTCAGATCCCAACAGCTTGTACATGCATGTAAACTATCAGGCGCTAAAGGGGTGTGAACACATTTTAACACAAAAAATATTGGATGAACCCTCTGCACACTGCTATACTCTATAATTTCCTCCCATGATACCTACAACCCACCACTGTCTTTTCATGTCTTCCTGAATACCGAAGCCTCTGTATATCGCCTACTCAAACTTCCTCCTTGGTCCCACAGTAGTCTACCCCTCCAGTTCTTACCAGTCTAAAGCCTCATACGCACAATCAGATTTTCGGACGACCGTTCGTCCGTTTTTTTGTTGCATGCTAGTCTCATATCGAAAGTGAAGAGGTTACTCACCATATGAAAATTCTCGTAAGACAGAGTACAACTTCAGAAGTGGCGTCATGTGTTGAATAGTTTTGTATGTATTCTTTAGTTTCTGAACATGCGTAGTCTAGCTCTTACAATTTTTTTTTCGGACAAAACCTGTACTAATTAAACGAAAATCGGACGTTGAGTTCACATACGACAAAAATGTTATAGTCTGCACACCCAGCTTTTGTCGGACGAAAAATCGGAATGGGCTGTCGATGCACCATACTAACTATCTGTAAATCGACAGATCGTTCGTCAGACGAACTTTTACTTCTGATTTTCGTATCGTGTGTACGGGCCTTAAGGATGGCCATACACAGTGCAAATTTCTTTCCTGCAATCACGGGTTTCAGGAAAGAACATAGTATGATTCCCCCATCAACACAGACAGAGCTGACAGGGAAATTCCTCCTGCTAAGGCACTGTCTTCTCCCAGCGGGGGGATGTTGTCGGGCGGGGGAAGCTGTCCGCACCACGAGAAGACAGTGATTATCGCTAGCGATTATCGATAGGAGCCACTATCGATAATCGCAAGAGAATTCGGCAGGCTGGTTGTACCCAAGTTGATCAATCAACTTATTACATTTAGCTTGCCCATTAACGGTTGGAAAACTCGGCTGGGATTCGAACCTTGTATGGCTGACCTAAGGATTCCCAAGGGAATCCTCTCCCCCATCCTATAGACAGACTTCGGTATGCCTACATTATTACTCATCATTGTTACAGATGTCCACTCTAGGGCATGGGATCCTACTGTCCAACCTGCTGATGTGACATCGTCTTCGTCATGGACATCCTGATAAACCTTAATGTTAATATGGTTACTCCCATTGCCACTTTTTTTTGACTGGTTGTATTCCATCAGATAATGTTTTTTGTCTAGAATGTGAAATGTTTTTGCATCCTTAACCACTTTAGGACCGGAAAAATGGACCCCCTTAATGACCAGAGTACATTTTGCGATACAGCACTGTGTTGCTTTAACTGACAATTGCGTGGTTGTGCAACATTGCACCCAAACAAAATTGACGTTCTTTTTTTCCCCACAAATAGAGCTTTCTTTTGGTGGTATTTGATCACCTCTGCGTTTTTTTATTTTTTGCGCTACAAACAAAAAAAGAGTGACAATTTTAAAAAAAAAAGCAATATTTTTTACTTTTTGCTATAATAAATATCCACAAAAAATATATAAAAGAACAAATTTCTTTCTCAGTTTAGGCCGATATGTATTCTACATGCTTTTGGTAAAAAAAAATCACAATACGCATATATTGAGCATATATTGATTGGTTTGCGCAAAAGTTATAGCGTCTACAAAATAGGGGATAGATTTATCGCATTTTTATTATCTGCGATTTTTATCATGACTGCGACATTATGGCGGACACATCGGACACTTTTGACACTATTTTGGGACCATTCTTTTGACACTATTTTGGGACCATTCTTTTGACACTATTTTGGGACCATTGTCATTTATACAGCAATCAGTGCTATAAAAATGCACTGATTACTGTATAAATGACACTGGCAGGGAAGGGGTTAAACACTAGGGGGAGATCAAGGGGTTAAGTGTGTCCTAGGGAGTGATTCTAACTGTGGGGGGGGTGTGCTACCACTGACATGACAGCGATCACTGCCCCCGATGACAGGGAGCAGTAGATCTCTGTCATGTCACCAGGCAGAATGGGAAAATGCCTTTATTTACATAGGCATCTCCCCTTTCTGCCGCTCTGTGACGTGATCGCGGGACACCGGCGGACATTGAGTCCCCGGGACCCGCGGGCATGGTCACAGAGCACGTGGCGGGCGCGCGCGTACCCACAATGCCGCGTCTTAAAGGGAACGTGCCTGTACACCCATTTGCGCAGCCGTGCCATTGTGCCGATGTATATCACCGTTAACTGACAATTGCGCAGTCGTGCAATGCTGTACTGAAACAAAATGTCATTTTTTTCCCCACAAATAGAGCTTTCTTTTGCTGGTATTTGATCACCTCTGCGGTTTTTATTTTGTGCGCTATAAACAAAGAGCGACAATTTTGAATTTTTTTTTAACTTTTTGCTATAGTACATATCCAAAGAAAATATATAAAAAAAATCAAATTCATTCATCAGTTTAGGCTGATATGTATTCTTCTACATATTTTTGGTAAAAAAAATCACAATAGGCATATATTGATTGGTTTGTGCAAAAGTTATCGCGTCTACAAACTATGGGATAGATTTAGGGGCCTTTAATTTTTTTCTATTGTTTTTACTGGTTATGCGGTGATCTGCGATTTTTAGCGGGAATGCCACATTGCGGCGGACAAATCTGACCCCAAATGACACTTTTTGGGGACCAGTAACATTATTACATTGAGCAGTGCTATAATGCACTGCTCAATGTAAAAATTACACTGGCAGGGAAGGGGTTAACACTAGGGGGCGATCAAGGGGTTAACGCTGTTCCCTAGGTGTGTTTTAACTGTAGGGGAGGATGGGCTGCCTGGGACATTACAGAGATCACTGTTCCCGATGACTGAGAACAGTAGATCTCTGTCATGTCATCTTTCAGACTGGGGATCCGCCTTGTTTACAAAGGCAGATCCCCATTCCGCCTTTGTAGTAGGCGATCGCGGATCGCCAGCGGACATAGGGTCGGCACGCTCCCGCGTAGGTGCATGTGCAGCGATTCGCGCAAGAGAGCAAACCTGCCGCAGTACAACTGCAGCGTCTGGTCCTTAAGTGGTTAAAGTGGTTCTAAAGCCTTAAGGTTTTTCACCTTAATGTATTCTATGCATTAAGGTGAAAAACCTTCTGTGCTGCAGCTGCCCCCAGACCTTCTTTTGCTTACCTGAGCCGGATCCGATCCAGCAATGTGCACAAGCGCAGTGGCTCCCGCCGCTGTCTTGACTGAAGTATTGCTGCATTTTTATGCTGCCAAGACCAAACCATACTTCCCGCCTTACGCACCTTATGTAAATAAGACACGACCAACTTAGGATGGAATTTAAACCGCCATAGCAGCCTTTTACAATTCAACAAATATATCTTTAATTACATTCCATGAAAGATAAACTTTACCCACTAACTGTATAGTACTGACTCTCTTAAATCCAGGTATTTGGAGGCAAGCATGGTCTACCGAATCGTTTGTATCAAGCACCAATTTCCTTACCACGGCCCCCAGCCGCAATTACACCGACTCTGGGAAAATTAGTTACCACATTTCCACCCGATACAGCCCCAATATTTATATCGCCATACTGTAGTCACATCTAGGGGAAGGTACCCATACCAAAGATGGGCCCAACCCATCATTGTCCACAGGCAATTTTGACCATGCCCACCTTTAAAAGCCTGAAACCCCTGCCCCCTGCTATGACACCGCTAAACCCACACCCCAAAAGCGTGCCCAAAGTAACACCAGCACCCACCAAAGAGAACACAAGAAAAGAAACAACAGAAAAGAACTACAGTCAATGGTGACAAAGAGGGGAAGGAGGGAGGGAGACAAAGTTTCTCCTCGGCTGACCAAACTCTGACTGACCCTCAGTCAACACCCACTTCTTACTAGACCCCTAATGACCCCGCCCTGTCCCACCCAACCACACCCTGCTACTGTCCAGTCACGTAGGCCTCTAAACCTGCCTAGCTACAGCCTAGACTGCAAACTCAGTCATGTAGGCCCTCCTCTTAAATGCTGGGCATCCTGTTCCAGGCCTGCTCTTTCTCCTCATTGGACAGATTAATACCAGCAGGAGTGATTGGCTACCGCTGCTGTCGATAAAATCCGGGGACACAATGACGGAGCCGAGACACAGTCTATGTCAATAGAAGCAGCAGTTTTTTTTAAACACAGCTTTATATCCACTTTAATTCTCTTTTTCAACAATAAAATATTTGAACAAGAATTACAGGATTCAATCACCATGGCGCCACCATGAAAACAGAAGAGGGTGATTTCAAAAACCTTTACACCTCCCATCCTGTACTTGGAAATCACCATCTGCCTTGACACATTCCATTGTTTGGATTAAAGTATACCTGAAGGCAAAACTTTATTTTTAGTTTTAGATTTCAGAATGGAGACGATTTAGAACACCCATCAGGTTTTTATTGCTGTCTGTGTTCCTGTTAGACCCCTTTCACACAAGGCGCTTCAAAAACGCCCTAAAACGCCTTAGCATTATTACCGCGTTTTTACAGTGTTTTAGGGCGTTAGCGGTAAAATTAATGCAACGCCGCAGGCGTTTTAACAGCGTTTTTCAAGCGTTATTGAAGCATGTGTTATTGATGCTATCTTTCTGCTTGCATGTTTATCCTTTGTGATATCATGTAAAACAAGCAGTGTCTTCTAAAGTAACAAGCAGTGTCTTGTTTTACTTCAAATCTTCATTTTTCTGGGATTAATTCTTTTTTTTTGGCACTTTAATTTTGTTTTTTTGGCACTTTGATGGTCTGTTTAATCATTCTGACCTATCCACAAGTTCAGTCCCATTGTTGTAGATGCTCTCTTTTCTGCTTGCATGTTTACCTTTTTGTGAGATCATGTGAATTTTCTACAGCTCAGGGCGGATTATAGGCGCTATTCAGGCGTTTTTACAGCGTTTTCAATTTATTTCAATGGAGAGGGGCGTTTTTGAAGCGCTTTTATCAACGCCCAAAAGCTGCTCCAAAGATGCTGCTTGCAGGACTTTTCTCAAGGCCCCGCCAGCGCAACGCCTCAGTGTGAAAGGGTCCATTGAGATGCATGGGGAGCGTTTTATGAGCGTTTTAATAGAGTTATTTTTAGCGCTAAAACGCTGCAAAAACGCCTTGGTGTGAAAGGGGTATTAGGGAGATTCACCCTCTCTATTTGTCCTGGTGAAAGCTATTACTGAAAGTGAAAGGAAATCCCAAATTTTGAGCAGTCACCAGAACAGGAATAGAGGAAAATACTTCTATTGGGACACTAGTTCTGGTGACAACCAGGGATTCCCGCACTTTGTAGGAATTTCCTCTCACATCGTGTTTCAACTATGGGACAGGAAGTGAAGGGGAATCTCCCCAATGGTACACAGATGCCAGAAAAAAATGACAGGGGATATGACCCTCCCTAAGGCCCCTTTCACACTGGGGCGGTGGGGGCGTCGGCGGTACAACAGCGCTATTTTTAGCGCTGCTGTACCGTCATTCTTGCAGCGGGATTCGGCCGCTAGCGGTGCGGTTTTACCCCCCGCTGGCGGCCGAAAAAGGGTTAAAATCCCTCGTAAAGTGCGGCTATAGCCGCGGTATTGCCGCGGTATAGCCGCGCTGTCCCATTGAATACACCGCTCCTTCCCCGCTCCAAAAAAGCGGTTTGCAGGACTTTTTTCACCGCCCTGCCTGCGCACCGCTTCAGTGTGAAAGCCCTCGGGCTTTCACACTGAACAAACAGCGGAGGCTGTTTAGGGGCGGTTTTCAGGTGGTATTTTTAGCACAATACCGCCTGAAAACCGCTCCAGTGTGAAAGGGGCCTTACTCTATCCAAAACGAAAAAAATGTTTTGCTTGCAGTTCTACTTTAAGATGACCTATATAAACGTATAAATGCTGGGATATAGTCCTGACACTTATTAGAAATAAAGAAGCTGTTTGATGAGTAATGGAGCATCTTCAACATTACAGAACAAGTCCAGTTGAATGTGACTAACTACTGCTAGCCTGGATGCCTGGGAACTTTCACACAGAGAACACATGTTGTGTGGCTACATGGTCATCTTTAGCTGTTTATGTTGTCATACTAAATACACTGAATAATAAGAAAGGGCCTTAGCAACCATACTTTGTTCTTCAGAATTTTCAGTGTAAGCACAGACCTCATCCTTGACAACCATATTTGTAGGACATTTTTGGATAGCTATGAAACAGGAAAGGCAGGAAGGGAAATATCACAGGCCGCGGAGCCACTGCATAGCTGGTGAAATCTTTCTGAACAGATGTCTAAGTCAGTCAAAGCAAACAGCAAGTTTTTTGCATTACCAACGTAGGGAACACAACTATGGAAAACAAAAAAAAAACTGCAGCTTTCTTACATGGATTCCTAACAACAGTTGGGGACGGAATGAACAACAAAAATGATGCTTGTACTGGTTCACAGAGATTGTGTGCTGACAATAGCTGTCAATTAGAAAACTGCTGAGCTACACATGAAGGATAGACTTTTCTCAGAAGACAATGCTATGACTGTTTCTTCATGACCCTGTAGAGAAGAAACAGAGACAATTCCTATCAATACTGAAGAGGGCATAGTGGCTGAAAAGGAAAACGAGCACCGTGGGTTAATGGATTGGAAGGAGATAAAGAAAGCTAGAAAAACCTTCTGGTGCTGGAACTGTAAAGCACAAAGACTTTAAAGAGCAACTCCAGGGATAATTTTAAATCGGTCTGTAAACTGCATTGGGGACAAAGACAACAATATAAAGCTGACGGGTGTTCTGGCCTTCTCTATACTGCTAAAATAAAGACATTTTATTTGCTTTCTGGGACTTTTCCTCATCATTGTTGCAGGGACGGTAAGAGGAAGAGCCCTAGACCACAGGTGCTGTAATCCTTCCCCACTCAATACAAAACGTTGAAAAAAAAGTAATTGGATGGACATAAACTTAAAATTCGAACTCCATTATTATTTGTATTATATACATAAAATTGTCCAGCTTGGCACAATGTAGAGTGGGTATGGAAAATAATCACCCCCCCCCCCCTTTTAAAATAATCATATTTTGTTTCTTTACATCCTAAAATGAAGACAGACACATTTTTTGTTTATCCAGCTGTATTTACTTAATGCAAATTTTAACATCCTAGTGAAAGATATAACACCAACATGTCAGAAAAAAATTAAAAAATATTCAAAAACAGAATCATTGCATTGGAAAAGGGATCGCCCCCTTGTGTCAAGACTTTGCAATATTTGTCCACTCTTCTTTGCAGAACTGCTCAAGTTCAGTTAAATTTGATGGTGACCATTTTTGGACTGCAGTCTTTAACCACTTGCCGGCTGCCTCACGCCTATATACGTGAGCAGAGCGGCACGGGCAGGCAAAATCACGTACCTGGTACGTGATTGCCTTCCCGCGGGTGCTGGGTCCGATCGGACCCCCCCCCCCCCGGTGCCAGCTGCGGTCGGCATTTGGCTGGGAGAGTTGAGAGACGAGGGGGAGGCCATCCGATCGTGGCCCCCCCCTCGCGATCGCTCCCAGCCAATGAGAAACATCCCCTGCCTCTGTATAGTACACAGAGGCAGAGGATGTGATGTCATCTCTCCTCAGCTGGCCAGTTTCCGTTCCAGCGCCGAGGAGAGATGACATGTAAGTAAGTGCACAACACAAACACACACAGTAGAACATGCCAGGCACACTAAACACCCCGATCCCCCCCCCCCGATTGCCCCCCGATCCCCCCCCAATCACCCCCCCCCCCTGTCACAAACTGACACCAAGCAGGTTTTTTTTTTTTTTTCTGATTACTGCATAGTGTCAGTTTGTGACAGTTAGCAGTGGTAGGACAGTTAGGGTTAGCCCCCTTAAGGTCTAGGGTACCCCCCTAACCCCCCCTAATAAAGTTTTAACCCCTTGATCACCCCCCCTCACCAGTGTCGCTAAGCGATCATTTTTCTGATCGCTGTATTAGTGTCGCTGGTGACGCTAGTTAGTGAGGTAAATATTTAGGTTCGCCGCCAGCGTTTTATAGCGTCAGGGACCCCCATATACTATCTAATAAATGTTTTAACCCCTTGATTGCCCCCTAGTTTACCCTTTTACCACTGATCACCATATAACTGTTACGGGTGACGCTGGTTAGTTCGTTTATTTTTTATAGTGTCAGGGCACCCGCCGTTTATTACCGAATAAAGGTTTAGCCCCCTAATCGCCCGGCGGTGATATGCGTCGCCCCAGGCAGCGTCAGATTAGCGCCAGTACCGCTAACACCCACGCACGCAGCATACGCCTCCCTTAGTGGTATAGTATCTGAAAGGATCAATATCTGATCCAATCAGATCTATACTAGCGTCCCCAGCAGTTTAGGGTTCCCAAAAACGCAGTGTTAGCGGGATCAGCCCAGATACCCGCTAGCACCTGCGTTTTGCCCCTCCGCCCGGCCCGGCCTGGCCCGGCCCAGCCCACCCAAGTGCAGTATCGATCGATCACTGACACTTACAAAACACTAAACGCATAACTGCAGCGTTCGCAGAGTCAGGCCTGATCCCTGCGATCGCTAACAGTTTTTTTGGTAGCGTTTTGGTGAACTGGTAAGCACCAGCCCCAGGCAGTGTCAGGTTAGTGCCAGTACCGCTAACACCCACGCACGCACCGTACACCTCCCTTAGTGGTATAGTATCTGATCGGATCAATATCTGATCCGATCAGATCTATACTGGCGTCCCCAGCAGTTTAGGGTTCCCAAAAACGCAGTGTTAGCGGGATCAGCCCAGATACCTGCTAGCACCTGCGTTTTGCCCCTCCGCCCGGCCCAGCCCAGCCCACCCAAGTGCAGTATCGATCGATCACTGTCACTTACAAAACACTAAACGCATAACTGCAGCGTTCGTAGAGTCAGGCCTGATCCCTGCGATCGCTAACAGTTTTTTTGGTAGTGTTTTGGTGAACTGGCAAGCACCAGCGGCCTAGTACACCCCGGTCGTAGTCAAATCAGCACTGCAGTAACACTTGGTGACGTGGCGAGTCCCATAAGTGCAGTTCAAGCTGGTGAGGTGGCAAGCACAAGTAGTGTCCCGCTGCCACCAAGAAGACAAACACAGGCCCGTCGTGCCCATAATGCCCTTCCTGCTGCATTCGCCAATCCTAATTGGGAACCCACCGCTTCTGCAGCGCCCGTACTTCCCCCATTCACATCCCCAACCAAATGCAGTCGGCTGCATGAGAGGCATTTTTATGTCCTCCCGAGTACCCCTACCCAGCGAACCCCCCCAAAATAGATGTCGTGTCTGCAGCAAGCGCAGATATAGGCGTGACACCCGCTATTATTTTCCCTCCTGTCCTGACAATCCTGGTCTTTGCATTGGTGAATGTTTTGAACGCTACCATTCACTAGTTGAGTATTAGCGTAGGGTACAGCATTGCACAGACTAGGCACACTTTCACAGGGTCTCCCAAGATGCCATCGCATTTTGAGAGACCCGAACCTGGAAATGGTTACAGTTATAAAAGTTACAGTTACAAAAAAAGTGTAAAAAAAAAAAAAAATAACACAAACAAATATATAAAATAAAAAATAATAGTTGTCGTTTTATTGTTCTCTCTCTCTCTATTGTTCTGCTCTTTTTTACTGTATTCTATTCTGCAATGTTTTATTGTTATTATGTTTTATCATGTTTGTTTTTCAGGTATGCAATTTTTTATACTTTACCGTTTACTGTGCTTTATTGTTAACCATATTTTTGTCTTCATGTACGCCATTCACGACTTTGAGTGGTTATACCAGAATGATGCCTGCAGGTTTAGGTATCATCTTGGTATCAATCTTTTCAGCCAGCGGTCGGCTTTCCTGTAAAAGCAATCCTAGCGGCTAATTAGCCTCTAGACTGCTTTTACAAGCAGTGGGAGAGAATGCCCCCCCCCCACCACCGTCTTCCGTGTTTTTCTCTGGCTCTCCTGTCTCAACAGGGAACCTGAGAATGCAGCCGGTGATTCAGCCAGCTGACCATAGAGCTGATTAGAGACCAGAGTGGCTCCAAACATCTCTATGGCCTAAGAAACCGGAAGCTACGAGCATTTTATGACTTAGATTTCGCCGGATGTAAATAGCGCCATTGGGAAATTGGGGAAGCATTTTATCACACCGATCTTGGTGTGGTCAGATGCTTTGAGGGCAGAGGAGAAATCTAGGGTCTAATAGACCCCAATTTTTTCAAAAAAGAGTACCTGTCACTACCTATTGCTATCATAGGGGATATTTACATTCCCTGAGATAACAATAAAAATGATTTAAAAAAAAAATGAAAGGAACAGTTTAAAAATAAGATAAAAAAAGCAAAAAAATAATAAATAAATTAAAAAAAAAAAAAAAAAGCACCCCTGTCCCCCCTGCTCTCGCGCTAAGGCGAACGCAAGCGTCGGTCTGGCGTCAAATATAAACAGCAATTGCACCATGCATGTGAGGTATCACCGCGAAGGTCAGATCGAGGGCAGTATTTTTAGCAGTAGACCTCCTCTGTAAATCTAAAGTGGTAACCTGTAAAGGCTTTTAAAGGCTTTTAAAAATGTATCAATTTTGTTGCCACTGCACGTTTGTGCGCAATTTTAAAGCATGTCATGTTTGGTATCCTTGTACTCGGCTTAAGATCATCTTTTTTATTCCATCAAACATTTGGGCAATATAGTGTGTTTTAGTGCATTAAAATTTAAAAAAGTGTGTTTTTTCCACAAAAAATGCGTTTGAAAAATCGCTGCGCAAATACCGTGTGAAAAAAAAAAATGAAACCCCCACTATTTTAATCTGTAGGGCATTTGCTTTAAAAAAATATATAATGTTTGGGGGTTCAAAGTAATTTTCTTGCAAAAAAAAATAATTTTTTCACGTAATCAAAAAGTGTCAGAAAGGGTTTTGTCTTCAAGTGGTTAGAAGAGTGGGTGATGTGTGACATAAGCTTCTAAATGTTGTGCATAAAATGCCAGGACAGTTCAACCCCCCCAAATGACCCCATTTTGGAAAGTAGACACCCCAAGCTATTTGCTGAGAGGCATGTCGAGCCCATGGAATATTTTATATTGTGACACAAGTTGCGGGAAAGAGACAATTTTTTTTTTTTTTTTTTTTTTGCACAAAGTTGTCACTAAATGATATATTGCTCAAACATGCCATGGGGATATGTGAAATTACACCCCAAAATACATTCTGTTGCTTCTCCTGAGTACGGGGATACCACATGTGTGGGACTTTTTGGGAGCCTATCCGCGCACGGGACCCCGAAAACCAAGCACCGCCTTCAGGCTTTCTAAGGGTGTAAATTTTTGATTTCACTCTTCACTGCCTATCACAGTTTCGGAGGCCATGGAATGCCCAGGTGGCACAAAACCTCCCCCAAATGACCCCATTTTGGAAAGTAGACACCCCAAGCTATTTGCTGAGAGGTATAGTGAATATTTTGCAGACCTCACTTTTTGTCACAAAGTTTTGAAAATTGAAAAAAAGAAAAAAATTTATTTTTTTTCTGGTCTTTCTTCATTTTCAAAAACAAATGAGTGCTGCAAAATACTCACCATGCCTCTCAGCAAATAGCTTGGGGTGTCTACTTTCCAAAATGGGGTCATTTGGGGGGGTTTTGTGCCATCTTGGCATTTTATGGCCTTCAAAACTGTGATAGGTAGTGAGGCGTGAAATCAAAAATTTATGCCCTTAGAAATCCTGAAGGCGGTGCTTGGTTTTCGGGGCCCCGTACGCGGCTAGGCTCCCAAAAAGTCCCACACATGTGGTATCCCCATACTCAGGAGAAGCAGCTGAATGTATTTTGGGGTGCAATTCCACATATGCCCATGGCCTGTGTGAGCAATATATCATTTAGTGACAACTTTTTGTAAATTTTTTTTTTTGTCATTATTCAATCACTTGGGACAAAAAAAATAAATATTCAATGGGTTCAACATGCCTCTCAGCAATTTCCTTGGGGTGTCTACTTTCCAAAATGGGTTCATTTGTGGGGGTTTTGTACTGCCCTGCCATTTTAGCACCTCAAGAAATGACATAGGCAGTCATAAACTAAAAGCTGTGTAAATTACAGAAAATGTACCCTAGTTTGTAGACACTATAACTTTTGCGCAAACCAATAAATATACGCTTATTGACATTTTTTTTACCAAAGACATGTGGCCGAATACATTTTGGCCTAAATGTATGACTAAAATTTAGTTTATTGGATTTTTTTTATAACAAAAATTAGAAAATATCATTTTTTTTCAAAATTTTCGGTCTTTTTCCGTTTATAGCGCAAAAAATAAAAACGGCAGAGGTGATCAAATACCATCAAAAGAAAGCTCTATTTGTGGGAAGAAAAGGACGCAAATTTCGTTTGGGTAGAGCATTGCATGACCGCGCAATTAGCAGTTAAAGCGACGCAGTGCCGAATTGTAAAAAGTGCTCTGGTCAGGAAGGGGGTAAATCCTTCCGGGGCTGAAGTGGTTAAGTCATTTCACATATTATCAATGGGGTTTAAGTCTGGGCTCTGACTAGGCCATGCAATGACTTTCACCTTTTTCTCCTTCAACCACTGTGTGGTCATTTTTGCTGTGTGCTTTGGGTCATTGTCATGTTGGAAGGTAAACCTTCTTCCCATTGTCAACTTTCTGGCGGGGGGCAGCAGATTTTGCTCAAGAATTTGACCGTATTTTGTCTCATCCATTTTTCCTTCTATCCTGACAAGTACTCGAGTCCCTGCTGCAGAGAAACACCCCCACAACAGGATGCTTTACTGTATGAATGATGTTATTTGGATAGTGGGCTGTATTGGGTTTCCGCCAGATATATTGTTTGGTGTTGAGATCAAATAAGTGGATTTTAGTCTCATCTGACCAGAACACCTTTTTTCATGTGGCCTCAGAATCTTCAAGGTGCGTTTTGGCAAAGCTCAGTCGTGACTACCCTGTTTCCCCGAAAATAAGACCTAGCGTGATTGTCGGTGATGGCTGCAATATAAGCCCTACCCCCCAAATAAGCCCTAGTTAAAGTCCTTGTAGGCCTTATTTTCAGGGTAGGGCTTATATTCAGGGAAACAGGGTAGGGCTTATTTTGGGGGTAGGGCTTATATTGCAGCCATCACTGACAATCACACTGGGTCTTATTTTCGGGGAAACAGGGTACATGTGGCCTTTCTTGAGGAGTGGCTTTTTTCTTGCAACCCTCCCATACAAGCCACATTTGTGGGAAATTTGTGATATTGTTGTCACTTGCACACAATGACCACTCTTTGTCATAAATTCCTGCAACTGCTTCAGATTTGCTATAGCCTTCTTGGTAGCCTCTCTGGCCAGTTTCCTCTTAACTCTTTCATCCAGTTTGGAGCGACGTCCTGATCCAGGGAGGGTCTGTGTTGTACCAAATACCTTCCACTTCTTAATAATAGACTTCACTGTGCTTCTAGGCATTAATAAAGCCTTTGAAATGTTTTTGTATCCATCTCCTGACTTGTGCCTATCCACAACTTTATCCTGGAGATCTTTTGACTGTGCTTTGCCACCCATAGTTGATTATTTGCTTCAGTTGCACTACCATGGAACAAAGAGAAATACCCCCAATATGGGACTTTGAAAGACCACCAACACTGATGTGAAAATAAATATGTTTAATAATGAGACGTAAATCTATACAAATGGATAAAAGACGTGCTACGTCTACAAAATACATACATTCAACAAAAAAACAAAACACAGAAAAAAAAATGATATCAAAAGACAGATTTTTTTTTTCATAATATACAGAGTGACATCAATACTCCCCAATGGGTACAGGCATACCCCACTTTTAAGTACACAATGTGGTTTATTTACTAAAGCTGGAAAGTGCAAAATCAGGCTCACTTCTGCAAAGAAACCAATGAGCTTCTAACCCCAGCTTGTTCAATTAAGCTTTGGTAATAAAACCTGGAAGCTCATTGGTTTCTAAGCAAAAGTGAGCCTGATTTTGCACTTTCCAGCTTTCGTAAATAAACCCCATTGTGTACTTAAAAGTGGGGTATGCCTGTAATTTACCCTGATACCCAACGCGTTTCCAGTTTTTTAACACCTTCATCAGGGGTACAGAGTGAGGTATAGTCAGATATATTTAAGTTCAGTTGGAATGATTCCATGTTCAAAAAGCATAAGGAGGCAACTGTTTCAGTGAGCACATAGACAGACGCCAGACCAGGATAACTGGGTACTTGAAATACAATGCATACTGACATAGAGGAATGACTCTCCTTGCAGGATCTGTATCTCCACAGGACGCATGAAACCAGGGACCCTTGGATCCAATTTGCTTATTAAGTAGCTACATTTGAAGCTTTAGTGATATCCTGTCCTGATTATTCTTCATAAGCATTGACCGTCTATGGGTAGAGTTTGATCACTGCCAAGCACACTCACTGCCATACATATTTTGGAAACGCATTGTATTTCAAGCACCCAGTTATCCTGGTCTGGCATCCGTCTATGTGCCCACTGGAACAGTTGCCTCCTTATGCTTGAACATGGAATCATTCCAACTGAACTAAAATAAATCTGACTATAACTCACTCTCTACCCCTGATGAAGGTGTTAAAAAAACTGGAAACGCGTCGGGTATCAGGGTACATTACCCATTGGAGAGTATTGATGTCTCTCTGTATATTATAAAAAAAATTTCTGTCTTTTGATATAATTTTTTTCTGCGTTTTGGTTTTTTGTTGAAAGTATGTATTTTGTAGATGTTGCACGTCTTTTTATCCATTTTTATAAATTTACGTCTCATTATTAAAGATATTTATTTTTACATCAGAGTTGGTGGTCTTTCATAGTACCATATAGGGGGTATTTCTCTTTGGTCCATTGCACCAGGGATGGGACCACCACACTCTTTATCTGACATGGTAGAGGTCTCCTTTTCTTTTACCATGGACCATGGAAAGCTCTTTTCATGCTGAGCTAATCAAAATGATAACATTTGAAAGTCAAATGGCTTTGTTTGCCATTGAGAAGTTGATTAGCTACACCTAATTGAGTTTACAATTTATTTTTAGAAGGGAGGTAATCCTTTTTCTAACTTAGTAATTCTGTTTTTGAATTTTCTTTATTTTATTCTGACATGCTTGGATGTTATATATCTTTCACTTGGATGTTATAAATACAGCTGGATAAAACAAAACTGTGTCTGTCTTCATTTCAGGGGCTGCAAAGCAACAAAATGTGTATATTTTAAAAAGAGGTGATTCTTTTTATACCCACTGTTAGTAAGCATTACTCATACCTGTTGGGCTGCTGGGGAAGCTGGAAATCCCTATAGTAGCTGGCAATACTACAGTGATAGCTGCAATCCTCTGGATCCTGCTCAGGTTTCATGTGAGCAGCTTCCCTTTTGCACACTGACCACAGTGGGCCACTCACTCAGCACCACCACCACCCATAGAACACCTTGATTGAATGGACAAGGTGGAGATTAGAGATTGTGACATCACCATCCCTCTTCTCAACCTTGTTCAATTAGAGAATCCCTTATATTCATATAAAAAAAAATACAATGCTTTCCATGAATAGCGGCAGTACTGAGCATGCGAGCCATTGTGGTTAGTGTGCAGTGGGGTAGTGGCTTACATAGAACATAAGCAGGACCGAAAAGATCATGATTACTATAGTAGCGCTGACTAGTGCAGTGATTTCCAGTATTATCAGGTGTGAGTAATGTAAATTACATTGTGCCAAGTTCAG
The DNA here is from genome assembly GCA_037952925.1 of Lithobates clamitans. Lineage (NCBI taxonomy): Eukaryota > Metazoa > Chordata > Amphibia > Anura > Ranidae > Lithobates > Lithobates clamitans. The sequence goes on along the minus strand of JBBGZY010001669.1, from coordinate 141,465 downwards.
CTAGGTTATTTCCTTTTCATTTACATCCTATTTTTTTAATCAGATATTGTTTAAGTGAAAAAGATTTTTGTTTTTAAACATGCAATTTAAGTATGTTGGTCTTACAAACCGCGTCTGTAGTACAAAAAACAAAAAGTGAGTATCAAAAACAAAAAACGAAAATGTTTTATAAATTTCAACAGGTAACCCATTGCTTCCAGGAGCTTTAGAGTTCAGGAAGGACAGGACTGGCAATTAGAATCCCTCCAGTGTAATGGGCGCATTGAGAATTTTTCTATCTGTAGCATTGAGCTGTGAGAGAGTAACACTGTCAAAGAAATAAAGATCATTTTCCTCATATGATATTTTAGATGTGTATAGGTTCTCATAAAATGATCTTAAACCTTGTAGGATAGAAGGGGTATCTGTGGCAATATTGGAAGGAATATGAGAAGATGGCATTTGCGATTTTGCAATACCTGGGAGCAGGTGCCCTGTTTTTTTTCCTCGAAGAAGGTTTGAGAATTAAAGAACCTATGGGGGAGGTTGAGTGTTTGTTTTCAATTAAAAAGTCCTGTATGTGATGTGTCATATTATCAATATGCGTAAATAAGGAGAGCCAGAATGCATTTAGTTTTCAGAGTGTCTGGGAGTGGAATGGATGCAGGGTAATAGCCAATAGGACCAGGAAGTGGTCCAAGAGGCCCCTAGGGAGGTAACTGACCTGTGTTGTAAGGGAAAGCGTCAGGTCGTTACCCAACACCAGGTCAATGTGTGACAAGGATGAGTGCGAGCAGGAGAAACACGAGTACTGGGCATCTAGTGGAACTGCTGCCAAAAGCCCATTAGTCCAATTTCAGAGTTATAGTCCCAACTGCACAATAGAAATACAAAATCTGCCCATTTGGTCAATCTGCAAGCTAAGGACAGTAAGAAGAGTCCTGGTCGAGATTAATATGCTTACACCTCTCAAATAATGAGTGTAAACTGAAAGGTACAGTGTAGGAAATTTAGACCTTTTTAAGAAGTGCAAAGTCTCTTGTAAGCAGAGAATAGATGGGTCATGATGACCAATAACAGTAAAGATGGCCATGCGTTTTGTAGCCTCTTACATTCCACGAGATAACAGTGTCACTGTGAGAACTTATAAGGAGTATATAGGTAAATATATAGGATTCTATGAGAGTCTGATACTTGCAGGGGTCGCCAAGCTGACCCTTAATGAAGGACTGAAAGAAGGCACAGCCAAACTGGCAACTACTGGGTCCAAGGAACATACAGTAGCTTGATGTTGCTGTAGTCACATTGAAGAGCACTTTTCTAGAAGACAATGTCAGGGCTGGGCTCAGCCCTTCCTTCTCTGAGCTGGCCGCTCAGCTGTCGGCTAATTGCCAGCTCCTATCTCTCCACAGTGACTCACCTGTTGATGATATCCTGCTCGTCAGTCCTGCCTACTTAAGCAGTCCAGCCCAGATGATCTCTGCCTTCGCCTTGGTCATCTCTAGAGATGCTCTCCTGTGTTCCTGTTAAAGACTTGCTTGGCTGACATTCCTTCTGGCTCCAGATCCTGCTTGCCATTCTACAACGCTCATCTCTGGCTTCCTGACATTTTCGCTTGTCTGACTATCCATTACGATTCCTGAACTCTGGCTATGTTTTGACTATGTTTACTCCGTTTACCTTTTTTTATTATTATTAAACAAGTGAGATTTAACTGTACTTCTGTCTCAGTCTGATTCATAGTTTCTGACAGTAGGCGAAGGCCATGAAATCAGAAGATGCAGTCAGACCACTTGGTAATATTTTTTCCAGATTGGATGAGCAGGATCACCGCATGGATCAGTTTTCCATGGCGTTACAAATGCTCCTGAGTCACATGGCTCACCTGGAATCTCCCACTGTGGCTGCTCCGGTACAACCTGTGTTGTAGGCCGTCCCTGCTGCTGCTCCAGTCTCTGTGCAGGCACCCACCTCGATTATTACCTCTATAAGAGGTATGCCTGGTTCCGCTTCGCTTCCCCATCGATTTGGGAGCGATCCCGTCCAATGCAGAGGGTTTCTCAACCAGGTTGAGATATATTTTGAGATGCTGCCCCAGGCATTTCCCACGAACAGAAGCAAAGTAGGTTTTGTGATATCTTTGCTTTCTGAGAGAGCCTTGGCCTGGGCAAACCCTCTATGGGAGACTTAAAAACCTGTTGTCTTGAGTTACCCTGTTTGTGGCTTCCTTTAAAAGGGTATTTGACTTTCCCGCACGCTCCGCTTCTGCTGCCAAGTGCTTCATGTCCATCAAACAGAGTACCAGTAACAACTGTTGCCAATTACACCATTGAATTCCGTACTCCGGCAGCAGAGGTTGCTTGGAACAATGAGGCCCTCTTGGCTGCTTTTTCTCATGGTCTCTCGGATACCATCAAGGATGAGATAGCAGCCCGAGATTTACCCACTGAGCTGGCGAAGTTGATCACATTTGCCATCCTCATTGTCTCCAGACTCAGAGAAAGACTCTCTTTTAAGGAGCGCTTGTGGAAGCCTCCTGTATATTTGTCTCCGAGTTTTGCAGTCCCACCCTTGCCTCCTTCACCTCCCATGCCTCCTGGTACCGAGTCGGTCAGTGAAGATGAACCCATGCTTCACGCGTCTCTTTGCGGATGAGAGAACCCTTAGGAGGAGGGAGAGTTTGTGCCTTTATTGTGGCCAGGCAGGTCACTGTTTGAAGTCTTGTCCTACTCGTCAGCCGGTCCAATAGAAGTCGGCTGTTCGGCCAGCTTCTGTCGGACCAGCATGCTGGAAAACTAGCAGCGGACCGGCTCACAATCGGAATGTTCTGGCAGGGGGCTGACCCCCTGTCAGAACACAATAGCTCAGTGGGGGAGATCGCTGTACTAACGTCAGACTGTTAGTACAGTGGCTCCGAACAAAGCTGTCATTTTGTTTTTTGTTTGAACGAAAAAAAAAACTATTAGTTTGTGCTAGGCTTTAGTAGATCACCCACACACCTGCTTCCCTGTTACATTAAAATGTAAAGTGCTCTCAGGAATCAGCATTCAGTAACAAAAGTGGTCTGACCCACCCCGTCTTCTCTTGTAATACACATATATATAAGGACATTGAGGGTGTGGCTGTTACTCAGAGCACTGCAATGGGAGAGGAAGTAGCAGTATTTCCACTGAAGAAGGGCATTTAGGGTATTTCCACGTAACAATCAGTCATCATCATAACATATAAAATTTCAATCATAACATGCAGGTGTATAGGGCTATAAAGAGTACAGAGATACATCTTCACTGTTTCTGAAAAAGAAGTGCCTCAACATTTTTCTAAAAGCGTGTAGCACCAAAACTCATGGTACTTTAGCAAGATGCACTAGGGTGCCATTAAGAATTAAAGGCGCCACAGTGCACCTGCAAAAGGGCTTTGCGTTTTTGTGCACTACCCAATTTGGCGCACTTTCCCACAATGCACAAGTGCAATAGTAGCGTTATTGACTAGTAAAATAATCAGAAGAAAAACGCAAAAAATATTACTTCTTAATTGCTTGCATAAACCTCTTTGGAATACAACACACAATATTTTTTTCCAGTACGGAATCAGTAACAGGTTTTCTCCTGGCACTAGCGGAGTGTGAAAGTAACACATGAAAGCTGTGTGCGCGCCTCATGTGTCTCCGTGAATACCCAGCATGTCAGTGTGTCACTTGTTTTTACAAGTTCATTCTGTACTCCCAGACTGCTTTGTCCTGACTCGTGAGTGATCTCTGCATATGGCATATGTTTGGACCATAATGCAAACAAATCCATAGTAGCACGTTCCACCCAAACAGATCTGTTTCATTCCCAGCTGTGCGTGTTTTGTGTTCTCTTCTCAAGTATTTATTACTGTCCGGAGAATTAGGTTTAACAAATTACTATAAAGACAAACCAGGTGTGAGACCACCTATTGGGGAAAATCATAGCAGGAATAGAAAGGCTGGTTAACTTTAATAGAAGACTTGATTTTAATACAAAAAACTATTAGGGTACACAAGACAATTTTCTGTGGAGGGTTTCACCAACTTGTGTTATTAGGGTACAGTTAATTATCGTACTATAGGGTATTTAAATCTGTTATGAAATATATAGGCTACCACTGCTTGCCTTCTTATAATGTTGCTTGCCCAGCTGTGTCTGAATTCCATATATCTAAGAGAAGCTAGCCATACGCATATAGATTTCTCTTGTTTAGCCCGAGGGCTTAACGAGAGAATTCTAATAGATTCCTCTACTGATGCTAAACAGCGTGGATGAAGAAATCTCTCATGCAGGTTACTGTATTTTGACAGCGAGCACCCGCCCTGTCAGAATACCCAAACAGCATCTGATTGAATGCAGTTACTGTCCAGCCAATGATTTTCTGGTCTACTCCTTTGAGAAATGTTGATTGGAAAAAAATCAACTTTGTGAGGCCAGTTGGGCTAATTTAAACCAAAGTTTAAATCTTGTCTGATTCAGCAGGAATTGGTGAAATTCAAGCCATCTTTGGCAGCCTTTACAGACCCAAAACAAGCATGCAGAAAAGCCAATATTTCTTATCTCTATACTTGTTCCGGATAGGCAACTTATAATACTGTATACCAGACACTGCCAGGTAAGTGGCATTTTCAGAAGCAGAGTTCAGCAGTAGCCTACATATTTCTCTTGTGACAGGTTTCCTATATTTAAAATAGATTGTACCAATAACTTAAAATGTAGTACTTTGTTTTGTACAACTACACCTATACCTTTAGAACAAAGGAATAAGATGACCACTAAATTCCAGAAAGTCAGAAGATTATTAAAAGAATGGACTTATCTCCTGCTAGATGCAGACGCCTCCTGATGTGTTTCACCCTCAACAGGGCTTATGCATTGAGGGCAAAATGTGTTAGGGGTGGAGCCTACATCTGGCAGGAAGTATGTCCATTCTTTTACTGAAAACAACTTCTGACTTTCTTGAACCTAATGGTTGTGTCGTTTATTCTTTTGTGGCTGTGGGACAGATTTTTACGAACTGTAGCACCCATAGCCAGTTCTTGCACTTTCTGCCTTGTGGTGAGATCATAGGTTACTTATAAGGCCAAAGTCTGTCCTGTCTTATGTACATAGAACACCAACGCAAGTTATGGGCTGCATCTAGCTTGATGCTATTTGTGTTGAATCAGCTTTTTTTGGTAAAGTCTTTGCATTTTGGTTCAGGTTCTGTTACAATGCAGTGTGTATAGAGTTTTCATACCTGAAGTCACAAGTTTACAGAGCTTCTCTTGTAACCAATGTTCCATCAGTTGACATTGCTCATTTAACTCTTTGAAATTTCTAACTAAATTGCTTTCAGTTCAGTATTTTTAGCAAATCTTCCTGTAAAGTAATGCCACAGGTGGTTTTGAACATCTCAGAGGTTTTTATTTGTGCCTTCATTGGGGAGAATTTTCCTCTCTCTCTGACCCAGAGGCAGAAGGTGATGGGACCATCTTTCTTTCCAACGAGTACGTAGACAGCAGTAAAAACTTGACCTTAACCACTCAAGAGCAGAGGTTCTAGTAGTTTATTTTATCGTTTCTGGTGTCCATGATCTAGGACAATAGTCCCCAAACTGCAGCCAAGGGGCCAGATGCTTGCTTTTGTTTAGCCCTTGGGAAATGATTCCCCCCACTGTCAGCAATAGTGGGGGGAATGACACCATCGATGGGACACTATTCCTCCCACTGGCACCAATGATGTGAAACTTTTCCTCTCATTGACACCAACAATCATGCACTATCGCTACTACTGACACCAACAATGGGACACTATTCCTTCCACTGACAAATGATGGGGCACTATTCCTCCCACTGACACCAATGATGGAGCACTATTTCTCCCCCTAATAACAATGATAGGCCATTGTTTACTCCCACTGACACCAGGACATTTTCTACCCCCACTGACCATGGTCCGGACCCCCTAAAGTCTGAAGAACAGTAAACTGGCCCTTTGTTTGGAAAGCTTGGAGATCCCTGGTCTAGGAGAATACATTCAAGCTAATATCAGCCACTTCACAAAAATGTAATGAGGTTTACAGAGTAATTTTGCACAAGTCAGACGCCCAAGAAAATGTAAATCAATGAGAAACTAGTATCTTTTTGGCTTGTGCAAGCTTTCTTATGCATTTTTTTTAAACATCTGTAATTTGTTGCACACACCAATGAGCACACTTTCTAAAAATGGCATTGAGGTTTACTGACTGGTTGCCAACATTTCATAGTGTAATCTGAATTTTAAAAAGCACATTATTTTGGTAGGCCTATGTATGTCTTGGTAAATCTATAGCAATATGTATAATAAGATTGTAACATGTGTGAGAAGCTTGGAACAGTTTACAGAAGACCTGAAGCTATTTCCATAGGCTGTCCTAAACCATTCATTAATATATGATTACAGCCAACAGTTTTGATGAGTTTTCTTCAGTAAAACAAACAACCAAGTGGGTAGAAAACTGGTCCTAATCAGTGTTCTCCCTTGAGGTAAGACATGCTAGCTGCATCTGCCTGCTTCATTAATTTCCTCCGCCCTGGTCTCTGCGTTGACCAACTTTATGGAGCTCTCTGAAGATTTCCTGCCCTGAGGGTATTTGAATAATGCCTGCTCATCAGTCCACCCTATGATGTCTACAGACAACTGAGGCTGGTCGGACATGCAGGCATGATTTGACCACATTCAGGCTAAAGTATTTTAGGAAGCAACATAAGCATTGAAATGGGTATTCTAAAGCTAGTCACAGACAGCAATTTTTGCTTAATCGGCTGAAATTCAAGCCATGGATGACCCTGCGAGCACCAACTGGCTTGATGGGTAGGAACACACTATATTTCTGGCACATCAACAGGTATTTTTCTGTACTTGCAGCATTTTAAAATGAATAAAGCATGGAGAAATGTGCAGGGTTTTTTTTTATTTTGCCTTGACATACACGTTAATTATATTTAGACCTCATTCACACGACCATCTTCACTTGCACGGAATGCACAAGCAGTCTGTTCAAATCAATGTCAGCTGCAGACATGCTGTCACGTGGATGTACAATGTGGGATGTGTGTGGAGCTCTGTGCAGCGATCCACCTATCATTGATTTGAAAAGGTTTTCTGCATAGGTTTGCACTTAACATCTGTGCATCCCATATGGTAGAAGACAGTCCTTTACACAGGTCTTTTCCCTCTTCTAGCATGTGACTGAGCAGTAAAAGGAATCTCTCTTTCTCTCTGCTGTCTCCTCCAATCAGCAGGTTTCATGTTAGTACATGAGCCATAAAAGGCACAATTGTTAGTCTTCAGGGCATTCATCTGTGAATAGCACAGAGCCTTAAAGTGGAAGCTTAGTCAAAACCTAAATAATTCTAAACCTACTCTCTGACACATTCTAATAGGGCGTACACACGGTCGGACTTTGTTCGGACATTCCGACAACAAAATCCTAGGATTTTTTCTGACGGATGTTGGCTCAAACTTGTTTTGTCTACACACGGTCGCACAAAGTTGTCGGAAAATCCGATCGTTCTAAACGCGGTTACGTAAAACACGTACGTCGGGACTATAAACGGGGCAGTGGCCAATAGCTTTCATCTCTTTATTTATTCTGAGCATGCGTGGCACTTTGTCCGTCGGATTTGTGTACACACGATCGGAATTTCCGACAACGGATTTTGTTGTCGGAAAATTTTATCTCCTGCTCTCCAACTTTGTGTGTCGGAAAATCCGATGGAAAATGTCCGATGGAGCCCACACACGGTCGGAATTTCCGACAACACGCTCCGATCGGACATTTTCCATCGGAAAATCTGACCATGTGTACGGGGCATTAGCCTAATCTATCTAGCCCTGTAAATAAAAAAATCGCTATACTTACCTGTTCTGCAGCTGCTCTGGTCCGGTACCACGCTGAGTTGCTTCAGTGTGATCACTTCAGTGTGTGGGAGTGTGCAGGAGAGGCAGCTGGCAGTGGAAGCCCAACAGTAAGTCTATGGGTGACCTCACTTACCAGGCATTTCCCAGCTTTTGTCGGTTCTCTCCTGTACACAGCAGCCACCACTGGAGACCGGACCAGAGTGGCTGTAGAACAGGTAAGTATAGCAATTTGTTCTTTACTGGGCTAGATAGATTAGGCTTAGAATGTGTCAGAGAGTAGGTTTAGTGTTAGTTAGGTTTTAACTAAACTTCCACTTTAAATGCAGATACCAGTAGGTACAACATTCAGCCCTATCAACCCACAACCTGCAATAGGCTTTAACAGGCTGCAGACAGTGGGGCTTAATGCTGCACCTGTCTCTTCCTGGTGCACTAAAACACTGGGAGGGACGCACTGCAGCTAGACAGCCCCATGTGCAAGAGTTCACACTGCCGCAACTTGTCATGCGACTTGAGAGTTTTGTACCCCATTAACAGCAATGAAACTGTTCTAATTGGTGCGACTCAAAAAAAAGGTTGCAGCACTACTTTGGGGCGACTTCATTGTGACTTGCATTGATTTTATGTTAATAAAGTCACAGGCAAGCCAAAATGAAGTCACGCAGAATGTCGGCTATCAACTTTGATGTAAACCGGCACTTATGCTGCTTCTCCTATGAACAGTCTGAGTACTGCTGTACAGCATGGAGGGCCTCAGGTGTGTTCAGTTCCTTGTCCAAATCAACCTAAACTATCCCAGCAGGAAGCTCTCACTGCACACCACCAATCATAAGCAGTTGAGCATTCCCCAACCCCACGGTCACATGTATACATGCCCCTTGTATATGTGTGGCAGGGAATACCTTGGCCAAAAAACATATTTAGGAAATTTAAATGGTGATTCCCTGAATGTATCAAATATATATTACATAAATACATGTTTAAATACAAAAATACATGTTTCGTGGAGCAGGCCGCTTCTTCAGGGCTTCAAAATCTGTGTGTTTGGTTCAGAAATATCTGACATGTACAAACATAACATATTTAGTAATTATATAGCCATACATAAAAATCTATACATATATATGTACACACATTGTCCAATCCCATGGCAAGAAAAGGAGGAGAAAAAGATAAATACCGTAAATTAAATGTATTAAAAAAAACTCTAAATAAATGCATCAGGTGTTTTCGAGCTAAAGAGAGACTTCTATTAACACTTCAACCAGACGATAGTAAGTACCATTGGAGGACCGGTCAGGGCCAGACAGCAAAAATGGTATCTGCTCAATGTCAAAAAAGGAATAGAAATACAAGTAAATCATGAAAAACCCAAACCTTATTAGGCAATCCAGTATATTGGGGGTATACAAAGAGATGGGGCTGCACTAAGAAAAAAAAGCCACATACCTTACCTGAGTAGATAAAAAATGTTTAAACACTGATGACACCACTCAGGTAATGTCCAAAGGTGTATATGTGCCATAGGGTTCTATGGGCACTGCAACAAATCAAATCAAATAACCACAACTGAATCAATCCTGTCATATAATAGAAAATGATTCCTACTTTCCCATCAAGAAAAAAAAAAAGGCGTTTCTTCTTACCAATGACAGGAAAACCATAGTGAAATCATTCCATAAATAGTCAGATAGACTGAAGACAGACGGTGACTAAAAATACCAAGAATAACAGCGGTTGGTGTCTGGGTCTCCAGAGGACCTACTGATCCAGCAAGGAAAACCCACACAGATCAGTCCCTATAAGCACAAAATGGGGGAAGTCATTGGGGAGCTGGATAGTTCCTCTCTCAAATGACCAATCACAGGAAATATCTATCAATGTCTCCAACGATCAAACAGGTGGTCAGATCAACCACCTTGAGGATGAAGGTTCAGATGAAGGAAGTGACGTTGATTTCCATATGAATACCTTGGCCCCTTATGATTGATGGTGTTCATGCTGGAGGGATAGTTCAGCTGAGTTCAGTAGCGGCCGCCCCATTAGGGGCACAGGGGGGCTGCCCCCCTAATCCATGCGCCTGGTCCCTAATCTCCATGCAGGGCACCGGACACATGAATTTCAATGTTTTTTTTAAATTTTATTTAGATTAGAAGCACATGATTAGAGCCTGAGGCTCTAATTGGCTTAAAAAAAGTGTAGGCTTTGGCCGTACTGTGCCCTGTGCCCACCCAGTTGTGTGACAATGGCAAATAAATATTCGCTAATGTCTTCCTGCTTTTTTCCTGGCCAATCAGAAAGCAGGTCCTGACACCCAATTGGCCAGGGATTCTTGGAACTCCCCGCCAATCGGGTCTCAGGACCCACTTCCTGTTCAGCCAAGAGGAGAAGCAATGGCCCCAGCTCTTCACTCATCAAGCTTGAGTGAGGAACAGTGGACGGAGGGGCAGCAAGAGCCGCTTCCAGGAGCCCTACCCTGGATACAGCACCACCTCGTCATCAGTAGGTAAGGCCAAGGATCGCCTTCCCGTCCAACCCGCCCGGGGGGGGTTGTTTGCGGCCCCCCCAAAATATTGAGCACCAGGTGCCACTGGCTGCGTTCAGACTAGAATCCTAACACACCTGATCGCTATTGTACAGGTACTGCTTGCATTTAAAAATTACATTTAATGTTGCATTAATAATTGTCCTTTCTATTAGTCTGAAGCTCAGCTCTAAGTGCTTGTCAGATAAAAAGTGTAGCAAGTGGAGCAGAGTCTATGCTGTTTTCTCATGACTCGAAATACATCCCTGGCCAGCTGTAAAACTCATCTCTGCCTTAGTAACTTTAATAGACACAGGATAGAAAACATTTCTGTATATATAATAATCCGTCCGTGTTACTATGGGAGTTTTGTTTCTGTACTTGAATATCTGAAACCAGCAGGAAAGTACCAGGGTTTGCTCACTGTGCAGGTACATAAATAGTTGCGTTTATCTCATTTCTGGCTATTGTCTTAAGATCGAATTGATCTCCTTTGAAGTTCACACAGTTGCCTTTTAGCAGCTCCCACGCAAGAAAAAAAATTAACTTCATCAGTGAGCTTTTCTCAAGTTTCAAACTGTACACACATTTCACTTCTGCTTTGAAAGTGTAGACGTTTTGGGGAGAACACACGTAAACTAGAACACAGAATAAGATCAGAATCTTAGCCCTGGATTCCTATTTGCATTTAAAACACATCCGGTAGATAGATCGCCTTGCATAAACCTCTTAACATGTGCGCCAGCAACTGTACTGTGAAAAAAATAGCGGGTCTATCAAATAAACCCAATTTTTCTGAACACACTTTCCTGCCGTACTTCAAATGTGTCATTGATTTTTTTTCACGTTTATCACAGCTGAAAGCATTTAGGTAGGTAGGGATAAAATTAGAGAATCTGCTCCAGGAACTGTAGGACTGCAATATTTTCTGCGGTGTAGTGATGTCTGCCTAGTCTGCAAAGCAAGATACCTTACGTTTAGGATGTGCTAGACATGTTAGTACCTCTCAACCACGAAAGGTAAATGACCTGAATATAGGCCATGCTATGCTAGATAACAGCAGATTTCATACAGTAGTTTTCATTCTGGAGTTTACCCCTTCAAATAGCAGTAGTAAACCACGAATGAGTTGCTAATGCTTATCCAGCAAGTGCTGTAACTGTGTTAAAATAAAGTTGTTGAGTACCTAAAAGCATGCACCCTATTTGCGCACAGCCCTATACATGAGTACCATTCAGATGTGTATACAGCCGTTGTGTATTTCAGCTGGTTACTTTAGTTTTGTTCTTGGGTTTAGACTTTACACTTTAATATAACACTAAACCTGCCCTATCACCCAACCTTTAACCTAATATGTAACTCTGTAACACCTTAACTAATGCGTAAAATTATTTCTAACAGTGAACTTTAGCCTCCCCCAAATTTAAAGCCTCGTACACACGATCAGACTTTTGTTCGAAGGCGTGTGCCTGGATTTTGTATTGCATACAAACGGCAAGAAATTGTAGGCCAACAAACACGAGCGTACTGACGTACTAGGTGTTTTTTCAGCTCTTTAGCGCCACCCTTTGGGCTCCTTCTGCTAATTTCGTGTTAGTAGAAGTTTGGTGAGTGTTGATTTGCACTTTTCATTTAGCGCTTTTCAGACCGCACTTTTCATTTTGTGCTTTTCAGTTAGTTTCTGAACGGCCGTTCGTCAACCAGACATGTTGCAGAATCGGAGGAAATAACGTGTTATTAATTATTGACCTTGGAGTTATTGCTTTGACCCAAGTCCAGTCCATGAACAGGAGGAGGAGGATTTCTTGGACCAAAAATGGGTTGCTTTATTAATCGTGACCAATTATGTCATATACCTTTGCTGCGTGAGCTCCAGGAGAATAATCCAGATGATTTTCTGAATTATCTCCAGATGACGGACCCCTGCTTTCACCAACTCTTGGCATTGTTGACCCCCTATATTAAGAAGCAGGACACATACATGCATGAGGCTTTTATTTTATTTTTTGGTTGAATAATAATGATTTGATTTGGTATATTTTCTATATTTTTGGATGCATAGAATTCACTTTTTGGTTAAGTTCTATTGGCAGATAGCATGTCTAATTTTATTTGTTTTCTTTTTTTAATGCACAATAAAAAAAATTGTGGAGAATAATACGTGGCTATGTGTTTTACTTCAAATGACAGTTTGGGAGTAGACAGTTACATTTTAAAAAAAATACAATGTAAAATTGACAAGGGACACCAACATAGTTGTATCTTTGATCTTAAAAACTACGGGATAATGGTGTTGTGGTAACTTGAAAAAAAAAAAAGCATAACAATATTATTTTTGATATCACTAGAAAAAAAAGCCTTTGGAAATTAGTTTTCAATAACTCCATCAGTATCACCAGCAAAGCAGCTTCATTATTATCCCAATAAAGAAGAAGAGAATGTGCTCTGCATTTCCAGATTTCATAATTTGCCACATCACGAATGTTAATTCTCCATTACAAACGCTAGTTTACAAGACCGACCGCTTCTGGCTCGTCCTTGCTTCCGAGCATGCGTGTTTGTACTTTGGACTTTTGTCCGACGGACTTTTGTACACATGCTTGAAAAATCCGACAACAGACATTTGCCTGCGGAAAATGTTCAAACCTGCCATCCAACATTTGTCCGAATCCGACAACTATTGTCCAATGGAGCATACAAACGGTCGGATTTTCCACGAACAGCCTGTCATCACACAATTCCCTTCGGAAAAATCCGATCGTGTGTATGCGTCTTTAGGCTGGGTTCACACCTATGTGAATTGGGTGTGGTTTTCCCTGCATCCAATTCGCATAGCAGGAGAATGTGACCGGCTCCCTATGGACCCAGTTCACATATCTCTGGGGCGGATGCGGAGCGCAATGCACAGAAACGCTGTGCGTCTTTCACTCCCTTTCAGGGCCGAATTCAGGCACAGATTCGGCCCTGTTTCGTCCCTGAACCAGAGGGTGGGGATGCACAGCATTCCTGTGCAATCCGCAGCCGGTTACAGTGTGAACTGAGCCTTACTCCTTCAAGTAGTTGTTACATTTTTTTTTATCAATAAATTGTTTGTTATATGGTGACTTATCCCTTGGCTTTTTTTGCTCACCTCATTCAAAGTCCCACCTCTTCCTGTTTCTGTATGCATAGGGATGGAGATTTACGTCTCATTTAAAGTCCCAACTTTTCGCTCCTGAAACTCGATTTAGGGATGGAGGTGTGCTTTGAGGCCTTTGGGAAATCTCACCAACATGGATATCAGTCCACAGGACACTTGCCCTGAATCGTTTGCCCCCTAATGGGGGTGGTTTAGCATGACACATGTCCTTTATTTACTTTGTTCACATGCATCCTTTAATTATTGGTCTTTTTCTTTTTTACCCCTCTTTTCTCCCATTGTTGCAGTCTTGTAGTGTGCCTCCGATAGGGAGTCCATGTCTCCATGGTTACCTTTCTGTTTCAGTGTCCGGGAGCTGCAACGCATGGTGGGGTCCCTCCCCTTTCCCCTCCTCCCTCCGTCAATCTCGGTGGGTGTGGGGGATCGGGGTGGGTTCCCTTCCTTGTGTCGGCGTCATTCCTCCACGCCGTCCACGGGACATCTGTCCCAGTGTCGACGTTGTATTTACCATCTGCGCAGACACGTGGACGGCAGCATCCCCAGCAGCTGTGGGCGGCTAGTGCCGCTGCTCTGGAGGAGGCCTCCGTTCGCTTCAGTGTCTGCGCTGTTTGACGTTGGGGGGAGTTCCTCTGCCGGGGAGGGGAGTGGCTACTTGCACATAAGGTCCTCATTTTTGTGCTAGCCTGTCTTCAGGCAGTACGTCTATCACTGGGCTAGATATCTGTGGCCATGTACCCACTATCTACAGGTAAGGGGGTTATCATATATGTTTATCCATGTACACTTTTGTGATTTGGGGCTCCTGTCATTTAGGAGCACACCTTATACACATTACCTTTATTACTACAGAACCATCTCCCTCCTCCCATACCAGTGTGGACACACCACTTTATGGGGACCCTTAACCCTTAGCCCCCCCCCCTCAGCTCCCGGACCTGACTCAATTGGTGCCCTGTGACTATGGACCCCATGGAGCTGCACTCCTTTGGCATGTGAGTATACATCTGGGATTCATGGCTTTTTGCCTCTCCTACATGCATATCTCCTTTCCCTTATGCACATAGCATTTTACTCATTTGGACCCCTTCCCCTTTTTTCTTTTTTTTTTCTTCTCTTTTTCTTTTTTAGACATTGGTGCTCAACCGCCCCTGAAGAGTGTTTGATACATGAAACGCGTCGGGCGTATCATATGCACCACATCATCTTTATTTCCTCATTAGGTTCATATATCTACAGGCTTTTATACACCTATGCTGTGATCTTGTGCATTTTAATGGATGTCTCAACTTTCAAGTAGTTTTGCCCTGCATCATTTGGGAATTTTGCCACCATGTTTACCATGTATTTATAAGGATGTACATGTATATTATGTAATTGTTCATACGCACTTGGACCAATATTGTGCCACCAGGCCATTGTTAATCAATAAATGGTTTGTTATATGGTGACTTATCCCTTGGCCTTTTTTGCTCACCTCATTCAAAGTCCCACCTCTTCCTGTTTCTGTATGCATAGGGATGGAGACTTACGTCTCATTTAAAGTCCCAACATTTCGCTCCTCAATTACATTTTTTATAGAATACATTAAGGTATAAAACCTTCAGTATGCAGCTCCCTTCACAGCCCCCATAATACTTACCTGAGCCTGATCTCGATCCAGTGACATGCACGAGAGCGGCTGCTGTCTCAGCTCTCTGCCTTCTCATTGGCTCAGGGACAGAAGCAGGAGCCATTTTGTGAAACTTTTGCTTCTGGGTCAAAGATAATCCAGCTCTGTAAGAGCCCTTTCACACTGGGGCCTCCAGTGCGTTTGCGGTAAAGCGCAGCTCGTTTTAGCGGCACTTTAGCGCCGCTTTTTGGACGCTAGATGGGCGCTTTTAACCCCAAGAAAGGGGTTAGAAATTCCTGTGTTGCGGCATTTCCCGCTGCCTATTCATTGCAATGGGCAGGGGCGTTTTGGGAGCTCTGTATTCAGTGCTCCCAAATGGTCCCAAAGATGCTGTTTGCAGGCCTTTTTCTAACATCCTGCAAGCACACCGCCCAGGTGTGAAAGCAATCATTGCAATGAATGGGAGACAGTTTTTAGGCACCTTAGAGGTGCTATTTCTAGCGCTAAAATGCCTGAAAACTGCCTCAGTGTGAAAGGGGTCTAAAAGCAATGCATAACATTATAATCATACCTCCTGGAGCTTCAAGGATTGACACTTCACTTGCAATACGGGCAACTGATCAAAGCTGATCTCTACTCAATCTTGTGTGCACCATCCATCCTGAATTTACAGTTACAGTTACATTCATGTTTGTAGACTAAGATACAAATTAAATGGAGACAAAGTGGAGCACAATATAATAACTGGGCCTATATGGGCCAAATACAGGTTCACCTTGAAATGACTAAGACCCAGCTGTTCCCAGTTGAAAAAGGCTACACCTTAAAATACTTAAATCGTTGGTTGCTAAATTCTTCAAGAGGTGCGTTATATCTCCTTTTTCTGGGATACATGTTGCAGAATGCATTTGTTAGTATATTGTTAAGGTGTATCTAAACTCAAAACCAAAAATGTAATATATTGCAACTTACCAGTCTCTAGATGTCGTGGCTGCATTTGTTTTCTTTTTCAGGCGAAGTGCAAAAAAAAAATCTGTTGATCTTGTCAGAAAAGCAGCATCCTTGTCACTTTCAGTGAGCTGAAAGACAACATAAACAATGTTATCTTTCTTTTGAAAACTGGTAGTCTCATCAATCCACCATGTAATGGAGGTGAACAGAGGCAGATGTTTTAAATTCATAAATATTTTTCAGAGCCGCGCTATTATTTAATTTAATAATTAAGCAAGAAGGATATATACAAATCCTCTCAGAACATTAGAGTCCTTAGTGATATATATTACTCCAACTGGCCATAGAAATTTTATTTAATATCCAATTGAAGTATTAATGGGGTTAAATGAATCAATATCCCCAGGCCTGGAGAATATTAGGCTGCTGAGGGTGCTTGGTTCATTGGCTCCATGATCAGTGTTACTCTATCCTTCATTCACAAGATGGAGTGAGGAGCAATCAAGCTTCACTTTATATTTAGGACAAATATTGCCTAAAACTTCTCAGTCTGATAGATGGTGCTGTGGCTAACAGATAAAATAGCGATTTCTTATTCCTGCATGTGTGAACGTCAATGCGCGATGACGTCAGGCCCGTCATGACGTCACTACACGTGGACACGTGACAGCCATTTTGCTCATAATGCTATAAATACAGGGTGACCAAACAATTACCTCCCATTTTCCTTTCATTACCATGGACCTTAAATGTTTTGTTTGTCCCATTATTTGATTTTGGTGCATTATCGGGTACTCCTGATAAAGCTCATTTATTGAGCGAAAACATATAGGGATAAGGTATTTTTTGCACTTATTTTTTCATACTTTAGATTGTTTCATATGGCTCACATGGTTTATTGGAATGGTGAACATAAAATTTTTAGTAAGTTTTCAACAAACATTACAAAACCAAAGACCGCCTGCATACACAGAATAACACAGATAGGTCAATGTAACAAAAAAAAAGAAAGATACAAAAACACATATAAAAAAATAAAAGGAAAAACAATGCGACAACAGCTTGCCTGCAGCTAGTATAGCACCCTCTACCTCAAAGGAGTATACAGGATCATCACACCTCGCATGCACTCATAGATCATAGGATCCATTACCATTCTAATCCCTGAAGAATCTACAGTATGGGATTATTAAAAATTGAGGTCAGTTAAGGCAATGACCAGATACATACCATTCCTTAATCTGAAACTGTATAAGGAGAGTCAGCCCATCCCCCTATACCTTCTCAAACGTATGCGGTACTCCCCTACTAATATAATGCCTCGTTTCCACTGAGTGGATCGGTTCGGGTCGGTACAGTTTGAATGGCCTAGAATGGTCCGGTCTATTCTGGTGAGTGTTTCCACTGCAAGTGGGACCACAAGGGGCCATACAGGGTTTAAAAAAAATGCCTCAGCATAGTACAGAAGAGGGTTTACTGTCAGCCAATCAGTGGAATTTATAGTAGCTCCGCCTTAACTGAACCGTTCCATTTTCTATGGCCCCAAATCTGAAGCAGGACCTCAAATGGAGCGGTGCGGTTCGGTTGTATGGGCCGCTTTCATAATGGAAACCCCCAAAATAGCGCACAGAACCAAACCGATCCGCTCAGTGGAAACGAGACATAAGTAACTTTATAGAGTGGAGCAACTCTGTTAACCAATAACCTCCAAGAGAGCTCTTTTTGACTGAGACCAATGAGTGGCTTGGATGCAAGTCACAATTCCACGGTAATAGGCCAGTCAAATTGCTTAGTAGGTACAAAGAAGATATGAAATCTACCTTTTTTGGCTGAGACCAATGAGTGGCTTGGATGCATGACACCATACCACTGTAATTCGCCAGTCAAATTATCTGAGGAGGCCTCCCTATAGATAGTGATTATTTATCTGATACTTCTATATCATAGGAACAGGCTTAAAAAAATAGCAGATTAGCATCACTGGGGTATGTTTCTATCTTCTGCTCTCCTACAGAATCAATATATTTCCCACCCTTTAAGTATACACATACACTCATTTGCTTCTTTTTTCTTTCCATGATATACTTTATAACCAACAAAGGTTGATTCTCTTTTATTGGCCATTGGTGCGTGGGCATGCTTACCCCTGTTTCTTGTCTTTCTAGTATAAATTACTTGCCAGCTTAAGAGAATTTTGTACATTATAGTAGGCAATTTGTTTAGTAACAATTCAGAAATTAGTGTAGAAAATAAATGACAGGAAATGTGTTAATCATAGGATTTCTGGGTGAAAATAAAGGGAAAAAAAGCTTAAAAAAAGAAAACGAATGCAGCTACCACATCTGAGGTGTAGTAAGTTGCAATCTAAAACATTTTGTGGGGTTTAGATACAGTTTAATTACTAAAGAGTTTTAAAATATTTCATAAGTGGAAGATGGGCATCAGTCAAGCAGGCAGGGCTGAGAACATTTTGTGATGATTTGGGGAGCCATGTCATCTGCTGGTGTTGGTCCACTGTGTTTTATCAAATCCAAAGTCAGTTCGGCCCTCTGCAAGGAAAATAAAAAACTGCATTTTTGATTGTACATGATTGGATGATAAAATCAGCAGAGCTTCCCCTCATTTCAGATCTTCCCCTCAGATCTAAAGTGACATTGCAGTGCATTTTTAGTGCAAAGTGGATTTGCATTTAGTAAATCAACCCCAATGTCCCGGTGGTGGATTCCTCCATCCACCTCATTCGTGTCAATGCAGGAATCTGTTTTTTTTTTTTTTTTCAGCCCAATGGTTTAACGAACAAAAATAAACTGGGTATGGGCAGCTTTAGGTTTCCTGGTATATTTATGAAAGGAGGCACAAAATAAGATACATGCATATTATTATTATTATTATTTAATATTATCATATAAACTCTTTGTGGAAAGTAAATTTCCCCATTACTGGGTAAGGTCATTGGTAGTGCCCTCTTTAGAATGGAGCCTCATTTGTACTATGGCAGTTATGCTTGATTGGACTGTTAAGCATGGGGTGTTGATTATGATAAGTTGCTTTATGTACTCAAATTAGGATCTTGCTTTATGAGGCGAGGTATTTCTATATCCTTCCTAGATGACTCCTACTGATTTCTGTAGTGCAGTTCATTGTTTCGGGATGACAGGGTAATAGTTGTTCTTGAACTTTTTCCAAGGCTCAGTGGTTTGGTTGGCTCTGTTAAGACTTGGTACACACCTTAATGCTTTCAAACCTGCATTTTCACAGCCATTTTCAGAGCTGTGATAGGCATGTTTTTTAGGAAGACTTTCGCTGTACTCAGCATTAAATGTGTCATAATTGCAGAATACTAGATTTTTTTTAAAGGAATGTATTGTCTTAACTATTTTTAGATATACTGTATATGCAAATTGGATCTGCTTAATAGCATATTGCTTATCAACGTGTATTAATATTTTAAAAACCTTAATTCTATATATAATTTGTATTTGTACTTGTAAGGGGGTATGTGTATGGGGGGGGGGGGGGGGTGGGGGGACTCCTGCAGCCTGTGCTATCTACATATAATATGCAAACTGCTTTGATCTCTTCTTTGCAATGATATGGAATGCTTGTGCTTTAGGTCCCATTCACACTTGCGAATGGGGCTGCGTGCAATCATATGCGGGAACCCCAGCGGGGGTTCCTGGCAGCTAGCTGCAGGGGCCAACCCCACTTAAAGCAATGAGAGGCTGACAGTTCCCACAACCAATCATGGCTGCTCACACACAATCGCTGAATGAGCAATTACCTGTGAGTAATTTGCCCTGGATGCAGACCGATATGTATATCTCAAGACTGGATAGACAAAAATACAAATACAATACAATACAAATACAAATCCTTTGGAAAGTAGAACAGGTTTTGGGTATTTCATCTGTGTATTAGCTGTTTGGCTGCAATTCAGCTCAAATGCTATTGCCTGTAATGACACTTTAGACAATTTCCGACTGTCAACTATGTGGCAATAGTTTGGAGATGGTCCTTTTTTCTGTGCCAGCATAACTGTCTATAAATACACTATATTACCAAAAGTATTGGGACTCCTGCCTTTACACACACATGAACTTTAATGACATCCCAGTCTTAGTCCATAGGGTTCAATACTAAGTTGGTCCACCCTTTGCAGCTATAACAGCTTCAACTCCTCTGGGATAGGTTGTCCACAAGGTTTAGGGGTGTGTCTATGCACTGGTCCAAATCATTTGGTAGAGGGTAATTATGGTGTGGGGTTGTTTTTCAGGGGTTGGGCCTGGCCCCTTAGTTCCAGTGAAGGGAACTCTTAAGGCGTCATCATACCAAGACATTTTGGACAATTTCATGCTCCCAAGTTTGTGGGAACAGTTTGGGGATGGCGCCTTCCTGATCAAACATGATTGCGCACCAGTGCACAAAGCAAGGTCTATAAAGACATGGATGAGTGAGTTTGGGGTGGAGGAACCTAACTTGCCTGCACAGAGTCCTGACCTCAACTTGATTGAACACCTTTGGGATGAATTCGAGCAAAGACTGCGAGCCAGGCCTTCTTGTCCAACATCAGTGCCTGACCTCACAAATGCGCTTCTGGAAGAATGGTCAAACATTCCCATAGACACACTCCTAAACCTTATGGACAGCCTTCCCAGAAGAGTTGAAGCTGTTATAGCTGCAAAGGGTGGGCAACCGCAATATTGAACCCTACAGACGAAGAGTGGGATGCCTTTAAAGTTCATGTGTGTGTAAAGGCAGGCGTTCCAATACTTTTGGTAATATAGTGTACATAGCTTGTCCTGTTTGGTGTGAAAAATCTTGAATGGTCTGCACAGAGCATTGACCTAAATCCTACTAAAACCTTTGGGTTGAATTGAAACTATGATTGCCAGCCAGGTCTTCTCATCGAACATCATTGCTGGACTTCACAACTGTTCTTTTGACTAAATGGGCCAACATTCCCACAGACACTTTAAAAAACAGAAAAGCGGAGGCTGTTATAACTCCAGTGGGGGCACCAACTCCGTATTAATACCCATAATTTTGGAATGGGATGTCCAATAAGCTCATATCATGTGGCTCATGGCATTTTTTATATACATCATTAGCTTCACCCAGAGAAATCATCCTTTCTATGAATGTGGCCTAATACAGGATTCTATCTGAAAAGTGTTTTTTTTTTCAATACATGAAAAATACTTGTGTTTTTTTATGCAAGTTACGCCTCTTTCACACAGGTCCATCCAGATGTAATAGGTCCCTCCCGGTGTTTTTGTTCGCCCAAGAGGGACAGGTGTTTAGGGCCCTGGGCAGTCAAGGACGAAGGTTTAGAATGCAAGTCTTCTGCTTTCCATACCTTTGTCTCTGAATGCACAGGGCTCTAAACGCTAGTACTATACCCGGTACACCGTCCAGCCCTACCCAGCCGTAGCCTGTCATAAACTTTAACAGGCTACCTGCCTGTATTTTTTTGCCATTTATTTAAAGCCTACAACATTTTAGACATGCCACTTCTTCTGGGGTTTGGGGAGATAGCATTGTGTCCAGAAACTTGAATGCCAGTTTATTATTAGTAACAGGAAACAAGTAGATTTAGAATAAGTATATTTAGAATAGGTTAAAGGCTGCAGGCACTGATTGCCTTTTCCCTGCAGGCGGAGGGTTGAAAGTATGCTCGGTCATCCTTCCCATTGCAGACATGAATTAGTAAGGTACACAAATAGTTGGCGAACTACAAACACCACTCCGTTCTGCCGTCTGTTTGCATTCACACTAGTACAGTAAGCGAACACATGCAAAATCACACAACTTTGTACACTTCCATGAAACACAGCTAAAACGTGTGTCACGCTGGCAGTGTCATTCATTGCTAATGGCACCTAAAATGCGCCAAGTCCTGTTCTGCACTTGAGAGAACACGGGTCAAGTGTAGCACAATGTGCAGTTATAAAACATGCAAAGCTCAAAGAATACTTGAGCTTCTTTGCCATGTTTGTCTCTAGTAGGGCCACTCACTGAAATGATGACACGGCATGAAACACGTGAGAAAACACACATATGTGTGACGCCTGGCATTGCACTACAGTAGTTTGAAGGGGGACTGAGGCTTGGTTCACATCTATGCAGTTTGTTTTTGATCAGTTTCTGCAATGCATTTTGCACACATGTTTTTGACAAATTGTTTGCACTGTTTTTCATGTGTTTTGCTTTTTTTATGATTTTTTTTTCCCCCCAATTTGTTGTTGGGTAGATTACTTTTCCTGGCCTACCTCACGTCAGCACACAACAAGTTAACACCACCTCCTCCGGAACCCCACATGACTACCTGTACCTAGCTGAATAAAAGACAGCCCCTCCCCCAACTAAGATGTTCTTTTTTGGTCTGTTCCAGGTCACACCGCATCTAATTCGCAGGACATTTTAAAATACATTCATATGAATGCACCTGGTTCACATATGTGCGTTGCATTCGCACTGCGCATTGCACAAAAAACGTGTGTGTTTTCTGGGCATTGCGGTGTGAATTACGAGCCCCTTATCTTCTATGGGAACCCATCTGCTTCGCAGATGCATTGCGTTCTGAACATGGATTTTCTACTTCTCCTCACTACACCTCCCCCTCTCCCTGCTCACTGATCCTGAGCTAAAACGCAGTGATTCCTTTGAACAGGAGATTTTTATCTCCCCAGTGAAACCTGAGCTTCAATTCGCACCGCACATGTGTGAACCCAGGCTTAATGCTGCAGGTAAATCCTTCTAAAAGCTGGGTGCCTTTTTGTGCCAAGGCCGCGGGCAAAATGATGCTTAAACAGCATTGACATTGTACAGGTGTGTTATTATAAGAGCTCTGCAATGTCATCATTGCCTCTCTCCCTTTGGGTTTTTTCCTGTCTTTTTATATGCACCGCACCGCTCTCCTGGCTTTATTGTCAGTCTGAGAGCGGCTGTTAATGGTGTCACAGGGTGCAGGGAGATGGGCCAGACGCCATGCAATGGTGTAAATGGTCTTGGAGGTCTGCAGTTGGGAGGGCTTCTCTCCCTCTCTCTCTCTGCAGTCCTGCCAGGTAAAGGACTTACCTCAGATGCTGACTGAGTCTCCCGTCTGTCTCTGGATGTGCTGTCCTGGCTCCCTTTCTATGCTGTGTACTTCTGTGGGTTTGACAGTCTGGCTGTTTTTTGTCTTAGACTCTGTGTCTGCTGTCTGCCTTTGGAAGTGCTGCCTGGGCTCACCTGCTGCTCCTTCTAAAGTGAGTGGATGAAGGCAGATGGCTCTTAAAGAGATAGTATACCTGTTTTTTTGGGGAGAGGTAATATGCTTTTCTCCATATATTGTGCAAATATGAGCTTGCCACACCTGTTATTGGCACAGAAGATTAGCAAAGGTAGGAGGGGGTGACGTGGGTCATGGTTCTTAAAAGAGTGCCCAAGGAAAATATGCAAATTATGGTGTTTTGCATTATTTTAGGAGCAGAAACCCTGAGTGCAAACACTCCAAAAAACATAAGACCCGCCAACGATCACAGGATGAGGACACCTAACAGGTTGTCACATTCATTAAGCATGTGGTCAATACACTCTAAAGGAGTTGTTTCCACTTACCCTGTGAAGGGACAGAATCCAGGAAATTGGCACGTTTTTATGTCAGCATGATAGAAAATGCCTCGCCAAGCTCAGGGTGCATTTTGGGCCTGCATGCAGTCTGTAGTGGCAGAGCAATGAAACTGCACAGGTTGCCTCACAAGAATGTGGTTGTGCAAAATTCTAAGCCCTATTAAGTCGGCTATAGCAGAAAGTATTTTGCAAATATCCACGCCACTAGCAACACCCATAATGATAGAGCGTAAAAGCGTTTATTGATGAAGGATGGTCTTTTCCCACAATAATAGAGCGTAAAGCACTCATTGATGAAGAGTGGTCTTTTCCCACAATAATAGAGCGTAAAGCACTCATTGATGAAGAGTGGTCTTTTCCCACAATAATAGAGCGTAAAGCGCTCATTGATGAAGGGTGGTCTTTTCCCACAATAATAGAGCGTAAAGCGCTCATTGATGAAGGGTGGTCTTTTCCCACAATGATGGAGCGTAAAGCGCTCGTTGATGAAGGATGACAGAGACCTCGTCAGAAGACCAATTTACATTAACAAGTTCTCTAAGCTTTATCCAAATAGGATGGCTGATGAATGTTTATGCACTGCACTTCCAGGGTGGATGCTGCCCTCTAGTGTCTGGGGCAGCAAGTGTCTTTGCCTTTTTATAACTCGGTTACCTTCAGAGATCATATGGATGAGAAAGCGGACTCGATGCAGTCCAGAACGTTTTTATTCTGCATCAAGAACGCATGGACAGTGTCCAACTTTGATTCCAGTTACCTAGTTCACACCAGTACAACGCATTCTAGTGCAGTCAACAAAAGTAGAATGTTGCAGTGTTTCTGTATGGAACACATCTGGAAAGTGGCAAAACGCATTGAGAATGCATCAAAAACACTCATGCAGAAACACAGCTGGAACACAGAAATTGTGGTGATCTGGCCATCAGGCTTGCACAGAGTCTATACAGTGACAGATTTTGCCTGCCAATCAGCAATAGAGTTAACTTCGCTATATAAACTTCAGAAATGGCATTACATTCAACACTGCAAACTACAAGATTTGGCACAGTTTCTGGAAAGAGTGGAACCTAGCAACTGACTGTTGGTTGATGCTTTTGATAGACCTAGTACAAGAGCTGGCGCACTCAGTCACTGCTATAAGAGCATTGTGGTTACAGTCACTGGAGGGCAGGCGTAACCTTTACACAAGCCTTTGACATTTCCTACAATGGGAGGTTATTGTTTGTCCAAATGCTGAACAACACAATCGAGTGAATGACAGGAGGAAAAGTCTGGACGGTGGCCACAGACTAGTAAGAGGAAGCCGCCATCCTTCACTCAAGCCTACTGAACTTCAGAAGGTGCAGGAGGCCAAATCTTATAGGATAGGCTGCAGATTTAACAGATCATAGTGGAGGTGTCTCAAAGTTACTTTTGACATGAAATCAAGTCCAGAGCAAGCTGCTAAGATTGCTGGAAAGTCTTTTTGAAGGCGCATCCAACCAGTCTCTTCCAGTTGGGGCCAGGGGGCCTGAGTGAAGTTTGGACAACAATCATCAAAGACCAGTGGGTCCAAAAGACAGATAGGAGTACAAGGGAGATTTCCAAAGTTGACCAATGACTTCATTTAATTTATGTTCAACATATTTCAGAAGAGAAAATGTTTGCAAGATTTTTATACTGCTACAAGGCCATCATGCCAGTGATGCTGGAAACATAGAATCATCTGGGGGCCTTTCTCCCCAGTTTTTCTGGTACTTAAGACAGGAGCCTTTTGGCCTTTTTCAGTTTGAAGGAATCAAATGTGTTCATACACACCAAGAGGTTCAAGATGGAGTCCATGCGGACAGTCACAAGGTCAGTTCAGCAGGAGGACCAGTTGGTATCAATCGACCGGCCGACTCAAACTTCCATGTACCGATCAATGCCGGGCACCAGAGGCATGTGAGATTTGCAGTGGCCAGATGTCTCTTCCAGTTCAGGTGTCTGCCTTTTACAAAATTGGCACAGCCCCAGGAATCTTTTGAACATCTTGTTGGCAGTGGTGGTACCTTGGGCCAGGTGGCACATGAGGGCGCTTCAATTTACCTTCTTTAACCTATGAGCTGGGCTGTCTATGGATCAGAAATTCTTTGTGCCTATACAAATTCAACAAGAACTGGGATTATGGACATCGTCACTGTGCTTCTTTCTGAGGCATGCCTCTCAGCCCAGAAGATAGGATTATTCTGATGCCAGTCTCTGGGGATGGGGAGTCCACAATCTGAAGAAACAAGTGAAGGGCCATTTGCGTGCTGTGAAGCGCAGGCTCCCCAAGTATCTTGAATGGAAGGAAGCCTTTTCTAGCATTGCAAGCCTTTCAGGATCTTCAAGGGGGCTGAGTAAGGTTGACGACAAGACAGTAGTAGCCTACATTGCTTGACAAGGGGACACCAAGTCTTTTCTTGTTACATCTTGCAAACTTTTTGTGGGGCAGAGAACCACTTAGTCATTTAAGGTTGGTCTTCTTGCCAGGGAAGCAAAATCACATTATTGGTTTGGTTAGGCAGAATATTTTTTCAACAAGTGCCTCATACCAATATTTGCCCTCAGGGAGACTTCACTGAAAATGCAGCTTCTGATATCTGCAGCAGAATACCAATGCAAAGACTATGTCATACAAGATAGGTTCACGGTGCCATAGAATTTTCTGTTTGATCTTTTGTGTCTGGTCAAATGAAATCTTTTATGGCAAGGTCAGTAACAGCACCCCAATCCAATGAGACTAATTTTTAATAGCCTGGCTATGGAATAGGCTACACTAGAGGTGCAGGCATTCTCATCTGAGGTTGTTCAGACCTTGGTGACCAGAAGATCATCCATGAATGCTACGAGAGGATATAAAAGAAGGTTGTTTTGTTTGCTCAGCAAAAGCTTTCGCTCCTGTGTTCCCTGCTCTAGCTAATATCCTTGACATTTTACAGTCAGCGCTAGAGGTTGGTCTGTCATACAACTCCATTTAAGGTACAGATCTCTACTTTATCTTTTCACAGGCTGCAGATGGGTGCAAAAGCCAGTGACCAGATGCTTCTTCCAGATGACAAATTGTATATGACCTTGAGGGAAATCCATGTTCCCTCTGTGGGACTTAGGCTTGGATCTGAGAGCACCCTTTGCTCCAATGGTTTCATTTCCATTGAAGTACCCTATGGTAAAACTAGTTCTCCTGATCGCAACTACTTCAGACAGAAGGATGTTGAAGATTGCTTTCCTGCATGGGCCCTCTGATGTCTTTTTGTTTCTTATCTTTTCTTTTTTTACCAGAGATAGGGATACCACATCTAGCTCCAAAGTTCAATTTTAAAGTGGTATCCAGTTTCCAGAAAAACTGGGAAGTAGTCCCTCTGAGTTTTCACACGAGAGTCACTGAGTGCACAGCAGGGATACTTCAGTTTTCTTACACATGGTCGAATTACTAACAGTGTCTCTTTTCATTTGTTCTCTCCCGCCCTATATTAGCTTTGGTATATCCCATTGTGTGCTGACCTGAGGTGGGCCAGGAAAACTGAAAATTGTTATCAAATACTTACTGTAATTTTCCTTTCCTGGCCCATCCTGTTAAAAAAAGATTCAGATTGGGTTCACACTAGAGCACGGAGTGGCTCACAGCAGGGGTCCAGTGCGTCTCAATTCACCAGTTCAGTTCCGATTTCAGCCTGAATTTTTGGCTGAATTAGGACCTGAAATGGACCAAAAGATGCAGAGGGCTCCTGTGCAATTCGCACTGGAGCCACTCCAAAGATGTGTGAATTGGCTCCATAGAGAGCTGGTCACAATCTCCTGCTATGCGAATTGGTTGCAGAGAAAACCCGCATCTAATTAGCACTAGTGTGAACCCAGCCTAGGTCTTTTGTTGACAGTTGAGCTCTTTAGGATAGACCTTAAAGAGGAACTGCGGTCTGCTCACATGATTTCTAAAAAAAAAAACATCTTTGCCATTCTGAAGTTTCCCTCCAACCACTTTGCATATTATTTTATATATACTGTGACTCTCTTCTTTCCCAATTTGCTGCAGAAATCCCCCTCTACCAAGTCTGGCTGCATCTATTTTAAGTGTGGGCATCTGAAGCTGCTGCCTGTTCACTTCCTGGATTTACACAGACACACAGAGGCAAAACTCCAACTCTGCAGCTCTCATTGACCCTCTTATGACTCATCCACCTCCCTTCCCGGCAAACTCTCACGAGAGTAAGAGAGAGCTGATGTCATAAGCCTAGGCTTTTTACCAGACAAACAGGAAGTGGGCTGTATAAGGTATTTACTTGCAGAAAAAAAATGTTTTACTATCCAAAGTTAAAATAACAAGGGCAGAAGATTTAATAAATGGAAAGATGAAAATATTACTGAAGTTCCACTTTAAGGGCCGATTCACACTAGTAACTGCATGTGAATCACACAGGAACACACTGCTATGTGATTCAATCAGGCACGATACGATGGGAGTGATGGCGAACCTTGGCACCCCAGATGTTTTGGAACTCCATTTCCCATGATGTTCAACTACACTGCAGAGTGCATGAGCATCATGGGAAATGTAGTTCCAAAACATCTGGGGTGCCAAGGTTCGCCACCACTGCCCTATGGTGATTTCACTATGCGGGCACAAACCTCAGGGTCAATTTACACCGCACCGTATGCTGTAATGCAAATACATGCAAATACATGCATAGATGTGCTTCAGTGCAATTCATTGTTGGGGCACGTCACCTTCAAAATGTACTTGTCCTGCATCGCATCGCAGCGCATTACAACCGTGCACATTAGGTTGTGAAAAAAATGCAGCCTGCTCCATTCATTTTGAAGGGTTGTTTAACGAAGCACCCTAAAACGCATGCCCGTGTGCAACAATATGTGCACTGCACAGTGCAAAGTGCTCTGTATCGGTCCTAAGACCTGATTTTCAAAAATTTGCACTACAGTCCTATGGAACACATTCTGTAGTGCAAATCTGCAAAAAGCACTAAAAATCCATAGCTCCCAACTGTCTCTGATTTGGAGGGACTGTCCCTGATTAGGAGCAATGTCCCTCTGTCCCTCTTTCCCCCTCTGTCCCTCATTTTGGTCTGATCTATATAGTTGTATATAAAATGCACTTTTTATCCTTCAAAAAGTGTTTTCCAGTGCTAAACCTTTTGGTACATTTTAAAAGCCAATACAAAGGAATAGTAGTAGTAAAAGAAAAACCCTTGATTTAATTAACCTTTTTTTTTTTTTTTTGGTTAATTCTCCTTTAAGTGGGTATGGCAGGGGGCGTGTCCTATGCCTATATACGTTTGTTAGTAGGTGTCCCTCATTCCCATCTCAAAATTTTGGGCGATATGAAAAATGCATAGGTGTGAATCGGGCCTAAATCTCTAACCGCTGGCATTGAAAAGCTATGAGGCATGCCGTAAGATTTTATTAATCCCTCTCGTGTTAGCACATTATTACCACCATCTCTGCCTATAGGGAGGGTTGGTCAGTACCTCCAGACTCCTTAACTGCTTCTACTAACTGTTCAATTCTGCAGTCAATGTGAATTTAAGTAAGTGGTGTTTTTTTTTAAACTCTAACTCTTTTAACGCTTGAAATAACAGGTTGCGGAAGTAACCTGTAATTTCCAGCGCTCTCAAGGGTTTTACTGAATGATGACAGCTGTCAGCACTGGATAAACCCTTTCACTCCAAAATGGAGTTGGTGCACCGCCGTCCCCAGTTGGTGCCTTCATTAGATTGGATTGAACTTGACTACTTTTTTTTTTTTTTATACGGCAATCTTTTATTTTTTTTTTTTTTAGCGACCACATTACATTTAAAAACACATGATGGTATAGATTTATAATATTAATACTTTATCTATGTGGTTTCAAGAATCTGGAAAATGTATTTCCCTTGATCGTAAAAAGATTTATTAAAGATAATTTGGGTTGAAGTCAAATCTGCCCATGTATGACGAGCCCAGGACAAAGTTCACTGCAGGTGCCCACAGACAATAATGTCTAATCTGTTTTATACCGGCCTGGTGGAGCCCTTGTAAAAGATTAAAGGAAGCCAAAGCTGGTGAATGAAGTAACTAAACAACACATTCCTGCACTTCCACTTGACATTGCATTGTGCGCCCCTGACAACCCCTCCCCCACCTCCTGTTTACCGCTTTCTAGCAGCGCTCCTTCCCAAAGCCATAAAAACATTATTGAGGAAACTTAGGTGCGTGTCGGATTCGTTCCATCTTTGCCCATACCTCCCAAGAAAAAAACATTTTTAATTTGGACTAACAGTCACCAGTGTCAGGTGTTCCCCACAAATTTACCAGTTGCATTCCTTGAATTGATTAACGAGTCTACGAAAGTAAAAACATTTGGGGTTCATACACCTACAATGTTGGCATAAATTGCTGGTTCTGAATTCCAGATGGAACACATTCAAGCCAGCTGCTCTTTGGGGCCCATTCACAGGCTGTGAGCTTCGTCTGTAGACGCAGGTCACTGATCTGCCCTTTTACTGAAGATCTTTGAAGCAGATGTGACAGGCTCCTATAGCTGCCAATCCAACTACTTAAGGGTTGATCCAGACATAGACATCATCGTGTGGGGAAATATATTCCTCTGCGCTTTGCAGCTGCTGAAGTGCACGCTTGCATTAACCCCCAACGTGCCTTGAGTGGCAGCTCTGTACAGGGACTGTCACATATGCTTTAGGAACCTTTCACACTTGTGCGACTTGTCCTGCGGCTTGGGACTGCAAAGTCGCATGACAAGTCGTTTCCCATGATAACCATTCATATATGTGCGACTTCAAGTCGTGCCGACTTCAAAGTAGTCCCTGTACTACTTTGGTCCGTCTTTGATGCGAGTTGAGGTCCATAGACCCAGGGGCGGACTGATAACTCATGGGGCCCCTGGGCAATAGGAGATTATGGGGCCCCCAGGCAATCAGAGATTATGGGGCCACACAGTATACACACACACAGTATACAATCACACAGTATACACATACATGTACACACAGTATACACAGACAGATGTAAAAACAACACAGATTTATACATACTGTCCCTGGTTTTACTGAGGCTGGCAACCCTGATGGGGCCCCCGGGCAGTGCCCGAGTGGCTCAATGGTCAGTCCGCGCCTGCATAGACCTCAGGTTTACATAGGGATTCCCTGAAATCGCGGTGAAATCGCTGCCACAAAATTGCTGCAAAATTGCGCGGCTTTGAAGTCGCAATAGTGTGAAAGGGGCCTAATGGCCCGTACGCACGATCCGAAAATATGATGAAAAATACCCCTTTCATTGCGATCGTAAGATAATTGGATCGTTCGTATAGAGCTTTCGAGAGACGATCACGATAGTTCATCTGATATTATTTTATCGGACATGCACGGAAATTTTTCTCGTACGATACAAGATCGTACGATTTTCACTTAATCAGTATAGTTGTCGTCTGAAAATACAACACAAATACACTACAACACATCACATCACTTCTGATTTTTTTATTCTGTCGTGTGAGAATTTTCGTAACTTTAGTAAACTCTTCAGGTTCGATATACGACTAGCATGCAAAAAAAAAACAACAAAAATGGACGATCTGTCACTCCGATTTTCGGATCGCGTGTACGGGGCATTAGCCTCTGTTCACACCTAGGTGTTTTGTTTTCAGGCAGAAATGTCGCTACATTTTTTGACGCAATTTTGCAGCGATTTTGTACAGGTCAAAAGGTCACCAATGTAAAAAGCAGAAAACGCCTGTAAGAGCCTAGGTTGCATTCACACCTGAGCATTTTCAGCTCATAAAACGCCCGAAAAAACGCCCCAAAAAACGCCTGAAAAACGCCCAACAAGCAAAATCCCATTCTTTTTAATGGCACCTGTTCATATCTGAGCGTTTTGCCACCTGAAGCAAAATGCCTGAAAAACGACCTAAGCTCAAAAAAGAACATGAGCTTCTTTGGGGCAGATTACAGGCGTTTTTCTGCTTTTTACATTGATGACCTGTACAAAATCGCGGCAAATTCACGGTAAAAAAACGCGCGACTGAGTGTGAATGCAGCCTTAGGCATGTTTATCTGCAGTAAAAGGGCAAAGCAGAAAACACAGCCTTTTCCCACCAACATTTCTCTGCAGAAATATAAGTATTTGACCTCAGCTGTAATTTTTCCACATGCCTTAGGTCCCTTCCACACTGATCCACTGCGGATTCCACGCAATACACCCACGGTTTTCATACTGGTGACCCACACTTTGCCATAGACAAATTTTCATTAGATTGGGCATTTTTGGTGTGATTTAAAAAAAAAGCACCAAAATTACCTGAACGAATGAATGTCTATGGCAATGCACAAGTAACCAAAAAACCATAGCTCCTGACTGTCCCTGATTTGGAACAAAGTCCCTCTGTCCCCCATTCCTCCTCATTGCCTCGAAAAAAGCATTCATACCCCTTGAATTTTTCCACATTTTGTCATGTTACAACCAAAAACATAAATGTATTTTATTGGGATCTTATGTGATAGACCAACACAAAGTGGCACATAATCGTGAAGTGGAAGGAAAATGATAAATGGTTTTCAATTTTTTCTTACAAATAAATATCTGAAAAGAGTGGCGTGCATTTGTATTCAGCCCCCTTTTAGTCATAAAAATAAAAGAATATGCACACCAATGGGTTATCGCCTCAAGATTTTTTTGAAAAAAGTTTAGCACCACAAAAACAGCTCTCAAAACTACTCTCACCTCCCCCACATGGTCCAACCATCCCCCATGGAAAAATAATCAACCTCCCCACCCACCAAAACACATGTACAAAAATATTCCCACTCCCATCCCTTCTACCCTCGCACATATATGGGACTGCTATGAACCCCCCCTGTTTCCTGAGCTGGAGCCAGGAGACTGTGCGGGGACCCCCCTAGATGGTAACGCTACTTACTGCACCTAAATCCAAGCCCTACCCTAAGATATCTCCAAAATGGAATGCCCAGGTACCTGAATGGAAGGCCCTGCACCTCATAGCCACAATGGGCAAATGCAGTAGCCTAATCCATATGAGGAAAAAACTCAAAAACGCCAATACCACTGGGTAATGGCCACCTCTGTGTCGGTGATCCCTAAATATGAACCGGTCCTAGTGCCACCTAGTTGGATGAAAGGAAGTTCCAGTAATCCTGGTAAGATGATGATAACAAGGGATCAGAACGTGAGTAGTTTGCTGGTTGGTGAAGGAAATCCCTCATTCACTGGTGATATAACGCTAAATATGCTACACAGGATCACCCAGGGGTTGATCAAGCAGAGACTGTACCCGCAAGATGGAGAAAGCCACACAGTGTCACAAGGAAGCACAAATAGGCCAGTATATGAATGGGTCCCGACACTCCGGGTACCCAGTAGTAACTGCCAATGTGATTAGTAATATAATTGAATGTACTCACAGTCCTACTTCCACAGCTGGATATGATTGTAATGATGGCAGTCCTCCAATGATTTGGACCAACAAGACCACTGGGTGGATGTAATAGAATCAACTGTACCGTGGGTCAGGCAAACGATACAAGGCAGATGGTAATCCTGTGTGAGTCCTGCAAATGCGTTATTCCCATGGTAGGCTCTACAATGAGCAGTAAGCCGATTCACCTGTGCAGTAAATGGCAGATAGGATTAGTCCATTTGTCCATAAATCCGTATATGCTCCAGTCAGGTAGCAGCAAGACCAGCAAACCAAACAATCATAGTTCATCTACTACCACTGGGTCTCGTGCTGGGTAATCTCCTTGGGTGCCTCTCAGGTGACTAAGAATACGGTACATCAGGGGATGGGGGGTCCATTCCTGTGTAAATCTGTCTACATATGTTTTGTTCCTCCCGGACCTTTACTCTGATAACCCTAACTAAAATATAGTGTAACCAATTGCCTTCAGAAGTCACCTAATTAGTAAATAGAGTCCAACTGTGTGTAATTTAATCTCAGTATAAATACTGCTGTTCTGTGGAGCCCTCAGAGGTTTGTTAGAGAACATTCATTTATCATTTTTATGGTATAATTCTCCTCTAAGGAGGCGTGGCAGGGGGTGTGTCATATGCCTACATACTTTTTTCCAATGGGTGTTCTCATCTCAAAAAGTATGGAGTAGACCTGTGGTAAATATTCGGACAAATTTTTCATTATTCTTGGATACGGATAAGTAGCCGAATACCCAAATTACAGTATAAACAAACTTTACCGAATGCTCCGAATAACGAAACAAAATTCGTCCGAATTTCCGAAATTCAAATTGAAATTCAAATCAAATTTTACATCGAATTCCAGTCAAATTCAAACTGTACACGTTTCTGAAATCAAAGACTGTGTGTGTTATTAGAGTACCATTTTGAAACAATGCTGTTTTGGTTAAGCCAAAGGTGATTTAAAGAGTCAGTATAATCTTTTGATGAATATTTTTCATTTGTTTGTTCACTATGCCACATTCAATTTGAAAAAAAAAAAATCAAAAAAGTTTTTGATTCGGCCAATTCAAAATTTATCGATTTGAACATTTCAAATAGAAAAAAATAGGTAAATTCAAAGAAAATTTGAAAAAGACATAAAATGATTTCCGAATAAAAATCCTGAATACAAATTAAACAAATCAATCGAATTTAACTAAAGTAAATACCGGTAACTAGATTAATGAATCTAAATGAAACGAAACAAAACAATTTTTTTTGTCATGCCAATGTCTAGTTGGGAGGTATGCAAAAAATGCCGGTACACTGCGCTGGATGGCATGAAAGGAAGCCAGCCATTGTTTACAATTGTCATGTGATCTGCTGTGATTGATTAAAGTGATCACATGGTACTGGCAGTGAGCCGGTACACTGTTCAGTCATTGGCTGTGAACATGTGCTGTCCACCCAGAACGACGAATGTCTCTCCCAGCCTATTGTCAATTGACGGCTAAGTGGAACATTCGTCCTTCCGGGTGGACGTCAAGTGGGTAATAAAAATAATGACCTTAGGTTCAGTTCAAAACTTTGGCTGAACCTGGAAGGAAGCCGTCCGTTCTGGCCCAACCGGCTGCGGCCGTGGCATTCCCCGCTCCGCAGCTGCACTTACACAAAGTGTGGAGACGCCTGTGACATTGTGGACATATTTGGTCAGTGTCGTTGACCTAATGTGGCCAAGCCTATGCTCATACCTATGTAATATGTTTGGGATTCTTTTCAAGCAGCAAGTCTGGATGAAATTTTAAGGGATTTAAAATAAAATGAGTTGTCCAAACAAAATTCTACTGGTGTCTGGTCAGCCTAAGGGCCATGTCACACAAGAGATCACTGACAAGCTATATATCTATTTTAATGGAATCCCTGTTTCTCTTGGCGGTGAGACGCCATTCCCTCTCTTGCAAGGCAGATTCATCAGTGTTCAGGGCCAGAGAGTTCGAGATTCCTCAGAGGTAAACTAAAGCATCAGCAGCAGCAGAATTGCCCAAATGACATCAGCCTTGAAAGGTTGGAAGTTTCAATTAGACAAATAGAGCCTTAAAGCAAGCGCGATCTGCTGTGCTGCCTAGTAGAGTAGATCTGTACCCTAGCTTAATGAAATTTAGGAGGTGCATTAAAAAAACCCAAAAAACCTGGTATGGCAGTACTGTTTAAAAACGACATAAAAATTAAGCAGATGTGCTTTAGGAATGTGTATTGTGTTCTTATAGCTTGGAGTGTCTGAAGCTGGCAAACTGCAATAAAAATAAATAAGAGAACATTTAAAAATAAAAAAAAGAAGAGAGCCCAGTCAGGTGAGTTTCCATATCCTCAAACCACAGAGATCTCTGCTAAGTTAAGTGGAGAGAAATTTGTGTTGCTCTGCAGTCTCAATACGTATTAATAATTGGCTGCAGAAATGCCGTGGAGTATAACAGAAAGCAGATATCAGATATCAATATCCGCTGTCTGTTATATATCAGCCTCTGATAACGCTATTTTCTAAAAGAAAAAATATGGTAATTGTTTAGGACACACTGTGCTTAGAAAACGAAATGTCTTCCATTTAGAGTGTACATCCAATTTAAAGCAGAACTTTTCAGTTATTTTTAAAATCACCCCTCTCCTGTTCTTGTTTTTCAATAAATGCCTTTATAAAAATCTTTTTCCTGGGGTCTTGTCATGTAACGTCTTTGGGTCGTCTTTCTCTTCTCCAGGGATGAGCCCAGGCCTGTTCAGACACAAGTAACAACTTACCTATGTAAAGCCACTTTTTTATTAGGAGGGGGGGGGCAGTAAAAATGGATGATTGTGCCATATTTTTTCTACACCCCCCCCCCCCCAACAGCCCCCTATCTCCTAAAGTGATACTAAACAATATTCTTATTCTCCAAATATAAATGTATATACATTTTTTTTGCACACTATGGGGTTGATTTACTAAAGGCAACTAGTCTGTACACTTTGCAAGTAAAGTTATTCCAGAGCTTAGTAAATGAGGGGAAGCTCTGCTGACTTTCATCATCTAATCATGTGCAAGCATAAATGCTGTTTTTTATTAATTTTCCTTGCATATGATTGGGTAATGTGACAGAACGTCCAGCACCCAGCTTCGATGCCTCTGTCAAGATATAGCTTCTTCCAGTCTGAAACCAGGTATTATAGCTGATTATTGCACCCATGACACTAGACAACACTAGCTTAGGTGCAAACTGGAACTCAAACTCTTTATTGTGAATTCACACAGAATATATACCATGCAAGATCAGATAAGAGCTTGATCACATTATCCTCACAATACAAACTGTAAACAGGAATATAATTAACATGGCTAAGGAACAGCCAACATAAACAGTATGCTAATCCACATCTAACAACTAATAGCTGACAGTGATATATTTAACATGAACTAATTAACAACAAGTCACTTAAACAAGCCTAGGTACCCAAACCATTATTTGATTAATCAGGGATCCCACTTCATCTCAGAGTGTCTAGCACCAGACTACAACAGTCTATGAGACAAAGCTCATACAATGTCCCAGCAGTCTGAAAAAGTGGAATTAATTTATCTTCATAGATTTCTGGAGGGATGTTGTTGATAAATATTTCTTTCTCAAGTGAAAGGGCTTCTCCAATCCACTCTGAAGGAGGGCCACCATATTTTCTCTGACCATGAACCTGTACAAGATTAATATGACACCTTTCCACCCACTCCAGAAGAGAAGCCTTATTGTCTTTATTCAGAGAATTAACCCAAGCCTCGCGCTCAGCGTTCATCACATTGTTGTCCATTATTAGAGAATGATCTGGTCTCTCCATGGAATCGGAGGCTGAACTGAGCGCTTTACCATGCTCATGCTTTGTAAAGTAAAGTTTTACCACCTCATTAAGCTCAGGAATAACTTCAACCTAACTTGCAAGGTGCCCTGTCTATTTTCCTTTAGTAAATCATCCCCTTTGAGTCTCATATTCTCTAGTTCATTTCAAGCAAGAGAAGGTGGCTACATTCCTACATACAGTGGATCATGTAGAATGGATGTAACCACCCTCTAACAGGAAGTTAGATCACCGGTGCTAAAATTTGGAGATTTGGTGGAGGCTGAGAGCAATAAAAGGTCCTTCTCTTGAGGTAAGAATACATCCTTAAATAGAATTTTCTTTTTTTAAACCAGAGTTTAGCCTCAATTTAAGCTGAAAAGGCAGCCAAATGGGTATCCCATCAGGGACATGCGGTGAGGTCAATGGCTAGTCAGGCACTGGCTAGTATCAGAGCCAAATGCACACAGGTTACATATGCCACGAACATTAGAGCAAGAGCAGTAATTCTAGCACGAGACCTCCTCTGTAACTGTAAACAGGTAACCTGTAAAAAATGTTAAAGCGTCACCTATGGAGATTTTTAAGTACTGAAGCTTGGCGCCATTCCATGAGTGTGCGCAATTTTAAAGCGTGACATGTTCGGTATCTATTCGGTGCAACATCTTCTTTTACATTACACAGAAAAATAACTTTAGTGTTTTTTTTTATTATTATTTTAATCATGATTCTTTTCCAAAGAAAAAACACGTTTGAAAAATTGCTGCACAAACACTGTGTGACATAAAAAGATAGAACAACGCCATTTTATTCCTGAGGGCGTCTGCTAAAACAATATATATAATGTTTGGGGGTTCTGAGTAATTTTCTAGCAAAAAAATTATGATTTTTACATATAGGAGAAAAGTGTCAGAATTGGCCTGGGTGGCAAGTGGTTAATTACCATAAGTAAGTAATATACAATAATTATTATATATTGTTTTTAAGGTACTTTACTATATTTTTAAAAATAGTACTCAATCAGGTGGTTTAACGGACAAATTATTGAAGTTTGAACCCAGGAGAGCCTCTACTGCAGCATTTTTATTGGACAGCTTGGACCAATGGTACTTTACCATTGGTCCAAGGCTCCAAGCTGCCCATTAAGATCAGTGCTTCTGATAACAAATCAGAGGCACTGTGAGCTCATCCTCTCAGTCTGCTGCAAAAAGTGTGCCAGCTTGTATTTAAACTGGCCGCGCTGTATGTAGCTTCTGACAGGCTGCACAAGGAGCCCCGTATCTCCAGAACCATGGGTGGCAAGAATTGTTACCGGTGGTGGGATAGGACTTCGGCTACCTACCCCTGTGACCCCAGGTCGCTGAGCTACGACCCACGAAGCTTGATTGCTTTTTTTTTTTATGTGTTCATGGCAATTGAGGCTCTGCCTCACCTGCCTCCCCTGACTGCATGTCCCTGTATTACATGTGCTGGGGCCATGATGCTTTGCTTTACAGACTTGGAAAAAAATGATGCTCCCTATCAGTACTACCACCCAACGCGACAAGTTAACGAAGACCCACCGCAACCGCCTGTAATGAACGCAGGTGAAAAATGGGCTTGGTTTACATGGAATAGTGGGCGTGGCTTAAATGGGCATGGCTCAAGAGGGTGTGGTTAGAGTCTGAGATGAATTAGGGATGGAGAGGGAAAGGGGGAGAGGGGGAGGGGAGAAAGGGGGAGAGGGGGAGGGGGGAGAGGGAGAGGGAGAGGGAGAGGGGGGAGAGGGAGAGGGAGAGGGGGTAAAGAGGGGAAAGGGGGAGAGGGGGAGGGGGGAAAGGGGGAGAGGGGAATGACGGTACAGCAGCCCCAGATCCTACACAATAAAAATATGTGTATGGGCGTGGCTTAAATGGGATTGGCTCAAGAGGGTGTGGTTAGAGTCTGAGATGAATGAGGGATGGAGAGGGAAAGGGGGAGAGGGGGAAAGGGGGAGAGTGAGAAAGGGGGAGAGGGAAAGGGGGAGAGGGGCAGAGGGGGAAAGGGGGAGAGGGGAATGACGGGACAGCAGCCCCAGATCCTACACAATAAAAATATGTGTATTCTAGAAAGTTTAACAATCAGCAGATAAAGATACTCCAAACACCTGGTGTTAGCACTTCAATCATCCTGGCACCATGGTTGTTATGGTGTCAGGATGATTGAATCGCATTATTTCTATTATTACATTGTAATATAAAATTAAATCATTCAACTCACCATAATGCCAAATCAGTGGGATCCCTGAGCGTGTCACTAGCCACGTCGCCTGCAACCAGCAGAATCCTTCCTTGCATCAGGTGCCCCCAGCAGAGTCTGTCCTTGCATCAGGTGTCCCCAGCAGAGTCCGTCCTTGCATCAGGGGTCCCCAGCAGAGTCCGTCCTTGCATCAGGTGCCCCCAGCAGAGTCTTTTCTCGTATCAGGTGCCCCCGGCAGAGTCCCTCCTTGCATCAGGTGCCCCCAGCAGAGTCTGTCCTCGCATCAGGTGCCCCCAGCAGAGTCAGTATAGACCCCCTCAGTGCAGACCCCCTCCATCAGTGCAGACCCCCTCCATCAGTGCAGATCTCCTCCATCACTGCAGACCCCCTCCATCAGTGCAGATCCCCCTCCATCAGTGCAGACCCCCCCTCCATTAGTGCAGACCCCCCTCAATTAGTGCAGACCCCCCTCTATTAGTGCAGCCCCCCTCTATTAGTGCAGCCCCCCCTCTATTAGTGCAGCCCCCCTCAGTGCACGCCCCCCTCTATTAATGCAGACCCCCCTCTATTAGTGCAGCCCCCCCTCAGTGCAGCCCCCCTCTATTAGTGCAGACCCTCCCCTCGTCAAGGAGTGGCCGGTGTTCTGCCGAGAAAGTTCCCCTCTGCAAGTAAGGACCCCCTGTACTGCGCAGGCGCAGCGCTTACGCAGTACGAGCCGGCGGAAACAGCCGAGCTGGGGAACTTTTCGGCAAGACACCGGCGCCGTGTGTTCAGTGGAGAGGGGAGGGGCCGATCCATGCAGCTAAAGATGCCGATTCATTGACTGCACGGATCGACCCCCCTTCCTCTCTCCACTGAACACTAGGGGGAAGATCGAGCAGCGGCGCCGGCGGCCATTTTACTGGAGCCAGCTGCTCCAAAAATTTTAAAAAAAACAACATTCCCGATTTTCCTGATGGAAATCCCGATTCGGGACAGCCTCCAATCGGGACGAGGGTCCCAAAATCGGGATTGTTCCGGGAAAATCAGGACTGTTGGCAACTATGATGTTGCCTCTAAAGAGTAATCTACTATTGAATGTTATTCAGAGGGGGGAGAAAGGTCTGCCACATGTCTAAAAGTATCCTTAGAGAGCTTTGTGGGAAGCTGCCATTCCAAAATTCATCCTGTGTACTGTTTCTTGGGCAGGAAAGCTAAAACTAGTTACAGCCCTTGATCTAGTATA
Organism: Lithobates clamitans; assembly: GCA_037952925.1. Classification (NCBI taxonomy): domain Eukaryota; kingdom Metazoa; phylum Chordata; class Amphibia; order Anura; family Ranidae; genus Lithobates; species Lithobates clamitans. The sequence goes on along the minus strand of JBBGZY010001669.1, from coordinate 101,040 downwards.
CACGTGACTTTAAAAGGCTGTTTTCACTAGAGCCTCTGGAGTTTTACTTCCTAGTCATTTACAAATAACACAGGCCAGGTGCTGCTATGTCTCTAATGCTTATAGTGAGTGATACACGAGCTGAGCAACACAGATCATTTCCCAGTATAAATATGTAAGAATTTTCTCCCTGGTTTAGTTGCACGATTCCTTAGTGGAGTTGCGCAATAGATTTTTTATACGTTCTTTCATATACTTGAATAGGACAGGAGCAAACATTTACTCATCAATGTCCCACTGTCACACACATTAGATGCTAAATTAGGCACAAAACAGGTAATGTACCAAAGGGCTAAGTTATGCGAGCAATCAGATTCATTACAATGTGACCAAAAATTGCCTGTGACCATTTGCAGGTTCAGAGGTGTGCTACACGACATAGAGAAGTGCAATTAATTATGTATTAAACTTTAGAGATGGAAGATTAAAATCTGTTTCTTAACTAAATACAAATTGACTGTTTTTTTTATCACTTGTGTATAATTTTCTGTACAGTCAAAGCTAAAGCTGTATTGTTTGATTGTCTGCTTTGAAACAGGACACAGTAGAAGCATAGGGGGCAACCTATAGTAGGGGGACCAGGCGTACAACACCATCTAGTAGAAGACATATGTTGTAATTCTCCAAGGTGGTCAGTGGCCGGTGCACTGGCCTGTATTGTCCTCCTAGTACCCAAACAAGCATATAGGTAAAAGAAAGCCAGCAGCTCAAACGTCTGCAATGAATGAGTTTATTCATCCAGGTACAGTACAAAAAAATACAGGGCTTACGCGTTTCGGCATGTAGCCTTAATCATTGCCATCATTAATCATTGCTTTCTTTTACCTATATACAAATGTACAACACATTCTGAACTGTGTCGGATACAGAAGCCAGTGTAGCGTTTAAAGACAACGAAGATCAGGAGCGCAGGTGGATGGAGGGGTATTGACTATTTTATTTGCAGGAAAGCCTTTTTTTTTACTAGCAACTGAGTTGCTTTAGGCTCTGTTCATACAAGTGCAACTTTGGAGTGGGTCTTTGATGCGACTTTATACTCTCTGACACTCAAGTCTCAAGAAAGCCACATCAAATAGTGCAGGGACCTTTTCAACGTTGCTGCGGCTTTAAGACCTATAGATTGGAACGGGTACCATTTAAATCAATGGGCTGTTACTTGTCATGCGACTTTATTTGTCCGAAGTCCCATGACAAGTCACACTAGTGTGAACGGAGCCTTAGACTGGGCTCACACTATTGCGAATTGGATGCGGGTTTCCCTGCATCTAATTTGCATGTCAGGAGCCTGTTCTCAATGGAGCCGGTTCACACAGCTCCGGGATGGCTGCGGAGTGAATTGCGCAGGAGTCCTGTGCATTTCTGGTCCGTTTCAAGTCCAAATTTAGCCAAAAATTTGGACCAAAATCTGACCTGAAATAGTGAACAGGGACGCACCAGACCCCTGCTGTGAGCCGCTCCGCGCGGAGATGTGATCCCAGGGTCAGGGTCCATGCGGGCAATAATCACACCCTGCAGATTCTAGCTGCAAGAATGTGTGGATTCCATTGTCTGAAATGACAGGTGTGTGCCAAAAGCTGCGGCTGCTCAACCTGTACAGTGCAATGACAGGCTGACAGCAGCTGCAGCTACCCGTGACAGTTCGAACAGCCAGTGATTACCAGCGGTTAGGGAAAGATGATCAAGGCTGTGTGCAATCTGCCTGCATCAAGCCACTAGAGAGGAGCTCGGACATGTTCAAATTCTCTTTCCGACCCACATGGCTGATTAGCATACCCTGCGAATTCCAACAGCAAGGCTCTGCGGATTTCTGCCTCTGGAATGACAGTTGTGTGTGAAGAGCTGCAACCACTCCCATAAAATAAAATGAAAGGCTAACGATGTTCGAAGATATCAGTGACTGTTCGCACAGCAATTATCTGCATTGATCGTGGCTGGTTGAGATGAGCTTGAGCATGTTTGGATACTTTTCTAAACCCACATGGCTGAGCCCACCAGTCACCTGTACTGAGCCAATCTTTTGCAGTAGGGGCATTTTCTGTCCTGAAGCTCCTTGTATATGTGTGGCTTCAGGGTGGAGAATGCCCCTCCTTTGTGGACGACTGGCCTATCACAGGGGACAGCTTCCTGGCAGGCTTAGCCACATGGGCTCAGAAAAGCTTCCGAACATGCTCAAGCTCATCTCTACCAGCCATGATCATTGCAGGTATACATTGGTTGTGCGAACGTTCATGGATAGCTTTGACCAACGTCAGCCTGTCAATGCATTATATGGGTTGAGTGGCCAAAGCTGTTTACACTCCAGACGCAGGAATCCGCAGACTGTTTCCACTGGAATTTGCAGGGTGTGCTAATCGCCTATGAATGGACCCTTAAGCAGTAATCAAAGTAAATATTTGCCTCAGGTTTAGATAGCCAGTCTCCTCAGCTGCATGCTAATTTTAGAACAGAGAGGCCACTCACAATTAAGGTAAATAGCCTCGTTGCCTCAGAACTAGATTCCCTGAGCGCTGAAGCTTCTATCTAATGCCGCGTACACACGATCGGAATTTCCGACAACAAATGTTCGATGGGAGCTTGATGTCGGAAATTCTGACCGTGTGTAGGCTCCATCGGACATTTTTTGTCGGAATTTCCGACAAAAAAAAATTTGAGGGCTGGTTTTCAAATTTTCCGACAACAAAATCCATTGTCGCAAAATCTGATTGTGTGTACACAATTCCGACGCACAAAATTCCACGCATGCTCGCGACCAAGCAGAAGAACTGGCTAGTGAACTTAATTTTTCTCGGCTCGTTGTACGTGTTGTACGTCACCGCGTTCTTGACGTTCGGAATTTCCGCCAACATTTGTGTGACCGTGTGTATGCAAAACAAGTTTGAGCCAACATCCGTCGGAAATAAATCCAGGATTTTGTTGTTGGAATGTCCGATCGTGTGTACGCGGCATTAGACTTGTGTTGCTTAGTGATTAAGGGCATATTCACATGGATGCAGGGCCCATACAGCATGTGCCAATGAGTGTTTTTTATATGCCTAGGAATGACAGATGTTCCATGCAGTAACTGCCAGTAGCCTGTTCAAAAATCTTCCTGTACCCAAGTGTTTGCGGTTGTACAGGGACGGATGCACATCCATGGACGCAGTTTGATTGGCCCTGAACAGATTTGTCCCTGTACTGATGTAATCACCTCGAGCAGGAAGATCCATACAGCTGCTGCTTCTGTTAACCTGTCATTGATTTTTAACAAGCTGCTGCATGAAACATCAGTCACTCCCGAGCACATAAACACAGGCTGTACGGGCCTCTGCGTCCAGGCCAACAAGCCCTTAGTAACTTAAAGTGGAATTAAACCCATCAATTTAATGGTTTCAAAAAAGTTACATTCCCAGCATGCCGGGATAGCTAATTGTGTCTAATGGAGAGCAGAGAAGGGGCTGGTAAATATGTAATTCACAAGCCCCTTACTTTTCTTAATGAGCACAGTGAGTGATCGGTACCAATCACTCACGGTGTTCATAACTAAATCATAATAAACACTTTTTACTATGCTTCAGTTTATGAATGAATGGGAAGGCTGTGGAGATGCTGGCGGCCCTACCAACCAATGACTGGGAAAAAGATTGAAGGGTAATGTGAGAAGCAGAAAGCACAGGCATGCAGGAATCCTCACTGGCTGTAGTGTGGGAGAGTACATATTGCATTCATTGAGGATACAGCACTGAGTGGAGCCCACTCCTGGAACTTGTTCTGGTAGTAGACTCTGGGACTTCAGCTCAGATCGGAGGGACCCCAGGACTTACTTGAAATCTCGGGACGGTCCAGTGGAATCCGGGACGGTTGGGAGGTATGTATTTACCCCAGAAAGACTGGATTTGACATCCCTGCAGAGAAAGAACTCACACACAACCTGACCCCTGAAGCAATCAGCCAGAATATTTAAAGTGGTAAATACCCCAAATTACAATAACAGTGGCAACATAGACTAGGCACCTGCTTACACTCTTGCTAAACTTCTAATAAACACTTAATTTCACTCAATAACAGCTAAATATCACCTGCTTTCTCCAGGAGAAACTGTTGTCTCAATTCCACACCTTTAATGAATCAGTCATTGTGTGTGCACAAAAAATTTGCTTATAATGCCATCAGTGAATATTAGTGAAATTAGTGCAATTGCAAAAAAGTTGTGCAAACAGGTCAAAATAATGTGCAAAGCCGCCCATTACAGGATCAGGTTGATAATCTCACTCATGTTGTGCGACAGAATTAAATTAAAGAGAGGTTTTTACTAAAAACTGCATGGAATCACAATGTCCAGTCAATTGCCATCCCCCCTTCATAATAGAGCATGACATTTTCTTCCTACAAAACGATCAGACTGAACATGCACAGAGCTGAATCTGTGTACTGAACAGCTAATGAACCATGAAGGTGCTGCCCATGTGCATCACACCATTTGTGGACATTGGGGGGGATTACCAAAGACTGGTTCACAGGGAGAAATGCACAAAGGTCTATAGGAAGGCTGACGTGGAGCACTTTATGCCTTATTAGAAAATTAGGTGCACGACACTTCGTTAGTGTGATGTATGAAATGGAAACATGTTAATCTCTTCACTTCCCTCACACATCTGTCAATTTTGATGCTGTATCTCTGTGATAGTTCAAGCTTTTACACAGCCATCATTCCTCCTCCAATTTCTCATATGATTACGTGATTTTTTAAAAATATATAAATACACACACACTGATCAGCTATAACCCATTTACTTGCATAGGTCCCCCTTTTGCTACCAAAACAGCCGTATCATGTCCAGGCATGGATGCCACTAGACCTCTGAAAGTATGCTGTGTTATCTTGCACCAAGCCATCAGTAACAGATCCTTTAAGTCAGAGCTGGGGCCTCCATGAATCGGACTTGTTTTTCCACCACATCCCACAGATGCTTGATTGGAGTAAGATCTGGAGAATTTGGAGGACAAGTCAACACCTTGAATTTGTTATTGTGCTCCTAAAACCATTCTTGAACCGTTTCTGCAGTGTGGAAAGGCACATTATCTAGCTGAGAGAGGCCACTGCCGTCAATGAATACTGTGTCCATGAAGGGGTGTGCCTAAACAGCAACAATATTTAGATAGATGGTGAGGGTCTTTGAACATTGCTCAAAGCATCACACTGCCTCCGTTGGCTTGCCTTCTTCCCACATTGCATCCTGGTGCTATGTGTTCCCCAGGTAAGCGAAACACACGCACCCAACCATTCACATGATGTAAAAGGAAACAACATTCATCAAACCAAGCCACCTTCTTCCTGGTGCCATACAGGATAAATCAGTCAGCTTATAGAACTTGGTGCATTTCCCTCCATGCCCCCTTTTTGTTACTTTTCCGTGTTTCTGCTAAATTTTGTAGGCTCTGAGCTAATGTACAGACGTGGTAATAGGGCATAGCTACCAACTGTCCCTGATTTCGAGGGACTGTCCCTGATTTGGAGCAATGTCCCTCATTCCTCCTCATCTGTCCCTCATTTTGGTCTGATCTTTATAATTGTATATTAAATGCACTTTTATCTATCAAAAAGTGTTTTCCAGCACTAAACCTTTCATCTAATTTCTAAATTGCTGCATTTGTAAATTCCTAAAGCCAATATAAAGGAATAGTAGTGGTAAAAAAAGCACTTGTGGGTTTAACCAATCTTGTTTATTTGTACAATTCTACTTCAAGGGGGCGTGGTAGGGGTGTGTCCTATGCCTGCATACTTTTGCTGATAGGTGTCCCTCATTCCCATATCAAAAAGTTGGGAAGTATGAATAGGGGCCCTAACCTCATGCTCACAGGACGTTTAGCGCCCCTAGAAGCCAGCAGCGTTTTTGCAGAAAAGATGTCTGATACTTGTAAAAGTGTCTAAAGCTTTTACAAGCGTCAAGCTCTTGGGCGTTAATTCATTTGCCAGAATAAATAATTTATTTGGGTCATTGAAATGAATTAATGCTCAAACACTAACGTTTAGGTGCAATTAGCAGCTTTTAGTTGTTTCAAGCGTTTTTTTTGTCTAAACAGTGTTTTTTTTTCCTGCCTCAAAAAGCTCCTGCCATTAAATGCTGCTAAAAGTGTATGGACACATAGGCTAACATACAGGGGTGTTTAGAGGCAGAAAAAAAAAAACCGTCAGACGCCCCTAGAACCAGCTGTAAAAACGCCCAGTGTGCACAGTGGTGTCACTGGTGGCAGGCTGCACCCTGGTGACACCAGCCAGAGGGGTGACACCCGCCGGCAGGACCCAGGCATCGCCACTGCACTGACGATCCACATCTCTAGCGCCTCCGGCTGTCTCCTACACAGCCAAGTAAAGTGAAGCCACCTCCCCCTCCTCTCTGTTTACATCTACACAGAAGGAGGGGCACTGCTGAACATGTCTGTTATATGAGGTATGCACTGCACACATTATGGGTCTACAGTGAGGGGGTCTGCACTGAATTGGGGTATGCACTGAGAGGGTCTGCACTGAGGGGCTATACACTGAGGGAGTATGCACTGAATTGGGGTCTGCACTGAGCAGGTCTGCACTGAATTGGGGTCTGCAATGAGGGGGCTCACACCGAATTGGGGTCTGCACTGAGGGGGCATGCACTGAATTAGGGTATGCACTGAGGGGGTCTGCACTGAATTGGGGTCTACACTGAATTGGGGTCTGCAATGAATTGGGGTCTGTACTGAAGGAGGAGGGTCTGTACTGAGGGGGGGCTATAGTTGGTGGAGGGGTGACACCATGTTTTTTCGCACCGGGTGACACCAACCCTAGTGACGCCACTGAGTGTGCATGAGGCCTAAAAGGCTCTGAGGAAATGTAAAGCCGTGTGAACGATTTGGTTCTAGGGGATCATTCAGCAATGTGAATGTGTCCTAATAGAGTGGGCTCTAAGGAAATGTACAGTAGAAGGAATGAGCCCTAAGGCTGCATTCACATCTGAGTGTTTTGTAGCTTGAAGTTTAAAGCTCCAAAATGCTCAGGGAGAAAAAAAATCAATTACTCTCTATGGAGGTGGTTCACATCTCCACTCTAAGTTGCCTTAAGCCAAATGGCTGAAGCTCAAAAAAGTTTTAGAGCTACTTTTGTAGCTTGATACGGGCAGATTGGTGCATTTTTGAAGCAGCTGAAAGCTGAAACACATAGCAACAGATGATGTAGCAGATGATGGTTTCCTCAATTGGCTAATACAAAAATGCCAAAGCTCCAAAACGCTTAGAAAACACTGTATAAATACTTTAAAATCGCACATACAAATGTGCGACAAAATGCCTGAAAAAATATAATACTTAGATGTGAATGCAGGCTAATAGAGTGAGCTCTGAGGAACGATACAGCCATGTGAATGACATCTAATGCCTAGTACACACTAGTAGATGACAAAATCGGCCGTAAAATACCACTTTCGGACTGATCATCCAATAATCTGATCATTAGTACACAGCTTTCCAGAGTCGATCACAAAGGTTCATGCGAAAATATCCAAAGGAACAATCACAAACATTTTTCTCATATGATAACAGAATGAACGATTTTCGTGTAATTAGTATAGTATTTGTATGAAAAAAAGTGGAACAGAAAGACCACGCATGCTTGGAAATGAAAGAATACATTACAATTCATCACTTTTGAAGTTGTATTCTGTGGTACGAGAATTTTCATAACCTATTGGTTTACGATATGAAATTAGCATGCAAAAATTTTTTTTTAAAATGGACGATCATTTGTCCGATATTCCTGTCTTGTATACTAGACATAATAAGGATGCCCTGAGGAAAAGTACAGCCGTGTGTATGAGTCCTAAAAAAACAGGCCTTGAGAAAATTTACAGCCCATGTGACTAAGCCCTAAGGCCCCTTTCACACTGGGGCGGTAGGGGGCTTCGGCGGTAAAACAGCGCTATTTTTAGCGCTGTTTTACCGCGGTATTCGGCCGCTAACGGTGCGGTTTTAACCCCCCGCTGGCGGCCGAAAAAGGGTTAAAACCCCTCGTATAGCGCGGCTATAGCCCTCGGGCTTTCACACTGAACAAACAGCGGAGGCTGTTTAGGGGCGGTTTGCAGGCGCTATTTTTAGCGCAATAACGCCTGCAAACCGCCCCAGTGTGAAAGGGGCCTAACAGAAAGGGTTCTGAGGTATTGTACAGCCGTGTGAATGAGACCAACTAGAGTGGGCTCTGAGGTAAAGTACAGCCATGTCAATGAGTTAGACCCCTTTCACACTGGGGCGTTTTGCAGGCGTTATTGCGCTAAAAATACCGCCTGCAAACCGACCCAAAACAGCCGCTGCTGTTTGTTCAGTGTGAAAGCCTGAGGGCTTTCACACTGAAGCGGTGCGCTGGCAGGAGAAGAAAAAAACTCCTGCAAGCCGCATCTTTGGAGCGGTGAAGAAGCGGTGTATTCACCGCTCCTAAACCGCTCCTGCCCATTGAAATCAATGGGGCAGCGCGGCTATACCGCGGCAATACCGCGGCTATAGCCGCACTATGCGAGCGGTTTTAACCCTTTTTCGGCCGCCAGCGGGGGTTAAAACCGCACCGCTAGCGGCCGAATACAGCTGCAAAAACAACGGTAAAACAGCGCTAAAAATAGCGCTGTTTTACCGCCGACGCCCCCACCGCCCCAGTGTGAAAGGGGCCTTATAGTGGAACAGGCTGTGAGAAAAAATGTACAGCCCTGTAAATGAGCCCTAATAGAGCGAGCTCTGAGGAAATTCCCATCCCATGTGAATGAGCCTAAATACAGCAAGCTTTGAGGAAATCACCAGGCCATGTGAATGAGCCCTAGCACAGCAGGCTCCAAAGCAAAGTACAACCGTGTGAGCGAGCTCTAGGAGGAAATGTAGAGCTGTTCAAATGAGCTTCAATACTGCCGGCTCTGAGAAAATGTACAGCCTATGTGAATGAGCCTTAATATAGTGGGTTCTGAAGAAATGTAGAGCCGCGTGAATGAGCCTAAATACAGCGGGCTCTGAGGAAATGTACAGCTGTGTGAATGAGCCTCAATGCAGCAGGCTCTGAGGAAATGTACAGCCGTGTGAATGAGCCACAATATAGTGGGCTCTGAGCAAATGTACAGCCCTGTGAGTGAGCCTCAATACAGCGGGTTCTGAGGAAATGTACAGCCGTGTGAATAATCCATAATACGGAAGGATCTGAGGAAATGTACAGCTGTGTGAATAAGCCTCCATATAGCGGGCTCTGAGGAGATGTAAAGCCGTGTGAATGAACGTCAATACAGCGGGCTCTGAGGAAATGTACAGCCGTTTGAAGGAGCCTCACTACAGAAGGCTCTGAGGAAACATACAGAAGTGTGAATAAGCCTTAATACAGCAAGCTCTGAGGAAATGTAGAGGTGTGTGAATAAACCTCAATACAAGCTCTGAGGAAATGTACAGTCGCGTGAATGAGCCTCAATATGGCAGGCTCTGAAGAAATGTACAGTCGCGTGAATGAGCCTCAGGCTCTGAAGAAATGTACAGCCGTGTGAATGAGCCACAATACGGCAAGCTCTGAGGAAATGTAGAGCCATGCGAATGAGCCTCAATACAGCGGGCTCTGAGGAAATGTACAGCCGTATGAATGAGCCTCAATACAGCAGGCTCTGAGGAAATGTACAGCCGTATAAATGAGCCTCAATACAGCAGGCTCTGAGGAAATGTAGAGCTGTGTGAATAAACCTCAGCAAGAGCTCTGATGAAATGTACAGCCATGTGAATGAGCCTCAATATGGCAGGCTCTGAAGAAATGTAGAGCCGTGTGAATGAGCCTCAATGCAGCAGGCTCTGAGGAAATGTAGAGCCGTGTGAATGAGCCTCAATGCAGCAGGCTCTGAGGAAATGTAGAGCCGTGTGAATGAGCCTCAATACAGTAGGCTCTGAGGAAATGTACAGCCCACGTGAATGAGCCTCAATACAACCAGCTCTGAGGAAATGTACATCCCTGTGAATGAACCTTAAAGGGGAGGTCCGCCAACCCCTCGGACTATAAACAGGGCAGTAGCCAATAGCTTTCGTCTCTTAATTTATTCTGAGCATGCGTGGCACTTTGTGCGTCGGATTTGTGTACACACGATCGGAATTTCCGACAACAGATTTTGTTGTCGGAAAATTTTATAGCAAGCTCTCAAACTTTGTGTCGGAAATTCCTATGGAAAATGTGTGATGGAGCCCACACACGGTCGGAATTTCCGACAACAAGGTCCTATCACACATTTTCCATCGGAAAATCCCATCGTGTGTACAGGGCATTACAGTGGATATAAAAAGTCTACACACCCCTGTTAAAATGTCAGGTTTCTATGATGTAAAAAAAAAAATGAAACAAAGATAAATAATTTCAGACCTTTTTCCACCTCAAAGCCTCGTACACACGATTGGATTTTCCGACGGGAATTGTGTGATGACAGGCTGTTGGCAGAAAATCCGACCGTTTGTACACTCCATCGGACAATTGTTGTCAGATTTTCCACGAACAAATGTTGGATGGCAGGCTTTAAAATTTTTCGTGGACAAATGTCTGTTGTCGAATTTTCCAAGCGTGTGCACACAGGTCTGTCAGACAAAAGTCCAAAGTACAAACACGCATGCTCGGAAGCAAGGACGAGCCAGAAGCGGTCGGTCTTGTAAACCAGCGTTCGTAATGGAGAATTAACATTTGTGACGCGGCAAATTATGAAATCTCGAAATGCAGCGCACAATTCTCTTCTTCTTTAATGGGATAATAATGAAGCTGCTTTGCTGGTGATACTGGTGGAGTTATTGAAAACTAATTTTCAAAGGCTGTTTTTTTCTAGTGATATCAAGAATAATATTATTATGCTTGTTATTTTTTTTTTGGTGCAAATTACCACAACACCATTATCCCGTAGATTTTAAGATCAAAGATACAACTATGTTGGTGTCCCTTGTTAATTTTACATTGTATTTTTTAAAATGTAACTGCCTACTCCCAAACTATAATTTGAAGTAAAACACATAGCCAAGTATTATTCTCCATAATTTTTTTATTGTGCATTAAAAAAAGAAAACAAATAAAATTAGACATGATATCTGCCAATAGAACTTAACCAAAAAGCGTATTCTATGCATCCAAAAATATAGAAAATATAACAAATCAAATAATTATTCAACCAAAAAATAAAATAAAAGCCTCATGCATGTATGTGTCCTGCTTCTTAATATAGGGTGTCGACAATGCCAAGAGTTGGTGAAAGCAGGGGTCCGTCATCTGGAGATAATTCCGAAAATCATCCGGATTATTTTCCTGGAGCTCCCGCAGCAAAGGAATATGACATAATTGGTCACGATTAATAGAGCAACCAATTTTTGGTCCAAGAAATCCTCCTCCTCCTGTTCCTGGACTGGACTTGGGTCAAAGCAATAACTCCAAGGCCAATAATAAATAACACGTTATCTCCTCCGATTCCGTGACATGGCTGGTTGAGGAACTGCCGTTCAGAAACGAACTGAAAAACACGAAATGAAAAGCGCAAAATGAAAAGCGCGAATCAACACTGACCAAACTTCTACTAACATGAAATTAGCTGAAGCAGCCCAAAGGGTGGCGCTAAAGAGCTGTAAAACCACGTAGTACGTCACTACATTCGTGTTTGTTGGCCGACAATTCCTTGCAGTTTGTATGCAAGACAAGTTCCTGGCCAACGCCCTTCGGACAAAAGTCTGAGGTTTTGTCTGTGGAAAATCCGATCGTGTGTAGGAGGCTTTAGTGTGACCTATAAACTGTACAACTCAGTTAAACAACAAACTCAAATCTTTTAGGTGGAGGGAAGAAAAAAATTAAAATTAAAATAATATGGTTGCCTTGGAAATTCTTTTGTACCCTTCTCCTGACTGATACCTTTTAACAATGAGATCCCTCTGATGCTTTGGAAGCTCTCTGCGGACCATGGCTTTTGCTGTAGGATGCGACTATGAAAATGTCAGGAAAGACCTACTAGAGCAGCTGAACTTTAATTGGGTTTATTCAGAGGCACTTTAAATGATGGCAGTGTGTACTCACTCCTATTTACCATGAGCTTGATTGTGATTACTTAATACTGAACACAGCTACATCCCCAGTTAAAAGAGGATATGCGCACTTATGCAACCAAATTATTTTAGTTATTTATTTTTACTTCCCCCTAAAAGATTTCAGTTTATTTTTCAATTAAGTTGTATGGTTTATAGGTCACATTAAACCTGGAAAAAGTTCTGAAAGGATTTATCTTTGTCTAATTTTTTTACATCACAGAACCTGACATTTTAACAGCCGTAGTGTGTAGACTTTTTATGTCAATTGAAGGTACTGTAAATATCTCCTAAATGTGCATGTGAAAATATAACAAATCAAATAATTATTCAACCAAAAAATAAAACAAAAGCCTCATGCATGTATGTGTCCTGCTTCTTAATATAGGGTGTCGACGATGCCAAGAGTTGGTGAAAGCAGGGGTCTGTCATCTGGAGATAATTCCAAAAATCATCCGGATTATTCTCCTGGAGCTCCCGCAGCAAAGGAATATGACATAATTGGTCACGATTAATAGAGCAACCAATTTTTGGTCCAAGAAATCCTCCTCCTCCTGTTCCTGGACTGGACTTAGGTCAAAGCAATAACTCCAAGGCCAATAATAAATAACACGTTATCTCCTCCGATTCCGTAACATGGCTGGTTGAGGAACTGCCGTTCAGAAACGAACTGAAAAACACGAAATGAAAAGCGCAAAATGAAAAGCGCGAATCAACACTGACCAAACTTCTACTAACATGAAATTAGCTGAAGGAGCCCAAAGGGTGGCGCTAAAGAGCTGAAAAACCATGTAGTACGTCACTACATTCATGTTTGTTGGCCGACAATTCCTTGCAGTTTGTATGCAAGACAAGTTCCTGGCCAACGCCCTTCGGACAAAAGTCTGAGGTTTTGTCTGTGGAAAATCCGATCGTGTGTAGGAGGCTTTACTGTGACCTATAAACTGTACAACTCAGTTAAACAACAAACTCAAATCTTTTAGGTGGAGGGAAGAAAAAATTTAAAATTAAAATAATATGGTTGCATAAGTGTGCACACCTTTAAAGAGATGGTAAGTCCTGTTTATTCCCCTGTAAGTAAAAGCATAATGGGCTAGCATGCATTGCATACTAGCCCATTATGTGGCACTTACCTGTAAAGGAAGCCCGCAATGTCCCTGCTGGTGGAAGCATCGATCTTCACCCTTCTTCCTTCCGGGGCCACGGACTCTGGCTGGCTCTGTGACTGGCCGGAGCCGCGTGACGTCACTTCCACGCATTTGCGCGGGAGCTGTCAGTCACGGCACTTGCTAGTAAAGAAACGGCATGGAGTGCACTGTTTAGGAGATATTTCATGTACACTGCGCCGATGATTAAATTGGCGCAGTGTACATGAAATATCTCCTAAATGGCCCACATTTAGGAGATATTTCCAGTACATATAGGTAAGCCTTATTATAGGCTTACCTACATGTAAAAATAGGTCAGGGGATTTACAGCCACTTTAAATGAATACTTTGTTGAAGTACCTTTTGATATTATTAAAGCACTCTGTCTTTTTGGGAATGAGTCTATCATCAGGGCACAATATTTGCCCACTCTTCTTTGCAGAAATACTCCAAATCTGTCAGATTGCGAGGGCATCTCCTGTGCACAGCCCTCTTCAGATCACCCCACAGATTTTCAATCAGATTCAGGTCTGGCTGGGCCAGTCCAAAACTTTAATATCCTTCTGGTGAAGCCATTGTTTTGTTGATTTGAATGTATGCTTTGGGTCGTTGTCATGCTGAAAGATGAAGTTTCTCTTCATGTTCAGCTTTCAAGCAGAAGCCTGAAGATTTTGTGCGAGCTGAAGAAAAACTGCCCCAAAGCATGATGCTGCCACCACCATGCTTCTCTGTGGGTATGGTGTTCTTTTGGTGATATCTTTTGTAATTATGGCCAAAAAGTTCAACCTTGGTTTCATCAGACCATAACACATTTTCCCACGTGCTTTTGGGAGACTTCAGATATGTATTTGCAAAATATAGCCAGGCTTAGATGTTTTTCTTGGTAAGAAAAGTCTTTCCCCATAGCCCAGACATATGAACAATACAGGAGATTGTTGTCAAATGTACCACACAGCCAGTACTTGCCAGATATTTCTGCAGCCCCTTTAATGTTGCTGTGGGCCTCTTGGCAGCCTCCCTGACCAGTTTACTTCTAGTCTTTTCATCAATTTTGAAGGGACATCTAGTTGTTGGTAATGTCACTTGTTGTGCCATATTTTCTCCACTTGATGATGACTGTCTTCACTGTGTTTCATGGTATATCTAATGCCTTGGGAATTCTTTTGTACCCTTCTCCTGACTGATACCTTTTAACAATGAGATCCCTCTGATGCTTTGGAAGCTCTCTGCGGACCATGGCTTTTTCTGTAGGATGCGACTATGAAAATGTCAGGAAAGACCTACTAGAGCAGCTGAACTTTAATTGGGTTTAATCAGAGGCACTTTAAATGATGGCAGTGTGTACTCACTCCTATTTACCATGAGCTTGATTGTGATTGCTTAATACTGAACACAGCTACATCCCCAGTTAAAAGAGGATATGCGCACTTATGCAACCACATTATTTTAGTTATTTATTTTTACTTCCCCCCTAAAAGATTTCAGTTTATTTTTCAATAAGGTTGTACGGTTTATAGGTAACATTAAAGGTGGAAAAAGTTCTGAAAGAATTTATCTTTGTCTCATTTTTTTACATCAAAGAACCTGACATTTTAACAGCCGGGGTGTGTAGACTTTTTATATCAATTGTAGTTACTGTAAATATCTCCTAAATGTGCGCCGTTTAGGAGATATTTACTGTAGATGCAACTAGTGACGTCATCGGTGCATGTGCTCTGAAGGAATGGCATACCCATGCCATTCCTTCAGAGTCCTGTGCTATAAACAGTGGCTTCCGCACGCATGCGCGGGAGTGATGTCATCACGGCTACGCACACTCAAACAGCCGGTGTCCACAAACCTGGAAGGAAGACTGAGTGAAGATGGAACCACCTTTAACGATGACAGCGCGCTGCTGGAAGGGTTCGTTTTCAAGTAAGTTTCACACAATGTGCTAGTATGCGATGCATACTAGCACATTATGACATTGCCTTTCAGGTTTGAAAAAACAAAAAACACCCAGTGGTTTACTACCGCTTTAATACAACAGGCTCTGAGGAAACTTATAGCTGTGTGAATGAGCCCCAATACAGCGGGCTCTGAGGAAATGTGTGACCCATGCTACAGTAGGCACTGAGGAAACATACAGCCATGTGAATAAACCTCAAGACAGCGGGCTCTGAGGAAATGTAGACCCCTGTGAATGAGCCTCAATATGGGGGGCTCTGAGGAAATGTACAGCCATTTGAATGAGCCTTAATACAGCGGGCTCTATGGAAATGTACAGCTGTGTGAATGAGCCTCAAAACAGCGGTCTTGAGGAAATGTACAGTCGTGCGAATGAGCCTCAAAACGGCGGGCTTTGAGGAAATGTACAACCCATGTAAAAGAGTTCCACTACAGCAGGCTATAAGGAAACATACAGCCGTGTGAATAAGCCTCAATACAGCGGGCTCTGATGAAATGTAGAGCCATGTGAATGAGTCTCAATTCAGTGGGCTCTAAGAATATGTAGAGCCGTGTGAATGAGCTTCAATACGCCGGGCTCTGAGGAAATGTACAACCCTGTAAATGAGCCTCAATACGGTTGTCTCTGAGGAAATGTACAATCATGTGAATGAGCCTCAATATGGTGGGCTCTGAGGAAATGTTGAGCCATGTGAATAAGCCGTTTGAATGAGCCTTAATACAGCTGGCTTTAAGGAAATGTACAGCCGTGTGAATGAGCCTCAATATGGCAGGCTCTGAGAAGACGTACAGCCGTGTAAATGAGCCTCAATACGGCAGGCTCCGAGGAAATGTGCAGCCGTGTGAATGAGCCTCAATACGGTGGGCTCTGAGGAAATGTATAACCGTGTGAATGAGCTTCAATACCTCAGGTTCAGAGGAAATGTAGAGCCATATGAATGAGCCTCAAATCGACGGGCTCTGAGGAAGCGTACAGCCGTGTGAATGAGCCTCAATACGTGGGCTCTGAGAAAATGTACAACTGTGTGAATGAGCCTCAACATGGCAGGCTCTGAGGAAATGTACAGCCTTGTGAATGAGGCAGCAGCCATGAGAGAATGTGTGAATGAGCTTCAATACAGCGGGCTCTGATGAAATGTACAACAGCGTGAATGAGTCTCAATACGGCAGTCTCTGAGGAAATGTACAGCCGTGTGAATGAGCCTCAATATGGCGATCTCTGAGGAAACATACAGCCGTGTGAATGAGCCTCAATACGGAGGGCTCTGAGGAAACATACAGCCATGTGAATGAGCCTCAATACAGCAGTCTCTGAGGAAACGTACAGCCGTGTGAATGAGCCTCAATACAGCAGTCTCTCAGGAAACGTACAGCCGTGTGAATGAGCCTCAATACGGCAGTCTCTCAGGAAACGTACAGCTGTGTGAATGAGCCTCAATACGGCGGGCTCTGAGGAAACGTACAGCCGTGTGAATGAGCCTCAATACAGCAGTGTCTCAGGAAACGTACAGCCGTGTGAATGAGCCTCAATACAGCAGTCTCTCAGGAAACGTACAGCCGTGTGAATGAGCCTCAATACAGCAGTCTCTCAGGAAACGTACAGCCGTGTGAATGAGCCTCAATATGGTGGGCTCTGAGGAAACGTACAGCCGTGTGAATGAGCCTCAATACGGCGGGCTCTGAGGAAACGTACAGCCGTGTAAATGAGCCACAATATGGCAGGCTTTGAGAAAACGCACAGCAGTGTGAATGTGCCTCATTACGGCAGGCTCTCAGGAAACGTACAGCCATGTGAATGAGCCTCAATACGGCGGGCTCTGAGGAAGCGCACAGCCGTGTGAATGAGCCTCAATATGGTGGGCTCTGAGGAAACGTAAAGCCGTGTGAATGAGCCACAATACGGCGGGCTCTGAGGAAACGTACAGCCGTGTGAATGAGCCACAATACGGCGGGCTCTGAGGAAACGCACAGCCGTATAAATGAGCCTCAATACGGCAGGCTCTCGGGAAACGTACAGCCGTGTGAATGAGCCACAATACGGCGGGCTCTGAGGAAGTGCACAGCCGTGTGAATGAGCCTCAATACGGCCGCCTCTGAGGAAGCGCACAGCCGTGTGAATGAGCCTCAATACGGCGAGCTCTGAGGAAGCGCACAGCCGTGTGAATGAGCCTCAATACGGTGGGCTCTGAGGAAACGTACAGCCGTGTGAATGAGCCACAATACGGCGGGCTCTGAGGAAACGTACAGCCGTGTGAATGAGCCACAATACGGCGGGCTTTGAGAAAACGCACAGCAGTGTGAATGAGGCAGCAGCCATGAGAGAATGTCGCGGAGAATGTGTGTAGCCGAGCGGGAGAATACGTATTATACACGGCTCACAGAATACTTCCAGTCACCCTACAGCGCTCGGGCACAGTTCTGAGCCGCCATTTCCGAGCACTTGAGGGCTGCTTTCCCCGCCTGTGTACACAGCTCTCCGGTGTGGAGATGACAGGAGCCATGGAGCAGCGCTCGGCGCCGTATCCCGGCCTTGTGGGTAGAGCCGGGTGTCTGACAGGACAGACAAACACAAGGAGGTTGGTGGGGAGGAGAGCGGAGACGGCGCGGCTCGGTCACTGGGGCATTTTAATAAGCGGCAAATTTTTGGTAGAGCCGCTCCGATTAGGGCTAAACTGAGAACACTTTAACCCTAGGGAGACACAACAGGGCCCTAATCATACGTTGTACAGAGCCGTGTGTGGCTGGTGTGGAGGAGAGGAGCCGGAGGAGGGCTCACTATATGTGTATGGGAGAGAGCCGACACTGCGCTCCCCTCTGAACAATACACGGAGCGGCCTGGCCTGGAAGTGGCTGCCGTCCTATACACAGACACACGGACAGTCGTGGTGGGGGAGCCGCACACCCCGTGTATAGGGAGACATCACAGGCTTCCTTCCCTTCCTCCTCCGGACACCTGAAGCCTGACATCCCGGGGACGGAAGAGGTGACCGCAGGGAAGGACCGGACACACCGACCATCGTCCCACAGAGGCCCCCCTCGGGAAAAGGTCAGAGGATGGCTGACGTGTCCCATTGCTGTCTATTGATCCCATTGTGTTGTGACACCTCGCTGTGTGTTCGCACACTCCCGGCCGCCACATATCGCTCCTAAACTTCACTCTGCAACTTTGTGTGGGGGAGGGGAGGGCTGTCATCACACTGATCAGAGGTGACAGCGGAGTCCTTGTCCGGGGACAGAGAACGTCCTACTTCCACCAGCCTGTCACAGGGCAGCACGACGTGTGTTCTAGAGAAAAGTTCCTAGTCACGATCAGTAAAACAATTGCGTTTAAATACGTAAAGACGCGTATGCGTACATTATTTGTTTTTTATGATCATTTTTTTCTCATTTGTTTAGACTTCATTTACACACAAAACGTGCATACGTGCGTTTATACACATATGTACGTAAAGCGAATGTTTTTAGATGGAGCGTTTTCTATTTAGTGTTATGGATCTGAAAGCAGCTCATGTTTAGGCATCTGTGCGAATGGCTCAATTGAAAACAGTGCAACTGCATTCAAATCCGTAATTTAAAAAATGCTTTTATATGCGTTTCTTTACAGGTGTGTGAATGAGGCTGGGGCTGGCAGAACAGGGCAGGGACTATACAACTCAGAATGACAGGACAGGCACTATACAACTCAGACTTACAGGACAGACACTATACAGCTCAGACCGACAGGACAGGCACTACACAGCTCAGACTGACAGGACAGGCACTATACAGCTCAGACTGACAGGACAGGTACTATACAGCTCAGACCGACAGGACAGGCACTACACAGCTCAGACCGACAGGACAGGCACTACACAGCTCAGACCGACAGGACAGGCACTATACAGCTCAGACTGACAGGACAGGCACTACACAGCTCAGACCGACAGGACAGGCACTATACAACTCAGACCGACAGGACAGGCACTACACAGCTGAGACTGACAGGACAGGCACTACACAGCTCAGACTGACAGGACAGACACTACACAGCTCAGACCGACAGGACAGACACTACACAGCTCAGACCGACAGGCACTATACAGCTCAGACCGACAGGACAGGCACTATACAGCTCAGACCGACAGGACAGGCACTACACAGCTCAGACCGACAGGACAGGCACTACACAGCTCAGACTGAGGGGACAGACACTATACAGCTCAGACTGACAGGACAGGCACTACACAGCTCAGACTGACAGGACAGGCACTACACAGCTCAGACTGAGGGGACAGACACTATACAGCTCAGACTGACAGGACAGGCACTACACAGCTCAGACTGACAGGACAGGCACTACACAGCTCAGACTGAGGGGACAGACACTATACAGCTCAGACTGACAGGACAGACACTATACAGCTCAGACTGACAGGACAGGCACTACACAGCTCAGACCGACAGGACAGGCACTACACAGCTCAGACCGAGGGGACAGGCACTACACAGCTCAGACTGAGGGGACAGACACTATACAGCTCAGACTGACAGGACAGGCACTACACAGCTCAGACTGACAGGACAGGCACTATACAGCTCAGACCGACAGGACAGGCACTACACAGCTCAGACCGACAGGACAAGCACTACACAGCTCAGACCGACAGGACAAGCACTACACAGCTCAGACCGACAGGACAGACACTATACAGCTCAGACTGACAGGACAGACACTATACAGCTCAGGTTGGCAGGACTGGCATTATACAGCTCAGATTGGCAAGACAGGCACTACCCAGACTGACAGGACAGGCACTATACAGCTCAGACTGACAGGACAGGCACTATACAGCTCAGGTTGGCGGGACTGGCACTATACAGATCAGATTGGCAAGACAGGCACTACCCAGACTGACAGGACAGGCACTATACAGCTCAGACTGACAGGACAGGCACTATACAGCTCAGGTTGGCAGGACATGCACTCTATGGTTTAGGCTGACAGAACAGGCACTATACAACTCAAAATGGCAGGAAAGGACAGGCACAATGCGGCTCACGCTGGCAGGATAGGACAGGCACTATACAGCTCAGGATGGCAGGACAGCAAGACACTATACAGCTCAGACCAGCAAGACAGACACTATACAGCTCAGACCAGCAAGACGGGCACTATACAGCTCAGACCAGCAAGACAGGCACTATACGGCTCAGGCTGGCAGACTTAACAAGCAGAAATCCGGATGGCTGCACTCCTCAGATCCAATAAAAAGCCACCTTTGTTTTATATTACATCCATAAAAGCAGTGCAGTCACTGTGGGGTGAAGAGTGACCTGGTTGAGGCCAGTGGGCATCTACCATGCCTCTCTTTACCCTGCTGTGACTGCACTGCCTTTATGGATGTAATATGAAACAAAGGTGGCTTTTTATTGGATCTGAGGAGTGCAGCCATCCGGATTTGTGTTGGTTCAGTCTGATTCAGTGGTAAACTGGACTGGCACCATCTGGAAGCTGGATTATTCAGTCCCATGGTGCGGGCCAATCTGGAGCAGCAATTTGTATTCATAGATACTATAAGGTTCTGTCAAGTAGCCCAGGACACTTACTGTAAGGTTCTGTCTGACACCTTAGATGGTTACTGTAAGGCTCAGGCTGGCAGCATAGGATGGTTACTATAAGACTCAGGCTGACTGCCCACAACAGTTACTATAAGACCCAAGCTGGCAGTCCAGGATAGTTACTATAAAGCTCAGGCTGGCAGCCCGGGATGGTTACTATACGTCTTTGGATAGTCGCCCAGGATGGTTATTATAAGGCTCAGACTGGCAGCCCGAGGTGGTTCCTATACATCTTTGGATGGCATCCCAGGATGAGGCTCAGGCTGGCAGTGCAGGACAATTACTGTAAGACTCGGGCTTGCATGCCAGGGTTACTATATAGCTCAGTCTGGCAGCAGGAGGCAGGGAATATAGAACTCAGGCTGTCAGCCCAGCTACTACAAGGGGCAGTTTGGCAACACCGTTTAAGACTAATGTCACACTAGCAATCCTGTTAAAGCTGCATCAAGTTGCTTTTGCATTTCTATTGACTTGTTTCAGGTAGAAGCAGTTCTGACATAAACAAAAGCCTGTCAACACAGGCCATAAATCCCAGGCAAGCAGCCTTGGATGGGTATTACAAGGCTCAGTCTGTCAGGGAATGACAGGTACTACAGGGCCCAAGCTTGCTGGACAATCATTTTATAGTTCAGGCTAGCAGCTCAGGACAGTTGTATAAGGCTCAGCCTGGAAGGACAGGTATTATAAAACCCAAATGAACTTTCAGTTTTAAACAGCTAAATATATTTCAGGTGCATCAAGATAATGAGTTCAATGTCCTACAGTTTTTCTGTAGAAAGCAAACACAGAAACTGAGTAGAAAAGCTTATCAACTGCATGATTTAGAGAAGGACCCTTAGGCTCCATTCACACCTAGGCGACTTAAATCGTGGGTGGAATGGCCACAATTCTGCCCGCGACTCCAAATTGCAGCAAAACGTGGGGCGCGTTTGCGATGCCATTTCTTCTTAATGGCACCCTAATCGCGGTAAGATCGCAAAGCTTGTCGCTCAAAAAAGGAGTAGAAACATTTTTTGGGGATAATATCAAGCTTTGCTGTGATTGCAGTGCAATTTATCACATGGCAAAAATCGCACCACAAGAAGTAATGGCATCACAAATCGTGACAATTCCGCCTGCGATTCGAATAGCCTAGGTGTGAATGGAGCCTTACTCTCATTGTGGAAGCTGTGGCCTCTCTGAAGAACTCTGACATGCCCTTTGCCAACTCAGACCTATAGCTTTGTAATTCGCAAAGTAAATATCTCCTACCACTGATTGGAGAGCTCTATCTCTCAGTAAGGGAAGGGCCATCCACTTTCACACAACACTGCTCCACGCTAGAGCACCTTTTGTATAACATGCTGGCAGTGGACAGGCTTTTCTACTCATACTGTGGCTGTTTTTTTTTTTAATGTAAGTTATTGCACACTTTTTTATTTTAGGGGCCCGCAATGTATTTGACTGATGACAAGTCACACCGGTGTGAACGAGGGCTAAATACTGAAATCTGCACTTAAGCCCCCATTCACACCGGTGTGATTTGTCATGCGATTTGACAGTTCCAAATTACATGACAAGTCGCACCCTATTGTTGGCAATGCAACTGTTCAAATTTGTGCCACTCAGACTGTGGTGCCGCACCGATTTGAAAAGAAGTTTCCTGCACTATTTTTTGCGATTTCAGGTGCGACTTGCGTAGACATTTATGCATGAAGTGGCACAGATGTCAGCCAATAGCACCTGAAGTGGCGCTGACCTGTTACTTCGAAATTGTGCTACTTCAAGTGATTTCAGAGACATCTGTGCGGGTTTCTGCACAGATGTCAATGTAAATCGCACCCTGAAATCGCCAAAAGTAGTACAGAGACTACTTTTGGTAATCATTGCGGCGCTGTAAATGCGCCATCGCACTGATTAGGACGGTGCCATTTCCAAATCGCAACAATGTCAAACAGGGCTTATCTGCATTAAATTCGCCTCAGAACCTGGGTAATTCATGTGTTCAGGTTTAAAGGGATGTGGTGACAACCCTAGGTGCGACGCCGACTTTGCAGCCCACCGATTTCCAAAAGTAGTTACTGCACTACTTTCGGTGACTTCAGGGGCGGTTTCAACAGACATCTGAGCATGCGTTTCAAATCGCCCCCAACACGCACTGAAATACGGGTTTGAAATTGTGTGAGTTCAGCTGAACTCGCACGATTTCAAACCCGCATTCAGTGTGAAGGTACCCTCAGGCTGGGTTCTACAAAAGTAGAACATGTTTTATTTTTTCTGTACGGAACGTGGCACCATGCAGTTTCCCGCACCTAAAAATGCATGTTTTCCAGTGGGGGGGGTGCCGCTATTTAAGGCCCGTACACACGATGGGAAAGCCGGAGGTAAAATTTCATCCGAACGAACGATCTGCTGATTTTTGGATCGTTAGTATGGTGCTTTCAACAGCCAATTCCCATTTTTCGTACGACAAATGCTGGATGTGCAGACTATAACATTTTTGTCGGATGTGAACACAACGTCCGATGTTCGTTTAAAGCCTCGTACACACGCTTAGATTTTTGGACGACCGAACGTCCTTGTTTGTTACAATCTGTTTCTGAACATGCGTAGTCTTGCTCTTACGATTTTTTTCACACGAAAACTATACTAATGAAATGAAAATTGGACATTGGGGGTTATTTACGAAAGGCAAGTGCATTGGAAGTGCAGTCGCTGTAGATCCGAGGGGGACATGCAAGGAAAATAAAAAACAGCATTTTAGCTTGTACATGATTGATAGATAAAATCAGCAGAGCTTCCCCTCATTTCAGATCTACCCCTCAGATTTAGAGCGACTTCAGGTGTACTTGTAGTGCAAAGTGGATTTACCGTTCATAAATAACCCCCAATGTTCACATCAGACAAAAATGTTATGGTCTGCACATCCAGCTTTTGTTTTGATGAAAAAGCAAAATCAGCTGTGAAAAGCATCGTACTGACAATCCGAAAACCGGCAGACAGCTCGTCGTACAAATTTTTCCATCCGATTTTCGTATCGTGTTTACGGCCCTTAATTAGTACGGTTTTCGTCCAAAAAAAAAAAATCTGAAGAACAAGACTACACATGCTCAGAAACGAAAGAATACATAGAAAACTATTCAACATATTATATGACTTCTGACGTTGAATTCTGTCGTACGAGAATTTTCGTATGGTGAGTGACCTCATCACTTTTGACATTAGACTAACATGCCGCAAAAAAACGGTCGTCCAAAAATCTGATTGTGTGTAGAAGGCGATATTACAGAGCTGCCATTGGTTGAGGAGGTCCGATGTTAGCGGCTCCGCTATACGCCGTCTAATGAGCGGTAAGTGATTAATGGCAGATGAATGAGAGGCGATGGCGGTAATTCTCCGGAGAAGGTACGCCGATCTCCTATATAGACACGTGTGAAGGGCAGGCTCTGATGCAATCGGGGGATTAGAATGCCGCCGGAGCCGCCTGGTGACGGAGATAAGCGGCCTGTACGCGGAGGGTGGCCGGAGATGACAGCATTGTCACCGATCGATTGGCACGCACGCCGCATTAACCCTTCCCCCTCCCCCTCCAGAGACGTGTGGGGCATGATGATTGCCCATCAGAGGCCGGTCACGCCGGGGTTAATGTGGGCAGGAAGTCCCGGGCTTGGGTTGGTCGGGTGGGTGCGGCGATCACAGCGCCTGTCACAAATAGGTGACTGAGAGTTAATTAGGAAGTATTCTCCGGATCAATGACTCGCACAGCCCATTAGCTATTCTGCTGCCTAATTGCACGATTGCACTGCCATCTCCACAGCGAAGCCGTGCAATCAGCAGCTGGGGATTAGGGGCTGGGAAGATTACAGGGCGTTTAACCCCTTGTGAGCCCGGCCAGGGGGGAGGGGATGGCGTCATCGCACCAAGGGGATAATGTGATTTCCAACGTGCTTCGCCAGTCACGACCTTTTCGTCAACCGCGCCGGAGCCGGATGAGGTGGCGGCGGCGTGCTCAATAAAGGCTTTTATTGGAAGGCATTCATTTTTATATTCCGAAACGCATTCCGGATGAGTGTTTCTGGGGATAGCGAAGGCGGATCGGTGTATTCCATCCGAGAAAACGACTTGGGGGGTTATTTACGAAAGGGAAAATCCATTTTACACTGCAAGTGCACTTGGAAGTGCAATCGCTGTAAAAATGAGGGGAAGCTCTGCTCATTTTATCATCCAATCATGTTCAAGCTAAAATGCAGTTTTTTTATTTTCCTTGGATGTCCCCCTCAGATCTACAGCGACTGCACTTCCACGTAGAGCTGCCACCTCATCCCTTTAAACCTGAACACATATTGATTACACAAGTTCTGTGGCTGATTGAGGTGGTAATTTATCTCACTTGGTGCCTTATCTGCATGTAATTAGTCTCAGAACTTGTGTAATTCATATGTGTTCAGGTTTAAAGGGATGAGGTGGCAGCCCTACTTCCA
Organism: Lithobates clamitans; assembly: GCA_037952925.1. Taxonomy (NCBI): domain Eukaryota; kingdom Metazoa; phylum Chordata; class Amphibia; order Anura; family Ranidae; genus Lithobates; species Lithobates clamitans. Next base: position 75,794 of record JBBGZY010001669.1, on the reverse strand, counting down.
CGTGCAGTGCAAAGTGGATTTGCCTTTCGTAAATAACCCCCATGGAATCACTGAAATCTCATACAAGCTCCATACACACTATTAGATTTTCTGCAGATATTTGTCAAAACCATGTAGTGCAAGGGCCCTGCCTGATTGCATACAAATTGAAACTCTCGAAGACCCCTTTCACACTGGGGCATTTTTCAGGCGCTTTAGCATTAAAAAAAAGCACCTGAAAGAAGCCACATCTGCAATCCCAATGTGAAAGCCCGAGCTCTTCCACACTGCCAGCGTCCGAAAAACGCTGGTAAAGCGCCGCTTAAGACCCATTTCACACTGGGGCGTTATTTAGGCGCTGGCAGTGTGAAAGGGCTCGGGCCATCGGCGCACCCAGCCCGGTGGCAAAAACACAAAGGGGTGCAAAGAAGCTGCTTGCAGGACTTTTTTTTGACACCCTGCCAGTGCAGCGCCCCAGTGTGCAAGCACTCAGGCTTTAACACTGAGATTGCAGTTGAGCCTTCTTTCAGGTGCTTTTTTTAACGCTAAAGCGCTTGAAAAACGCCCCAGTGTGAAAGGGGTCTCAGTCTGAAAGCACTCAGGCTTTCACATTGAGATTGCAGATGAGGCTTCTGTCAGGCGCTTTACAGGCACTTTTTTTTAACGCTAAAGCGCCTGAAAAACGCCCCAGCGTGAAAGGGGTCTTAAGGTTTGACCTCATGTTATATGGTTTTGGTAGATCTGAAGACAAAAATCTGCAGAAAATCTAATGGTGTGTATGGGGCCTTAGGCAGGGTTCACATATGAGCACGCAACGGCTCACAGCAGAAGTCCGTGGCGTCCTTGTCCAGCGTTTCATGTCCAAATTTTTGGCTGAATTTGGATCTGAAACGAACCAAATCGCACTGGAGCCGCTGCGGAGATATGTGAACCAGCTCCATAGAGAGCCGGTCGCAATCTCCTGCTATTGCGAATTGGATGCGGGGGAACTCAGCCTTAACGTGATCATTTAAATGTGCAGCTTTCATTAATCGAATTGGTGGTCCGGGATTGACAAAGACTCAACAGGTCAAAGCGCAGTACCCCAAGGGGCGAGCGTGTTTTGTATATTTGCTTTTGTGATGGGTTTTAGCATGATGTTTTCTAAGCAGCGTAGCTGCAAAGCATTCCAACCTATTAACGGCCAATTAATTCTTTGGCAATAAACCAAGTCCAAAGTACAAATGGTTAGGTCAGGCGATACGATATTTACAGCTTACATTCGAGCAAAAGTCAGCCCCGTTGTAACCACCGTCAACTTCAAGAGAGGCCCATCCATGTGATGATTATTATTATTTTACAGGACTTGTACAGCTCCAACAGTTTGCACAGTGCTTTACAATATAAAGGGAGACATTACAAGGGGAATCAGGACACTGCGCATTAGAGCTTGCAATCTGGCCACTTCAATACAGGGCACTTTTTCCCCCTTCCTGCCCAGGCCAATTTTCAGCTTTCAGCGCTGTCACACTTTAAATGACAATTGCAATCATGCAACACTGTACCCTAATAAAATTTTTATCATTTTTTTTGAGATAGAGCATTCTTTTGGTGGTATTTAAAGTTCCACCCAAAAGTGAAATCTCCGCTGATCTGCTTAACACACCCCCCCCCCCCCCGGTGCCATACTTGGCACCTTTCAAGGGGGGGACCGGTACCTATTTTTGACAGGTACCTGTCCCCACTTCCGGGAGACAGCGGCGTAGCGATGTCCCTCGGAAGTTCTGCCCCCCTTCCTCTGCTGCCGGGCCAATTAGAAAGCGCAGCACGATTTGCGCATGTGCAGTAGGGAACTGGCTCTGAAGCCGAAAGGCTTTACTGCCGGATTCCCTTACCATGAATGGCAATGGCAGCACCCAAGCGCTGATCCGAAAATCGGCTGGGGTGCCAACATCGTGGGATCCCTGGACACGTAAGTGTCCTAATATTAAAAGTCAGCAGCTACAGTATTTTCATTTTTAAACATTTTTAAAAAATTTTCGGGGGGGGGGGGGGGCAGAACTCCGCTTAAATCACCATTGCGTTTTTTATTTTTTGTTAAACGAAAAAAAAGATCGAAAATTTTGAAAAAGTAAAGAAATGTTTTCTTTGTTTCTGTTATAAACTTTGGCAAATAGGTTTTTTTTTTTCACTTATGTGTGCTAAAGAGGCGGCACTGATAAGCTGCACTGATTATTATACAGGATTTGTATAACCGTTTACACAGCACTTTACACTGTAGAAGGAGGACAGCACAATTACAATACAGTTCAATACAAAGGGAATAGGAGGGCCTTGCTCACGGAGCTTACAATCGATAGGATTATTAACCCCGCTCACACCAGCGTGAATTGCCATGGGATTTGCAGTTTCAAATCGCATGACAAGTCGCATCCTATTGTTGGCAAGGGAACTGTTCAAATCAGTGTGACTCAGACTTTGCGGTGCCACACCGATTTGAAAAAAGGTTCCTTCACTATTTTTGGCGATTTCAGGTGCGACTTGCATAGAATTCTATGCATGAAGTCGCACAGATGTCAGGCAATCGCACCTGAAATTGCACTGACCTGCGACTTTGAAATCCTGCTACTTCAAGTGAAGTAGTGTGAATGGGGGCTCAGTGTAAATGTGCCCTGACAGCCTTGCCGGTTATCGGCAATGCTTTCCTGACACAGACACAGCGTGTGAAAAAAGGACTTCCGATAACCGGCAAGTCTGTTTACATGCGATCAGCTGTCATTGGACACAGTTGATCACGTGGTAAAGGGCTATTGTAATTGGCCCTTTACTGCGTTCTGTCATCGGCTGTGTCCAACAGATAAAGCTTTCACAAAGCATATCTGGTGCGTGCCCCAGGGGGTGTGCAGGAGGCGGGGTTCTGGGAGTGCGATGACTGCGCTATAGTCGCTTTGGAAGTAGCTTAATTCATTATTATACAGAACTTATATAGTCCAACAGTGCTAGGGTTGGGCCAACGGTTTGCACAGCGCTATACAATATAAAGCAAGACAGTATAGTTACATTACAAGAGGAATAAACTGTCCAAATGCGGTTAGTTTATTATTTTTTTTAATTGTTCATTCATCCTGCGGACTGAAAAAAAAAAACTGATTCTTTCATCCACACAAACAAGGTGAATGAAGGAACCCCCCCACGAGACATGGTATTCTGTAGGGCTGCGCATCTTCACTGGCCTCACGATTCGATTCGATTACGATGATCAAGTCAACGATTCGATTCGATTCCGCGATGCATCACGATGCATCACGATTACAGCGCAAGTCCGCAAGTTCTCATGGTTTTCATCAAAAAAAAATTCAAGTAGTCAGGAGGACTCCACTTTTTTTATTCTATCTGTTCTTAAGAAAAAAAGAGACAGCAGAGGAGCTCCAGGCTCTCTTCCACAATACTAAAGGAGATGGTCAGAGCCTGCGGACATGCTACAGGAGATGATCAGAGACTGCAGACATGCTACAGGAGATGATCAGAGACTGCAGACATGCTACAGGAGATGATCAGAGACTGCAGACATGCTACAGGAGATGATCAGAGACTGCAGACATGCTACAGGAGATGATCAGAGACTGCAGACATGCTACAGGAGATGATCAGAGACTGCAGACATGCTACAGGAGATGATCAGAGACTGCAGACATGCTACAGGAGATGATCAGAGACTGCAGACATGCTACAGGAGATGATCAGAGACTGCAGACATGCTACAGGAGATGATCAGAGACTGCAGACATGCTACAGGAGATGATCAGAGACTGCAGACATGCTACAGGAGATGATCAGAGACTGCAGACATGCTACAGGAGATGATCAGAGACTGCAGACATGCTACAGGAGATGGTAAGAGACTGCGGACATGCTACAGGAGATGGTCAGAGACTGCGGACATGCTACAGGAGATGGTCAGAGACAGCGGACGTGCTACAGGAGATGGTCAGAGACTGCGGACGTGCTACAGGAGATGGTCAGAGACAGCGGACGTGCTACAGGAGATGGTCAGAGACTGCGGACATGCTACAGGAGATGGTCAGAGACAGCAGACATGCTACAGGAGATGGTCAGAGACTGCGGACATGCTACAGGAGATGGTCAGAGACTGCGGACATGGTACAGGAGATGAGCACAGACTGCGGACATGCTACAGGAGATGGTCAGAGACTGCAGACATGCTACAGGAGATAGTCAGAGACTGCAGACATGCTACAGGAGATAGTCAGAGACTGCAGACATGATACAGGAGATAGTCAGAGACTGCAGACATGCTACAGGAGATGGTCAGAGACTGCGGACATGGTACAGGAGATGAGCACAGACTGCGGACATGCTACAGGAGATGGGCACAGACTGCGGCGGACATGGCACAGGAGATGGGCACAGACTGCGGCGGACATGGCACAGGAGATGGGCACAGACTGCGGCGGACATGGCACAGGAGATGGGCACAGACTGCGGCGGACATGGCACAGGAGATGGGCACAGACTGCGGCGGACATGGCACAGGAGATGGGCACAGACTGCGGCGGACATGGCACAGGAGATGGGCACAGACTGCGGCGGACATGGCACAGGAGATGGGCACAGACTGCGGTGGACATGGCACAGGAGATGGGCACAGACTGCGGACAATAATGCAGAGTTGTGGTGTGATGAAGGCACATAGAAGACAATTTATGATATGGACTTGTGTCACAGCGCCCCCTCCCCCTCCCCCTCTGTACTCACATGCTGCTCTGCCGGTGGCAGCCTGTAATGAGCAGGGCGATCTGCCTGCTCACCATCTCCCCCCGATCTCCATTTGTGCGGCCGGTGTTCCGCCGGTTGTCACATCTGAGGTGGGCAGTGAATTCTCCCGGGAGAGCGCTCCGTGCGTAAAGCTGTTATTAGTGTGTATATTGCGGTCATGTGACACTCGGCCGCGCCTCCCTCCTCTCACGTCTCTCCTGATGTCAGCCCCGCCCGCCTCTCTTCTGACCTGATAGCTCCAGTCAGTGGGCGGAGCTGACATCAGGAGAGACTGAGAGGAGGGAGGCGCGGCCAAGTGTCACATGACCGCAATATACACACTAATAACAGCTTTACGGACGGAGCGCTTTCCCGGGAGGGGGCGGGGCCAGAAATCGATTATTCGGGTCGCATGCATCGATGCCGCATCGGGGACACCCGAATCGCGATGCATCGATGCTGCGATTAATTTCAGCAGCCCTAGTATTCTGGCAGTGGCACCCGACCATTATCAGAATACACTGGTAGGTGGCTGTGCTGATTGGCTGCAGCCATTGTTTGATGGAGACTTTTATAATCAACTGTTGTTGAGCAGGGGAGCCCATACTCTGATACATTTTCCATCAGTGCATGGCAGCTTTAGGTGGGCCCTGTTTATGAGAGCTTACAATCTAAAAGGGAGGGGAAATTGGTACAAAATGTAATAACTGTGAGGGGTTGAGCTGATGAAGAAAGAAAAAAATCATTAGGTAGAAATGGGAAAGGCTTCCCTGAAAAGATGAGTTTTCAGAGGTCGCCTAAAGACAGACAGAGTAGGAGATAGCCAGATAGATTGGGGTAGGGAGTCTCAGAGGATGGGAGAGACTCTAGAGAAGTCCTGGAGGTTAGCATGGGAGGAGGTGACAAGGAAACTGGAGAGCAGGAGGCCTTGGGAGGAGCAGAGAGGACAGTTGAGGTGATATTTTGAGACAAGGTTGGTGATGTATCTCGGGGCAGAGTTGTGGATGGCTTTATATGTTGGTGTTTTGAATTCTATTCATTGGGTGAATGGAAGCTTGTAGAGCAGTGGTTCTCAACTCCCATCATTAGGACCCACTAACAGACCAGGTTTTATGTATTACCTTGGGGAGATGCAGACTAGAATACTGCAATCACTGACCAGCAAATGATATCACCTGTGATGTATTTCAGTTATCTTGCAAACCTGGCCTGTTAGTGGGCCCTGAGGACAGGAGATGAGAACCACTCCTGTAGACCAGTGGACATCAACCCTGTCCTCAGGGCCCACTGACAGGCCAGGTTTTATGTATTACCTTGGGGAGATGCAGACTAGAATACTGCAATCACTGAGCAGCAAATGATATCACCTGTGATGTATTTCAGTTATCTTGCAAACCTGGCCTGTTAGTGGGCCCTGAGGACAGGGTTGATGACCACTGCTGTAGAGGGATCAGCAGAGGAGGGGTGGCGGACACCGAGCCATTGTTAAGGCGGATGAATCTGGCAGCAGCATTTATGATCAGTTTGCTCTAGGATAATTGTTCCACTTTCATATTCTACCAGGGGCCGGATCCTCTACAAAGCACATTTTGAAAGGGAGACAAAACAATTTCTAATTTACATGCCAGAGTTCCAAACCGGTTGCATTCAAGGTTAGTTAAAGTGTGTCAACATAGAAATTCACTCAAGATGAGACCCATTGTACGTCACATTCTCTTCATGAAACCATGTCATCTGTTAGATTGGCTATGTATAGCCTGCTTTTCTCCCTACATGGGGGTATACATGGGGATCCCAGAGCAGATTGGCCTCTTAGAAATTCTAGAATACTGACAAATCCCTGCAATGTATCACTTGACTGTCCATGAGAAAAGGAAAAGATCCATGCATTTACCAGGGCATGTTTTTAAAAGAAGTGTGTGGATCATGGGTTTGAACCTATAAATATTCAGATACATATGAGTTCTAGAAAAAGCCTGTGAACCGCTGTGCTTAGAAAAAAATCCACACGTCAAAGAAAAAATTTGCGGCAGGGTTGAGTAGAGCAGTAATAAACTCGCATTGATTCTGCTTGTCCTTGAAATGTTTCCTGGGCTCCGGATTCTGCTTCCATAATCATTGTTATCAATGCTTAAAGGCAACGAAAATAATAAATGCACATCCTTTTGCAGGTTAAAAAAAAAAAAAAAAGGACATTTTTTTTACCCTGCAGCCTGTAAAGCATTGCACCTGCGATCTGCTGATGTGCAATGCCTGGATCCTGCAGACTCTCAGCACGCTGTCTGCCCGTACCTCCCGTATGGGCAGACAGTGCTGCACTGCAGGACTATGAGAGCGGTTGAGTAAAGACAATAGTCCATCCAGTTCAACCTGTGTAGGTGTACGTGTGTCAGTGTCGATAATTATTTCCCATATGTATGTTGTGTTCTTTAAGATGCACGTCCAAAAGTCTTTTAAAAGTATCAATACTCCCCACTGACACCACCAATTGTGGCAGAGAGTTCCACATCCTTATCGCCTTGACAGTAAAACATCCCCTGTGCAGCTTAAACCGCTTCCCCTCCAATCCCATTGTGTGGCCCCGTGTCCTCTTACACTCCCTGAGACTAAATAGTTTTTTTCCTATGCTGGGATCACCATTGAGGTATTTGTAAATCCCTAACATGTTCCCTCTCAACCGTTTCTTCTCCTGCGAGAATAAATTTAGAGCTTGTAGACGTTCCTCGTAATTGAGGTCCTCCAATCCCCTTATTAATTTCATTTCCCCTCTTTAGACTCGCTCCAGCATATCCCATTAAGTCACAGGAAACAGTGAATGAATGACACATGGCCACACTGTTTTTAAATTGTGACAGAGGGTGCAGGCAGATCACAATGTGGGATGGGTTTTGCAGGCAGGTGCTCTTTGGTAACACGTTACTCCCTAAATACAGTGAACTTATGCTTTTTAAATTTTTTTTTTTTCTTTGCCAGTGAAAATTGGGCCATGGCCAAACTAAAGAAATCTAACAGATTTCTCCATCCACACCAACAACACAGGTGGATGATTCTCCCACTATGGGGCATTGTATTCTGACAGATGGTGCCACTGTCTGTCAGAATACCTGAACAGCTCCTGCAGGGCCACCCACATGGCAAATTTTGGCTGATTTATCATGAATCTGGCGACATTTGGTGTGTGTGGCCAACTTTAACCTGATCTCCAGAAAAAGGAAAACTTAAAGCCCAACTTAACTCTCAAGATTTATTACTCTAATGATGCTAGCCTGCATATATAAGCAATTTTTCTTTTGTTTTTTTTGTTTTTTTTTTACCCTACTAGGTGCTACAGTAAGGGTTAAAGGGATTGTAAAGGCAGAAGGCTTTTTTTCTTATCCTAAAAGAGAAGTATGGGTTTGGCTTTTTTCCCATAATCATACTTACCTAGGTGAATGCAGCATTGGTCCAATGGTGCATCTGTCCCCCGCCGCCTCTGCACTGAGAGCCGAGCGATCGAACACCACCGATGGCTCGATTCTCGCAGCTTCCCGAACGGAGAGCTGCTGACTGTCAGACAGCAGCTCTCTTCTCTGCTCCTCCACACTCACTGGTACTCTGAGCTGTGGAGGGGTGGGGAGCCGCCGTCTGTCTCTCAGTGGCTCGCCGAGAGGCTGAGACGGGCATCAGTCCAGGCACCTGGCAGATCCAGACTCTATTGTCATGATGACACGGTGTCTGGACTGATTCCTGTGAGGTCAGCAGAGAGCGGATTTCAGACCACTCTCTGCTGAAAACGGGTCACAGGAGTGCAAGAGGAATTGCACTCCTGTGACCCGTAGGAGAAGCCCCACCAAACGAGCTCAGGCTGGACTTCTCCTTTAATGCATTCTATGCATTATGATAAAAAAAAAGGCCTCCTGTGTGCAGCTCCCCTCCCCCTAACACTGACCTGAGGTCCCTTTCTGTCCAGCGATGTCCACGAGTGTCTCAGCCGTCTGAGATTTTCCCTCCTGATTGGCTGAGACACAGCAGCAGCTCCATTGGCTGCCCACGCTGTCAATCAAAGTCAGCTAGTCAATCAGAAAAGGGGGGGTGGGGCTGGATCGGGGCTCCGTGTCTGAATGGACACAGGGAGCTGTGACTCGGCTCAGGTGCCGCCATAGCAAGCTGCTTGCTATGGGGGCACTCAATAGGAGGGAGGGGCCAGGATCACAGAAGAGGGACCCGAGAAGAGGGGGATCCAGGCTGCTCTGTGCAAATCCACTACACAGAGCAGGTAAGTATAACATGTTTGTTATTTTTATAGAAAAAAACTGAGACCTTACAATCACTGTAAAATACTCTTTGTTGCAGCACTCTGGAGAGAGTCGGACCACAGCTGTATAGAGTACTTGTCTGACACGCCCTCTCTAAACAGTGCACCAATCAGCAGTGTTCCTGCTCCCAAAGAGGCAGTTTTTTTGTGTTGGAGAGCTGCGGCCCATATCTCCAGAGTACTGCGGTACAGGGTATTTCAACCATTGCTGCAGCACTCAGTAGTGTAAGAAAGCGTAACATAATTGCTGCAATACAATAATAAATCTTAAAGGTTTAATTGGGCTTTAGGGAATGGCCATGAGTGAGGGGGAGGCTATAAGCGATCATTTGGGCTAGGTTCTCACTTAGCGGCTGAGCTGCAATGCATTAAAACACATGTTTTTTCGCACGTTATGGTCCCCTGGGTAGACCGATCGGAAGTGGACACAGACCTGTCAGCTCAGCAGGGGATCAGCGGACGAATCCCCTGCTGAGAAAAACCCGATCCGGCCCGTGTAAAAGGGGCTTTACATGTGCCATGTTAGGCAGCCCATTCAAAATTAATGGGCTGGTGTGGACCTCAGGAGCCCAGAAATTTAGATCTGTACCTTTAATGATAGCGCACCACACCTCCATCAGCAAGTTACATTTTGGGTGATCTTAGGAATGAATGGCACTACATGGTACCATTGCAGGTAGCGTGCGGCCGGTGTCGCCTGTTGTGGGAACATGTGATTTTCTGCAACGCATAATTGTAAATGGAGCCTTAATAGGGAAAATTAGGCCATGTGTGATCAGACTTAAGTAGACGTGTGAAGTTTACAACTGCTAATATAATTCTTAAGTGAGTATAAGCGGAAACCCTGGGGATATGTAAATGCCAGCATTCTGCATCTCACTATTGGCCATGGACTATGTGGTCATCCTCAATGACAAACAGCAAGGCATGGATGGTAAGAAGGAAACAGTTCAAAATGTCGACTTCCTAGCTGAAGCTGTTATTTCAGATAACATTTGGGTGGAAAAGTCGATATCTTCCCACACCTAAGCTAATAATTAGCCAAGTAAATGTACGGCTATGTGCTTTCGGATGTGGTAAGATAGCCTTTCCTGAGCTCCTTTGCCAAAAACTTGGTGGAGAAAAGATAGGAGTAAAAGTCCTTTGTGGTGTCCTATTCGCTGCACACTCAGCCTGTCACAAATAGACATCGGGAAAAGCACAGCATGTGGCTGATATTCTCCTGGTTTTCCGAAGTGCGTTTATGACAGACTGCATGTGTATATGAATAATAGTTCTCTGTGCTGTACAAAGCTCTACAGCCCTCTCCCATCTCTTACCCATTTTTAACCAAAACACAACTGAAATAAGCAAAGAGGGCCTGTGTGCTCCGGGCTGGAATGGCCTTTGGCTGCATGCTCACAACTGGTTTTATGCCCCGTATCTACAGAGACTTGAAATGATATATGTGGAATGCATTTTTTGCATGTGTTTTTAATGCATTTTGTAATCCATGGTGATGTGCTCAGTGTAGCATATACTGTAATTTTTTTGTGCTACGCCATATAAAAAGGAACAGATCGTTTTGTACAAATAGCTCAGCAGGCTTTTAGAACACGTAAATGGAAGACATAAAAAAACAGTGCAGCCCCAACGGACACACAGCCACGTGAACTCGTATATTTCAAACAAGCAAATGTTTGTGTCTTTTATTAAAAAAAAAAAAAATGCAAATAAAATGCAAACACAAAATATCTGTGTGCACAACCCCTGTGTTAGGCCTTGTATATATGGTCAGTGCACCCTGTGTTCATGATTTGAAGTCTGCTCTGTTAGCTTCCCATTGTTCATTCTCCAGAGGGGGGTCCGTAAGAAAAAAAAAAAACTGGTGCCACAGTGTTAGTGCCTGGCAGACTCCATTCTTTCTAATAGGAAGCAGTGCACAGCGACGCGGCTGCTTTTCTCAGCGTGCATTTATATTGAACCAATCCACATAATAACCCTTTTGGTCCCGGACCCAGGGGTGTGCTCTGTGGGCATAAGCTATGCAAACCTAGCAACCTTTATTGATAACTGTGGGCATGGGACCTTAAGATGCTCATAAACATTAAATGGTCTCGGCGTCCGGCTGTTTGTGGCCAGAGCGGGCAGCAATCTTGTGTCTATGAGGCATCTGTAGACATGCCCGCCAAGGCTTATCAGATTAAACAGGTTAAAAACTCAACTTTGCACCCCCCCCTCCCCCAGTAAAAAGAGGCTCTGTAGCAGGCTTGACACACTCAACATGGGCTTAACTGACTGGGACTTAATATGTGGATGTATAGCCATTTTTTTTTCAGATTGGAATAGAGTAAGGAAAGAGTAAAACCCCATTGATTTATTTTTTTCTGTCTATGTTTCATTGAGGAAAAAGTAAGAAGAAATCTATGCAAAGTGAGGAAAATCTCTACCTTAGACCAGGGCTCAAAATTTCAAGTCCTGAGCCGCTAGCCAGGCCTTAAGAGTTCCTCGCAACCAGTTGCCTCACCCATCCCCTACCCTGCACTGCCCCTAAACACTCCCTCGTAAATTATCTTGTGAAATGACACTGTTAAATGTTTTATGTAGAATTAGGTTCCAAAAATAAATATTAACAACAACTTTAACAATATTAACATAAAGCATATCAGTATCCATCAGTGCAACCTATCAGTGCTCATCAGTGCAGTTAGTGCCCATCAGTGCTGCCTCATCAGTGCCTATCAGTACAGTCCCATAAGTGCAGTTTATCACTGCCCATCAGTACATTCCCATCAATGCACATCAGTGCAGCATATCAGCGCTGCCTCATGAGTGCCCATCAGTGCCGCCTCATCAGTGGCCATTAGTTTGACCTCATCAGTGCCCATCAGTGCAGCCTATCTATTCTGCCTTATCAGTGCAGCCCCATCAGTGCAGCTTAAGAGTGCTGCCTCATTTGTGGCCATCAGTGCAGCCTAATAGTGCCCATCAGTGTAGCATATCAGTGCTGCCTTATCATTGCAGCCCCATCAGGGCAGCTTACCAGTTCCGCCTTATCAGTGGCCATCAGTGCAGCCTCATTAGTGCCCATCAGTGCAGTTTATCAGTACCCATCATTGCCGCCTCATCAGTTCAGCCTATTAGTGCCCATCAGTGCTGCCTTATCAGTACAGCCCCTATCAGTGGAGCTTATCAGTTCTACCTCATCAGTGCAGCCTATCATTGGCCACCAGTGCAGCCTATCATTGGCCACCAGTGCAGCCTATCATTGGCCATCAGTGCAGCCTATCATTGGCCATCAGTGCAGCCTATCATTGGCCATCAGTGCAGCCTATCATGTCACAGCAGGAGATTCCTGCTCTGTGTGATCCGGCCGCTAGACCCTCCCGACAGTTTCCGGCTGTTTGCTTCATGCAGAAGCTATGTGGCCTTTTTTACCGGACATCAGAGTGGGGGGGGGGGGGGGCTGGGGGAGCCCCCCTCTGGGTCCCTCTTATGGCCGCACCAAAGCAAACAGCCAGGAAACTGTCAGCCCAGTCCACCCTTTCTTCACACTCGCCCTCCACTAATTTCCACGAGCAGGCGAGTGGAAATTTTGAGGTCTGCCTAAGACAGTTGCCACTGGAACAGGTTGAAGATTAAAGTCAGCCATAGGCGGATCGAATGGTTTTGCACAGAGCAGCCCTGATCCTCTTCTTTTTTGGTCCTCCGCAGGAGCTCTCTGCTGGGTGCTCCAAATAGCAAGCCTCTTGCTATGGGGGGGGGGCACTCGAGCAGGCTCACTCCACAGCCACCCTCCTGTGAATGGACATGAGGAGAGACAATAAGATGGACAATGAGGTGAATTGTCAATGAGGAAAGAGACCTGGAAGAGCCGCTGCTCTCATGCACATTGCTGGATCGAGATCGGGCTCAGGTAAGTATAAGGCTGGGGGAGCTGCACCCAGAAGGTTTTTTAGCTTAATGCACAGAATGCATTCAGCTACAAAAACCTTCTGCCTTTAGAACCATGTTAAATAGATTTTATACAGTACAGACCCTTTAAAAGACATTTCTCATCTTCTCATCCTCCCCAAATTAACAGACCGTTTGGACATTTTAGGAACAGTTTAATACCTTTTTTGCTGTTCTGTTCTCCACTTGTCAATTCCTTGCCTATGTAAGGATGACGTAGGGTTCTACCTGCTGCCTTCAGGAATGTCCATGTCACAAATCCCAAGAGCCAGTTTTAGTAATGGGGCTCATGCATGCGCAGACATTGAGCAAATATTTGCCAAATCCCACATACTGTACCTCACCCAGTGCCATGATAGCGCACGTGCGGTGCTGCTGGTCTCTTCCAAGTATTAGGGACCTGGGAGAAACCTGTGACATGTTTTCACCTGTGTAAGATAGTTCAAGATGGTGGCACAAGAGCAGAGCCAATACTAGAACGGCTGCAAAGAGGACAGCACCAAGCTTTATGGGCTAGTAAGGCCCTGTTCACACCTGAGCGTAATGGAAGTTGTGGGCAGAATGCGATTCTGCCTGCAATTCCAGAATTGCAACAAAACGTGCAACGTGCTTGCTGTGGCATTATTTCTTAACAGTACCCAAAATGCGGTGCGACTTTTGCCGCGATTGGTGTGTAATAAACTGCACAAAAATTGCGACAAAACGCGCAATGACAAAACGCGCCTGGCTTAGTGCCAAAATGTGTGACATGAGCTTCTATGGCGCATTTTTGGAGTGCAGGAAGGCCCATTTAAAATGAGTGGTGCCACTCAAAAAACGCTAAAAAAAAACCAAAACACAACATGGCAGCGATGCTCAGGTGTGAACGTAGGTTTTTCTTTATTACCATACAGGCACAGTTATTAGGCCTCTTGCACAAGATACTCCTGTTTGAACATCTACTTTTTCATACTTTTTTTTTTTTGTATGTATTTTCACGTATGTGCTTTTGCAAAAACATTTTCTTGTGTTCTCGTACTGCACAATATGTAAATGGATATTTGCGCACATGAGGCGTAAATTACTGACCAAAAAAGCTTATTTTTCTAGTTTGTTTTTTTTTTTTTACTGAAGAATGCACGGCCCTTGTTCTACGCGCATGTGTGCACAGGCACACTACAATTAATGGGCTGTGTTTTAGCTCAGTGAAAAAAAAAAAGAAGCTGTACTGAGCTTTTTTAATCTGCAGTGTGCAAGAGGCCTAAGGCCCCATGTACACTGCTGCTGCTAAACGGACGTTCAGAGGCAGAGGACACTTTTTTTCAGCTGCCCCTGAACTCATTCAATGTTATCCTATGTGTACATGTACACAGGTTCGTTTACTGTCGTTTTTAGGCAGTAGCGTTTATAGGCCTTTTTTTTTTTTTTTTAAGGCAAAAAAATGAGTTCAGACGCCGAAGTTTCAGACGCCAAATGCTTCTAAACCCGCGTTTAGCCTCCTTTCGTTTAGGCGTTTTTTGTTTTTGGCCATTTAAAAAAAAAGAAATAAAAAAATAAAAAATATATATATATATATATATATATATATATATATATATATATATATATATATATATATATATATATATGTGTGTATATATACTTTTTTTTTTTTTTTAGAAACTCTTCTAAACGCAAATGTGGCAAAAAGCCGCTAAGTGCGGCATGTAAACGCGACAAAACGGACATTTTAAATGTGGGTTACTATCTGTCAAGTTTAATCATTCAGGAGAGGTTGTAAAAACGTCCCGTGTACATGAAGTCTTAGAGAGACGAATTTCAATTAGAGGGTTAGTTCACCTTTACCAAAAACTGCCTATGCAGGTAAGGGGTGTCTTTAGGTAAAAACAAATTGTGCAGCTCTGACCTAAGGCCCCTTTCACACATAATAGCCTTAGGCCTCACGCACACTGGACGTTTTTGGACTTTTTTACAGCTGCTGCTTTTGGCTTCAGATGTTTTTTTTTTTTCTACCGCCAATAAACTCTCCACCATGTTATCCTATGTGTCCATGCACACATAGACTGTTATCAGCAGTTTTTGGCTGTAAAAAAACCCCAAAACTAGTGGGTTCTGAGAGGAGTTTTACAGCTGTAAAAAAGCTGATAAACGCTCAAATGCAGCTCATCTGCGTTTTTTTTTTTTTTAACCGTTTTTGATCCCATTAAAAAAAAATAAAAAAAAAGCTAAAAAACACCATTGCAAAAACGCTTAAAGTTGAAAAACTCACTGCGGAGCTACTGGCGTTATTATAACGTTATTATGATGTCTAGTGTGCATGAGGCCTAAAGTTGAATAATGCCCTTGCTATAAGTATAGACCATTTACATACCTCATGAAGCCTGACAGGAATACTCAAAGGACATCACCAGGATGTTGCTAAGGCCCCATTCACACCTGAGCGTAGCGTTTTCAGGCAGAAAGTCACGTGATTTTGTACAGGTCAAAAGGTCACCAATGTAAAAAGCAGAAAAACGCTCAAATCTGCCTAAAAAAAAAAAGTTCCAGAACTTATTTGAGCTTCTGGCTTCGGGCGTTTTGGAGTGGAGATGAGAACCATCTCCATAGAGAATAATAGATTTTTTTCCCCTCCAGCGTTTTGTAGCTTGAGGCTTCAGGCTATAAAATGCTCCGGTGTGAATGGGGCCTAAGTGAGGTCTAGTCATTACTGCTCACCTCCACCATCACAGGAGTGCGCTCTGAAATGCTGAGCTCACAGCTACTACATCAGGCATAGCTCCCAACTGTCCCTGATTTGTCCCTCTGTCCCTCATTTGTCCCTCGTTTTGGTCTGATCTATATAGATGTATATAAAATACACTTTTACTCTATCAAAACGGGTTTTCCAGCGCTAAACTTTTCATCTGATTTCTAAATTGCTGCATTTGTAAATTCCAAAAGGAATAGTAGTGGTAAAAAAAAGCACTTGTGGGTTTAACCAATCTTGTTTTTTGTACTATTCCCCTTTAAGGGGGCGTGGTAGGGGTGTGTCCTATGCCTGCATACTTTTGATGATAGGTGTCCCTCATTCCCATCTCAAAAAGTTGGGAGGTATGAATAGGGGAGAGAAAAGGCATGTTAAGGGGGTTTGAATCAGAGAAAAAGCGCACTCCTGTGATGGTGGAGGTGAGCAGTAATGACTAGGCCTCACTTAGCAACGTCCTGGGAGTATTCCAGTCAGGCTTCAGGAGGTGTGTAAATGGCCTATACTTACAGCAAGGGTATTATTCAACTTTAGTCAGAGCTGCACAGCTAGTTTTTATCTTCACCTGCATAGGCAGTTTTTTTTGTGAAGGTGAACTAACCCTTTAAACTTAAGTAGGGTGAAGTTCCTCTTTAACATTATGATAACAAATGCAACTTATATATAATAAATAATTTATTCCAGAGAAAAAAAAAACACAACATATTGTGAAGTATTGAGCTGCAAAATGACACAAGGAAGCGTCTCTTTTATCAACCAGGGAACAGCTGGGGCCTTGTTCAATTTAAATTCTTAAACCACCAAAGGCTGCAAAGAAGGAGCGAGAGGGCCACATGCGGCCCAAGAAAACACCAGTTTGACACGCCTGCCCCAGGGAATTGTGGGTTAAAAAAGAATAGCCGGGCTTTGACGTGGGTTTTTTTTTTGTGTGTGTATTTGCTGTGCATACACACGAATGCCGCAGGCCTGTTACCCTGAGCACCAGACACCTCAGAGATTAGGAGGCCTGGCTCCCACCACACAAAACTATCTCACATAGCAGCTCACATTCCTTCTTCTGTTTGTTTTCATAACATCTATTTGTATGTAGCTGGAGTGCGTGTATATATACGTATGTGTGTGAGAGACACACACGGAGAGGGAAGATTTATGAACTATTGAGATAATTAAGGCACTTTAAAGGCTCGATTTTATATTAAAGCTAATTGTCTTCCTACTTGCAAGCGAGCCGCCTGAGTCTTGTGCGTGGAAACGTGATCGCGGAGATGAGATCTAAAATGAACGGATATTTTCCAGTAACTTGTGCTAGAGATTTTCCCCATCATTGCAGCGCTGGAGAGGTTAATTGAATGCGGATGTGCAGCGATACAGAAAAGCCGATCGCGTTCCTCTCATGCCTCTTTGTGTGCGCTTCGTTCCTTTGAAGCATCGCGCAGCCACGATCATTTATCTTTAGCGCAGGGCCCTTCATATTTCAGTTTATACATGCACATGTGCCCTTGGACTGACCCCCCCCCCCCCCTAATTTTAAACGCGTTCAGAACACAGAGCAAAAAAAAAAAAAAGTATTATGGTAATAACCTGATTTTACGATTGTACGCCCATACTGGACTTTATTTCATGGCTGAGTATATGACTGGTAACCCATAACAACCAGAGAACAGTGCTCAACAGCTACTTGTAGTCAGATAATCTCTCGAAAAACGTTTATTTTTATCGTTGACATTGCCACTTTTTTGTTTTTAACCATCGATCGAATGACAGAATTGGCTTTGGTACATAAACTTGCTTGTGTCGGCTAATTGCGCACGCTTGTGCATCGGCAGTGCTAATACAAGTTGCGTAAAATACCCGTCTAACATAAAAGGTCTTCTGACGTTCAAACGAAGGCTGATTGCTCATTGGTTGCTATGGATTACTGCACATCCTTGGTCTTTGTGCCATCAACAAAGGCCGTTATGTTAATGAAGTCATGATTGACAGCACAGTGCCTCCTGTCAGTATTTATGTTTTTATAATGATGTTGGGGACGTGTACACACGAATATGTTTTTGAGGATGTCACTGCTCTCCTCATTGTACACAGTAATAATGCAGAACAAAAGATGTATATAGTGTGGGTGGAATGATGCAGGGTCTAATGCCCCTTTACTGCTCTACATAAACCCTGGGCTGGGATGTCAAATCACACCTGGGAGGGAGCGTCAATTCTTCATATATTCCTATGGAGAAGCCACTAGGAGGCCAATGACACCATCATGCTGGTGTCACTGTCACCTTAGTGGGCTGGACATAGGAAAAGGTACAGAATAAACAAGGCAAGTTCATTTCACCACAGCGTCACATCCACATGGGAGGTGATGGGAGAACTTGCTGCCTTGTTTATACTTGCAGCTGGGGGGGGGGGTCATTTAGCCGTATTTTTATGCACCCCCCCCCCCTTTAAACTCCAAAGGCAGCCAGACAAGGTTATTCACATGCTGTGGTCACAATGCTTGGCTTTGCGGATGCTGCAAAAATTATTATCCTTTTGTGTTGGTGGTACTGCCACTGAACATAAGAGTGAATGGGTCATGTTCAGTGGCAGTACCACCAACGCAAAAGAGATATCATTTTTGCAGCAGCCACAAAGTCGAGCATTGGGACCTTGTGGCATAGATTCCACTTGCGGCAGATCTTGTTGCCCCTCTGAAAAGTGATTTGCAGTGGATTGCTTTCCAGAGGCGTTTGACAGGCAGTGTGGAGGCAATATGTTGCCTCTTCAATGACTGTTTTAACCCCATAAAGACTAACTGTGTGCATTCTTGTAGCACTGCAGCCCTGGCCCCTCCTTCCGGTTGAGTGCCCCCACAGCAAGCAGCTTGCTATGGGGGGCACCCAAGCCGAGCTGCAGCTCAATGTATCCATTCAGACACAGAACTGTGGTTTGGTCCCGCCCCCTCCCTCTCCTGATTGGCTAACTGAGTTTGATTGACAGCAGCATGGGCTGCTGTGTTTCAGCCAATCAGGAGGGAAAGTCCCAGAAGACAGAGGCACTCGTGGACATTGCTGGAGAGAGAGAGGCTCAGGTAAGTATTGTGGGGCTGAGGGTGGCTGCTGCACACAGAAGGCTTTTTATCTTAATGCATAAAGATTAAAAAAACTGCCTTTACGACCACTTTAAACCCCAAAAACAAACATTATATTGCAGCTTACAAATTCTTTTTCTTCGGCCGCTAGGGGGGGTTAAAACTGCCCCGCTAGCGGCCGAATAGCGCTGATAAAACAACAGTAAAGCACCGCTAAAACTAGCAGCATTTTACCGTCAACGCCCGCCCACCCGCCCCAGTGTGAAAGCAGCCTGAGGCTGTATGTAAAGTATTATTTAGGTACCCTGACATACCAGGAAATTCAGGGGAAATTCAAGGCAAAATATACATTTTTTAGGGTAATGCTTCGGCACAGTTAACACTTCTAGATGTTTCCTTTAACTTTTTGAGGTCAGTTCGACTTTAGGCTGATCACCTCAGACAGCAATTGTTTTAATTGTTTTACCAGATTTGCCATATGCACTATATTACCAAAAGTATTGGGACACCCTGCCTTTACACACACATGAATTTTAATGGCATCCCAGTCTTAGTCCGTAAGGTTCAATATTGAGTTGGCCCACCCTTTGCAGCTATAACAGATTCAACTCTTCTGGGAAGGCTGTTCACAAGGTTTAAGAGTGAATCTATGGGATTGTTTGATCGTTCTTCCAGACGCACATTTGTGAGGTCAGGCGCTGATGTGGAGGAGAAGGCCTGGCTGACAGTCCCCGCACTAATTCATCCTAAAGGTGTTTTATCGGGTTGAGGTCAGGACTCTGTGCAGGCCAGTCAAGTTCCTCCACCCTGAACTCGCTCATCCATCTCTTTATTGACCTTGCTTTGTACACTGGTCCAAATCATTTGGTGGAGGGGGGATTATGGCGTGAGGTTGTTTTTTTAGGGGATGGTCTTGGCCTCTTAGTTCCAGTGAAGGGAACTCTTAAGGCGTCATCATACGAAGACCTTGTGGGAACAGTTTGGGGATGACCCCTTCTTGTTCCAACATAACAGTGCACAACGCAAGGTCCATAAAGACATGGATGAGGGAGTTTGTGCAGGCCAGTCAAGTTCCTTCACCCCAAAACCCTGACCTCAACCCGATAAAACACCTTTGGGATGAATTAGAGCGGAGACTGCTAGCCAGGCCTTCTCGTCCAACATCAGTGCCTGACCTCACAAATGGACACAAATCTGGAAGAATGGTCAAACATTCCCATAAATACACTCCTAAACCTTGTAGACAGCCTTCCCAGAAGAGTTGAATCTGTTATAGCTACAAAGGGTGGGCCAACTCAGTATTTAACCCTACAGACGAATACTGGGATGCCATTAAAGTTCATGTGCGTGTAAAGGCAGGAGTCCCAATACTTTTGGTAATATAGTTTTTATGTATAACCAATCTGAACGATCCTTTAGTGGGGCCATCCTGTCAAACTTCTGGAAAGAAAAGTGCGTGATGCCTGTATAAATGGGCACATGTGGTCATCATGTAGAAGGATTTTCCATTCTGCCTGAACAATTACATCAGTCTATAAGCAGCCCCGGAACTACAAATCTCAGATTTAAATTCCACAGGCCATGCTGGGCTTAGAGTAAACTTGTCACAAGAGAAATAAATGGCCTGCCATTGCTGATCTTCTTGAAAATGCTGGTTGCCTGGCTAAGGTTGTGGCAGGTAAAGTTGTATACCTTTTCTAGGTCAGGGAGGTTTAGAAGAAAGGATGTCATGACAGCCAGGAAACAAGTATTTTCAGAGGGAAAGGTCATCCATGGCAGCGTTCATGTTTTTCTTGTGACAGGTATCTAATGACAGACATCGGGTGCTTCCTTTTCTTACAGAGCTGCGCAAATTGCTTTTACTTTCGCCTGTCTCCCTGCTGGTACTGCAATGACAAGGGCACACGTCTCCTCGCCAAATCACAGGCGCACACCTCGCTGTTCACACACCCACACTCTCACACTATTACTTCACACCCTTGTCCAGCCTCCGCACCTTGTAACATTTCCGATCTTCGAGCTATCACACCCTGTAATCGTCTCTGACTTGGCCTTGTGAGGCAGCAGCCCCTCCGCCCCATCCTACAGCTCTTATAGAGGAAGATGATTGAAATTCCCGATGATGCCTCGCAGTGCAGACGTCTAATAGAGAGCTTTTTTCATCTCTAAACAGCGGGGCGATTCTGCAAGGACTGCGAGAGCAGAACATTTGGTAACCATTTCTGGGAAGCAGGCATGTTTACAGACAGGAGGAAAGTAGCAATGCACTTCCTAAACTCCATCTCACCACAAGCCAAAGGCAGATGGGGTCACATTTAATATGCAAGGGCAGGAAAGAGAAGGCCTCCTCCTAACAGCATACGCTACCTTAACCCTGTCCTTCCCCATGGAAGAAAGATGGCAAATGAGGTACAGTGTAGAGCAGGGGGTCTCCAAACTGCTGCCCGGGGCCAGATGTGGCCCTTAGCTTGACTTTATCCGGACCTTTCGGCACTATTCATCCCACTGATATGAGGCGCTATTCTGCCAACTGACACCAACAATGGGGCATAATTCCTGCCACTGACACCAACCCCCCAAATACCAAAGATGGTGCACTGTTTATTCCCACTGATGTCAGAAAAAAAATTCTATTCCCGCTGGCTACAGTCTGGCTCCTCTAAAGTCTAAAGCAGGGGGTCTCCAAATTTTCCAAACAAAGGGCCAGTTTACTATCTCTCAGATTTTAGAGGGGCCAGACTGTGGCCAGTAGAAATAGAAAATGTCCTGGCGTTGGTAGGAATGCCTCATTGCTGTTAGTGAGAAGAATAGTGCCCTGTCATTGGTGTCAGTGGGAAAAATAGTGCCCCATCCTTGGTGTCAGTGGGAAGAATAGTGCTCTATCCTTGGTGTCAGTAAGAGGAATAGTGCCCTATTCTTGGTGTCGGTGAGAAGAATGGTGCCCCATCCTTGGATTTAGTGAGCGGAATAGTGCCCTGTCACTTGTGTCTGTGGGAGGAATAGTGCCCCATTGTTAATGTCAGTGGGAGGAATAGTGCCCAATCCTTGGTGTCAGTGAGAGGAATAAATGCCCCATCCTCCGCAATAGTGAGAGTAATAGTGGCCCATCCTTGGTGTCAGTGAGAAGTATGGTGCCCCATCCTTGGATTTAGTGAGAGGAATAGTGCCCTGTCACTTGTGTCTGTGGGAGGAATAGTGCCCCATTGTTAATGTCAGTGGGAGGAATAGTGCCCAATCCTTGGTGTCAGTGAGAGGAATAAATGCCCCATCCTCCACGTTAGTGAGAGTAATAGTGGCCCATCCTTGGTGTCAGTGAGAAGAATGGTGCCCCATCCTTGGATTTAGTGAGAGGAATAGTGCCCTGTCACTTGTGTCTGTGGGAGGAATAGTGCCCCATTGTTAATGTTAGTGGGAGGAATAGTGCCCCATCCTTGGTGTCAGTGAGAGGAATAAATGACCCATCCTCCGCGTTAGTGAGAGTAATAGTGGCCCATCCTTGGTGTCAGTGAGAAGAATAGTGCCCCATCCTTGGTGTCAGTGAGTGAAATAGTGCCCTATCATTGGTGTCAGTGGGAGGACTAGTGCCCCATTGTTAATGTCAGTGGGAGGAATAGTGCCCCAAGAACTGGATAGAGTCAAGCATAGGGCAGCGTCTGGCCCCCAGGCCGCAGTTAGGAGATCACTGGTCTAAAGGACAGTTCGAAGACCCTTAGTGTAAAGCGTCAGTCTACCCAGGTCTATTGTTTCAGTTAAAGGTGGATACCAAATTTTTTGGGTACTTCCTTTAACTGAGTGGTGTTACTGCAAGTTGAGTCCCCAATTTTCTTGCACTGAGGCGCGTTTAGTCTTTTTGTGTTGGATGGACTGCCCAACAACAATATGCCTCAGTGAACAAAAATGTAGGCTTTGCCCTAATAAGGGCCATGTCGGTTGTGCAGGTGTGGGAACTCATAATATGAGATCTTCCTACCATTGCGTCAGAGAGATATGGGAAACTGCAAGTCTACTGATACTTTATTAGCCCAGCATCTATCAAACTAAATACCAGCTCTAAACAATAGCATATATTTAAAATTTCTATATCCAAAATAGTTTATAACAGTGCTTATAGTGAGTCTGTCACTTAAACATCTGCTAGCAGATAGAAAGTGTAGCATCTTTCATTGCACCCGTTTTTTTTATTTGGGTGAGTTTCAGTACTTCTTGGTAGTGACAAAGTTTGCCAGCTCCCTCCTGCCTATCACATATTTCTATTGGAAAATGAGACAGCCCATCATGGTGGAAAGCTAAAAGGAATGGGCAAACTACATGTTGGCAGGTTGCCTACTGTTAGACACCTGGCTACCCTAGTTGGGAGAGAAAGGTTAAGACAGTTACCACACTTTTTCTGAGCTTTGCCTCTCTTCCTGTGCTGTAAATAAAAAGGGGGAGGGCTCTGCCCAGTCTCATTCTGCTACATAGGAAGAGGACACAAATATACCTCCAAAATGTAATCTCCAGCTGCTTATAGAGAGCTGTTTCTGCTAGGGGGCTCCCTCTCTGTGAAACCTTCTGCTGAACACTGCAACCACTACCATGTAGGGGGACTGCTGGGGCCTGCAGTCGGCCCTGAAGAAACCAGCATCATAGACTTTGCTATGTATGAACTCTTCCTGTGCAGGTATGCTAGGGCAGCCAAAGCCTTAGTTAGGGTATATAAGCGGTAAAGACTGTGTGCCTGTTGTGCTGAAGTTTCTGCAGGCCCACTCGCTGAGAGGCTGCATACTGTATTGTCGGTGCCAATAGATTAATTAAAACATTGAAACCTTGCCATACCTAGTCTGAAGTATATAAAGGGGTGTATGAAAGTAACCGGCACTCTATGTATAGACTTTGCAGCCTGGGTAAGTTAAAGTACACTTGGGTATGAAGAGTAAACAGAACATCCCAGCATTCAGGTGTAAGTGGGCCTTCATGGAGGTGCCTTCACTTTATATCTGCTAGCAGTCACTGTGACCTTAGTCACTTTAATACATTTCAGCTGCCGTAGTTAGTTTCCTCCCAGAATGCTCCGCCAACCAAAGAGATCTTTTGTTAAGCTTCTTATAAATGGAGCATTACTTGTAATAACTGTCCATTTCTGTCGTCCTGGGCACACCAGTGGGAGGCCCTAGAGGCTGGGAAATCTCCCTGGAAGTGGAGCTGGAACCGACACTCTTATACATAGCCTGATCTTACACTCTTCTATATAGAAGACCAAAATAGCAAAGTGCCGCATGTGCGCCATTTTCACCATCTGGTAAGGATCAAGCAGGTTCCAAGCCCTAACTACTTGTTTGAAGACAGACAGATACTTCCCCTCCTATCCTTCTTAGGAAGATATCTTCCCATTTATGGCCAGCTTTAGAGCAGAAAATAAAAGTATACCAACTGCCAGCTATTGTGTAAAAAAGATTGGCAATAAAGTCAGCTATGCTTTTGTACAATGCCATGTGGCGACATGTTTAAACAGACAATATATTGAAACTCATTTGCTAATTTACTGAAACAAAATGTAACTTGAGGTTTTTAATGGATTTGTATCAATGTGTATATTGTCTTGTAATATAGTACGTGGCAGTTGTTTTACCTGCCAAAATGATTTGTATTTCTATGAAGTCGGTCATAAGATTTATGCAACCTTACCAGACATGACAGCCAGGTTGGTGGCCTGACTTTACTGTAATGACGGAATGCAGCCTGGTCGCCTCTCCATCTTCATCCTACTCAGTAAGAGAACAACTGCAGACGGATGAGATTATCTCTCTGCTCACTCTCCTCATTTCAGCAAATTCTTTGTTAGCACCCGTTTTGCATATCACCACCCATAGGAAAATCTCTGCAGATGTGACCTGGTCAGTCCTCCTTCTCAATAGGAAGGAAGGAAGAAGTGCACTGCATGAGGTCCACTAAAGCCAGACATACATGGCTCGAATTTCAGCTGAATTAGAAAAATCTGAGCCACGGATGGCCACGTAGGCATCACCCAGCTTTTAATTTTCCACCAGAATGAGCCTAGTAAAAAATTATCGGATGAGCAGTGATGCATCCTATCAGATGCAGTCACTGTTTGGGTATTCAGGCAGCTGCAGGTGCTGTGCTGTCTACCACAGCTGGCAGTGCAGATTCCTCCATCCAAACTGTTTAGCAAGGATGGGGGCAGAACAAGACAAATCTATATGTATATAGCTAGCTTTAGGTCCATCAGCTAAATAGTAAGAAAAACCGTAATGGGTCCTGGACAATGGATGCAACAAGTGTCATCATGGAGGTCGGGCTGCACTGACATTAGTGAGGTGAGCACTGCTCTGTATACTGTACATGACAAGTCTTTAACACAAGAAATAAACGAAAAATCCAGCATTCGGCATCCTGTAAGGCTTACGTGTGAAAAAAGCTTATTTCTGCACTGGGTACAGGGAATAATTAGTAGCCCAGTGGCATTTCCTAGCCTATGTTCAAAGGTTAACTGCTGCAGTTGTTTTCTCTCCATACATTGTAAGATCTTCTCCCAATACAAAGGATTTCAGTGCAGCTTGGCAACATGATAGTTTCTTAGCAGCAGAAAGCTGCTGATGAAATTGTTCCCCCTTTGTAAGTGATGCAGTTTGTTCACAGGTTTAAAATAGGACGTCTTTTTTTTTTTTTAAAGGAAATCTGTTATCTGCCTAAAATTGTTATCCAAAGCCCCCAAGCTAATAATTCAGAAATTTTTTAGCACCCTACAAGGGAAATTTCAATGATACTACTGATGTGAGGAGAAAGGTGATCAATGGAAAGTCTAAAGCTGTCCATACACGTAAAGATTTCTCTCGTTCAGCCTGTTGAGAGATCTATAGATTCCCTTATCCAGGCTACTTTCTCTGCCGGCTACTGTAATCTGACAGCTGGCTGTCAGAATACCCCAACAGTGGCTGCATGCAGTCACTGTTCGGCTTATCATATCCTGCCAGCTCCTCTAATTAATTAATTGCCTGAATTCACAGGAATCAGCTGAAATTGTGTATGGCCATCTTTTGAGTGGTTTCTAAACATTCTGCTTAAAGTGGTTCTAAAGGTTTAAAGTGGTTGTAAAGGCACAACCTTATTTGCCTTCATGCATGAAAGTAAAAAACCTTCTGCGTGCAGCAGCCCCCCAATACTTACCTGAGCCCCCTCTTGATCCAGAGATGTTCACAAGAGCATTGGCTCTCCAGGACTTGCACTCCTGATTGGCTTTGGGCAGCCAGTGAGCCATCCAGGAGATGGAGGGGGGGGGCCGAGCCGCAGCTCCGAGAGTGAATGCACACACAGAGCCGCGGCATGAGAGCGCTCCTGCTTGGATGCCCCCACAGCAAGCTGCTTGGTGTGGGGGCACCTGGCAGGAGGGAGGAGCCAGTAGCACCAGCGTGGGGCCCGAGAAGAGGAGGGTCCGGGCTGCTCTCTGCAAAACCAACTGCACAGAGCAGGTAAGTATAACATGTTTGTTGTTTTAGAAAAAAAAAAAGACATTAATATCGCTTTAAGATTTTTCACCTGTTTGCATTCTATGCATGAAGGTTAAAGCCATCTCTGTGCAGAAGCCCCCTTAATACTTTTTATATATTTGTAATAAAGAATTCAGAATTTTTTGTTGTGAACTTTGAAGGCCCCAGGAAAAGCCTATCGCCCCCCCCCCTCTTCCGCAGCATATGCCCCCTTAATACTTACCTGAGCCCCATTTCAAAGAAAGAGGGGGTGGGGCCAAGCCGTGGCTCTGTGTGTGAATGGACGCATGGAGCAGCGGCTCATGAGTGAGCCTGCTTAGGTGTCCCCATTGCAAGCTGCTTGCTGTGGGGACACTCAGCAGGAGGGAGGGGCCAGTAGCACTGCCGAGTGACCCGAGAAGAGGAGAATCGGGGCTGCTCTGTGCAAAACCATTGTACAGAACAGGTAAGTATGACATGTTTGTTTTTAAAAAAAAAAAATTGCCTTGTAATATCACTTGAAGAAAATGTATACAGTTGTTTTATAATTGCTAAGGACTGTACAGAGTCACGTAGTGCGCACGTGAAACGTGCACTCATTTTTATCATTTATATTCTGGTGGGTATGTAAGTCTAAGCACATGTGGTTTGTTTATTTGTAAGCATTATTCATGTGTGTAACCAGCTGTCCCTGCTGATGGTGGATGAGACCCGTGTAATTCTATGATGGTTCTAAAGCACGATATGCCATTTGATTTTGATTTTTTTTTTCTCCTTTTTTTTTTTTTTTACGGTTTATTGTTTTGTATTGCAGGATTTTTTTCCCCCTGATTTTTCATTTTTTCCCTTCCATATCCTAGCAAGTACGGTTTCCTACCCCAGATGAGTGATGGGATTAGTGCTTTACGTGGCACAAATAGGCCTCTCTTCTCTGCAGTGCATAGAAGCCTCTTCCTGACAATCAGAGCCGTGCAGACTGATTCCTGAGCAATTATGTGGTGCCTGCACAGAATGATTTGTGTAGTCATATTAGAAGCCGGCTTGTTTCCGTGCAATTTTTATCAGGCCAGGGAAAAAAGACTAGATAGATCTGCGCTCTGTAATTATGTCTTAAGCATGTAATTGGCGAAGCACATATTACAATAAACATATCTAGACGTAGCACACACCAAATCTAAACATGGCTGTAATCCTTTTTTTGTGTGTGTTTTTTTTTTTTGTTTTTTTTTCTTATTAAATACTAAAGAGTCAGATTATTTATTTAGGTGTTGTTCGCCAATTTTTGCCAAATATTTTTCACCACTCAGTTATTTTATAAAGCCTTTTTTAATTGCATTATTTGATTTGTAAATTCAATTTTTCACTGCTATTCAATTCTACCTTTTTGTTTTTAAATTGGGATTTCCACTAATAAAAAGGGGGAATTATTTTCCCCAGTGATTTCTGGATGTTTACCAGCCTCTTGCTATAAGATACAGAAGTGAAACAGGCAGAAATGATTCTTTTTATTAAACTATTATAATTGCAGTTTGAGCTGGTATTATAAGAATTCAATTAATAAAGCTATACCATCCTTCAAATATAAAGAAATGGCTAAAAAGGGTTATACTAGGAATAATATTTTAGACTAATATTATATATTATGTATTATTTGACTCATTATATAAGCTCTAGTTAATTATGCTTAAAAGTTTATGTAAGAAAATGATGCTCTACCCACCAAGCACATAATTCCACTCCATTGTTATATAAAAAAAAAAATAGAGAGTTTCTCCTAGCCTGTGTGTTGGTAATTTCCACAAATGTATACAAAAAAACTGTAAAAATGGTGGGTAAATCCCAATGAATGATCCTGTAAAGAAATCTCTTCAACAGACTTCACCTCCTTTTTATCACCTAAGAGGGTTTCCCCCTAAAGCCGACCTTATTTTTTTAGCCTCTGTACCCTACCCCAATGTAAATTGATAATTAACCACTTAAGAACTTTTTTTTACACTTGTTGTTTACGAGTTAAAATCTTTTTTTTTTTTGCTAGAAAATTACTTATAACCCCCAAACATTATATATATTTTTTCTAACACCCTAGAGAATAAAATGGCGGTCGTTGCAATACTTTCTGTCACACTGTATTTGCGCAGCGGTCTTACAACTGCACTTTTTTGGAAAAAATACACATTTTTTTAAATTAAAAAATAGGACAACAGTAAAGTTAGCCCATCTATTTTTTTATATTGTGAAAGATAATGTCACGCTGAGTAAATTGATACCCAACATGTCACGCTTCAAAATTGCGCCCACTCGTGGAATGGCGACAAATGTTTACCCTTAAGAATCTCTATAGGCGATGTTTAAAAATTTCTACAGGTTACCAGTTTTGAGTTACAGAGGAGGTCTAGTGCTAGAATTATTGCTCTCGCTCCAACGATCGCGGCAATACCTCACAGGTGTGGTTTGAACACCATTTTCATATGCGGGTGCTACTCACATATGCGTTCGCTTCTGCGCACGAACTCGTTGGGACGGGGCGCTTTAAAAAATATATATATATATTTTTTCTTATTTTAATTTTTTATTTTGACAGTTTAAAAAAAAAAAAGTGTCACTTTTATTTCTATTACAAGGTTCTTGTGTGTCTTAGTTATTCACTGATCCTGGAAAGAAGGATTCACTCAAAGTAGTGTATACACAGGCATATAAAATGTGCATACAGGGCTCTTAAATCCACTTTCTTGGAGTTAGGATGATTCCAGGTTCCAGGTGAAGGGCAGCCCGTTTGTCGTTCATGAGGTGTGAAGGACATCCACTTCCCTCGGCGCTCCTACTGTGACTGAACCCTTCTATCCCGGATCAGTGAATAACTAAGACACACAAGAACCTGTTCCAAGGTGGCGTCAGCACTAGTGGATATATATCAATTGATATTTACTTTGTGTATCCCCACATCCGGACACATGTGCTAATTCATTGCTGCCGTTCAGCATTAGGGTCCTCGGTCATCCCCTCTGGGGGGGGTCCCCTTGCGGTCACAATTCCCCTGGCAAATATTGAACTCCTGAAGAAGCGACAGTTGAGGCCGCAAAACATGTAGAGCATTTCTTTTAATCTATGAGGATTGTTGGAACAACCAAGAGGCATACATACATCTCAGTGTGGTCATTTTCTTGATACCTTCAGTATTGCCCCACAGGAAGTATATTATTCAGTATATCCTCCTAGGAGAAAAACACTGTGTCCTACCTTTTTATAAATCACTGTTTGTATATGGATGAATTTTATGTGAACTATTAAAATTTGATATTATTTTTATACGTGCCTATAAAGTCCATTATTCCCAACTTTAGTATTTCTAGATTATGTAGGATGTGGCACAATTATACTAAAAGTGTTTGCTTGCCACCTAAGGGCATTGCAATCTATTCAATTTTTTAAAGTGATACTAAACACACACTGTTTAATTTACATTGTCCCTTCTATTTCTGTATATGGATGATGGCACTGTAATTATTTTAATTAAAAAAAACAAACATCTAAGTACCTTTTTCCAAATTGTTATACAGCTGTCACATGACCCAGCTATTTCCCACCCTGTCTGCAGGGAAGCAAAGCAGGAGGAGTTTCTAGTCCTCTGCTGCTGGTCACATGTTAAAAAAAACAGCCTTTGGAATACAGAGTAAAAATAAATAAATAATATCAATAAACTGTTTTAAATTGGCATACAAATATATATTTTAAAATAAATATTTTTTATTTTGTGGAAATAGCATGTTGTGGGCAGATTTCTGCCAGACTGTGTCACACCCCTCCAGCTTGTGTGTTAGAACAACAGGGAGGTGAAACCTCCATTAATCTACAGGTAATATCCCGCCCCCCCCCCCCATTATGTGGTTAGTGGACATGGAGAAGGGAGTAAGTGGGCTGTCATTTACCACTTTGTATACGCCCACATGTGTGACTCTATAGTGACATGCTCAGCATAGAAACTCATAGTGATTGAGTATGAACTGCATTAATACAGCATTTATTGATAGTTTTTTATGATGTGGAGAACTAGTATGACACTAGGTAGGTATTTACCATTCTAACAGATCCCATTTTTTCAGGCTGTAACTGAAAACTTGTGATTGTGAAGGTAATAGGCTTGTGAATGCTGCTTGAAGCTAAGTGAAAGCTTTGGAAATGCACGCAGTGTTCTTCAGACTAGTACGGGCAAGCCCAAGCCTTATGTAAACTAGTCCTAAAGTCAACCATGTACACCAATGCGGCTGTCCTGAGAAAAATTAAAGAGAAACTGTAGTCTGCTCACATAATTTGTAATAAAAACATCTTTGCCATTCTGAAGCTTCCCTCCAACCACTTTGCATATTATTTTATATATACTGTGATACTGTACTTACCAAATATGCTGCAGAAATCTCCCTCCACTGAGTCTGGCTGCATCCATTTTATCTGTGGGCAGCTGAAGCTGCTGCCCGTTCACTTCCTGGATTCACACAGACACATAGAGGCATACCTCCAGCCAGGGCCGTCTTTAATATTGATTGGACCCTGGGCAAAAATTTTCTTGGCCCCCCCCCCCCATATGCAATTTCACTCTCTACCTGCTCTGAGACATACAATAAATAGCAGCTAGACTTAAAATCAGTTTACTGTATCATATCAGGCAGCAATTGCGATTGGTTGCCAGTGGTTACAGCATATCATTACTGCTTGCTAGAGGTTACAGCACACATTACTGCTCACTGATTAGTTGCTAGAAGTTACAGCAAATGATTTCTGCTTGTTAATTGGTTGCTAAAGATTACTGTACAGTATTACTGCGCACTGATTGGTTGCTAGAGGTTACAGCACATCATCTCCTCACTGCAGGGGGGCATGATAAACATATGAATGCTGTCTTTATTTACATATCGAAGCCACTGGCCGCAGCTATTTACTTATGCATGCCGCCGCTATTTACGTAGGGATGCCGGTTATTTACATGTAAACACAGGGTCTGCAGGTAAGTTATCTGTACACAACAATAAGACAGAGCTGGGCAGCATTAGTAGCAGCACTTCACACTGAGATATTGGGACACAGCACAGAACTAAAACTTCAAAAGGACAAGGGAATTTAAACTGGGATAGTTGGCAAGTAGGAGGCAACTGCTTTGGGCCCAACAACAATGACAGGGCCCAGGGCAGCTGCCCCTTTTGCCCTGCCTTAAAG
This sequence comes from Lithobates clamitans, assembly GCA_037952925.1. Taxonomy (NCBI): domain Eukaryota; kingdom Metazoa; phylum Chordata; class Amphibia; order Anura; family Ranidae; genus Lithobates; species Lithobates clamitans. The sequence goes on along the minus strand of JBBGZY010001669.1, from coordinate 44,373 downwards.
ACGGCCCTGCCTCCAGCCCTGCAGGTCTCATTGGCACTCTTATGACTCCCCCTCCCTTCCTGGCAAACTCTCACGAGAGTTAGAGAGAGAGCTGTGCATAATGTCATAACCCTAGGCTAATGACCAGACAAGAAACAGGTAGTGGGCTGTATAAGGTATTTACTGGCAGAAAAAAAATGTTAAAACAACAAGGGCAGAAGATTTAATAGATAGAAAGATGAAAAAATGACTGAAGGTCCGCTTTAAGTTACTTTTAATAAGCAAGGATCTACATATTATTCAGATTGGTAAGGAGATCCGCTTGTCTTGCAGTCACTGTTGGCAAATACCTGCAGCAGTCAGTATAAGGAAGGACTCCATGCAAAACTCATTAATAATGCAAAACGTGAATAAATTATGTAATCTGAATAGCTATCTACCTGTCCCTACTTTTTTTTTTTGTTGTTCAGTGCGGTGTCTTGAAGTGAAAGTTCTGCTCCACAGAGATTTGGGCCTAGCTGTTGTAAACGGTGCAGCTTATTAGTAACCCCCCTGTCCACTTTTGTAGTTATTTAAGGCCTGTACATCTGCTGGAACTAATTAATAATCCTTCATACTGATATTTCTTCAACATAATATTATACATGAAATCTCAAGTGCATAAAACCAGCCATTTTATTCTGACTGGAGTTCTCCCTTAATAACCCAAGCTTTAGCTTGAGCTGGTGCACAAAGCTGTCAGATGCATCATTTCAAAGTGTTGACTTAACGTTAACCAGACCTCTTTGGGTAATGTCATATATAATACGTTGTGATTGTGTTTTCAAGCAGGAGCTGCAACTGTTAGTTGTTAAAGAGTAAAGGTGGCTATAGACCAGACATGATGGTTTCTCGATCTGGCTGATGTCTCTGGGCACCTGAGACCCCTCAAACTGACTGATTTTAAGGGGAATAGAAAAGTGAACATCATAAGTGTATCAGGGGCGGATCCAGAGTCTAGTCTCGGGAGGGGCACTGCCAGAAAATATATTTTTTTGGGGTACATCTATCGGGGAAAAGGCTGGTGTTGGCGCTTCAATCATCACGGCACCATGGTTGTTATGGTGTCAGGATGATTGAAGCGCATTATTACTATTATTACATTGTTGTAAAAAATTAAATAGTTTAACTCACCATAATGCAGAATCAGTGGAAGCCCCGAGTGTGTCACTTGCCACGTCACCTGTCACCAGATGCAGATTGTCACTTGCCACGTCGCCTGCCACATGTTGCGGATTGTCTCTTGCCACATCGCCTGTCACCAGATGAAGATTGTCACTTGCCACTTGCTAAGGTGGTCTCTTGTGTCCCAGAGACAGGCAGCAGAGAAATGTTGTAATCCCCATTAGTATAGAATCCCCCCTCAGTGCAGAGCCCCCATTAGTATAGAATCCCCCCTCAGTGCAGAGCCCCCATTAGTATAGAATCCCCCCTCAGTGCAGAGCCCCCATTAGTATAGAATCCCCCCTCAGTGCAGAGCCCCCATTAGTATAGAATCCCCCCTCAGTACTGAGCCCCCCATTAGTATAGAATCCCCCCTCAGTACAGAGCCCCCCATTAGTATAGAATCCCCCTCAGTGCAGAGCCCCCCATTAGTATAGAATCCCCCCTCAGTGCAGAGCCCCCATTAGTATAGAACCCCCCCTCAGTGCAGAACCCCCATTAATATAGAATCCCCCGTCAGTGCAGAACCCCCATTAATATAGAATCCCCCCTCAGTGTAGAACCCCCATTAATATAGAATCCCCCCCCTGCACATGTCAACCCACATATACATGGACGTGTGCTGTGCTGTGCAGTGCACTCATACTTGTTAGTTAGTAACTTACTGCTGTCTGCTGTATTATAGTAAGGAGGCGCCACTTCAGGCTGTGTCACGCTGTCACCGGCGTCACGTCGGGACCGGGTAGGTCGGCTCTGAGAGACTCGAGTCCGACCTCCGACGTGACCCGTGACTCACTCACACACTGCAGTGTGACTGACGTCACTCGTTGCTAACGCCAGGGCCGCCTGGCGTCTAGCAACGAGTGCAGGGAAGAGGCTCCACCCACCTCTTTCCTTCAGTGTCAGACAGTGACCGCCGCTGCCCGTACCACACGCGAGTCTCTCTCTCGGCGCCGCTGATCGGCACATGTGAGAGAGAGACTCGGGCCGGCAGCGGAGCGGCAGCCAGGATACAATAATTCAGAGTGTGCTATTATTTCGGGGGGGGCAATTGCCCTGTTGCCCCCCCCTGGATCCGCCCCTGAAGTGTATTCAGTCAAATAACTATTGTCCCTTTCTCACCTGAGATACAGGGTGGCATAAATGTCAGGGCTTTCTCTTCCCCTCATCCCAAGGGTGGAACTACCAGGGTTGCAAAGGTTGCACTTGTGACCAGGCCCTGGCGTTCCACCACCATAGCGGGGGCCCAGAGACAGGACCGTAAGCCCTGGTTCACAATGTCGGGATTTCCTTGTGACTTCTGGGTGACACAGAAAGTTGCAAGTCAAGTGAAAGCACATTGCTTTCAATAGGTGCCATCTTAATAGCAGCGTCTGAAGTCGCTACCAAAAAAAATAGTTCTTGCACTACTCTTGGTTGACCCAGGTGCGGCGCAACCCCACATAGACGTCAATGTAAAATCTTCAGCAAGTCGTGGTATGTTTTTATCTCTGCAACTCTGCAGCGATTTTTAACCCTATATTCCACTATCATTCAGTTTTCTGATAAGTACCTTTTACTTGTCCATCCCTACTGATTAAATCTCCTCCTAAGCATTGTCACTTCCCAAGAATTGTCACCTCCAAGATTTGTGATCTCCCAAGCCCGTGGTCAAATTGCACAGCACATTGTACAGTTGTGTTCACAGTGTAGGAGAATGAAAAGGACAACAAACTGCTCATCAGCCTTGTACATGTGCATCCTGTGATTTATGATTCACGTGACCCCACCTACAAAGACCAAGCGAAGAAAGAACTGCCAGTGTCACACTTGCGACCGTGCCCTGGCATTCCCCCACTCTGGGGGGCCCCAAGACGGTTGGAAGGAGGCCCGCTGCAGAATGTAAGAAAGGGTCCCGCTGTAAAGGACCCCGCAACAGGAATAAAAGGGCCTTGGTATCGGTGGGAAGGGTTCTGGGACCGATAGAAATCCTGAAGGTTCTAGTTATGCCTCTGCCCCATCCCCAAAGATATGAAAATAAATAGTCAGCAATCCAAGCATACATGTTTATGTGATATAGTTTAAGAATAAAATCTTTCAAGGGTCGTACTGTACCTGCACATTGGTCTGCCCTTTGTTGTCTATGGTTTGCCTCATGTAAAGTTGATCAGACAAGTTTTCTGTTTTGGAAGTGTAAATGCCAACATTCTCTGCTAGCAGGACACTTCTGGGCAGATTTACATAGAGGATTTCCAATCACATGATCAAAGTACCTTGTAAGAGACCACTTATTCTACATTAGATGAGAGTTCATAGGACTTTGTGCATTCTAGCCATAGTTCACATACGCCAGGCCTAGGGGTAGAATACCTTAGTAACTTATGTGGGACATACATTGGTAGACTTCTCACAGGAAATGATCTGGCTTGATGTTACATTCCCTTATGCTAATTGCATAATGGATTAAACTTTCCCTTTTAATATAAGTCATGAGCATTGAACTGTCATTGGGTTTTTCCAGCTTCTCATCCTTGTTCAGGAAGACGAGCAGGTCTCCCCTCAAGAATGACAGACAATCTTTGAATGACTCATTCCGTTACCCTCGCCTTTTCAATACTTGCCCAATGGGCCATGTCATAGGGGTGATTCTGTAAATGGTAGCATTTTACCAGTGGCAGAATTACTGAAATTCAACGTCCATTATCAGTAGTGGAAGTTGCTCCGTTGCTGCCTGAAACGCAGCTTAAACTCACATCGCTAGCAAGGGAACAGCAATGCAGCGACATATTGCTGATGCTGGCAGTGAGGGTTTAACTCAGATGGATAATGAGTTGAATTTTAGCGATTCTGATGCTGGCAAAGATTAGCTGGGGACAGGATTGCCTGCCTACCATATGTCTTAATATGCCTTATAATGCGCACTTTACATTTGATCCTTCACTCTTCTACATGGCAGACTAAAGGACTGGAACATGTTCACACTGAGATTTTCCAGCATGCTTGCAAATGTCCCTCTCTAGGCAATAACAGGTTCTTCCAACAACCTTAGATGCTCATTATCACTTTTAAAGTGATCACCACTGCATCAAATAAACAATGCATCTGGGAACTGACAGCATATTCTTTTAGCTCCTACCTTTCCCACAATTGCATGGCCTTCCACCACTGACCAGAGCATCCCTTAAATCTCTCCATGGTGGAATACATGGACATCTCCTACCCTCAGAAGGTCAAGCCGGTTGTTCACATTTCTGATAGAATGCGCTGGGCTCATCTCAGGCTTTCTACGTGGTTCAAGTCCTGAAGAAAGGGGTAGTCCTTTTCCCCCCGAAAAGCAATATCTGATGTTCCTAACAAATGAATATTTTGAAGAAATGTAAGCAAGGTGGAAGTTTGTACTAGGCACTCCTAACTAGAAGTTGTCCATCCGCTGAGTAGCTTGACTATCATGATCAGAGAGGCAGCCGCCTAGGCCCAGAGCCAGGTACCTACCTTGAGCATAAACTCTGGGAAGGAAAACACACTTCATTTCATATTGATTTGAATTAAAGTGGTTGTAAACCTCATGAAAAAAAATGACATGACATGAAATATGAACAAAGCATATGCCTTTATAGTGTGTAGTTGTCTCAATTAAGAGTTCTAAGTGTCATTTCTGTCTGCTGCTTTATTCTTCTGCTATTAGCGTGAGTCACTTCTGACAAGTTTTCCTGACACCAAGAGAAAAAAGGTGACAGGGGAGGGATCTCTAGCCTCAGCTCTAATCCTGTGCTGTGTAAACTGGGATGTGTCCCTTCCCTTCAGTTCTCTGCCCCCTTTTTCTGGCAGCCAAGACAAGCTTTATAATTTCTGGACTTTGAACGGATGTAGAGAAGACAAGACAACTTATATAGGAGGATTTGTTTCCTCTCTGTGTATCACCTGAGGCTAGTCACTTTATTAGGTATATGTAAGGGTTTACAACCACTTTAATCTCAGCTCGCGTTCGTCCAGAACTATCACGCACCTATCATCAGACTGTTAGGAGAAGAGAATTGCTTGGTAGGAGGGAATCCCCTGTCAGCACTGTCTGTGTTGATGAGGGAATCGTGTGGTTGCAGGAAAGAAATTTGCACCATGTATGGTCTACCTTATAGCCTAGTTGTTGAAACAGCATGCTAGTATATATTGGGCAGACCTAAGAATGATTATTCTCTTATTCCTGTGGAATGGGTGTGGAAGGGGAGCCAGTTTAATGCTGTTTAGAAGAAAGTTCAGAAGAAATTTTGAGTTTAATACTCCTTGAACTAATGCATTCAGGTTGATTTGCTGATCTAGACTGCTCACTTTGTAAAGTGCATGTACCCTTTGCAGAGTAAATGGTTACTTAGCTTAGTAAATGAGGTGAAGCTGTGTTTACGTTGATTACACTATGATAAGGAAATTGAAAAAAATAGGACTTTGCACATGATTGATTAAGGTGAACACAGCTTTGCCTTACATAGACTTAGGGCACCGCTCCAGATAAACATCCACAAGTCCGGCGACTCTCACTGTCGGATGCAGGCGCAGAAAGAAAAGAGCTCATCCCAGCTCTATACAAACCTGTAAGAAAGGAAACTTTTCAAACCGTCGCACATCAGAACAAGCCAGATACAAAGTCAATATAACTCGGCTCCCCCCCAGCCATGCCACTGACGCGTTTCGTCCTGCCCACAAGGCTTAGTCATGGAGGTCAATTTTGCCTTATTTACTAAGCTCAGTAAACAAGCGTTTTTCTTTTTAGTAAATCAGCTCCATTGATTCAAAACCGGGTTTGGACAGATAGCATAAAAATTCCGCTTTCAGTAAATCTCCCCTACACCCAGAAATCGACATAGAAAATCACTCAGCAAGGCATTTGCTTTTCTGTGGTAAATGGAACAGTTTGCAACGAGTTTTGGCAGTAGCACGACCCTAGTTCTAATGCATGCGCAAGCTGTGGATTGGCATGGCTCCCGCTTCTTGTAGGTATAATCCCAATAAAACCAAGGAATCCTCATATAATTAGAGATTACTATGAGAACACATTGCTATTGTATATCAGATGTACCTGACTGTGGCCAATCTACAGGTGGGTAGTCAGACGTGGTGAAGCAATCCAAGCACTTCCGGCACCACTGTCTGCCGCAGGCTGCTTACAACGATTGCTCGGCTCAGCTGAGGGCTTACGTTTATTGCTGTAAGGAGGAGGAGAGCAGCAGAAGCAGATGCGGCGGGTGCCACTTATAACAAGGGGGAACAATAGCGATCAGAACTGTTTTACGAATCCTTTCTATTAATTGTTCCCGCTGAGTGCGGTCATGCACAAGCGCAATACACAAATGAGCACCAATACAATGTAGCTGAAAACGGACGGAATAGCCAACTGTTATCCGTGGGTAGCTATAACATCCGCGTGAAACTAGCACCTATTATTCAGCGTTACTCTGTTAGGTGCATGTATTTCTCTCACTAATATATGCACTGGTTTCCACACTGGGTGATAAAGCAGCAGCGCTGCCATTGCAGAGGCCTCCAGGCAGCACAGATCCGGCACGACTAGTCATTTCCTGATATTTCTTTATTTTATTTTCTGAGGATGCAGCAGGCAGCTGGCTGGTTAATATTCCTGGAAGACGCCATAAAGTGGCTGGTTTGTGCCTGTAGCGCCGGACAGGGCCGTACAATGGGGGGGGGAGAGGGTCAGAGCCCCCTGGATATTATAGCATGTAGGGGGGTCAGGTCCTGATCGCAGCACTCAGCGGGCCCCAGTGGCAGATGAAGGATTATGTCCCCCACCAGCCTATAAACTAATGAGCTTTGGAGCCTCGTGATTAGACATGCAAGGGAGTCCGCGAGGAGAAGATCCTGACAGCATGAAATATAATTTGTGATCTAGAAGACAGTTTCCAGGATAATCTCATTACGCTCCACAGACTCCCGGTGTTATTCTGTAGAAGGCGGACAATGATCAATTTACATTGACCTAGGGCCGGCAGAGCTTTTAGATGTTAATTGCCACATTGATTTGCATTGCAAAAGGAAAAATGGGGGGGGGGGGTAAAATTAAAGGCGGAAGCAAACAAAATGGGATGTATTGCTTTAGGTGAGAAGCGGAGCGGTCTAAATGTAGCTTCGGCGCTGTTCATCCCTCTTGTAATCATTGCCTTCAGGGACACGGAAGCTGTTACCCATGGCAACCCATTCAATCCTCATTTTACATTTATTGGGGACGCAAGGCAAGCAATGTGGTTGCTATAATATTCCTTTTCCTTCCTTTTTTTTTTTTTTTTTTTTTTACTACTATAATAAAAGTATATGTAAACCCAGTCACTAAAATCTCATATATGCTGTAGCTGTTAAGGTTGAATGCCACACAAACAGCTCAATACACACATGAAATACATTTATGGCCGCTGTTTTCCCCGCCAAAGGATTTTTTTTTTTTTTTGTCCATCCAGTACCAGTGGCGGCTGGTGGTAATTTTTTTGGGGGGCGGCAAACAGTGCACCACCCCCCGTTGGGTCGGTGCACTTACCTCAACCACAGGCGGCTTCCCCGGCTCTTCTCCGCGGGCATCACAGGCGGGCATCTCCTTCCCCTGCTCGGCAGCTTCCATCTCCTCCCTCCTCCTTGGTGGCCAATCAAAACGCTTCTCCTTTCGGGCAATTGGTAAACGCATCTAACACCCGCACTTCCTGATTGGCGGAGAGGCGATTCAGTGTTAGACTAGCGAATTATCATTCGCTATTCTAACACACCTGGGTGGGCTCCGAGGGCAATGCTGCGTCTGGAGCCTACCCTATTTTGAAGCCTATTAGAGCCTCTGGCTCTAATCAGGTGCTTAAAAAAAATCCCAGCCGCTGTAATTCATGCGCCTGGCATCCTGAAAGGGGCGGGACGCATGAATAGGGGGTGGTGGCGGCGATGGAAAGAGGAGGCGGCGCCTGTGCGCCCCTAATGGATGGGCCGCCCCTGTCCAGTACTTAGATTTACATGGTTTTGCCCAACAGCACGGTCCTGCCTAGCAGAGCAGGAGACCTAATTTGGCTCTGCTGCAGTTAAGGTGGTTGTAAACCTCAGACATGAAACATGAACAAAGCATATCCCTCTATAGTGCATCACACTTTGGCCTCATTCACACGGGGCGGATCCGCTCAGCGGAGTCCGCCAGCCCAGTGGGAGATCGGTCCGTTGATCTCCGCTGAGCCGGAAGATGACAGGTCCATCTCTGCTCACTGAGCGGGGAGGGGCCTGTCAGAGCGCCGCTGATTCTTATGAAGAGATCGGATGAAAATGGACACCATGTCCGTTTTCATCAGATCTCATCCGATCCGCCAAGACGGATGGCGAACGTATCGCCTCACACCAGATGTTAGCGGATCGGATGGTGACGGGTGTCAGTGGACACATCTCCGCTGACATCCCTCTCCCCATAGGAGTCAATGGATGACCCGCCTGAAAAATTTCTGACAAGTTTTCCTGACACCAAGAGAAAAAAAAGGTGACCGGTGAGGCATCTCCAGCTGATTGACAGACTCAGCTCTGTTCCTGTGTGCTGTGTGAAGGAGGGGTGTCCCTTCCCCCCAATCAGCTCTTAGAGCTCTCTTCACTGAGCTATGCAGAGTGTGACTTCAGCTCTCGGCTCCCTTTTTTTCTGACAGTCAGACAAGCTTTAAAAATTCTGGATTGTGTGGCTCGGTTCACATTGGTGTGAGAACCCTGCGAATCCAGTGCGGGTTCGCGCATCGCACCTGAATCGCACGGTGGTTCACACTGAAAAATGCGAAGCGCTGGGAGTGTCAATACAAAGTTAATGACACCCCCAGATCGGTTTGCATATTGCACTGTCTGTTCTGGTGCGGACCAAGAAAAGGGTCCTGCACGACTTTGGTCTGAATGCGATGCAAATTTAGCCATAGAATCTGTATGGTTGAATTCGCATCCCACAGACATTGCAGAGAAATACATGTGATCTCGCACAGCGCATCAGTGTGAACCGGGACTGAAAAGATGTAGAAAAGAGAAGACTGCAGATAAACAGGTACAACGTATGTAGAAGGATTTGTTTAATCTGTGTATCACCTAAGGCAGTGTTTCTCAACTCCAGTCCTCAAGGCACACCAACAGGTCATGTTTTCAGGATTTCCACTATTTTGCACAGGTGATTTGATCAGTTTCATTGCCTTAGTAATTACCACAGCCGTTTCTTCTGAGGGAAATCCTGAAAACATGACCTGTTGGTGCGCCTTGAGGACTGGAGTTGAGAAACACTGACCTAAGGCCAGTCACTTCACTGGGTATATGTGAGGGTTTACAACCACTTGCCTACTGGACACTTTCACCCCTTTCCTGCCCATGCCACTTTTCAGCTTTCAGTGCTGTAGCACTTTGAATGACAATTGTGTGGTCACGCAACACTGTACCCAAACTAAATTTTTATCTTTTTTTCCACACAAATAAAGCTTTCTTTTGGTGGTATTTTTATTTTTTGCTAAATAAACGAAAGCAGGCTGAACATTTTGAAGGAAAAAAAAAACGTTTTTCAAAGTTTGTTATAAAATTTTGCAAACAGGTAATTTTTCTCCTTCACTGATGAGACTGCACTGATGGGCACTAATAGGCTGCACTGATGGGCACTAATAGGCTGCACTGATGGGCACTAATAGGCTGCACTGATGGGCACTAATAGGCTGCACTGATAGTGGGCACTGATGGGCACTAATAGGCTGCACTGATAGTGGGCACTGATGGGCACTAATAGGCTGCACTGATGGGCACTAATAGGCTGCACTAATGGGCACTAATAGGCTGCACTGATAGTGGGCACTGATGGGCACTAATAGGCTGCACTGATGGGCACTAATAGGCTGCACTGATGGGCACTAATAGGCTGCACTGATAGTGGGCACTGATGGGCACTAATAGGCTGCACTGATAGTGGGCACTGATGGGCACTAATAGGCTGCACTGATGGGCACTAATAGGCTGCACTGATGGGCACTAATAGGCTGCACTAATGGGCACTAATAGGCTGCACTGATAGTGGGCACTGATGGGCACTAATAGGCTGCACTGATAGTGGGCACTAATAGGCTGCACTGATGGGCACTAATAGGCTGCACTGATGGGCACTAATAGGCTGCACTGATGGGCACTAATAGGCTGCACTGATGGGCACTAATAGGCTGCACTGATGGGCACTAATAGGCTGCACTGATGGGCACTAATAGGCTGCACTGATGGGCACTAATAGGCTGTACTGATGGGCACTAATAGGCTGCACTGATGGGCACTAATAGGCTGCACTGATGACGCGGCGCTGGTGGCCACTGATGAGGCGGCACTGGTGGGCACTGATAGGTGACACTGGTGGGCACTGATGAGGAGGCACTGATAGGTGACACTGGCAGCACTGATGGGCACTGATGAAGAGGCACCAGTGAGGAGGCACTGATAGGTGACACTGATTAGGAGGCACTGATTGGCAGCACTGGTGGGACTGCAATGATAACACACATAAAGGTCTTGTCCCTCCTAGAGCCTGGGGCAGAACAGTGAAAGCAGAAGCAGCAGACTGATGAGCTCATCTCTCTGCCCATTTGCACTCCCCTCCATTCAGCGCGTTCTTGTTGGCACAGGAGCATTGCAGCACAACTAACTGTCTCCCTGTGCTGCTTCTCCCTTTCACAATCTGAGCTTTGCTGTACAGGGGACTGCAAACCTTGGATTCCAGGTAATTTCCAGGTAAAAGGTCCTTATGTGGTGTGCTCTGTCTGTTTTTCAATGGTTCTCCTGCTTTGTCACCTTGTCACATGCTCTCCCAGGGGAGCAGTCGTGCAGACATACATTGTGCAGGCGTGGTCTATTGATGTCACCAGCAGGTAACCTGCTGTGACAAATGACGTGCAGCAGTTGCTGGAGTGAGTGCATGTAGATAGGAAGTTGCTACGAAGAGGCTGTAGGAGATCAGCACCACCAAAATGCAACAAAGGAGGGAAAAAAATGTAGAAAAGAAGAAGTGATTTATTGAAAACAAAATGGCAATGAATTATGATACACAGTACTTCAGCAAACGAAATGTCATTAGGACCATGTCAGGCGATTAACAGTGATTTGTCGCTAGCGAGTTGATTGCTATAGTCACTGGTGAGTTGTTGCTAAGAAGCGACGTGTCTCTGCTATAGGTTAAAGCCGGGATTCTCAGCCAGGGTCCCATGAAATCCCATTGTTCCTCCAGAGGTTGCTAGGGGTTATTTGAGCAATTTCTGCCTCTCAGATAAGTTCCCCCTGACACAAATGATCTTTTTAGTTATCTGTAGGGGGGAAATTCTTTCCAATGACCACAAATGTAAGGAGAATTCTTCCCACTGACCATCACACTAATGTATCATGAGTTGTAGATAGTCATTTTTAGTAGGAGTTCCCTGAGAGCCCAGAGAGTTATTTCAAGGGTTCCTCTATGTTGAAAAGGTTGAGAAAGGCCGTGTTGAAGGCTTCACCTTTTAGGAACATGTTATATATTATACCCTTATTATAGGGGGGGGGTTCCTCTCCCCTGAACTCGCTGTCACATTGAAATTCGGCGCAGCTGTGCAAGGCTCTGCCTGCACAGCCGTGTCATTTATTCACAGGGATTTGTGAATAAATAAACTACGAGCTCCATCTGTCACCAAAGACAAGCTTGTAGTTTCAATGGACTTTCTAAGGGCTTGTTCACACATGAGGGTGGGGGCAGTAAAATTGCATAGAGTCCCCCTTTTACCGCCCCCCCAACTGCTACCCCCTTTGGTCAGTCAGCATGAAAGGGGCTAATCGGGTCCTCTAAAAACAGACGGATGGGGTTCTGTTCCTCATCCGTCCAGCGGATTGGATCCAATGATGGTTGGGTGTAAACATTTTTTTAATTTTTTTACTGGTAATGGCGGCGATCTGCTATTGTTATCGGAACTGTGACGTTGTGGCGGACAGATCGGACACTTTTGACACTTTTTTTGAAATCATTGACATTTATACAGCGATCAGTGCTATAAATAGCCACTGATTATTGTATAAATTACACTGGCAGGGAAAAGGGTTAACACTAGGGGGCGATCAAGGGATTAAATGTGTTCCCTCACTGTGTGTTCTAACTGTGGGGTACTAGGAACACATGATCTGTCTCCTCTCCCCTGACAGAACGTGGATCTGTGTGTTTACACACAGATCCATGTTCCTGCTCTGTCACGGGTGATCACGAGTGCCCGGCAGACATCGCGCCCGCCGGGCACGCGCATTGGCTACTCAGTGACTCAGCGGGCGCGCCCTCTATACCGGCGAGAAGCGGAGGACGTCATATGATGCCCGCCCAGGATAGGAGATCCCATCTACGGACATCATTTGACAATATGCTGGGAAGGAAGTGGTTAAAGCAGGCAGTGAGATGGCAATAGAACGTCTTTGTTGCCTGTCAAATGCCCTCTGAAGAGCAATCCAATTGTGGGTTGCTCTTCAGAGAGCACTGCACATGTGAATGAGCCCTAAATGAAAGCCCATACAGAGGTACAAGAAGAAAGCTGAAGGAAGTGTCTGCAGGAGCCTGACATTGCACCCGTGAACCACTGCAAATCCATGCATTTATTAGGTGAACCTAGCCTTTAAACTAGAGCTACATCATTAGGCTGGGGTGCACTGCTACAAATCGCTCTCCTTCAGCGATCTGTAACTAAGGCGTAGAGGTGAATGCAGAGCGATTGTCTCCGGCAAGCTTGTCACTGACATGAAACGCTGCTCAAAATCAATTTCTGAGCGACTAAGCTTCAAATTGCTGTGAAATTAACGAATAAGCGATTCTATAGAAAATAACTATGATTTCCTTAGTAAAGGAAAAAAAATAAAAAAAAGGATCGCTGCGAATAAATCGCCCGTCTGACATGGCCCTTAGAATTGACATCTACTTCAAATAAGCCGGAGAATGTAAGAGGCGGGAGGGCGATGTCTGGATTCGGTCGTGTAATTCCGAATCCTTCATTTTGTGTTCAGCCAGCCCACAAAATATCATCAGGACTGGAAATGTAGAGAGAGAGAGAGAAGAGGAATCATTGTGCATGACGAGCGTGCGCCAGCTGTGTACGATCACATTATACGGGGTAACAATCGGCCATGTGTCTATGGGGCAATAGAGTACACCGATCGAGGGAGGGGGGAATGGATAATGTGCAGGGTCTTGCTCCACTAGGCTTTCCAGAAAGATGAATCTTTTGTTATACAAGCTTTTATTGGAGTTCCATGGAAATCAATCACAGCTTTACACGGAGGAAGGAGGCTTCTAGTCCCCAGACAGGCTAGCTGGAATATTCTCATCGCTGATGTGTTCTAGTGCTCACTCCTGGGAGTCTACTTATATCAAGGTCACTCTGATCTCTGACCTGCCGACAAGCTGACCGCTGACCACACACCAGTAGAATTGCGTTCAAAAATGTTCATTTTCCAAACATTGGTTCAATTTCCTAATGGTTAGTAGAGTTAAACCAACCATGCTTTTCAACTGTAGTGATGAGAAAAATTGGAAGATGGAAGGTTTTTCTTGAACGAACAAATTTCTAACTGTGAATGTTCTTTTCGTTCAGAAAAAAAAAGTTTTGTAATGAAATCTGTTTATTACATCTAAAGGATGCCTATAGAACAAAATTTTGCTGGTTCAGCAGGGAACGGCTGAATTTCAATCCATTTTTGGTTACTGTAATTAAACAGAAGTCGATCTTCTATTAAACTTCTGTTCAACCACCCTGTGGGATGAAAGCCGTTCGATCAGCAGCTGCAGTGCTGTTTTATGTATTCTGACAGCTGGGGGCGTCTCCCTACTGTCAGAATACAGCAGTGCAGCAGAGGGAGGATTCCACATCCACCTTAAAGCGGAATTCCAGTCGTTTTTGTTTATTAAAAGTCCGCAGCTACAAAAAGTGTAGCTACTGACTTTTTAATAAACAGCCACTCACCTGTCCCACGATCCAGCGGTGTACTCACCCGCCATGTGTTCTCCCTGTGTCCTTCTTCAGCGGCGCTGGCATCTCTACTATGGGCACCCGGCTGTGACAGCTTGCGGCTTCACGGTGCCTACTGAGCATGCGCGAGTGGCGCTGTGCTTTGTGACTGGTCGTGAAGTCTTCTAGGACCTGTCATATGTCCCAGAAGACTTTGGGAGGGAGAACTTCCGCCCAAGGCGACCAGAACAGAAGTGGGAGCAGGTCATGGGTGTGCTAGGTGTGCCTGGGCACACCCTAATTCACTATGTGCAGTGCCTCTCAGGAAGGAGAGTGGGGGAAGGGGCTAGTAAATATGTCATTTACCAGAGCCTTGCTTGTTGGAAAGAACACGGTGAACACATTCACTCACGGTGCTCATTCATAACTGAAGCATAATAAACACATAATAAATAATAAACACAGTTTATTATGCTTCAGTTTGTGAATGAACAGAAAGCCGTTCTGCACAGAACACTTCCCATTTATTCACTGTCCAGTGAATCTGGGGCTGCAGAGAAAAGCATGTGTGTTTGAGCTTTAGGGAGCACACTCTAATGCAATAGGCTGCGCACACCTAGGGAGCAGATACCTGTCAAAATCAGGTACCTGCTCCCCCCCCCCTTCCCCAAAAGCTCGGTTTCACAAACGGGGGCCGGGGAGGAGGCCTTAAAACGTAAGTTCCACTTTTGGGTGGAACTCTGCATTCAGGGCTGCTTCACACTACATCTGTTCCGAATGCATTTTTGCATGCACGCTTTTAACGCATTTTTGGTGCATGCCAGTGCGTTTTTTATGCGTTTCTGGATGCATCCCAGATGCTTTTTTTTCTGTTTTTTTTCCACTGTACTGGGGTTTAGTGCATTTTTAATGCGTTTCAGTGTATTCCATTGCGTTCTTCGTGCGCTTTACTGCGTTCAGTACAGTCCAGTGAAGGAAAAATGCTCTACTTTTTTTTCCCCTGAAACTGGAAAGCCATGAAACTGACTGCACTGGTGTGAATTATAGCACTGGAAACCATATAACCTTCTTTCCATGCATTTTTGATGCAGAAAAAAAAAATGCACTGGACTGCATGTGGTGTGAATTGGCCCTAAAGTGGTATTAAAGTTTTGTTTTTAAAAACAAATGATGATGATAAATGTGTTCTACTTACCTACTCTGTGCAGTGGTTTTACACAGAGCAGCCCCAATCCTTAGATATCTACTCCACAGATATCTACTCAAATCGCCCCCCCCGGTACCGATTTGGATGGTGCTATTGCCTGCAATAGCCGCCGATTTGGCATGCCAAATCGGCCCAATGTGAACGTGGGCTACAGGTTCGTTTTTAACCACTTCAATACAGCGCACTTTCACCCCCTTCTTGCCCAGGCCAATTTTCAGCTTTCAGCGCTGTAACAATTTGAATGACAATTATGCGATCATGCAACACTGTACCCAAATAAAATTTTGATCTTTTTTTTACACACAAATAGAGCTTTCTGTTGGTGGTATTTGATCACCTCTGCATTTTTAATTTTTTGCGCTATAATCAAAAAAAGAGCGACAGTTTTGAAAAAAAAAAACCACAATATTTTATACTTTTTGCTATAAATAAATAAATATCACAATTAAAAAAAAAAATGTTTTCCCTCAGTTTAGGCCGATATGTATTCTTCTACATATTTTTGGTTAAAAAAAAGCAATACGCGTATATTGATTGGTTTGTGCAAAAGTTATAGCGTCTACAAAATAGGTTATTGATTTATGGCATTTTTATTATTTTTTTTTTACTAGTAACGACGGTGATCTGCGATTTTTTTATCAT
This sequence comes from Lithobates clamitans, assembly GCA_037952925.1. Taxonomy (NCBI): domain Eukaryota; kingdom Metazoa; phylum Chordata; class Amphibia; order Anura; family Ranidae; genus Lithobates; species Lithobates clamitans. The sequence goes on along the minus strand of JBBGZY010001669.1, from coordinate 28,401 downwards.
GATTGCGGCGGACAGACCAGACCCTTTTGACACTTTTTTTTTAAGCCATTGACATTTATACAGCGATCAGTGCTAAAAATACCCACTGATTTACTGTGTAAATGTCACTGGCAGGAAAGGGGTTAACACTAGGGGGGCGATCAAGGGGTTAAATGTGTTCCCTGACTGTGTTCTAACTGTGGGGGGATGGGACTGACTTTGGGAGGAGACCGATCGGTGTTTCTATATACTAGGAACACACGATCTGCCTCCTCTCCCCTGACAGTTTACACACACAGATCCACGTTCCTGCTCTGTCACAAGTGATCGCGTGTGTCCAGCAGACATCGCGGCCACCGGGCACATTCACCGGCTCCTTGGTGATGAGGTGCGCGTGCCCCCCTATGCCGGCGGAAAGGATATCATATGGCGCCCGCCCGGAGGGACAGAGTGTTCCTGCGGACGTCATATGACAATGGCCCAGTATGGAAGTGGTTAAAAAAGACAAAAAAAAAAATGTCATACTTGCATGCTCTGTGCAATGGTTTTATACAGAGCAGCCTCGATCCTCTTCTTCTCAGGTCCCCTGTCGGTGCTCCTGGCTCCTTCCCTTTGACCAGTGCCCCCAATATCAAGCCACTTGCTATGGGAGCACTGGTGCTCCCCGCTCTGGAGCCCCGCTCTATGGGGTTGCGGGGAGCTGTCCCTGCCAGGAGAACACAGTAATTATTGCAATAATGCATGTCAAAAATCCAACGTGCTGGTTGTACCAAAGTCGATCGATGAATCAACTTGGATACATTACATTCAGCCTGCCCATAGATGGTTTGAATCTCGCCCCGGACCCCGATGAACTGGCCATGATTCGAACCATCTATGGCTGGCGTAGGAACGATTTCCAAGAAAAGATGTGTAGGCAAAGTGCAGTGATGAAAAGTAGAGAGCTTTAGGGCTTGTATAGACCAGTCTGTTCCTTGCATTGTTACACGTTTGAAGCAGACATCAAACACATCAGCAGATTCCCATTTCCTTATGTAGTGTGGGTGACCGTTCTAAAGGATGCATTTGACCTGCTTTGTGTTACTTTGGACACAGCATGTACTTGAGATGCATTTACATTGCAGGCAAAGCAGGTCAACACACACACACACACACACACACACGCCTTTTGCTGTGAGTTACCTTTGAACGCATGCATTTGAGCAGCACTGCATTCCAATGCAAAAGACAGTGAATGACAATACCCCCCCCCCCCCCCCCCTACACATCCCTACACAAATCCTTAATTGAAAAACTGTTGGCAAAAAAAAGGTGGAATACTAAATTGCCAAAATCTATTTACAGATTGAATTTTGATGGATTGGAGAAATTGCCCCAAGCAGTAATATAACTAAGTGAAAATGTGGGGATTTATATTTTCATGAACAAATTGGCAAAATATCAATGCTTGCCTCTTCTACTAAGGGCTTTTGCATGCAGGTTTTTTTCCATAAGATCTTGCGTAAAATGTTGTTTGTGTACTGCATGCATGTAAAGGGATAGAAGAGAGGAAGTGTCACTCCAGTTCAGCAATAAAAGTCTTGTATCCTTTATTGAATGTAGTAACAAAAAGACACTAAGGGCTAGTTTACATTTGCTTCAAAACAAGGCTTCGGACAGGCTTTTTTAAAGCTCTGAATGCCAGTCAAAGCTCCTGTCACTAAATAAAATGGTTAACTTAGTCATGTTTACACCTTGCTTTTGCTTGGTGCTTCGATGAGGCTTTGGTGAAGCTTCGATGGGGTTTTGATGGGGCTTTGGTGGAGCTTCGATGAGGCTTTGGTGGAGCTTCGATGAGGCTTTGGTGGAGCTTCGATGAGCCTTTGGTGGAGCTTCGATGGGGTTTTGATGGGGCTTTGGTGGAGCTTCGATGGGGTTTTGATGGGCTAGTTTACACTTGCTTCAAAACAAGGCTTCGGACAGGCTTTGTTAAAGCTCTCTGAATGCCAGTCAAAGCTCCTGTCACTAAATAAAATGGTTAACTTAGTCATGTTTACACCTTGCTTTTGCTTGGTGCTGTGATGGGGTTTTGATGGGGCTTTGGTGGAGCTTCGATGGGGCTTTGGTGGAGCTTCGATGGGGCTTTGGTGGAGCTTCGATGGGGCTTTGGTGGAGCTTAGATGGGGCTTTGGTGGAGCTTCGATGAGCCTTTGGTGGAGCTTCGATGGGGCTTTGGTGGAGCTTCGATGGGGTTTTGATGGGACTTTGGTGGAGCTTAGATGGGGTTTTGATGGGGCTTTGGTGGAGCTTAGATGGGGTTTTGATGGGGCTTTGGTGGAGCTTCGATGGGGCTTCGATGGGGCTTCGATGAGGCTTCTATGGGGCTTTAAGCGAGCTTTGCCATAGACTTCTATGGAGGCTTTGAAGACACTTTGAAGCACCACTAAAGCTACATGGGGTATAATTTTGAAGTAAAGCAAAAGCAAGGTGTAAAGAGGACTGTAAGCTAACCATTTTATTTAGTGACAGGGGCTTTGACTAACGTTCAAAGAGCTTTAACAAAGCCTGTTCGAAGCCTTATTTGAAGCAAGTGTAAGCTAGCCGTTAATGTGTGTTGAAGCTGAAGCAAGTGTAAATGAGCCCTAACACGTGTTTCACGCTCTTTGCGCTTAGTCATATGACTAAGCGCTAAGAGCGTGAAACACGTCAACTGTTTCCCTGATCTAGCTGTTAGTGTCTTTTTGTTACTACATTGAATAAAGTATACAAGACTTTTATTACTGAACTGGAGTGCCACTTCCTGGCTACAGTCCAAACGCAAGACGGTTAATGTCATTTTTTTTTTTCTTGTTTTGTTTAACACAACCAAATGCTATGGACCATAGTGCATGAGCCCATAGCATACTATACTTCTGCATTCAGATCCCTATAATTTATGGATCTGAACGCAGCAAATTCTTTATGTATGTGCACAATCCCTAAAATAATTCTTAGGTCTGTTTAGGTTTTGTCACTGTGATGTGACCATATACACGATAGAACAATCAGGTATAAAAGCACACATCATCTTTACCCAGATGTCACGTGGCCCAACTTCAGTCCTTATCCAGGCCACTCAGTCCTGAACTAGTTCTTGCTTATATTGTTAAGGATGGAGAGGTCTCAATGCTGGCCTATATACAGGGACTTGATGTTTTCTAACCTAGTCACTTTTCTTCTGAGTAAAGCTGTGTGGGGCTGTAGACATAAAACCTGGTAAACACAAAATGAGATTATAGGACAAACGATCGTCCGTTGTTTGTTGCATGCTAGTCTCTATATCGAAAAAAGAAGAGGTTACTCAACTTACGAAAATTCTCATACCACAGAGTACACCTTCAGAAATGATGTAATGTTTTGTATTGTATTTTCGATCGCAAACTGTACTGATTAAATGAAAATCCTATGATCTGGTATCGTATGAGAAAAAATTTCAAGTGTGTCCCTTCGAATAATTTCAGATTAACTCTCATGATCGACTCTCGAAAGCTGTGTACTAACGATCAGATTATCGGACGATCGATCCGAATTCTGTATTTTTTATGCGATTTTTCTGATGGTGTGTACTAGACTTTAGACAGTTTCCACCAGACTTACTTCATTTGAAAGATCTTTCCAGAGACAGTAACGCCTATCTGCTGGAAAGATTCACAAAATAAAGATACGAGTGTGTCATATAACAAAACGAAGACTGGAGGTAAAGAAAACGTACATGTATTGTAGACAATTACTTGAGCAATACAGAAATTGAAAAAGTCAGCCAAGGATAGGTGGAGCAAGGCACCACATCCCAAATAATTGAAGAAACTTGAAAAATGGAAAGGGGGACTTTAAAAACGTGCCTAAAGAAATAAACAACTATTTCATATATAATAAAACATAACAAATTTTATTAAATACATATGTTAAAAAAGATATAACGATCTTCTAGATAAAAGAATAAAAGAAGTAATGATCAGACCAAAATATCAATATATCAAAATATCTACTGTACAAAACGTATTTCTTGACACGTTTCGCTATGATAAATAGCTTCTTCAGGAGGTCGTAATTGTCTAGGTACAGCGTATTCACTGCAATACATAAAGAAATATGTATTGCAGTGAATTTCCCTGTACACAGACAATGTACGAATTATGTATTTAATAAAATTTGTTATTATATATGAATTACTTGAGCAACTCAAGCTGAAAACAAAATAGGATGTGCATTTATTAGCAGACAATGGAAACCAGTTGTTTCTCCTTTTCTCCCATTGTCTATGCTCTGTATGTACCCAACATCTATATTTTATTCTTTTAAAAACCAATAACCATTATTTATAAAAAAGACATGTGGATAGATTTGTTTTTATCTGATGCAAAATGCTGAAAACAATCCAGCTATACAGCTCGATTATGTTGATGTTGATCTATAATGCCGCGTACACACGGTTGGACTTTTCATCTACAAAAGGTGCTAAAGTGAAATGAGGTAGAAGGAATAAAATAAAAGATTTTTATTTAACAATCTTTTTTAAAAAACAGACATAAAGCGAAATATTGATATGTGTTTACAAAAACAACAGTAATTGCGTTAGTACAAAAGTTGATACCACTTTTCTCAACATGTTTCGCTTTCTTAAGCTTCTTCAGGAGATATAGTGTGGCAATAAATCAACTATAAAGTAGAAAAAACAGCAATGAGAAATTTATAATGTCTGCTAGTATATCATATCAAAAAATACAAAAACAAATATTAGAAGGTTAGATATTGAAAAGTTTTTTTTTTTTTTTTTTTTTTTTTTTTTTTTTTTTTTTTTTCCTTTCTATATATATATAAATGTAGACCCCACAACGGGGAAATCTATCAATAGTGAAAAGTAACATAGGCAAATATATAAAAAAAAAAAAAAAAAAAAAAAAAAAAAAACGCAAAAAGCTGGACTGTTTAAAGAAAAGGTTTATAACTAAGAACATCATTTAGGCCAGGATATTTCAAAGCATTTAGACTAAAAATCCATTTAGTTTCACGTTGCAATAAAGTCCTGTCATAATCTCCACCTCTTTCATTTGGGGGAGCATATTCCAGGGCAAAGAAATGCATCTTGCTATCATCGAACTGATGACATAATCCCATATGTCGACTGATGGGGGTTTCCATCTTTTTTTTGGTTACTAGGGAAACGTGGTCTCTGATTCTATGAAAGAAGGGACGTTTTGTTTTCCCCACGTAAAAGGCATTGCACTCGCATGTCATAATGTAGACAATGCCGATGGATTGGCATGTAGCTAGAAAGTTGGGGTTATAAAGTCGTCTATTTGGAAGAACGATGTTGCGAGATGCATAAATATATCTACAAAAATCGCAGTTGTGGCACGGTTTAGTTCCCTTGTTTATGGTAGCAGTAGCAGAGGAGGGGGCATAGTGGCTGTGAACAATATGATCCCTGATTGACCGGGATCGTCTGTAGGTGATCTCAGGGTAGTCCTTGAGGTGTTTGGATACCCTGGGGTCACCCATAAGTAGATACCAATGCTTCTGTAATAAATCACGCATTTGCTGATGTTGGCCAGAGAAAGTTGTAATTAATCTTAGGCCTGGGTCTGATTTCACAGTGGTGCGTCCATGAATGAGTTGACTACGATCCATCCTTTTGGCTCTGAGGTAGGCTCTTTTAAGGCATTTATTGCTATAACCACGTGCCTTGAGGCGTTCCTTGAGGTGGAGATTATGACAGGACTTTATTGCAACGTGAAACTAAATGGATTTTTAGTCTAAATGCTTTGAAATATCCTGGCCTAAATGATGTTCTTAGTTATAAACCTTTTCTTTAAACAGTCCAGCTTTTTGCGTTTTTTTTTTTTTTTTTTTTTTTTTTTTTTCAGTACACCCTTCACATTTATATAAATAAATGTTTTTCTAATTTTATCTATTATGAATAATCTAATCATGGATTCCGAATGTGATGCCATGCAGTCACGCTACATATGCGATTTTTGTGTATTTCATTTCCCAAATTATATATATCTTTTATTTTTGTGCATCATTGGATATTCTCTTCCTTCCCTCTCCCCCAGTTCACCACCTTCCCTGTTTTCAGCATGTACGGACACCCCGGGCACTCATCAGTCTAGCTCCTAATCAATGTGCCGACTGTTTGTTTGCCCCTTTGTGACAATTAGTGCGGCCTCGCTTCCCTTGGATAAACCAATGTGTGAGGGCAATTCAGGCTGTTCTATGTATGTAGACAGCCCATCTCTATATATATTCTTTATTTGTAACCTTAGGGCTTCCGTAGCACCTCTTATGGGCATCGGACTTCCAAAGATGGCGACGGCTCAGCTATTCATTCCTGACGCCGCTGACGTTGCCTTCCGCATTGTGACCGAGAGGCGTGCGCATGCGCAGTTGTCCCTCTTCTTGTCCGCAGCGTGACGGTGAGTCAGACGCCGTCACGCTGGAGAGATATAAATAGCGGTTTCTTCCGCTACTCTCTGTCACTCCTTCCAGACATGCCGGGCAGACAGACGTCTTTGGATATTCTCCTGTCATCACTTACTATTTATTTCTATTACTGACAAGTAAGTCTCCCAGATTGCCCATTGATCTCCTGTTGTCTTTTGGCTTTGCTTGATATGCCCTTAGACACTATGAATGCTCTTTATCATTTGTCTCTTTTTTTTTTATTTTTTATTTTTTATTATTACATCTCAGGCTCTTTGCGCTAGACTGCAGGCGATTTTTTTAGGCTGAACTACCCCACTCTTGGGCACTCAGTCCTTAAATGCTGCCCCCCCTTCGGCTGCTATCCTGCTGCATATAAAGAACCCTTTATCCACACCTTCAGCAATTAGGCTTCTCTTCATCTTTTGGATGTGAATAATTTTGACAATTGAGAATTGATTCTACTTACCATATTTAAGGCACTTTTTTCTACATCAATAAATGCCAGCTTACTCATATCTTCATATATATGCATCTAGACCTTATGACATCCCTATATTTGATTTTTTTTTTTTCTCTTTTTTCAGAGAACTCTCTCCATTGCTGTAAAAACTTTTATTTCTCTCTGCATGCTAATTTTTTGAGGTGTGAACTGGAGGGCGGAATATTCCATGTTGCACAAATTTTCTTTCTAACATACCTTCTTTCCCCTTTCTATGGGTAAGATCACTGTTTTATTTATAATACAATAGATGTTGATTATAAGTGTACTTGAATGTATATATATTTTTTTGTTTTTTTTTTTTTTTTTTTTTTTTTTTGTTTTTTTTTTATATATTTGCCTATGTTACTTTTCACTATTGATAGATTTCCCCGTTGTGGGGTCTACATTTATATATATATAGAAAGGAAAAAAAAAAAAAAAAAAAAAAAAAAAAAAAAAAAAAAAAAACTTTTCAATATCTAACCTTCTAATATTTGTTTTTGTATTTTTTGATATGATATACTAGCAGACATTATAAATTTCTCATTGCTGTTTTTTCTACTTTATAGTTGATTTATTGCCACACTATATCTCCTGAAGAAGCTTAAGAAAGCGAAACATGTTGAGAAAAGTGGTATCAACTTTTGTACTAACGCAATTACTGTTGTTTTTGTAAACACATATCAATATTTCGCTTTATGTCTGTTTTTTAAAAAAGATTGTTAAATAAAAATCTTTTATTTTATTCCTTCTACCTCATTTCACTTTAGCACCTTTAAAAGTCCCGTGGCCTTTCCCTGGGCCTCAATGTCCCTCTTTTTGGTAAATGTATTATTTGGGATGTGGTGCTTTTGATTTTTCCTCATTTTCATTCTAAACTCCAATTGAGGTGTTACCCACCTATCACCCCTAAGATTTGAGGAATTTCAACACTTATTGTTTTAAATCGAATTTAAATAATTATACTCTATATCTACGGATTGGCCTTTGTGCCAAATATCTATTTCAATTATAACATTTCTCTATTTATTTTTTTTTTTTTTTTTTTTTTTTTTTTTTTTCTCCACCATGGCTCATCATTGTGGCAATGCATTTGAGGGATTTATGGACCAGATCCATAAATCGCAAAATGCCAGTGGGGGGGGTTTATCTATGGATCGTTTCTTTCTTCGTCTCCAACGAATGCTGGAGAAGAAAGCCCGAATTTATTGGAATAAGTGGTATTTTTCTAAATACTTAGATGATCGAATTGCCCCTTGGGGTCTAAGAATTCAAATTTTCCCCACGGTGAGCAAACTGGAGCAGGACTTTAGAACTAGTTGGGAAACCAATCTCCAGTCTTGCTCCATGAAAATGATGGATTTATTATGTGGCCACTACAACGATGAATTGATTTCCTTGGACAAAGAAATAGAAAAATTATATTCAGAAAACAGTTCAATTGTTACAAATGAACTCTTTTCGAGCCGTGAGGCAACCTTGAAAGCACACATTGAAACCTATGTAGCTGAAATTTTAAAAACAAAAGAAAAGAAATTTGTAAGAGACAAACTATCCTATGATAATAATCAAGCCTATCTTTGGACACAAACTAAAACCAATAAGAGACGCAACACTAAAATGCGAACTCCAAAAGATGTCCATCCTGAATCGATTGATTCTGACACCTCCTCTGCTTCCTCCCTTTCATCACAGGCACCGGAAGGTCCTAAGGATTTTGGACTCCCGAAACGCAGTAATGGTAATCCTAATGTACCAACTGGGTCAAATAAGCGGCACCAAAATACCAATCGCACACCGGTTCATACCAGAGCCACCACGGCCAAGATAAGTAATTCTTCGCACGCACCAACTCACCGGGATACCGCACTGGCTCACCGGGACACTGCTTCCAACATCCACTCAACCACTCCATTATCCCCAACACCGGTACCATCAACAAGTAATACCAATGAGCACGTTACCCAGTCGGTTTTTCGCCCGGCCCCTATCTTCACACAACCGGTGCACGATTCAAAAAAGATGACCACCATGGAGGGCTCACAGAAACAGGCAAAAAGTTCGAGGTAATCAATTTATCTTCCATTCCTCTCAGTGCTGATCAATTCTCTGTCTTAGAATTAGGTTTAACCTTCTGTCCGACACAGAAAATTGATCAGTTCGAACTCATTAAGGATCTCAATCTGTTTGTTCGTAAATTAATGCTGCGCATTATGTACGACAAGCCCAAGCAACCCAGCTCTATGGCCACATCCAATGCACCAGCCTTGGAAAATATCACACTAAATGAGATTAAAGCTATGGAGGAGCTCATGGAACTCTGGGACGAGGGACACATTGACGAAGTAGACCTCCTTGAAGCTCAAGCTCTCAGTCAGGATGTTTATCCTGACCGTGAGTTATGTGTCCCCAGTCTAGGAGCCCATGTTGCCCCTACCGAATACAAACCCAAATCTAAAACCTTTCCTTCAGCACAGGGTAATCCCAATGTTTGGGCCTTCATCCATCAGGTCACAGAAGACATCTGTAAGACCAAATGGAAGGGCCTATCACAATCAAACCTTACAGGCCAACAAAAAGCGGCCTTAAAATCCTTAGAACAGGACTCCCGTCTGATAATAAAACCTTCAGACAAAGGAGGTAATTTGGTAGTAATGACCACGGAACAGTATGAATCCATGGTCTTACGCCTTCTCCAAAATAGAGACTGGTACAGGAAAGTATCTGAGACGCATGTCACCAATATGATTACACGCTATAGAAAGCTAATTGGGACTGCTTATCATCAGGGTCTAATCACAAAACCAACATGGAATTTCCTTAATGTACTTCACCCTCGTACTCCCACACTCTACGCTCTTCCGAAGGTCCATAAGGATTTATTTAATCCTCCTGGCCGACCGATAGTGTCCGGAAACGGATCGTTAACTGAAAATGCTAGCCAACTTGTAGACGACTTCCTTAGGCCTTATGTCGAAGGCCTTACATCATACTTACAAGACACCAGCGAACTTCTCCAAACCCTGGATGGATTGTCCATCCCTGAGGGAGCCTGGCTGGTAACTTTGGATGTGGAGGCCCTCTACAACTCCATCCCCCACGAATTGGGGGTGGCAGTTGTAGAGGGCTTCATCTCTCACAACAGTGATGTCTCCCGGGCCTACAATAATTTCATTTTGGACCTTCTGAGGTTCATTCTTACTAATAACATCTTCTTATTTGCACGCTCCCACTACCTCCAGGTGCAGGGTGTCGCTATGGGGACCCGTTGTGCTCCCTCATATGCGAACCTGTACCTGGGGGAGTGGGAGCAGAGGCTTTTCTTTAGGGATGACATGCAATCCCTGATGGAATACATACCGATATGGAAACGGTACATTGATGACGTTTTCCTAATCTGGACGGGCAGTAGAGAGGATCTCTCTCGCTTTTTTGACAATCTTAAAACCAACTCTTATAATTTAACCTTCACTATGGAAGCTAACCAAACCACTTTAACTTTTTTGGATATCACCATTCTGGTCAACCCTGATAGAACTTTAGGGACTACCCTTTTCCGTAAACCATCGGCGGGTAATTCGCTCCTACACGCCACCAGCTCACATCCATTGCCACTCATCAACAATGTTCCGTACGGTCAATACCTAAGGTTAAGGAGAAATTGTAGTGAAAACATCCACTTTGAATCTGAAGCCAAAGCACTGAGGGAACGCCTCAAGGCACGTGGTTATAGCAATAAATGCCTTAAAAGAGCCTACCTCAGAGCCAAAAGGATGGATCGTAGTCAACTCATTCATGGACGCACCACTGTGAAATCAGACCCAGGCCTAAGATTAATTACAACTTTCTCTGGCCAACATCAGCAAATGCGTGATTTATTACAGAAGCATTGGTATCTACTTATGGGTGACCCCAGGGTATCCAAACACCTCAAGGACTACCCTGAGATCACCTACAGACGATCCCGGTCAATCAGGGATCATATTGTTCACAGCCACTATGCCCCCTCCTCTGCTACTGCTACCATAAACAAGGGAACTAAACCGTGCCACAACTGCGATTTTTGTAGAAATATTTATGCATCTCGCAACATCGTTCTTCCAAATAGACGACTTTATAACCCCAACTTTCTAGCTACATGCCAATCCATCGGCATTGTCTACATTATGACATGCGAGTGCAATGCCTTTTACGTGGGGAAAACAAAACGTCCCTTCTTTCATAGAATCAGAGACCACGTTTCCCTAGTAACCAAAAAAAAGATGGAAACCCCCATCAGTCGACATATGGGATTATGTCATCAGTTCGATGATAGCAAGATGCATTTCTTTGCCCTGGAATATGCTCCCCCAAATGAAAGAGGTGGAGATTATGACAGGACTTTATTGCAACGTGAAACTAAATGGATTTTTAGTCTAAATGCTTTGAAATATCCTGGCCTAAATGATGTTCTTAGTTATAAACCTTTTCTTTAAACAGTCCAGCTTTTTGCGTTTTTTTTTTTTTTTTTTTTTTTTTTTTTTTTCAGTACACCCTTCACATTTATATAAATAAATGTTTTTCTAATTTTATCTATTATGAATAATCTAATCATGGATTCCGAATGTGATGCCATGCAGTCACGCTACATATGCGATTTTTGTGTATTTCATTTCCCAAATTATATATATCTTTTATTTTTGTGCATCATTGGATATTCTCTTCCTTCCCTCTCCCCCAGTTCACCACCTTCCCTGTTTTCAGCATGTACGGACACCCCGGGCACTCATCAGTCTAGCTCCTAATCAATGTGCCGACTGTTTGTTTGCCCCTTTGTGACAATTAGTGCGGCCTCGCTTCCCTTGGACAAACCAATGTGTGAGGGCAATTCAGGCTGTTCTATGTATGTAGACAGCCCATCTCTATATATATTCTTTATTTGTAACCTTAGGGCTTCCGTAGCACCTCTTATGGGCATCGGACTTCCAAAGATGGCGACGGCTCAGCTATTCATTCCTGACGCCGCTGACGTTGCCTTCCGCATTGTGACCGAGAGGCGTGCGCATGCGCAGTTGTCCCTCTTCTTGTCCGCAGCGTGACGGTGAGTCAGACGCCGTCACGCTGGAGAGATTTAAATAGCGGTTTCTTCCGCTACTCTCTGTCACTCCTTCCAGACATGCCGGGCAGACAGACGTCTTTGGATATTCTCCTGTCATCACTTACTATTTATTTCTATTACTGACAAGTAAGTCTCCCAGATTGCCCATTGATCTCCTGTTGTCTTTTGGCTTTGCTTGATATGCCCTTAGACACTATGAATGCTCTTTATCATTTGTCTCTTTTTTTTTTATTTTTTATTTTTTATTATTACATCTCAGGCTCTTTGCGCTAGACTGCAGGCGATTTTTTTAGGCTGAACTACCCCACTCTTGGGCACTCAGTCCTTAAATGCTGCCCCCCCTTCGGCTGCTATCCTGCTGCATATAAAGAACCCTTTATCCACACCTTCAGCAATTAGGCTTCTCTTCATCTTTTGGATGTGAATAATTTTGACAATTGAGAATTGATTCTACTTACCATATTTAAGGTACTTTTTTCTACATCAATAAATGCCAGCTTACTCATATCTTCATATATATGCATCTAGACCTTATGACATCCCTATATTTGATTTTTTTTTTTTCTCTTTTTTCAGAGAACTCTCTCCATTGCTGTAAAAACTTTTATTTCTCTCTGCATGCTAATTTTTTGAGGTGTGAACTGGAGGGCGGAATATTCCATGTTGCACAAATTTTCTTTCTAACATACCTTCTTTCCCCTTTCTATGGGTAAGATCACTGTTTTATTTATAATACAATAGATGTTGATTATAAGTGTACTTGAATGTATATATATTTTTTTGTTTTTTTTTTTTTTTTTTTTTTTTTTTTTTTTTTTATATATTTGCCTATGTTACTTTTCACTATTGATAGATTTCCCCGTTGTGGGGTCTACATTTATATATATATAGAAAGGAAAAAAAAAAAAAAAAAAAAAAAAAAAAAAAAAAAAAAAACTTTTCAATATCTAACCTTCTAATATTTGTTTTTGTATTTTTTGATATGATATACTAGCAGACATTATAAATTTCTCATTGCTGTTTTTTCTACTTTATAGTTGATTTATTGCCACACTATATCTCCTGAAGAAGCTTAAGAAAGCGAAACATGTTGAGAAAAGTGGTATCAACTTTTGTACTAACGCAATTACTGTTGTTTTTGTAAACACATATCAATATTTCGCTTTATGTCTGTTTTTTAAAAAAGATTGTTAAATAAAAATCTTTTATTTTATTCCTTCTACCTCATTTCACTTTAGCACCTTTAAAAGTCCCGTGGCCTTTCCCTGGGCCTCAATGTCCCTCTTTTTGGTAAATGTATTATTTGGGATGTGGTGCTTTTGATTTTTCCTCATTTTCATTCTAAACTCCAATTGAGGTGTTACCCACCTATCACCCCTAAGATTTGAGGAATTTCAACACTTATTGTTTTAAATCGAATTTAAATAATTATACTCTATATCTACGGATTGGCCTTTGTGCCAAATATCTATTTCAATTATAACATTTCTCTATTTATTTTTTTTTTTTTTTTTTTTTTTTTTTTTTTTCTCCACCATGGCTCATCATTGTGGCAATGCATTTGAGGGATTTATGGACCAGATCCATAAATCGCAAAATGCCAGTGGGGGGGGTTTATCTATGGATCGTTTCTTTCTTCGTCTCCAACGAATGCTGGAGAAGAAAGCCCGAATTTATTGGAATAAGTGGTATTTTTCTAAATACTTAGATGATCGAATTGCCCCTTGGGGTCTAAGAATTCAAATTTTCCCCACGGTGAGCAAACTGGAGCAGGACTTTAGAACTAGTTGGGAAACCAATCTCCAGTCTTGCTCCATGAAAATGATGGATTTATTATGTGGCCACTACAACGATGAATTGATTTCCTTGGACAAAGAAATAGAAAAATTATATTCAGAAAACAGTTCAATTGTTACAAATGAACTCTTTTCGAGCCGTGAGGCAACCTTGAAAGCACACATTGAAACCTATGTAGCTGAAATTTTAAAAACAAAAGAAAAGAAATTTGTAAGAGACAAACTATCCTATGATAATAATCAAGCCTATCTTTGGACACAAACTAAAACCAATAAGAGACGCAACACTAAAATGCGAACTCCAAAAGATGTCCATCCTGAATCGATTGATTCTGACACCTCCTCTGCTTCCTCCCTTTCATCACAGGCACCGGAAGGTCCTAAGGATTTTGGACTCCCGAAACGCAGTAATGGTAATCCTAATGTACCAACTGGGTCAAATAAGCGGCACCAAAATACCAATCGCACACCGGTTCATACCAGAGCCACCACGGCCAAGATAAGTAATTCTTCGCACGCACCAACTCACCGGGATACCGCACTGGCTCACCGGGACACTGCTTCCAACATCCACTCAACCACTCCATTATCCCCAACACCGGTACCATCAACAAGTAATACCAATGAGCACGTTACCCAGTCGGTTTTTCGCCCGGCCCCTATCTTCACACAACCGGTGCACGATTCAAAAAAGATGACCACCATGGAGGGCTCACAGAAACAGGCAAAAAGTTCGAGGTAATCAATTTATCTTCCATTCCTCTCAGTGCTGATCAATTCTCTGTCTTAGAATTAGGTTTAACCTTCTGTCCGACACAGAAAATTGATCAGTTCGAACTCATTAAGGATCTCAATCTGTTTGTTCGTAAATTAATGCTGCGCATTATGTACGACAAGCCCAAGCAACCCAGCTCTATGGCCACATCCAATGCACCAGCCTTGGAAAATATCACACTAAATGAGATTAAAGCTATGGAGGAGCTCATGGAACTCTGGGACGAGGGACACATTGACGAAGTAGACCTCCTTGAAGCTCAAGCTCTCAGTCAGGATGTTTATCCTGACCGTGAGTTATGTGTCCCCAGTCTAGGAGCCCATGTTGCCCCTACCGAATACAAACCCAAATCTAAAACCTTTCCTTCAGCACAGGGTAATCCCAATGTTTGGGCCTTCATCCATCAGGTCACAGAAGACATCTGTAAGACCAAATGGAAGGGCCTATCACAATCAAACCTTACAGGCCAACAAAAAGCGGCCTTAAAATCCTTAGAACAGGACTCCCGTCTGATAATAAAACCTTCAGACAAAGGAGGTAATTTGGTAGTAATGACCACGGAACAGTATGAATCCATGGTCTTACGCCTTCTCCAAAATAGAGACTGGTACAGGAAAGTATCTGAGACGCATGTCACCAATATGATTACACGCTATAGAAAGCTAATTGGGACTGCTTATCATCAGGGTCTAATCACAAAACCAACATGGAATTTCCTTAATGTACTTCACCCTCGTACTCCCACACTCTACGCTCTTCCGAAGGTCCATAAGGATTTATTTAATCCTCCTGGCCGACCGATAGTGTCCGGAAACGGATCGTTAACTGAAAATGCTAGCCAACTTGTAGACGACTTCCTTAGGCCTTATGTCGAAGGCCTTACATCATACTTACAAGACACCAGCGAACTTCTCCAAACCCTGGATGGATTGTCCATCCCTGAGGGAGCCTGGCTGGTAACTTTGGATGTGGAGGCCCTCTACAACTCCATCCCCCACGAATTGGGGGTGGCAGTTGTAGAGGGCTTCATCTCTCACAACAGTGATGTCTCCCGGGCCTACAATAATTTCATTTTGGACCTTCTGAGGTTCATTCTTACTAATAACATCTTCTTATTTGCACGCTCCCACTACCTCCAGGTGCAGGGTGTCGCTATGGGGACCCGTTGTGCTCCCTCATATGCGAACCTGTACCTGGGGGAGTGGGAGCAGAGGCTTTTCTTTAGGGATGACATGCAATCCCTGATGGAATACATACCGATATGGAAACGGTACATTGATGACGTTTTCCTAATCTGGACGGGCAGTAGAGAGGATCTCTCTCGCTTTTTTGACAATCTTAAAACCAACTCTTATAATTTAACCTTCACTATGGAAGCTAACCAAACCACTTTAACTTTTTTGGATATCACCATTCTGGTCAACCCTGATAGAACTTTAGGGACTACCCTTTTCCGTAAACCATCGGCGGGTAATTCGCTCCTACACGCCACCAGCTCACATCCATTGCCACTCATCAACAATGTTCCGTACGGTCAATACCTAAGGTTAAGGAGAAATTGTAGTGAAAACATCCACTTTGAATCTGAAGCCAAAGCACTGAGGGAACGCCTCAAGGCACGTGGTTATAGCAATAAATGCCTTAAAAGAGCCTACCTCAGAGCCAAAAGGATGGATCGTAGTCAACTCATTCATGGACGCACCACTGTGAAATCAGACCCAGGCCTAAGATTAATTACAACTTTCTCTGGCCAACATCAGCAAATGCGTGATTTATTACAGAAGCATTGGTATCTACTTATGGGTGACCCCAGGGTATCCAAACACCTCAAGGACTACCCTGAGATCACCTACAGACGATCCCGGTCAATCAGGGATCATATTGTTCACAGCCACTATGCCCCCTCCTCTGCTACTGCTACCATAAACAAGGGAACTAAACCGTGCCACAACTGCGATTTTTGTAGATATATTTATGCATCTCGCAACATCGTTCTTCCAAATAGACGACTTTATAACCCCAACTTTCTAGCTACATGCCAATCCATCGGCATTGTCTACATTATGACATGCGAGTGCAATGCCTTTTACGTGGGGAAAACAAAACGTCCCTTCTTTCATAGAATCAGAGACCACGTTTCCCTAGTAACCAAAAAAAAGATGGAAACCCCCATCAGTCGACATATGGGATTATGTCATCAGTTCGATGATAGCAAGATGCATTTCTTTGCCCTGGAATATGCTCCCCCAAATGAAAGAGGTGGAGATTATGACAGGACTTTATTGCAACGTGAAACTAAATGGATTTTTAGTCTAAATGCTTTGAAATATCCTGGCCTAAATGATGTTCTTAGTTATAAACCTTTTCTTTAAACAGTCCAGCTTTTTGCGTTTTTTTTTTTTTTTTTTTTTTTTTTTTTTTTTCAGTACACCCTTCACATTTATATAAATAAATGTTTTTCTAATTTTATCTATTATGAATAATCTAATCATGGATTCCGAATGTGATGCCATGCAGTCACGCTACATATGCGATTTTTGTGTATTTCATTTCCCAAATTATATATATCTTTTATTTTTGTGCATCATTGGATATTCTCTTCCTTCCCTCTCCCCCAGTTCACCACCTTCCCTGTTTTCAGCATGTACGGACACCCCGGGCACTCATCAGTCTAGCTCCTAATCAATGTGCCGACTGTTTGTTTGCCCCTTTGTGACAATTAGTGCGGCCTCGCTTCCCTTGGATAAACCAATGTGTGAGGGCAATTCAGGCTGTTCTATGTATGTAGACAGCCCATCTCTATATATATTCTTTATTTGTAACCTTAGGGCTTCCGTAGCACCTCTTATGGGCATCGGACTTCCAAAGATGGCGACGGCTCAGCTATTCATTCCTGACGCCGCTGACGTTGCCTTCCGCATTGTGACCGAGAGGCGTGCGCATGCGCAGTTGTCCCTCTTCTTGTCCGCAGCGTGACGGTGAGTCAGACGCCGTCACGCTGGAGAGATTTAAATAGCGGTTTCTTCCGCTACTCTCTGTCACTCCTTCCAGACATGCCGGGCAGACAGACGTCTTTGGATATTCTCCTGTCATCACTTACTATTTATTTCTATTACTGACAAGTAAGTCTCCCAGATTGCCCATTGATCTCCTGTTGTCTTTTGGCTTTGCTTGATATGCCCTTAGACACTATGAATGCTCTTTATCATTTGTCTCTTTTTTTTTTATTTTTTATTTTTTATTATTACATCTCAGGCTCTTTGCGCTAGACTGCAGGCGATTTTTTTAGGCTGAACTACCCCACTCTTGGGCACTCAGTCCTTAAATGCTGCCCCCCCTTCGGCTGCTATCCTGCTGCATATAAAGAACCCTTTATCCACACCTTCAGCAATTAGGCTTCTCTTCATCTTTTGGATGTGAATAATTTTGACAATTGAGAATTGATTCTACTTACCATATTTAAGGTACTTTTTTCTACATCAATAAATGCCAGCTTACTCATATCTTCATATATATGCATCTAGACCTTATGACATCCCTATATTTGATTTTTTTTTTTTCTCTTTTTTCAGAGAACTCTCTCCATTGCTGTAAAAACTTTTATTTCTCTCTGCATGCTAATTTTTTGAGGTGTGAACTGGAGGGCGGAATATTCCATGTTGCACAAATTTTCTTTCTAACATACCTTCTTTCCCCTTTCTATGGGTAAGATCACTGTTTTATTTATAATACAATAGATGTTGATTATAAGTGTACTTGAATGTATATATATTTTTTTGTTTTTTTTTTGTTTTTTTTTTTTTTTTTTATATATTTGCCTATGTTACTTTTCACTATTGATAGATTTCCCCGTTGTGGGGTCTACATTTATATATATATAGAAAGGAAAAAAAAAAAAAAAAAAAAAAAAAAAAAAAAAAAAAAAACTTTTCAATATCTAACCTTCTAATATTTGTTTTTGTATTTTTTGATATGATATACTAGCAGACATTATAAATTTCTCATTGCTGTTTTTTCTACTTTATAGTTGATTTATTGCCACACTATATCTCCTGAAGAAGCTTAAGAAAGCGAAACATGTTGAGAAAAGTGGTATCAACTTTTGTACTAACGCAATTACTGTTGTTTTTGTAAACACATATCAATATTTCGCTTTATGTCTGTTTTTTAAAAAAGATTGTTAAATAAAAATCTTTTATTTTATTCCTTCTACCTCATTTCACTTTAGCACCTTTAAAAGTCCCGTGGCCTTTCCCTGGGCCTCAATGTCCCTCTTTTTGGTAAATGTATTATTTGGGATGTGGTGCTTTTGATTTTTCCTCATTTTCATTCTAATTTTCATCTACAAAAGTCCGACAGCCAGTCCGACAGACTTTCGGCGGACTTGCGGCGGACTTGTTGCAGACTTTCTAACGAACGGACTTGCCTACACACGACCACACAAAAGTCCGACGGATTCGTACGTGATGACGTACACCAGACTAAAATAAGGAAGTTGATAGCCAGTAGCCAATAGCTGCCCTAGCGTGGCTTTTTGTCCGTCGGACTAGCATACAGACGAGCGGATTTCGGGGTCCGTCGTAGTTACGACGTAAAGATTTGAAGCATGTTTCAAATCTAAAGTACGTCGGATTTGAGGCTAAAAAAGTACGTTGAAAGTCCGGAGAAGCCCACACACGATCGGATTACCAGCCAGCTTTAGTCCGTCAGCGTCCGTTGGACTTTTGTAGCTGAAAAGTCCGACCGTGTGTACGCGGCATAAGAAGTACTTCCAGACAATGGAATCCCTGTGATATCTGTGTTAAGTCGGGGACATCATTAGGATGATCAATCAAACATCAACTAGTAGTCTTTGGTATTTTTTTAATGTTTTTTTTTTTCAAACTTTATTATTACAGGTATTTTTTTAGCGCTGACAATTTTATGCAGCACTTTGCATACTGTACATTCACATCAGTGCCCATTCTCAAGTAGCTCAGAATGTAAGGTCTCTAACTCAAATGCATATAGTCTTGGCAATTTAGACAGGTGCCAATAAACCTTGAATACCTTGAAAGTGTGGGAGGATGCCCACACATGCACAGGGAGAACATATAAACTCCATGAACCCAATTCTGCAATATGTAGAACTAATCACTAAGCCACTGTGCTGCCTGATCATTGGCCATAAATAGGACAGTTTATTGCTTAACCACTTAAGGACCGGAAGATTTGCCCCCTTAATGACAAGGCCATTTTTTGTGATCCGGCACTGCGTTGCTTTAACTGACAATTGCGTGGTCGTGCGACGTTGTACCCAAACAAAATTTCTTTTTTCCCTCCCACAAATAGAGCTTTCTTTTGGTGGTATTTGATCACCTCTGCAGTTTTTATTTTTTGCGCTATAAACAAAAAAAGAGCGTCAGTTTAAAAAAAAAACAAAACTATTTTTTACTTTTTGCTATGATAAATATCCCCAAAAAAATGTAAAAAAACGAATTTCTGTATCAGTTTAGGCCAATATGTATTTATACATATTTTTGCAAAAAAAAATTGCAATAAGCGTATATTGATTGGTTTGCGCAAAAGTTATAGCGTCTACAAAATAGGCGATAGATTTATGGCATTTTTATTATTTTATTTTTTTACTAGTAATGGCAGTGATCGGCGATTTTTAGCGGGACTGCGACATTGCAGCGGACAGATTGCACCTTTGACACTTTTTTGGGACCATTGACATTTATACAGTGATCGGTGCTATAAAAATGCACTGATTACTGTATAAATGTCACTGGCAGAAAAGGGGTTAACGCTAGGGGGCGATCAAAGGGTTAAATGTGTCCCCTGGGAGGTGTTGTACAAATCACTAGGAATAGACGATCACTCTGAACTCCCCTGTCAGAACGATGATCTGTTTGTTTACATTGGAAGATCCCCGTTCTGGCTCTCTGTGGAGCGATTGTGGGTGTAGGGTTGCCACCTCATCCCTTTAAAACCGAACACATATGAATTATACAGGTTCTGAGGCTAATGTAATGCAGATAAGGCACTAAGTGAATTTAATTACCACCTTAATCAGCCACAGAACCTGTGTAATTTAATATGTGTTCGGTTTTAAAGGGATGAGGTGGCAATCCTATGCGGATGGCCGTCGGACATCGCGGGCCGCCATGCCACGGGCGCGCCTGCTCTAGCTGTTAAAGGGACCACCGTACAGCTACGGCGATTCACAGGAATGAGCCAATAAACGATCAAGGGGTTAATATGGCGCACAATGGAGGTAGCCGAGTACAAATAAATAAAAATGGTGGGGGGAAGGGGGTGGGTTGGGGGTTCCTGAGAGGGGGAACTTGGTGGTGGTAGATAATGTTTCACAACAAGTTCAGGTATTAGTCCATGTAAGGATAAAATGATGCTGAATAAATGAAGGGCAGCCAGTCTATAAAAGCTAGAAGAACCTCTGGAACAATAAAAAAGAGAAAGAAGGACGGCGCCCTCTAAGTGCAGCATGTGTGTTTAAAATATTTATTACAATAGATAAAAACACTCACATTTGAGTTGCTAAAAACCAGCATGTAAAGTAGTTTCATCCGCGTGCTCTCGGGGGATGTGGGTGTCACGGGCCAGTAGGGGGGTTCCTGGGATGTGAGTCCTGTGACCTGGTAGCTGTTCCAGTGGTGCCGAGGGTCCGAATTGGATGTGGATTTCGCCTCATCCGATTCACATTACAGAAGATTGTGACCAAAGTATTGGATAGAAAGATTTGGATGCCGCACACTGGATAAAGTAGAAAACTTGTCTTAATTGTAGAGATAGGACCATCAAAAGTACAAGACAATCATGCAGGATGTACAGGTTCCACTGACGCGTTTCACACTCGAAACTGAGTGCTTATTCATAGCTTATGAGCCTCAGAGCCTGCGGGCGGCCAGGATGTCGGTCATGGATCCTCCGTGGAGCGCCGTTCTGACCTGCGTCTTCACTTGCGGGAGCGGGGTGAGGCGGGCGGTGCTTCGAATATAGCCTATGAAGGAGCACGCATCAGAGCATGCTTCGAACGTGAAGCACCGCCCTCCTCACCCCGCTCCCGGAAGTGAAGACGCAGGTCAGCACGGCGCTCCACGGAGGATCCATGACCGACATCCTGGCCGCCCGGAGGCTCTGAGGCTCATAAGCTATGAATAAGCACTCAGTTTCGAGTGTGAAACGCGTCAGTGGAACCTGTACATCCTGCATGATTGTCTTGTACTTTTGATGGTCCTATCTCTACAATAAAGACAAGTTTTCTACTTTATCCAGTGTGCGGCATCCAGATCTTTCTATCCAATACTTTGGTCACAATCTTCTGTAATGTGAATCGGATGAGGCGAAACCCACATCCAATTCGCACTCGTGTGATCCCAGCCTTAAAGAGGTACTGCAGTCTGCTCACATAATTTGTAATAAAAACATCTTTGCTATTCTGAAGCTTCCCTCCAACCACTTTGCATATTATTTTATATATACTGTGATTCTGTACTTGCCAAATATGCTGCAGAAATCTCCCTCCACTGAGTCTGGCTGCAACCATTTTAACTGTGGGCAGCTGAAGCTGCTGCCTGTTCACTTCCTGGATTTACACAGACACACAGAGCCACACCTCCAGCTCTGCAGCTCTCATTCGTCCTCTTAATACTGAAACCCTCTCCCTTCCTGGCAAACTCACGAGAGTGAGAGAGAGGGCTGTGCATGATAACCCTAGGCTGATGACCAGACAAACAGGAAGTGGGCTGTATAAGGTATTCACTGGCAGAAAAAAAATGTTTTACTATCCAAAGTTAAAACGACAAGAGCGAAAAATTTAATAGATGGAAAGTTGATAAAATGACTTAAGTTCCGCTTTAAGAAACAAACAATTACTAGTCAGTGGAGTCCATCACTGTCCTCCTCAATTCTTTGCTGGACTTCTGCTCTCTAGTGCTGCCACCTTAGATATAGGAACTGGCTGAGAGTTCCTGTAGTATAACTGGCTGCCGACTGCGAATGCGGGAGGCACAGCCGCTTTATGGGACTGGTCCTGCAGCCTCCTGGGATGTGTGATGTTTCCCAGAAGATGGCATAAAGGGAGGGCGTGGCCCAAGTGGACTAGGCATGAATTGAGGAAGTGAGAGCAGATACCTGGTTTTAAAAAAAAAAAAAATGGAACTATTTCTCTGATAATATAAACTAAAAAAATACACTGGAAAAGGCGGGTGGGGTGGAGGAGGAGCAGTCCTTCGACTTTTGAGTAAAGGTCAGCCTTACGCTTGGGCTGCTGTGCCTGCATTTCCAGCAGAAAAAGGTGCATGCACCTTTTTAAAACAAGTCCCGCAGGGAAATTGCACGGTCATTTTGACCATGCAATTTTGCGGCGGTTCTTAAACCGCAAACACAATGCATTTTTACATGCGTGGGGGTGCCATTCAGAATGAATAGCGGCCCTGCATATTTTCTCACAGCAGCGCGATTTTACTAAAGGTGGTTGGATTCTCGCACCCGCATAGATGTGAACCGAGCGTTAATCAGGATTCTTGACCCCACAGACCTCGAAGAGAGTGCCTGTAAATGTACGACTCATGTTTTTGCCTTCCTCCTTTAGAACCGCTCTCCTCCTCTTGCCCAGCCTAGAAAACAAGCGCCTGAACCTTGAGTCACGTGTAAAAAAACAAAGTTTGTAAATGCTTTAACTACTTAAGGACCAGCCGCTGAAGTTGTACTGCGGCAATGTGACTGTGTCCGATGAATCGGCGTCATTGTACGTTCGCTCGTACTCGGCGACTTGTGGGCGCACGCCCACTGGCCAGCGGGGGGGAGCCAATCTGCGGGTGATGCGGACTCGATGTCCGCCGGCCACCTGCGATCGTTCCCCGCAGAGACAGAATGGAGATCTTCCTGTGTAAACAAGGCAAATCTCCGTTCTGACAGGGGAGATCACACAGATCCCGTCTTTCTGCTATGCAGGATGATGGACATGTGAGTTTCTCCAGTCACACAATCCCCTATACAGTTAGACAACACACTGAGGGAACACATTTAACCCCTTGATGTTAACCCCCTCTCTGCCAGTGTCATCAGTGCAATAACAGTGCATATGTTTAGCACTGATTACTGTAATAATGTCACTGGTTCCTAAAAAAGTGTCAAAAGTGTCAGGTGTTTGATCTGTCTGCCGCAATGTCGCAGTCCCGCTAAAAATCAATGATCACCGCCATTACTGGTAAAAAATAAATAAATATTAAAAATGCCATAAAACGATCCCATATTTTGTAGACGTTATAACTTTTGCACAAACCAATCACTATATGCTTATTGCGATTTATTTATTTTTTTCTTATTTTATTTATTTATTTTTTTTTAAGTATTTTTACCAAATATTTGTAGAAGAATACATATTGGCCTAAACTGATGAAGAAATGCGTTTTTGTTTTTTTTTGGATATTTATTATAGCAAAAAGTTAAAAATATTGTTTTTTTCTCAAAATTGTCGCTTTTTGTTTTATAGCGCAAAATTATAAAAACCGCAGAGGTGAACAAATACCACCAAAAGAAAGCTCTATTTGTGGTAAAAAAAGGACATTAATTTTGTTTGGGTACAACGTCGCACAACCGCGCAATTGTCCTTTAAAGCGATGCAGGGCCGTGTCGCAAAAAATGGCCTGGTCATTAACGGGGAGTAAAAACTTCCGGGCCTTAAGTGGTTCAAGACGTGCTAAAAAAAAAAGTTTGAAATTTTCTAGGAACACGCACTGCTGAGGTGTGATTGTGGGGTATTAAATCTACCCCTGACCCCAACACTGTGAGCACACCACAATACACACAGGTCACCCCCTCACAGTTGTGGTCAGCCTTTTAGACATATATGCAATGACACATGGTAAAGGAAATCTCTGGTCACAGCATACACTACCATTCCAAAAGATCAGCTTCGTAATAGCAATATAAACAATAGTTATATTTGACAATCCAATATAAGCTTAAGAGCCGGTTCACATTAGAAGCGGCACGACTTGCAGGTCGCCTCACCGAGGCGACCTGCACACGACTGCCGCGGCGACTTGCAAGACGACTTCTGTATAGAAGTCTATGCAAGTCGCCCCCAAAGTAGTACAGGAACCTTTCTTCTAAGTCGGAGCGACTTGCGTCGCTCCGATTAGAACGGTTCCATTGTACAGAACGGGAGGTGACTTGTCAGGCGGCTAGGTCGCCTGACAAGTCGCCCCCGTGTGAACCAGCTCTAACTGCTTGCCGACCACCCCATGTAGGAGTATGGTGGCAGAGCGGCTCTCCTGCATTGGATCGTGTATTTAGTACGTGATCCAGCACTTCTGGGTAGGGGGCGTGCATATGTGGCCACGCTGCGATTAGTCACAGCGCAAGCCTTATCAAAGGCAGCTTCGCACCTATTAGGACGGTGCCATTGTCAGCAACCAATGTGAACCAGAGCTAAGGGCCAGTTCACACCACATGCAGTCCAGTGCGTTTTTTTCCTGCATCAAAAACGCATGGAAAGTAGGTTATATGGTTTCCAATGGCATTTATCACACCAGTGTGGTCAGTTCCAGGGCTTTCCAGTTCCAGAAAAAAAATAGAACATGCTGCATTTTTCCTGCACTGGAATGCATTAAAATGCATCAAAAATGCACTGGAACGCATCAAAAAGGCACTAAACCCTAGTATAGTGAGGAAAAAAAAAGCACCTGGAATGCATCCAGAACCGCATCAAAAACGCACAAAAAATTGGTTACAAATGCGCATTCAGAAATGCATCCGTAACGGATCTGGAGTGCGTTTTTGTGGTGTGAACCAGCCCTAAGTGTCACTGGTTCCCACAGTGTCAGAATATCCATTGCAATATAGCTGTCCCACTATAAGTCACTGATCGCTGCTAATACTAATATATATATATATTATATATATATATATATATATATATATATATATATATATATATATATATATATATATATATATATATATATATATATATATATATATATATATATATATAAATATATATATAGATATATATATAATTATATATATATATTCCAGTATATGTACCATAGTTTGTAGACATTATAACTGTTGCACAAACCAGTCACTATATGCATATTGTTTTTTAATTTTTATTTTTTTTAATAAAAGACATGTAGCAGAATAAATATTGGCCTAAATTTATAAGGAAATTTGATTTTTACACTTTTTTTCTTGGCTATAGCAGAAAGTTATTATTTGGCATGATTGTGCAATTAAAGTAGCGCAGTGGCAAAAAATGGCTTGGAAGGAGACATGAAGGGGAGTAAACCTTCCGGAGGTCAAGTAGTTGAAAACTCTTTTCATGTTGTGAGTTCTGCCTGTCTGCTGCCCATTTCTTTCCACCACTTCCTGGATTCCCAGCATGCTTTGCAGCTTCTCCTGTGCCGTTTACTTTCACAGGACTACATATCCCATGGTACCTTGCTGCCTGCAAGCAGTGATTTCCTGTACTGACTCCGCCTCCTGAGACTCCTCCTCTCAGTAGGTCAGTAGGCAGGCTCTGTGCAATGTGTGACACCGAATGTGAGGGGATCTTCACAAAGTAAGTTTACGTTTTAACCGCACGGAGGCATAGGAATAGAATAGAATGAATATATGAGAGTCCATAGGAAGGACTACACGTGGGGGGAGGGGACCGGACACAACCTCCCCGGACTGAGCCGGGCTCTGTACACCGACATTCTCCTCCTCTGTGCGGGCTCCGGGCGGCCAAGGGGTTAATTGGCACCAGAATTAGAGACCCCCCCGGGCGGCCCTTTGTCTGCCTACAGGAGCATTCCCCATTGTAATCAGCGGGATCCCCGTACACAGCGCTTCATTAGAAATAAACATCAGGTGGGGATTATTATACACGGCGATCCCCAGAGATCAGTCAGGAAATCTCGTCTTATCCCGATCCGCTCACTGATTTGTGCTTGTGTCTAGACCCCCTTTTCTCTGCTCCCCTCCCCCTCCTATCAGGAGATTACTGGTGTGTAGAGAGGCAAGCCGGGGGATTGAGGCAGCCAAGGCACTAAGCTTGTGAGATCAGATTTCCTGCTGAGCACCCGCAGGAGAAGGCAGCCTTTGATTGAAGTTACACTCGGCTGTGATCTCCCAGGGGACACCCGGCTTCCCAGACTTCCCCCTCCCCCATCCATCTCTGCCCGGCTCCCCCTCTCCCTCCTCTCCTACTCATCTCCCCTCATCTGTGAGTCTTCCCATCCCCTACTCATTTCCCCATTTCCCCTTCTCCCTGCTCTGCATGTACCCCCCTAGGCCCATCTCATCCTCTGCCCTCTCCCCCTTTGTCCATCTCCTCCCCTCCATCCTCTGTCTCTTTCCCCATTTACCCATCTCATCTGCTGTCTCCCATTCTCACTCTGTCTGTCACCCCCTCTCCTCCTCTTTTCCCTCCTTCTGTCACCATCCCTCCATCTTTCTATCTCCCCTTCTCCCTCCTGTCTCTGTCTTCAACCTTCACTCTATTATTTACCCTGCTATCTCTGTCTCTACCTGTCTCCCTTCTCCCTCCCCTCCTCTCCTCTCCCTCTGCCTGCCTCCCCCACTCTTCCCTCCTCTCCCTCCTGCCTGTCTCTCCCTTTACCTTGTTGACTCTTCTCCCACTCTTCCTCCTCTCCCTCCTGTCTCCCTTCACCTTGTTGACTCTTCTCCCACTCCTTTCTCTCTTCACTTTCCCACCGCTTTCCTATACTTGTAACACCCCCCCCCCCCATCTCCCTTTCTCTCTCTCTTATCCCCTCTGCCTGTCTTTCCCTTTATTCTTTCCCCCTTACCATCTCCCTGTTTATTTTCCTTCCTACTGCCTATCTCCATTCTTCCTCAGTGTGTCTCTCACTCTTCTCCTTCTTTCCCCCCTCACCCCCCCTTTTTTCTTTTTTCTCTCCTCTTTGTTTCTCTTTCTTCTTCCCCCCTCCTATTCTTCTCCCCCCCCTCCTATTCTTCTCCCCCCCCTCCATTCTTCTCCCCCCCTCCTATTCTTCTCCCCCCCCTCCTATTTCTTCTCCCCCCCCCCTCCTATTCTTCTCCCCCCCTCCTATTCTCTCCCCCCCTCCCTATTCTCCTTCTTCCCCCCTCCTCTCTTCCCCCCCTCCTCTCTCTTCTCCCCCCCCTCCTCTTCTCCCCCCTCCTCCTCTCTCCCCCCCCTCCTCTTCTTCCCCCCCTCCTCTTCTTCTCTCCCCCCTCCTCTCTCTTCTCTCCCCCCTCCTCTTCTTCTCTCCCCCCCTCCTCTTCTTCTCTTCCCCCCCCCCTCCTCTTCTTCTCTTCCCCCCCCTCCTCTTCTTCTCTCCCCCCTCCTCTTCTTCTCTCCCCCCCTCCTCTTCTCCCTCCCCCCCTCCTCTTCTTCTCTTCCCCCCCTCCTCTTCTTCTCTTCCCCCCCCCTCCTCTTCTTCTCTTCCCCCCCCCCTCCTCTTCTTCTCTTCCCCCCTCCTCCTCTTCTTCTTCTTCCCCCCCCCTCCTCTTCTTCTCTTCCCCCCCCCTCCTCTTCTTCTCTTCCCCCCCCCCTCCTCTTCTTCTCTTCCCCCCCCTCCTCTTCTTCTCTCCCCCCCCTCCTCTTCTTCTCTCCCCCCCCCTCCCTTCTTCTCTTCCCCCCTCCTCTTCTTCTCCCCCCCTCCTCTTCTTCTCCCCCCCCCTCCCTCTTCCTTCTTCTCTTCCCCCCCTCTCTTCTTCTCTCCCCCCCTCCCCTCTTCTTCTCTCTCCCCCCTCCTCTTCTTCTTCTCTCCCCCCTCCTCTCTTCTTCTCTCCCCCCCTCCTCTCTTCTTCTCTCTCCCCCCTCCTCTTCTTCTTCTCTCCC